>OZ001658.1:19134196-19836739 GCA_963924145.1 Pyrausta purpuralis
TTTCACAGCATGATTATCTTCCATTGATGTATGGAAACTCAAAGCTAATTATGACATTACGATCAACAATAATTTCTATCAGCCACCCATTTCTTTTTCGAGGGTAATTTTGCAAGATGTTGCCATACAAGAGAGATGAGTGAGGCTATCAATGTATACTTTTTAAGGGGTCATGTTAAATAAAATTTCAGATAACCCGTACAAAACAGTAAGCTACATTGGGGAAAAACTATTGAGGGTCAGAAAAAAAATTCGGATGATGACCCATAGAAAAAATTGAAGATATTGATGGTCTCACTAACCTCCTTAAATTTAAATTTGACAGCATAAGATAAGATATAATATATATATTTATTAAAACATATCAGTTACATAGCTGACGACCCGTCTGGTGTAGTGGTCGAGAAGTCGCCTACTACGCAGCGGATGCGGGTTCGATCCCCGCACAATACAAACATTTGTGTGCATGAACATGTCTGTTTGTATTGGTCTGGGTGTTTTCTATGTATATCATGTATGTATTTACAAAAAAAAAAGTATTTAAGTATTATATCCGTTGTCTGGCACCCATAACACAAGCTTTGAGTAGCTTACTTTGGGACTAGATCGCCATCTATGTGGGAATGTCAAAATAATAATAATAATAATATAGCATTCACATACACAGTAGCAGTAGATGTCAAACTGAATTTATTACATTTCATTGGTATCAACATATCTGACCGAAATTCATATTGCATAGTTTGTAGCATGGGTTCGCTTAGAGCGACTTGCTAGAACAGTCCCAATTTAGAGGAAAGGCAATAGGAAATTCAATAACTGTAATAAAGTAAATATAAAATAAATAAATATTGGACACCAATCACATACATTGCTCTGATTTCAAAGCTAATTGCACTTGTGTAATGGAAATCAGACACAACGATGAAACAACACCCAGACCCAAGACAGTATAGAAAATTATGATTTCTATATTGACCCGACCGGGAATCGAACTCGGGACCTCGGAGCAGCGACGTCTTGAAACCAGCGTGCTTAGCTATACCACGGAGGTCGTCTCGTCGTCGTCGTATACAATCAAAAAAACAAATAAAAAGTTAGCAAAAATACAAACTCATCAGTAATATCGCTATGTAGTTTACAATAAGCGTGCGAGCACCAAAGCAGGCACTCGTCCAATCGTAAACCATTAACAATTTACCGACTCCTAGATCTAGTATTCGATTATTGAATTATTATTCCATTGAGAAGCCGGCGGGGCCGCGTCCATAAACCGCGCATTCACCGGCCAAATGTGCATACGAATTGGCTGTTAACTCTAGTTATAAATTTACACAACTAAGAGACGAGTTGCCTAACGGCTGGGACACACGGCCTCCAAGACTAATCAGCAAAATAATATTTTACCCATAAAGATGAAATAAGAAACCAAAAATTTGCGCACGAGCGGAACTCGAAACAGCAACTTCTTGGCTGACCGGGCCAAACGCTCTACCAATTGAGCTACCGTGCTGTCTGGCCGACCTTGCGAAATTTGTGGTCTCTTTTGGATACGTCATTACGCGTGACGTTAAGTGTAGAATATTACCCACTTTCGTGGTGTAGTAGCTAAGCACGCTGAGCTTCAAGGCGTCGTGACGCCCGCTCCGAGGTTAATGTAGAAATCATAATTTACTACATTGTCTCGGGTCTGAGTTACCGACTGTTTTAAACGACGCAAGTACATTAGCTATATTAAAATTGGGATCAGAGCAATGTATGTGATTGGTGTCCAATATTTATTTATTGCATTGGTTTTTAGTAACTAATCCTAAGAACTGGGGTAACGAAATGATGATGATGATAATTTTTAGATATAAACTAAAAACAAATATAAATATATTTGTAATCTTAAGAAGATGAAATAGGAAACCAAAAAGTGCGCTTGGGCGGGTCAATTTTGGTTTCTTATTTTATCTTATAAAAATACAAAAATAATACTGTGAGTCTTTAAGATTCTAAACCAAAGAATATATTTAAACTGGGAATTGGCAATACAATTTGCTTTCGATGAAACGTTTTACAGCACATACAAATCATACTATAATTAATGCAATACTACAGAATAAACATTAGACGTCTTTAATTTGAAATCCTAAAGCTACAAATACGTCAGTCGTTAAAAGAGTCAGTTACCATAAAAACAATACATTCGTCGAAATTATGACATTCGCGCTACATAGCGCATAATCTATGTGTCTGTGTGTCAGAGGCACGAGTTCGAATATACGCGTTGATGTAAACAGATCAATTACAATAAATAATGCTACTTTTATGCTGCTTCAAATCGACTCGTGCATTTCAAATATTATGCATCGTTACGCTTCCAAACCGGTCTGCTGGCAGGTTTGCCAAACTACACAACTGTGTGTCAGCGGCTATAGCGTGTTTTAATGTGCATCAAACATTTTCTTTACTGTAGAAAACTAACAGTTATGTAAACGAGTTGAAAAGTAACGGGGCTCGAATTGCTTTGGGTGCAGCCACGACTATGATCTACCTATTATAATATAACCGTTTTCCACCCCGAAGGGAAGAAAACGAGTATTTCAGGTCTTGCCTAGGCTTGACCTTCCGGAGATCACCCTATTGTATCCATTTCATGTGCGCGTGTACTTACCGTCCAAGTGAGAGTGAGATAGCGAACGCGAGGCGGGCGGGGCCCCACGCGCGCGAGGTGCCGGCAAGGCGCGGTGCGGCAACAGCGCGCCCGCGCTTCTCCAGTACCTATCCGGACCTGATCGAAGATTCCTACTGACGGCAAGGGACTTGCTCCAGGTCAAGCCTAGGCAAGACCTGAAATACTCGTTTTCTTCCCTTCGGGGTGGAAAACGGTTATATTTCAGCTCTGTGCCGTCGGCTTGACCTTCCGGAGACTTGTTTATGTATCTGCCGGCACTGAAATGTAGCGTACTGTGACTAATCAATTAAAACCAGTAAAAGGTTTATAATAATCAATATTTATTAAGCTATAAAAAGGCATACAATCAGTCTTTGTCTGAGGTCAGACATACAAGTTAACTCTATCTTGACTAGAAGAGCCATTTACATAACAATCAACTGAGATCAATCATTCTAAAGGAGAATGCTTCTTCTTCCATAAAACAAAACAACCAAAAATTAAAAACAATTCCCTCATTAGTCATAAGCAATAACAATCATATTATTTATCAAAAGATATAAAAATTAAACCGGAGCAAACGAGTCTAACATAACATTTTGGGCATGTTGCGAAGGCGCCGATACACATTTGTAATAATGTTTGAAAAAATTAGTAGCCCCTCGCCAATTACCTCTTTTTAACAAATCATCTAGAGGAAGATTATTTTCAAAATTGTAGGATGCTACTGCTGATCTAATAGATCCTGGAGTCACTTCCAGCCCTAATTTATTAAATACTGGCCTAAGCCATCCAGCGATAACTGCTCTTGAAGCAGGTTTTACCTCTCCTCTTGTGGTAATAAATAAATTCACCAAACTTTTGTTTCCTGATTTACGTCTACCAGAAGACAATTCCAGTAACTTTTTGACACAATCAACTATGTCTAAACTAGAATCCGGGTTCTTAAAAATCATCCAACCTGATTGTCTTTGCTTTACTTTACGAGGGTCAAACTGAAAGTTCTTAGAACTGGCCACTTATAAACAATATAATTAAAAAAATATTCTAAAATTTGAAAATATAACTCTTTGCCAATATTACTGAGTATATATTTCATTCATTTGTCATTTGTTTTACGATTTGGCGGCAAATTGAAAATTGTCTGTGTCACGTCAACATGAATTTAACACGAGAAAATTTTCGTGCAATGATTTTTTATGACTTTCGATGTCAGTTAAGTCAACAAGAAAGTTATGATAGTCTACGATTGGCCTTTCACGATGAAGCCCCATCTCGTGCGACTGTTTACAACTGGTTTAATGAGTTTAAACGTGGTCGCACTAATCTCACTGATGATGTACGTGAGGGACGGCCTTCTACGGCGACGACTGAAAATAACATCTGTGTTGTGCGGCGTATGATAGAGACTGACAAAAGAGTGACCTATCAGCAGATTCGGACAAGCTTAGGCATCGGTATGAGTCAAGTGCACAAAATCCTCCACGAACATTTAGCGGTCAGGAAGCTTTGCGCCCGGTGGATACCTCATAATTTGACTAAGGCTCAAAAACTCCATCGTGTGGATTGGTGCCGTAAAATGATTAAAAGATTTAACGGAGGTGACTCAAATGCTGTGTTCGACATACTAACAGGTGACGAAAGCTGGATTTACTGTTATGATCCTGAAACCAAAAGACAATCTGCTCAGTGGGTGTTTCCTTTCGAGGAGTTGCCAACTAAAGTGAAGAGAGATCGAAGTGCGGGAAAAAAAATGGTGGCCTCGTTCTTTGGAAGGATAGGTCATTTCGCAACAATTGTGTTAGAGGATCAAAAAACAGTTTCTGCAGAATGGTACACTACCAATTGTTTGCCACTTGTCTTGGAAAAAGTTCGAGAGAAACGACCTCGCAGTAGGATCCTCCTTCACTACGACAACGCCTCGTCGCACACCGCCAAGCGAACGATCGACTATTTGGCGACATCAAACGTTGAATTACTGGGTCACCCGCCGTATAGCCCCGACCTCGCGCCTTGTGATTTTTATTTATTTCCAAAAATTAAAGAAAAACTTAAAGGAAAGCGGTTTATGAATGCTGAAGAAGCGGTGGCTGCGTATCGCAATGCCATTGAAGAGACCCCTAAGGACGAGTGGGCAAAGTGCTTTTCCCAGTGGTTCCATCGCATGCAGCGGTGTATTGACGTCAATGGACAATATTTTGAAAAGATATAATAAAACTAATAACTGGCTAATGTAATCAGTTTTTGATTTTCTAAGAACTTTCAGTTTGACCCTCGTATCCGTTTTTGAGCCAAATGCCGGCCAAAACGTAATAGATTCCCTTGTAAACACACAGTGCTTTTCATCAATTTGTAATAAAGTCAGATCGTGCAACCTTCTTCCCGAAGCAAGGAGGAGTAACATTGCACAGTGGCGAGAGATCTGATAAATGCTTGTTTCATTTGGTGGATTCGATTTGAGCCAGCTAATGAGATCTAAAATATTCCATACTTGAGAATTCGGAGCTAATTTTTCTGCAGATTTGATGCTAATAGCTTTCAAAATGGCTTTAATTAAAGGATGACGTCCTATTCTTTGTTCCCCTTCTGGAATTGCAAATGTGACAATAACCGATTTTCTAACTAATATAGTACTGTACGATAATTTTTTAACCTGGAATAGGTAGCTCAGGTATCTCGCTACCTGATGAGGCGTGGGATTATTCGGGACGGCTTGAACGGATTTGCACCACCTCAACCAATCTTTCCATGCAGATGCGTAAGTTTTCCACGTAGAAGGTCTCCATGCTGACTTTAACAACTCCACATCCTCAGAGGGTAAGCCTTTCAACAACTTATTCCACCCTGTACTCTCCAGACCTCCAAAATCATTGACGTTACCTCTGGAGGAGGATGATTCGTGGCTAGATCTATCAGGTGAGCTGTCAGATTCCTCAATATTATTGGAGCCGCCGTGGCCTTGAATTTCAAGGCTGTCCTCCAAAATGCTTGTGTCCATCTGGGAACTACTACCAAGTATGTGCCCTGAGACAAGTTTAGATGCTGAAGTACTTTCGGGATTAGCGGTGGTGGTGGAAACACCCATGCCAGGTTGTAATTCCACTTCCTCGAGAATGCGTTCACATACTGCGCCTGTCTGTCCGTGGCATCTATTGTCACGTACTTGGGGAGAACTTTGGACTTCGATGTGGCGAACAAGTCTATTTGTGGAATTCCCCATCGTTTGAATACCATCTGTGTAATGTTTTTGCTCAAATGCCAGTTCGGTTGCGGTTGATTCGCGTGACAGACGATCGGCTATTATGTTGAATTTCCCGGGGATATAGTATGGTACTATTTCTGTATTTAATTTCTTGGCTAACAGCAGGATCTTTTTCGTAAGGATGAAAAGTGGCTGTGACTTCGTTCCTCCTTGGTTGCGTAGGTATGCGACGACGGTACGATTGTCGGCCTGAATCATAACCACCTTGTTCTCTACTAGAAGATGGAACTTTCTCAGTGCTATGTATACAACGTAAAGCTCTTTTAAATTTATATGCCATTTTCTCTGTGATAGAGTCCACACACCTGATTGATGAACCTCTTCCAACTGGATACCCCAACCAGTGTCGGATGCATCGGTTGTCACAAAAAGGCTGGGTTCTCTCTGGAAGATCAAACTGGGTTCCGCTAGATGCTTTAACCACCAAAGGCACTCTGACTTTGCAGGTTGAGGCAAAGGAAATAAATTTCTTGGCTGGTGTTCCTTTAAACTTCGACTTGCTCTTTGGAGTTGCCTGCAAAAAAGCCGGCCCAGTGACACCACTTCTGCTGCGAATTGAAGTTTGCCCAGAATAGACGTTCCTTGCGTCCAGTTCCATTGTTGACTGCGCACGACGTTCCTTAGAGAACATTTCAGGTCTGCTATTTTGTTTTTTGGAAGGGATTTCAAATTTGTTTGTGTATTGTAGGTTATTCCCAAGAAAACTACTTCCTGCGACGGAACTATCACAGATTTCTTCCAGTTTATTTTCCATCCTAATTCTACCAGCAGGTTTATTGCACAATCGACCTGGTTCTCTAAAATTTTGGCATCCTGGTGTGCGAACAAGAAATCGTCGAGGTACACTAGAACACGAATTCCTTTCTCTCGAAGTACGTTTGCGATCCAGTTCGTTATTCTGGAGAATGCCAAAGGTGCACTTGATAGCCCCATTGGAAGACAGGTCATTTGATACAATATGCCGCGATAACTGAGTGACAGGAACCGTCGGTGACCTTCTTTTATTGGCACGTGTAGGTAAGCTTGAGAGAGGTCGATCTTGCACATGAAGTCGTTTTTCTGTAAAAATTTTGGCACCTTTCTTTGGTTTATTAGGCGGAACTTTCTCGGATTGAGGTAAAAGTTCAGACGGCGAAGATTGAATATTTGACGCTTGCTCCCATTTTCTTTCTCGATTAGAAACAATCTCGACATAAACCCTGTTTTTTGTGAAGTCCTTTCGATAATTTTCTCTCTTTCCATTTCTAATATTTCTGCTGTCATTTGATCTGATTCTGGAGTCGCGAATTGTTTGATATTTTGTTTCGAAAAACGAACTAGGGGTGGTGTTTTGACAAACGGTATGCCGTATCCTAATATCATTTTGATGATTGTTTCCGGGGCATTGAGTCGTCTCCAACGATGTACAAAACGAGCTAGCTGACCGCCGATGAAGGGATGATAGTCAGTACGACGAGGGACGATCCTTTTTGGAAGGTTGGTGCCTCTTGGAGTTGTTGGAATTCGTTTTATTTTTGTTACTCTTTGAACGAGTTGCTGATGTGGAATTTTGTGGTTTCTTACTATCATATCGCTTGGGTTTTTGCTTTTGGTCGTACTTTTGTCTATCTTTTCTATTTTGGTGTGTGTACAGACTTTGAAGTGGCTTTCTTGTGGCACCGAAAACTCGAAACAAACCACCTTGCTTCGCAACCAGATCATCCAGACGTTGCTCATCGAAAATATGTGTTTCCGATGGTGGAATTTCAGCTAATTTCGTCGCAAGGAAGTCATTGACCGGCTTAAATGCTCTTCTGCGCAGATCAATGACCTCTGCTCTACGGGCACATGTATAGTGAAGTAAGTCATCAGATACCTCTCTTACTGGTGAATTGGTACTGGCTAACAGATCCCGAGCATCATCCCGCACCTCTGGATGCTTAGCTATTAGATTTCTGACTTGTTGCTCTAAGGCCTCTCTTTGTTTGAGCAACCCATGGCAAATTGTGCCTAAAGTTGTGTCTGAAGTGGCCAGGTGTTCTTGATAGAAATTCTTAGTAGCCATACTACCTAACTGGCTATTTATTTTTAATGCATCAAAAACCGGGGCCACCCGTAATTTCTTTTGTACCTCCTTGTAACGGATTCTGTTCCACGACGGCGAGCCCAGTTTTTGACAAGCCATCCCCTGACTTCTCAATTTTTCAGATGGAGCCGGAATCAAAGGATCTGCCTCCTTTACCAGGGGAGCAAAACTTATCTCATCATGCACATCACTTTCTGATTGATTATTCTCAAAAGTAAATTCCGGACCCTGGAATTCGCTGCAATTTTCTACGTCCGAATCATCTTCAAGTCGGTTATCACTTCCAGTTTTTGAATCAGCAGAGTCATAGTCATGATGTGGTGAAGAAGCCGAAGGTCTAGCCTTTTGTTGGGAAATCATGCTAATGAGGTTATCCACTTTCTGTTCTAAATTGTCCAGACGACTACGCTTTGCCGGGGTTCCCAAGTCTTCACGGCTCTCCTCTTCTGACTCTGGACTGGCTGGCTGTAACTGGCGACATACCTCTCTTCTGGACAAGATGAACCGACGAATAGGGTGAATGGCATGAAGAAATATCTCGGCCTGGGCAGCCGAACCTTTTATTTTGTTGACCAGTGCTGGTGGGCTTATTATTAAGGCCCTACAGAACTCCCAGTTTAGTAATGAGACCTTCAGGTCCTTAAACATCTTTTCTCCTACGAACTCTGTATTTGGGAGCAGAACGCGGACCAACTCCAATGTGGGCAGGGCGAAACGGATTTTATTAAGTATCTGAGGGTCCAATGTGTCCCCGAAGAGCTCCTCCATGGACGGGTTTAGAGTCTTCCAATTGGTCCATCCTTCTGGTAGAAAACGGCGCGCGACGTCTTTTACCTTGTCGAGTAAGTCATCTTCTTCCTCGGTATCTCCTGAAAGCTCCATCAGCTCTCCCATCGTCATGAACGAGGACGGTTCCGCCTTCTGTGTGCCAAAAGACACTTTTTAAGTTTTCGAAAAAAATAAGACCACAAAAGGCCCATCGTACGGCTACGGCTGCCGAGTTTTCCAAAGGCTGCGGGCCAACGAGCCGTTCACGGCTGCGAGCCAGTGAGCCGTCCAACGGCTGCGAGCCAATGAGCCGTCTAACGGCTGTGGGTCAACGAGCCTTCTAACGTCTGCGGGCCGACTAGCCTTTCGAACGGGAAGGCTGCGATAAACGAGCCTTCGCCGGCTGCGATAAACGAGCCTTCGACGGCTGCGGCTAGTGAGCCTTCCAACGGCTGCGATTAGCGAGCCGTCGTTACCAATTGGCGGGCCTAAAAGGCTGTAGTAATGCCGAATCGGTACCAATTTGCAGGCATTTACCGTGCAAATGTAAATAATTAGCGGACCCGGAAGGTCGCGGCTAATAATTATTGTTATACATGGCTAAAACACTGTATTAAATACACAAAGTGACACAAACCGTAGGTTCATGCTATACCTATAACTATACAATAGAACTTGACTGTAAAAATAAATAAAAATAGGGAGAACTAAGAGTTGTAACAATTTAATTACTTTTAAAAGCGATCCAACGATAGCATCGTTTACAGGATCTTAAGCAAATACTTCTAACCATTACGTAACACTCACTCTCACTTGATAAAACGGTAAATGAATAAATAAAATCCAAAACTTACCATTTTGCGGCTACGCGAACCACAAACACATGACACATGCACAAGGAACGAATAACAATAGCGTACTGGAGAAGCGCGGGCGCGCTGTTGCCGCACCGCGCCTTGCCGGCACCTCGCGCGCGTGGGGCCCCGCCTCGCGTTCGCTATCTCACTCTCACTTGGACGGTAAGTACACGCGCACATGAAATGGATACAATAGGGTGATCTCCGGAAGGTCAAGCCGACGGCACAGAGCTGAAATATTATATTAGTCACTAAGTGACTGCATTAAGAATAAAGATGAAGAACACATGTACTACCTGACCTGGTAATCGAAAGAATAGACCTGCCAATGTCACTGCACACAGCAAAAATGATCTTCATTAATACGGCTAGCGACCCCTGTGACTTGGTCCGTGCGTTTTGAGTTTGCTTTTAAGTGTTTGCATTACATCTTACAGCCTTTCTCGATAAATAAGCTATCCAACACAAAAATAATCTTTCAAATTGGTCCAGTGGTTCCTGTGAATAGCGCGTTCAAACAAACAAACTCTTCAGCTTTATAATATTACTATAGATAAGGTCGAACGCGGGTGAATGAGCGGGGAAGCGGGAGGAATTTGAAATGTTTGACAGGTTCATTCTTACAATATCCGGGTTATATGTCAACTGCGACCTGCAAGCAAATTATTAATGAAGAGTTTAGATTATTCATATCAATGAATGATCACTAGGATCATAAACATGAATTCGTGTTAGATACTTCACTTTGAACTCGAGGTCGAATGAACCGATTTAACATTTTTTTAATTTCTCGAATTCGTCTTTGTCCCGAATAGAATATTTGTCGACAAATTATGTTTCTCCCTATATGTCCTAGGGCATTATGATATAATGCCCTGTTCTTTTGACATCGTAATGTCTCAAATGAAAAGATAAGATCTTGACGGCGCGTTTGGTGTATTGATTGGAGCTCCTGACTATTACGCCGGCCGTCGCGTATTTGAATCCCTCAAGGGGCAAATGTTTGTATGATGAGCACGAATACCTGAGTCATGGATGTTTAATTTGTATTTAAGTATTTATGGTACGCCCTCGTCATAATCGTTGTCTGGTATTCTTAACACAATGAAGAAATTCCTTACTTCGAAACCACGACAATTGGTGTGTTGTCTGGCGCATATAAAAAAAAGATATTCCGTACGTAAATTTCACCAGCCGTGTGTCTCAAGAGCTCAAATAAACGTTCCGGTGTAAACGAGACCGTTCTACGTGTATATGATTCTTGAATAAACTGTTGACAGGTGAGAATTCGCTTTGTGCTGGCCTCTTTGAATCGGGGCCTAAGCATTCCTGTCTATTGAGCACATGTGGTGCTGAGTATCAGGTAATGGATGTCAGTTTACAGTCGCGATTTGAGCGCGCGAAGATGCTTCCCGGACGGAGAGACCGTGTGTTTTTGGTTGAGAAATCTAAGACCCCTTACATACTGCGACTTTTAGCATCGATTCGCATTAGTCGCGCGTTTCGAAAACGCGCTTCAGCATTGCGAATCACTCAATGAACAGATTTAAATTAGCATCAATGCAGTCGCGCGATAGCATCAATGCAGAAGCGCGACTGCATCGATGCTAACGCGCGTTAGTATCACAACGTTAGTTACAAAGTTAAATTTGCTGTCAACAAAATATTGTGATATTTTGGCGAAGTGGAAGTAAGTAAAGTCTTACATCAAAGACCCTTTTTACACTGCGACTTTTAGTAGCGATGCAGTCGCGATGCTAACGCGCGTTAGTATCGATGCAGTCGCCAAAATTCAGTAAATAATTTGACTATTTCCAGCTTCTGCATCGCGACTATATTCGCGACTGCATCGCTGCTAAAAGTCGCAGTGTAAAAATGGTCTTTGATGTAAGAAAATATGGCAAATTATATAACTAAAAAAAAATTTTAAATATTTAAATAGATAACGCAATACCCAACACTTTATGAAATATATTGGATTGGATATATGTATTGGATTGGATGTTAAAAATCGGCCAATTGCGATTCAGACTCTCTCAATGAGGGTTCCTTACCAACTTCGTTGAATTAGGGGTCCACTTATTTCCACTTAGCCTCAATATTTTATTGAGTGCAAAAATAACTTTGCTTTTTATAGTGTTAGTACACGAGACAAAGTTATATTTACGGTTGGTGAAATTGTGCTATTCTTAAAAACTAAGAACTAAAACTTACATGCATAGGTTTAGCAAAAAAAAATGGTCTTATTTTAATGTATGGGAAGTCCACCTTAAATATCAATATTTATATAGGTAAAATTTTTGTATTAAAATCGAAAAGCAATCAAAATATATACCTACTTACCAAGTTGCAACAGTCTAATACTCATATGGACTCGTACGGATTAACGATCAACGCAACGATCAAGTACGAATTTAAAAGATATTGGTTCTTCTTGGATACAATGAGATAGTGTACGTACAGTCGACAGCACGTCAGGTTACCCACTTTTGTTGCAAACTAGCCCTTATTACAACTGCATTAGATACCGCAGTGTTTACCTTGACGTGCTGTTGTATTTACAATATTTTTATATAAATATACAAATCCAGCAAATTTTATATTTCGTAACCCAGAATTCACTACCAATCCAATCCAACTACCATACCTATCAAAATCTTTATGTAAATATTGTATTTTATTGTTTAAACAGCTATCAAATAGAGAAATCGTAAAATAGTAACCTTTCTGCTAGACTATTTGACCTCTATTTTATAGCTTTTATCAAATAAAGGCGCATAATCGAATCTGCCAAATAAGAAAATACGTGAAATTGCGTTGCATAAGTTAGTCTTTTAGTATTTGACTTTCACAATACCTATTAAGTAGCTAGGTAATCCCAGTGTAATGTTAGCTTTTCTGTTGTCAGCGTTTAAATGACGGGTACTGTAATTTGCCTTTTTCTTAAGAATAGAAAAAACATCACAAAATTCTGCTGGTAAAAGAAAGCATGCAGGACCCAGTCATTGTGGAGATCCTTAAGCTATTTACTACATCTGGTTAAAACAATTGTATGAAGTAACTTTTTATTAATCTGTGCCGAAAGCTAGATCAGTCCTGTATAGTTGTTAAAAGTTTAAGCATCAAAGGTAGCGATGTATGTAACGTCAACTCAGTCCGGTGGATAAAGAAACACAATAATCTCATTAATTCAAGACCAGCTGTTAGTTAGATTAATTAAATAATTCATGATTGTATTGCATGCAAAGCGATAAGCCAAAGAAAAGCATATTGGGAGAACAATTGGATCTGATGAAAACAAAGGGGTAGAAAATGGCCAAGTTCTCGTACTAAATCTTTAAACTACCAATATTAAATAGTAAACTAAATAAATTTAATTTGAGTGCATCATTTGCTTAATAATGAATAAGGTAAATATTTGAATTAATCATAGTTCAAAGTTGCTACAGTTTTTATTCAACTATAAATACAAAATGATTTTTTTCTTTCTTTCTTTGTCTTTTACATTCATCCGTCAAAATAAGATCCTACCAAAAACATTTTAATGTAAAATGTCACCGAAAACTGAGATCGTATTGATCAAAAAGTTATGAGATATCAGGTAGAGCGAAGCTGCTCACTTGTCCTAACTTTACTCAAAAACTTACTTCAAAATCTTCTCAAATTCTACACTTTACAGTCACACAGTCAAAATAATTTGTATTGGCCGTTTCTATTGTATAACAAGAAAACTTATTAAATAATAAAAATTACACCCGTCTTTGTTAAATTTGAATTCAGACTCTGATGATGGAAAGTTACGGCTAAGCGGTTACAGTGCAAGACTTGGCTCACACACTACCGACACCACCTTATCCTTAACTAGCCGAAAGCCTACGCGCCTTTTACACATCAATAAAAGACGGCTTCAAGGCGTTTCAAAGGGCATACAAAGTAGCCATAAGGCTAGAATATAAAGCGAATCCATTAGATTATCTCTTTTTTTCAATATTTATAGACCATTGTAGTCTGATCGAGCTTACAGTCTCTTATTTCGGTAGTCGACGTGTTTCGAATCGAAATTGGAAAGTTTGATGACCTTTAGTTAGAGACTGACCACTAAATAAATAGAAAGAAAGAAAATAAAATAGTTTTAAAAGAACTTGACACACTACTTAACTAACAAAAATACCACACAATTTGTAATAGTTAAAATTTTAAAACAAAATTCAAATTTTCAAAACAAATTCCTCAAATACAAGTTTAATTTGAATTGAAACATTTTGCTACACAGGCTGGCAAAAAATGATAAGAACATTACGGCTGCACGTCATAAAAGTTGCATTTTGTGCAAATGGTTAAAATAATCACTTCACTTAAGATATAGGAAGTAATTCAGTACTAAAACATCCATATTAATAAAATGCTAATGAAGTTGGTTTATGTTGAATCATGATTACCTGATTAATAATCTTCGACGCATTTGATATATTGAACTATAAAATGTTTATGCCTCCAATAAACTCAAGTGTATGTTTAAGCTTCAAGAAATTTCTCTTTTGTGGTAACGACACGTCTTTCTTAGAATTAATTACGTTTATTAATATTTCTACTGTGTTATAAGTTTTCGTTACATTATTAATATTGGAACTGGTGATATAAGATATCTACACGTATAGGCTCATAATGATCGTCACGAAGTTTGTATATTATACTTGTACATTAATGAAATATATGCGGTTGAAAAACGTATTGAAACTTTAGCCGATGCCATTTTATCACATATTGAAGGTTCAGCCTTATTTATTCATGATTATAAGACAGGCAAAAGAAGTATAATAGCAAATATCTCATAACGACACAAAATTAATACATGAACAAATAAACCGGCCCAATGCGAGCCGGACTCGCGCATTGGGAGTTTCTAGCCTACTTTAACTGATTTGAGGGTCCACTTGCGTCCACTTGGTCAGACTACCATAGTTTTTTATTGACAGCAAAAAATCATGTGTTTGTGTTTAAAGTTCCCTAAATATTTGCGTTTGTTGAAAATGTGCTACATCTCAAAAACTACCGGTCCGATCTCGTTTTGATCAATTTTCTTTGTGATATTTTGTAAAGATCATCATGCTTAACTTTGGGAGAGCAGGGCGCTCATTTGCCCAATCTTGAGGCATTTATTCAACAAATGTTTGACTTTTTTTTAATACTGTAGAAAACGCAATAAAATAGAAAAAAAGACCTATTCATAAACACACTCATATATATAGGTTTTTAATAAATTTAGAATAAGTTGCTGTGACATACAGATGGACAGAAAGATGGACTTAAAGTTTCCTTTATGACTTGATTACTAGATTGTCTATGGAACCCTTATAAATCTCATCAACCTTCACACAGCTGATGCATTCTCAATGAGATGCGAACCGAATGGCAGCGGAACTTGAATAAAACCATCGGTTTGTGTGTGCATGGTTATCACAGACTGCGACGTCTGTGATAACCATGCACAGACAAATCTAAAAGCGTACCAAGTCATCACCATCCTTATCAGTCCAAGGACGTGAACTAACTACTGTAAATAGGCCTAAACATGGGCCTGCTTCTCCCAGAGTATTCCACAGCGACCGGTTGCAAGCAGTGTACATACAGTGTGTTAAAAAAAAGTGTACAAAGGCTATTGCTAGCAACTCGTCCCAACATTAACCTTAACACAGCTTCGAAACAATTGTGGGCCAGTGCTAAGAAGAAGCTGTGCAACAAGCTCAGTCACTATTGTCAATGCCTCTTTTTAAAATACATATTACAATTTTTATGTTCGTACAAGCTAGCTGCTAGACCATACATTGTTATCATTCAATAATCATCTAGAGTTTATAATATCTTTGATTTAAGTATTTTTAATGATAAAATAAACAGTCGACATCAATTAACCTAAGAGTGATTCAATTATAATTTTAGGTACTCATTGAAGAAAGTCAATAAATGAGTGTTTAACCTTCTGAAGTCTGAAGTTATGAACGGCAACTTTATTCTTGTTTTCTGGCATTGAAATCCTGAAATCACTTTTTTTTAACTAGCACAAGATTTTTTAAGTTTTTACGTACAAGGAAATAAGTGCAAGTTTTTACGAACACAAATCAAATATCTTACAAGGTCGTTTGTCCATCTTGCAGCGTAGGTCGTCCACCGACGTCCTACGCTGCGTACACAATGTAATAAAAGCAATTGTTCCGCTAATTAAAAATCGCGGGAGGCAGGAAGAGGCCTATCTCTAATAAGTAGGTGAGGAGGTAAACAGTAATTTTGTTAATAGCGTTAGCAAGACAATAGGTTTTGTTCCAGCCAGTAGGGTGACCATGAGTACTTACTCTCATTTATGAACTATTTATTCAACAATAAGACCTCTCTCTTCGAGACTCGTACTTTTTAAAAGAATTACAACTGATTTGTCTCTTAAATATACTTTAAAATGTTTTTTTTTTTTTGCGTTACTCATAAATGTCTCTTTTTTGTTTCAGATCTAGCCAGAATCAAAGAATGACGAAGATATATCACAAACATAAAATAATAAAAAAAAACAGAAAAAACTATTATATTTTTAAAATCATCCAATTATAGTGCTGGACTGTTGTCGGGAAATATGTTTGACACTCTTCCGCCATATTCTTGACCTTTTGATACGATGCAATATTTAACTTGTGCTTTATTTGATGCTTATAGTTTATTCTTGCTCTCTTTGTCTTCCTCTCTTTCATCTCCCTTCAATTATTCCCTCTATTATTATTCCAATAAATCCCTCTGATGATGACGTGTATTTTGAAAAAGCACCTAAATAGTGATGACATCAAAAGACAGCCAGCTGTCTAGCTTACATCTGCGTACATATACTTATTTTATACCTCTATATTGCCCCTAAACTTTTCAGATCGCCTAAAAAAACTAGAAGAGTTCCACCAGAGATACAAGAAACAACGTCTACACACCGATACATAAATTGTGTGTGTGTGTGTGTGTGTGTGTGTGTCATTAGACTACCTCAGTTGCTTTAAAATGTTAACGTTGCGTAATAAAAAAGTATCTGAAATTTTCCTAAAGCACTTCACAATGTAGTCACTGTCAAAAGCACGAGCTTTTCGAATAACAATGCGCCCAGTGGACCGCCCACGGCACATCCGGCATTTTGTTACGTTTTATTTCCCGGGAGTTGAATCCGTAGGTGTCGTTGGGTACACTGAGTATCAAAAAATTTGGACACATTTTGATTTTGGTCGATTGGGACTAAGTATGCGTCACTTTTTAGAGTTAATAAAATCACTTACATGATGACCATTTGCAGCAGCCTTCATCTCTATTTTGCTAGCAGCCAACATCTGTCGATCGACCAAATTGAGGTACGTAAGCTTTTATGTCACTACACTTTTATTTTAAAATTATTTTAGTGTAAGCTTAATAAACCCAGCTGGCTAGCTCAGTTCAAAGCTGAAAGTTATTTATTTTTTGTTAAGTCAAAACAATAAAATTCGGCAAAAGCATTGTCAATATAACTAAAGAAAGGAACAAGAAGATATACTTTAGCATCAACCCTGCAACCTAGCTATATTTGGATAGTTGATCCAAATATAGCTAGGTTGCAGATCCAAATTTTCACATTAAAAAAAAATATGTTAAAAATATAATTTAGTGATATCACAATTTTGACAGATCAATAGCATAAATCTCAAATCGAATTTGTTACCAATAGTTGACAGGTCTGAAATAACACCATACAATATAAAGTCTGACTGTACCGTACCAAAGGTAGTAAATGTGAATTAACGACTGCTGCTCTTCAAAGATATGAATCTGATTCAGTACAAATAAGGAGTATCAAGCGGGATTCATCAAGCATTAGATTTTATCAGTTATTCGGGAATAACTTTATTTACAACTAACTTGTTAAGCAATTATTTGTTTGAAAGTGTGTTATTAGTTTATTTCATTGCTCAATATTTTGAAATGTTTTAAGAATCGGTGAATAACTTAATTAAGGGTCTAGTGACGCTCAGTTGGTAGTTAGGGCAGCAGGTGAATCAGATCACATTTTCAAACTGTTTGGTTACGAAATGTCATGAATAAATTATGCTTTTACCTCAATAATAAACGAACATTACTGTTGATCCATTGCGTGGTTTAGAAAGAGCTCAAAACTTTAGTCCATTAATGACACCCATGGGTTTCGTTTCCCCCCTTCCCCTCTAATTTTTGAACTAAGCAATTAAAAATTTTGTACAAATACACTTTTAATGAGAAGTTTTGCATGAGATCGAATTGATACTTTGTTAGATAATATAGCACATTAACCAACCGCAAATATAACGTTGTCTCTCATATAAACACTGTGAAAACAAAGATTTTTTTGTTCTCGGCAAAATAATGTGGTATTATATCTTAATGGAAGCAAACCCCTAATTCAGTTAAAGATAGCACGGAACCCTCAATGCGCGAGTCCAACTCGCACTTGGCCAATTTTTTAATAAACTAGAGCTATTTAGATTAGTAGCAACTCGAAGAATGTAGAAAATCAACTTTAAACACATTTTGTATCACTACAATGTTTTGACGACCCGTCTGGTGTAGTGGTCGAGAAATCGCCTACTACGCAGCGGGTGCGGGTTCGATCCCCGCACAATACAAACATTTGTGTGCATGAACATGTCTGTTTGTATTGGTCTGGGTGTTTTCTATGTATATCTTGTATGTATTTACAAACAAAAAGTATTTAAGTATTATATCCGTTGTCTGGTACCCATAACACAAGCTTTGAGTAGCTTACTTTGGGACTAGATGGCGATGTGTGGGAATGTCCAAAGGATATTTATTTATTTAATGTATTACTTTACGAACTGCAGTACTGCATTGTTTAAACACAACCCAAGTCTAAATTACAGTTATTCACATTTTAATCTGACCCCTAGATTAACCTAGCTACTTAAGAAACCCGTGATAAATACATAGCAGTTACCTGATGTTATCGGAATGTTTATCAGATTTAAATTTGCCTAGAACAATGCACGATGGCTTTATATCTCGCTTCTGGTGGCAAAGTGAATAATATACGGAATCCGTTAGAGATAAAACATTGATAGTGAGGGAGATAATAAAGTAAGTGTGTATATTAAAGTATAGCGGTCTCCCGCGACTGCGTCCGCCTATTTTGATTTTGCACTTTGACTTCCTTGTTGGTGGAGCGGCTAGCTCGCTGGTTGATATTCAAGAGGTCCCGGGTTCGAATCCCGGGTCGGTCCGAAATTTGATTCTGGGTTTTTCTGTCTTGAAAATACTCGAAAGCAGGTCGGAGTCAGGAAGTTGGTGGTGACGACACCGTGCCTTGTGAAACACTTTGCCGCTAGCCGTTGGTGCCGCTTCGCGCCTGATCTGCCGTTTCACTGAATTTATGAGAGTGAAGGAAAAGAGTGCACTTGTGCAGATTTGTCCCATCTGGGCACTATAATATTGGCATACCTGGAGGCCGATTCTCGCGGCAATCGAACTTTTTCGGGTGGTAATTCGATTGCAAGTTTAACAGCTTTACCTAAAAATCACGTAAAAAGACAATCTCACCAACAAAATGTAAATAATTAGAAATAGTGACCCCGAAAATCAAAAAATAATCTTTCTTTGACAAAGACAATACGATCGAATATGAATCGCACGAGAATTGCCCCCCAAGCCTATCTCTGTTGAGAGAGGCCGCCACCACGAATAATCGGTAGGAGAAAATTATTATTATTAATTTAGGATTAAAATAAGTAATCATATTAATTCTGAAACACAACATAACATACGATCATTCAGTATCCCGAGAAAGCGAAAATGGCCGTAAGTAATTAATAAATTATTTTGATTTCAAGATGGCATTTCATTCGAGCTTAAGATGTTATTTATTTGGGATACCTACATTAATTATCGATATCAATATTTATTTAACATCTAATATGATCACAATAAAATATAAATAATATTAAAAATGAAAAAAATATAGAAAAATTATAAAGGTCTCAAAAATATAATTATAAATAGTAATCATATTATATCCACTGCGATTAGGAAGGCACATTACATCAAAGACTTAAGGTAGGTACCTAGTATTCGATCTTCCGTTATATTATAATTGCTTCTTTGCATGATCTAAATACATATCACAAACAATTCACTTAAAAAACACACTGTTTACACCATTTACTTTTTTCACAACAAATGGACATCACTAATATTCAATTAGGATATTTCACTGAAGACCGCTGAGCTCCATCACTGAAGCGAACAAGACGTCAATTACTGAAGAATAGTCTGTATGGCATAGAGCCGAAGACGTAAAACTTGTATGAAAAAAAAAGACGTCAATTGACATAAACTGGTCAATTTGTTTGCCTACGAGTACCCTGCAAAATATTTTTCTATCTTCGATAAATTCATTAAATGAATGATAGAAACGGACAACATTTTCAACGAATGGAATAAACAAATAAACCGATTACCTATATTTTAATTAATTATTAAGTCTTTTTTGATGTCGTGCATGTGTCAGGTTTAATTTTTTTTGTAATAAAAAATGTTTTAAAACTTTAATAAAAATTAGGAATAATATTTATGACATTTTATCCTGTCAATGCCACACACGATAACGTTTGTCATTAACATTAAACATGCTCATTTAATGCAATGTAAGGTACCTACTCATCAGCATCTTTCTTAGTTAACTGTACATTTCCTCATCAACTCACTGGTGTAATTACGTAACTTGTAAGCGATCATGATGCGTCAGATATCAGAATCAAGAGTCAATTGGCAGACCACAAGCGAGTTAGAATTTATATTTGACATTGCTTTTAAATATTGGTAAGTAATTAGTTCGGAGCCTTCAGAATGCTTAACAATGCCGTAGGTATAGCACTTACATTAGAAAAATGGTCAGACGACGTTATAAAGATGGCAGGATCAAACTGTCGCCGAAAAAAAATAAAAAACTATTTGTAGTAGTAAACGGTCGAGTTCATCTACCGAAAAGATGGACAGACGACTTGAAAAGATCGCAGGATCAAACTGGATGCAGACCGCTTGGGATCTCTCGCTGCGTTTCAAAGGCCTATGTTCAGCAGTGGACCTTCTTTGGCTGATAATCATGATGATCATGAAACGTTATTGTTCTGATGTTGTTTACGCATATGTCAAGCTTTAAAACTGTTATTCTAAAACCTGACAAAAAAGGTTTTGAAATGTTTAATTTTACTTGTTGAAGATTATGAAACAGAAACAGATGTATTGATTAGTTATCTTATTCAAGGTATTAGTAGTAACTTACTGCCTATTTAGTATTTTTAACTGTATTTGTAATTTAAATATTCTCAGATTATATTTTTTACTGTATCTGCTATACCTACAGGACCTGTATACTTGCTGTGGAACTCTCTAATGGGCTAAATTCCATAATTAAGTTGTAATTGTCACAAATGTAGTATTTATGTATAAAATGCTGTTGAATTTCCTTAATAAATAAAATAAAATAGAAACGGTCGAGGTCTCTGGCAACGCGTATCAACGAAAATCGCTTGCAGACACAACACAGAACCGATCATGACTTCAAACAAAAGACGACATGAGATGCAAGATTTTGGCTCTTAAGGTTGGACGCGAAAGACCACGATCGTGCTGCGTGCTGTGTTAGGCCCGAGTCGCCAAAAGCGCCTACCTAGCATTCACGGTACCGCGCAGGCGCGCTGCAGAATCACACAATGTTAAGAACTAGATTTGATTGTGTCTGCAATCAGACAATAATATGTAGATAAAGTTGTTAGTTTTTCAAGATTTTTAAAAGATGTACAAGTTTTACTAATGAGGAGGTTGTACAATTGTTTTTATCATAAATAGAAACAAAATAAAATAAAACGCGACAGTGAATGGTCTTTTTCAGCCGTAAACTAGACAGCCGCAGGTGCGGGCGCAGGGGCGACTGCGGGCACGAGCGGCAAGGCACAGAACGGTTCATACACACTTAAGCATAAATATCACATCGCGCGAGCTCCGCGGTCGCCCCCGCGCCCGCACCCGCGGCCGTCCAGTTTGCGGCCTCAAGGAGATGCGTAGCTTCGCGCGTCGCGTTGCGCGAAGCGGGCCGCCAGAAAACCAAACATGCGGTGAAATTTGCAGCGTTCAAATAGAAGCGTTTGTTTAAGTTGTAGCGTTGCATGCGGCGAGTGTCGCCGCGTCGGACGCGGCATTTGAAACAGCGGGCGATGCGTCGGGTGAACTAGCAATCATTGCAACATGCGAACGCGGCGGATGAAGTAGCGGGCGATGCCGCGAACGATGCGGCTACATTTCTATAGTTTGAGTTAGCGCGTGGGACGACGCAGGTCGCTTCACGCGTCGCCTCACCATAAACGGTAGAAACGCCGGACGCGCCGCGTGAAGCCACGAGTCTCCTTGAAAAACGGCAATGAGTTTACAGACTAACCCTTGCGGAGATGTAATTTCTATATGAAACATTAAAATGACTGCACTGAACCTTGGACAGTGACTCAGAATGCACATTGCTTTTCTGAGATCATAGATTTGTTATGTCACGAAGGAAATATCATGGCTTCAGCCCTAAAGTAGACAGGATCAGAAGGTCCAATCTAGTTCTTTTTTTTGTCGTTTTCATTAATTATTCATGTTGATATGACGCCGTAAATACTTAAAGTTATTAATATTTTATTCTAACTTAGCTACTTAGACCTTCGTACTAAGTTCTTTATTTATTTAACTTAAACCATCCCACTTCCAAAATACTAGCAAGCAATCTTATTTGCTATGAGTGATACTAACAAAGGAACAACTCTAGACGTCACCGCCGCCTTACTGCCTTAAGAACTGATATCGCTTGCACCTTACGCACCTCGTTTCTTAAAAGTGCCGCCCCTTTTTGAGTCTTATGGGCAAGCGATTATCGTTTGAAAGTGGTAAGGGGGCAAACCGTACAAACTCGTACTGCGACGCAACTGAATTATCCCATATATCCTATATACCCCAGAGCATCGCAACGCAACATGCCGATCAAAGATGCCCTACAGCTGATCTCGCGCAATTTCCAAGAGGTACAACGCGGCGGATAATGCACGTGTTATGTTGTTTTTTCTGCTTTGATTCGATGCATCACACCTGCACATTTGCAACCACTGCTTGAGTATTGTAGAAGAAAGGGGTTCTACTATTTCTATTTTCATTGTGTAACAAGCCTGACAGAAATATTAATAAGCCAATCTCAAATGCGAGCCACCGTGGACATGTTATTAAATATTCATTACATACCTATCAGTATATTTTATGCCGGACAATATGTTACTTACAGGAATTATAAGTTGTATTTAATATTATAGAGTTCCTCTCTACTAAGTAAGCACACGTTGAAAATATTTAATAACTCTGACTCAGTGTTTTGATATCTTCTAATAAGTCTGTCGGTCTAGAAAGTTATGATTTCAATAAAGACGGAGAAAAGAGTTTTAGCATTTGTTCATCGCATAGTCTAATTATATATATACTTAATAGTGGCACTACCTTTATATTTCTTTACACTAAATAGTATAGTGTTTCATTTTTTATAACTTTGATATAATTTTTGAGTTAGACTTTAGTAAAGTAGTAGTTAAAATTAAATAGTCACCATTATGAGTGACTCAAGTGAGTTGACGTGCAACCGTTTGCTGAGGTCAACCTTAGGAGAGGCCCATGTTCTGCAGTGGACGTCCTATGGCTGATAATGATGATGCTGATTAAGAATAAGGGACCAACTATGCTGAAATTATCTAAGGTATTATATGTATGTTACCGTCATATTGTAAAAACCGGGTGATTTAGATCCGTTAATTTGAAATCTGTTGATTTATTGTGAACTGGGGGCGTATTGTGTTGTGATCCAACATTAGCCGTTCAATTTCCATTATCAATATAAAAATATTATTAAATTACTACAATGGTACGAATATTAATATATCAGTTGTTTTATTGCAAAATCGCAATACGAATTGCTAATTTGATATTAAAGCTGAGCCGCTTACTTATCAAAAACTGCATCGCAATACGCGCCTACCGATCTTCATATATTATAATGTAAACGGAAATGATGAATTACTTGGCAAATAGGTGTGTCAGGGTAGGTGAAGAATAAACGTTTATCCTTTGTATTAGGGTGCCATGTAAGTATCTACCAATTATACGTAAAATAAAAGTAATTATAAGTAATTATACGTAAAATAAAATAAAAGAGTAAATCCTAAACCATATCGAACTTGTTCACAATAAATCGACAAATAACAAGCTTCTGGATTTAAAACCGTCAGATTGTAGTGATAGAGAAAATCGGACTTTACCTATACAAGTTATTGTTATTGTTATTGTTTTCGTATAGGTGATTAGATAACCTACCTTTTCTAAACCGTTGTTGAAACCGTGTTGTAATAATATAAGTATTATCTATACTAATATTATAAAGCTGAAGAGTTTGTTTGTTTGTTTGTTTGTTTGTTTGTTTGAACGCGCTAATCTCAGAAACTACTGGCCCGATTTGAAAAAATATTTTTACGTTAGATAGTCCATCTATCGAGGAAGGCTTTAGGCTATATAACATGAAGATATGACTCACAAGACCACAGCAGCAATGAAAAATGTTGCGAAAACGGGAGAAAGATATTCCTTTTGAGAGCTTCCGCTGCGTACGCTGCGGAAACCGCTAAAGTTACACAAAAATCATGTATGACAAGATTGTTAAGCATTTAGAGTTCTATAATAAAGTCCGCGACAGCATAAGTCTATCTTTTATGGTTGACTTACTACAACCTTTTTATGTTAATAAATTTGTAAAAAAATAATGCATCATTTTTAGAGGTGTGTGTATACACACAGGTATTTATTCTTATCAAAATAAATACATTCATCATCACGAGCATTTCATTTAGAACAAAGTTGCCCTTTATATCATTTGATTCCAATAAATATCTTAGGAGCTATCACAGTTTTAACATAACTCCGCACCAAAATAATGTTCGCAGCTTAAGTACAACGTGCGCTTGCGCTAATTATATTATAAAGCTGAAGAGTTTGTTGGTTTGAACGCGCTTATCTCAGGAACTGCTGAACCGATTTGAAAAAATATTTCTGTGTTAGATAGCTTATTTTCATCACGCTGCGACGGGAGGGAGCAAACTCAAAACGCGCGGACGAAGTCGCGGGGGACCGCTAGTTATAATATAATTAAGGTAATACGATGTTCACGAGAGCTCTGCCGACAAACTGTTACACAGTTTACTTTTAAAAATAAACTTAAAAAAAACTGTAATTTCGCGATTATTACAATATTACGGTGACATGTATACATTTGGGACAATAACAGAACCTTTTGAAATTGGTATATTTTCACTTTAGGTTGCTTTAATAGAAACACTGGAAACACCAAATTAGAGTAACAATGCACATTAGAAAATTCATGGTCCATAGAATAGTGCACACGTAAATTCATCATTTGATTCTTAAAATCATACCAATTTGGTTGATATTAGACTGTTTATTTTAAATGGTTGGGAACAGTATCATTATCAAAAATTGGACAGTGACTATTTGGTGATAGCCCACACAATGGACAATTGTCTATTTAGGGAGCAGTTAGTGTAATTTATACGGAGATTTTATCTAGGAAGTGGTATAGAAATCACTTTAAAATGGTGTTATTAAAAAAAAATAGGTATTGCAGAATGTAACAGTGTGATATAAGCACAATAAAAATATAAACGAAATCTGATTACCCGATACATGTGTTATGGTGTGACATAAGGGAAGTTTATGGTGTAGTTATGGTTGGTTAAATGATGACCTGATGAACCTGCAACTTCTGATTTGGATGGGCCAAACGCTCTTCCAATTGAACTACCGTGCTGTCGGTCCGACAAGTAGATATTCATTACAGAATAAATTCAACTTGGAAATTAATAACGCTTCGCAATCCAATAGTTTACAATGTTTTTAACACTTAAAGTGTTATTTTTATGTTTTTAAAGATGAAATAAGAAACCAAAGTTAATAAGAAATAGGAAACTTATGGTTGTTATCGTAATGTTTCGGTAAGAAAGTATGTACGTAGTTATTTTTCAAATAACTAGTGAGGGATCTTTATCCTTTCGATGTCGGCTTTTTAAGAGTACAGTCAGTGAAAACATATTTATTCGACTATAACAGACTATTTATGGTCTGCAAAATAATTATACTTTTGCCAAAGGATTCCATCTAACGATGCCAATAAGTGGAACATTAAAGTTTAATGTCATCTTGACTCAGTGGTAGTCAAAAATAACAAATTATTTAGTTTTGAAACGTGGGCTGTATCATGGTCAAATTATTCCTATTTTAGGAATCTGAAAAAATACGGGAACGTTTTTGAAATATCTACAGATGAAAAAAAAAAGTTCATTATAGTTTATGTCGACTTCAAAAAAAGGAGGTAATCAATGAAATGTATATGCATGTGATACAGTGTAAGTTTTATGAAAATAGGTAAAGTATTTTTTGAGATATGAGTTCTAACATTAACTAAAAAACATGAAAAAAAAAATATTTAAAATTAAACTGTCTTTTGAAAATGAACTTAAAACCTTCAAATAACGCATTTGTATTCTATTTAGGAGAAAGAAATTATTGTGAAGTCATGTAATGTCAAGTTTACATACACCAACAATCTATGCATATTATGCAACGACTCTAAAATAAATTATTTCCTCCAAATAGAAGACAAATGCGTTATTTTAAGTTTTATTTTAGTTTCTAAAGGCGGTTCAATTTCTGAATTTAGTTTTTTATTTAACATTGTGTTCCACAACACATGTTTATATTGTGTTTAAAAAAAACTGATAAAAATGGGTTCAGATACAAATAAACTATGAGGATACTTATCTCACTATTCCCGCTGACGAAATGATGCCCAAAAAGTTTGTTGCATGTTTGTATCAATCTGTGACTTTAACACTTATCTTATCAAGAAAATCAGTTGCCACAGAAGTAATGCGATGATGATAGTAAGCCTATGATGGATCCAACAATAATTTTGTCAGCCACATCGGGCGAATTAGGCGAAATTAGGCGGCGCGCCGGCTAAACATCCTTGTTGGCAGCTAGTTGTAGTATACGCTGGGTTTTCACATAAACACACGCAATTTGCTTTTCTGTTACTATTCATGTGTATTAACTGTTCACAGCGGCATTGAAAGACGCCTTCAAACTTCTGGAATGGGAAGGAATCGGCATCAATGTCAATGGCGAATACATCACACCTCCGATTTTCCGATGATATAGTCGTTGTGGCAATGACGCTGGAAGATCTTGGCACTATGCTCGAAGACCTTGACGGAGTCTCCCAACAAGTGGGTCTTAAAATCAGCATGGAGAAGGCGAAAATTATGTCGAGTTCCCTTATTGTACCCTCTCCAGTATCCATTGGAAACTCAACTCTCGAAGTTGTCGACGAGTACGTCTACCTGGGACCAGTGATCCAATTGGGTAGGTCCAACTTCGAGAAAGAGGTCAATCGACGAATCCAACTCGGCTGGGCAGCGTTCAGGAAATTGCGCAAGAGTGTCTTCTCATCTCATCTACCTCAGTGTCTGAAGACGAAAGTCTTCAACCAGTGTGTGTTACCAGTGATGACATACGGATCCGAAACATGGTCTCTAACTAAGGGCCTTATAAAGAAGCTCAAAGTCACACAACGAGCGATGGAGAAGGCTGTGCTGGGTGTTTCTCTACGAGATCGAATCAGAAATGAGGAGATACGTAGAAGAACTAAGGTAACGGACATAGCCTTGAGAATCAGTAAGCTCAAGTGGCAATGGGCAGGGCACATAGCGCGAAGAACTGATGGCCGTTGGGGCAGGAAAGTTCTAGATTGGAGACCCTTCGACCAAAGACGCAGCGTAGGACGTCCATCAACAAGATGGACAGACGACCTTATAAAGATTGCAGGATCAATCTGGATGCAGACCGCTAGTAATCGGTCGCTGTGGAAAACCGTGGGGGAGGCGCTCAGCAGTGGACGTCCTTTGGCTGATAATGATGATGATGATGATGATTAAGGTGTTCTACTAACTCAACACATTTAAAACGTTAGGGCTCTGCTTAAAAAAAAGCGTTAAATTTTGAGGTCGTCTTTCTTGGTTGGTTGAGGTGTTCTTAGATTGTAAGTAAACGACGTGGTGCTCTATTTTTAATAATACGCATCGCAAATGTGATTTTCTTTGACAGTGATTAAAAAAATCGATTTCATTACGACGCGTCTATATTTAATGGAATATTTCTTGAGTTTTGATTGATTTTTGAAGAGAAATCACTCGGAATATTGACGCAAGTGATTCAAAATAGAGTTACAATTCACTCAGTATGTTAAAATTTCCTCTACAAGGCTATACATAATCATCGAAAATTTTTGGTATAGCCATGGGAAGTAGGGGAAACTCTTCTAAGGGTTTTTACTTATTTATTTTATACAGCAGACTCTTAACTAATTCTCTCTACAGCACTTCAAAGACTCAGCATACGTCTTCCTCTGATTATAACTCGTAATCACTCCTCATATCATTGACCACTTGCACTTTTCTTACATGACAGTCAAACATCAAGTCAAGTCCGCGTTCCTTATTCAAACGTTTTTTTCTTTCTCACTCTAAGATCTCTAGGAGTAAGAGATGACACATAAGATCTCTCGTGTGTAAGCGATGACACACGAGAGATCTCGTGTGTCATCTCTTACTCCTTTCGTTCCGTTCCACGTTCATGTCCTACATAACTGATGACCTTATATGGACGGTTTATAAAGAGTATGTTGTACACTAATGAAATTCCTTACAATATTATACAAAATGAGATCAAAACTTATCTAAAAATTTTAGATATGCATTCGTTCGACATTGTATTGCGACATCAAAATCAGGAAATGACTCTATCCCGGGTCGCTGGGTACACCCCACTCGGACCGGGAATTAAAGTTACTGGAACTGATGACCACGTTTCAATAACTAGAGCAGACATTTCCTGAATCATCTTTGAGCGCAGGTTGTGCTTAATGTAAGTCATAAGTGTAAAGCATAGACTTAGTAAGTTGATGGTTTTTGCCTGAAGCGAATTATTAGTTTGTCCTCCTCCAGCGAATTATTAGTCTGTCCCTCCATGCTGTAAATCTATATTCTTAATTAAAGTAAAAAAAATATCCGTATACGTATGTAAAGTATTATGTTATAATATAATCTTATATTATAGACAAGAACTGATAGTAAGTAACTTAGTATATATTGTATCAACCTAGTTATGCAGAGCGTTGTCTCTTGGCACAGGCAATTCCATGCCTAAAAGGAGTTATCAATATCTGGAAAATTTTATAAAATAATAAAAAAAACCTTAAATCAACAACATTAAAGTTCAGTCAATATTTCTGATGTGGACGGCTGAAGTGTTCCCGAAACACCATGATTTGTGAATTTTCAAGAGAAGAGTGAATAGGCTGT
This sequence comes from Pyrausta purpuralis, assembly GCA_963924145.1. NCBI lineage: Eukaryota > Metazoa > Arthropoda > Insecta > Lepidoptera > Crambidae > Pyrausta > Pyrausta purpuralis. The sequence continues at coordinate 19,163,349 of OZ001658.1, forward strand.
TTAACTGGTCAGACATGATCTATCCTCGATCACATCATCACTTACTACGAGGTGTGAAAATAGTCAAATGCCTCATCATCATTTATAAGATTGAAAAATAAAGATAGGGTTTTTTAATCATTACTTAAGACGGACGGGTAGATAAATATCCTGTATCCTGCGTCTTTGATAACGCTCCACAAAACATAGCTCACCATATTTCACTGCATGCCCTGATACTTCTTCATCAGGGCATGCAGTCCAGATCTCATAACATGTGTGCAAATGCCAAGGCAATCAGCGATGCTAATTACTGGGTACAACAATTTAAGGTTTATTATCGATGCTCTAAGAAGAAGATATAAAACACTATTTTACGGATACATTTCGCGAATATTTATTAAATTTTATCTTGACGTTGCTAACACTTTACAGCGTTCGTGGTCGCGGATAGACACAGATGTTATTTGTCATTCACAGAGTTTTGCAAATAATAACCTACCGTAACTCAATCATATTAATTTCCTATCCAAGCAGAAAGAGCTAACTATGTCTTGTGGTCTTAAGAGTACAGTGAGTGATCTAGCTTGGGTCCTCGCTAGCACTGGACCCCATGCTGGTGGAATTTTCCAACCATTTTCTCTTTTGAAATGTTGATGTTTTCTTTTTTCTATAGCTTCGCGTAGCATACATGGAACGAACCGACGTTCTGTGAAATAGTGAAACAAGTAAGAATATAATTATGGCACGAATGTCACTAGACTGTACATAACACTTTTAATAAAAATACAACAAACACTAGAATTAACTTACTAAATAAGACATATATTTTTTATTAAAACACCGTAAAATGTGTCTGCAATCGCACTCGATAGTAAATGATGACGCGGCATTTTGTCTTGTGGCTTTCTTTCTGACTCATATTCAATAAAAACATGATGAATCCAGGGTCAGCCCTAGTGTGCAATGCTAATAAATTACAAGAATAGTCATAGTTGACTTATCACTCACTCATGCAGGTAGTGATTACCATTGGAATGGACGGAGAGTGAGCGTTAATTTATGACGGAAAGACAGAATGATTTGATTTAATCTGCAGTTTCTAAGCGGTTGATCTTGAGCTTTAAATAACAGCCTATTGCAAATCAAATAATTGCAAGGAAACAGTGGCTTTGAAGTCATCTTTGTGAACTTGGACAAATACATCAGTATCCTTAGATATCCACATGTCGGACTGTATTCTTTTTGAACAAGATTAGTATACTCGGACATACATTATAGAATTTTTTGTATAGGGGTTAAAAAACGTAAGTAAATAAGACTAGACTTTATTACAAAAAAGACAGTACTAGGTTTAAACTAAGACTTGAGACACCTGACCAATTGGAAAAGTATTACCAGCGTTGTGGAATGATGTCAGTATAGACGTTATTTTCAAATTTGTCGGTTATTAACTTAGGGTATGTATTTGACTGAAGACTTGGCGGAAAATAGGCTTCCTTTAATCATATAATGAGGTTGTTATAAAATTAACTGAGACAAAAAGAAAATATAATATTTAATAAAACATTTAATAATAGTGACATTTACAAAAGACTATTTTCTTGGATACAAAATTTTTGGAAAAAATAAGGGGTTATAAGTCACAGATATAAAGAGCCGCTAGTTCTATTAGGCCCTAAGTTTTATTACGTCTCTGTATGGACTTCTGTATGGAGTTTCTTAACCTAGGGTCCAGGGGGTCTCTTTGTACACTTATTTACTAAAAAATCGTGTAGTAAACTCTTTTTATACATAAAAAATGGGACTATGCCAGTGGTTGTGGGTTCGAATTCCGCAAGGGGAAAATGTACACGAACATTTGTATGAAATGAGCAAGTTCTTTTTTTTATCTAAGTCATGGATGTTTTTTTGTATTTATATATTTATAGAGGATGTCAATATCGTTGTATGGTATTCGTAACACAAGGAAACAAATCTTTAATTCAAAACCGATCCAAATTATTCCAGTGTGCTGTCTGGCGCAAATTTTATTTATTAAGATTCATAGAAGATTGACGACCCGTGTGGTGTAGTGGTCGAGAAATCGCCTACTACGCAGCGGATTGCGAGTTCGATCCCCGCACAATATAAACATTTGTGTGCATGAACATGTCTGTTTGTACTGGACTGGGTGTTGTCTATGTATATCATGTCTATGTATATCATACAAACAAAAAGTATTTAAGTATTATATCCGTTGTCTGGCACCCATAACACAAGCTTTGAGTAGCTTACTTTGGGACTAGATGGCGATGTGTGGGAATGTCCAAAGGATATTATATTATATTATATTATATAGAAACATACAAACATACAAACAGACATACACCAACATTTTTTTTTTTAAATTTGACGACCTTTGTGGTGTAGTGGCTAAGCATGCTTGTTTCAAGGCGTCGCCGCCCGGGTTCGATTTCCGGTCGGGTCAAAATTTTTAATATTGTCTCGGGTCTGGGTGTTGTGGTACCACCGTTGTGTCTGATTTCCATAACACAAGTGCAATTAGCTACTTACTTTGGGATCACAGCAATGTATGCGATTGGTGTCCAATATTTATTATTATTTAAAAAATATTAAATTATAGTTCTTACTTTGTATGACATAGTAGAAGGCTCCCTCCATAATATTTTTTTTCGTTGCCAAGCCACATCCATTTGCCCTATATCACTACACCGATCCATACTCCACATTACACGCGTTGTGACCACGCGTAGTATTTACACATTAGAGCCACTATTGTCACCAGTTTTTCATCCGAATTAGATAGTGGCCCTATTGTAATTTTAAATTAGAAACTACCTCATGAAAGTTTGTATTGTGTGCATGAATGTCATGCTTCGGAGAGCCTGTGCAATGCAATCTGTATCTGCTTGAATTTGGGCAGTACATGTTCATTTTAACGGTTATGAAGTTGGATTAGAGTCGATTTTATTAATGTGAGATAATGAATATTCGTCGAGTATAACGCAATATGACTAATTTGAAAATGTTATCTATTTTTCAGCAATCATTTATGTAAATGTCATTTCAAAATCGGTCCTTTTATACTTATTCAGTCTGATTAGTCTTTTCTGACTCCATTAAAGTGATTTATAAACTCATACGATATAATCATAGTAATATAAAACAGTATTCGTATCATCAAAGATAGAGTAGTCAGTATACCCAAAAATAATTACCTTTTTATACATTTTAGGATCTATCTTAGTCAACAAGAATACATCTATTAATATGATATCCATCAGGACTAACTTGTCGTATGAAGGTCCAATACCTATGATTTTTAGGGTTCTGTAGCCGAATGGCAAAAAAACGGAACCCTTATAGTTTCGTTAAGTCTGTAGGTCTGTCCGTCCATATATCACAGCCACTTTATTCTGAAAAATTTTGTATTACACGGTTGAAACTACATAGATAAATAGAGTAGGTAGATGTTTCCTGGTAACCAGTTTACGATTCTCATCTCATTCTCAAATTTAAAAAAAATATTCTAGGAAAATACATGAAACGTAAGCCGAAAAAAAATGACAAACCTGTACGTGTAGGATATCTATGGATAGGTTTTTTAAAATGACATCGAGGTTCCTAAAACTATTTTCTCTAAAACTATAACGTTTGCGAGATAGAAACTTCCAAAGTGGTAAAATGGGCGTCCCACCCATCTAACTCTTAAACTAAGCGAGTGTTAATTTTGAAAAAATACATAATGTAGATTTTGACAAAGACTTTCAACTAAAATTACTTTAAACGAGATCGAACCAGTAGTTTTTGAGATATAGCACATTTTCAATAACCGCAATCATAACTTTGTTATACATACAAATACTAAGAAAAACAAAGTTATATTTGCTGTCAAAAAATATTGGGGTATTTTGGCTAAGTGGAAGTGAGTGGATCTCTTATTCAGTTAAAGTTGTTACGGAACCCTTAGTGTGCGAGTCCGATTCGTTTCGTATTTTATTGTATTGTATTGGACACCAATCACATACATTGCTCTGATCCCAAAGTAAGTAGCTAATGCACTTGTGTTATAGTAATCAGACACAACGGTGGTACTACAACACCCAGACTCGAGACAATATTAAAAATTTTGATTTTTATATTGACCCTCGGGAATCGAACGCGGAACCTCGGAGCGGCGACGCCTTGAAACCAGCGTGCTTAGCCACTACACCATGGAGGTCGTCTTATAGAGAATCGGTGACTAGAAAAGAGCCTGACAAATCACAATAAGGATTTCACTGATGATAATCATACACCATTCTACGTAACCCGAAGAAAAAGTTGAACATCACGGATTAATGACAGGTAACTTCAAAACAATGAGCTCCATGTACAGTCATCCCACCAAGTTTTGAACTCAACCTTGATCCTTCAGCTTTAAGGGTCACTGGCGTTGTACTTTAAATGAAGGGTGTACCACGAAGTTGTATGTGATCACGCTCCGCGAGTGTCACGACCGCGTAATACGATGTTATGAGCGCGTGATACATTCACCCGTTTTTAGTCCCATTCAGAATCAAAACTAAGGTATGAATATATTCCAAGTTGAGAATCTATTGCTTTTTGCTACAGATGGTTATGTCCATAAACCTTTATTGATCAAGTAAACTTAGTTTTACTTACCTAGGGCTCTATTTTTAATCATTTGTGTTAACATGACGAATGATATTCCTTTGAAATGAAGTATAAAGACAATGTTCAGGAATTTTTGAATAGCTAAGAAATATTTTGAACAATAAATTAGTTCAACTTGACATTGCTGGATTTGATAATAATAGGAATAAATGACAATATTATCAATAAAAATAGTACCTATGTGGTGAATTTGACATGTTTGTAATCAATATAATAGGTATTTGACATAATTGTAAAATCATTCTCATTATAGATTAATTAAATGTAATAAAATAATAAATTTTCACATGCTATATTGTTAATAGTTAAATAGGAAGAACGTATTATAATTAACTTAAGCTCCTCAGTGTAACCCTATTTCAATGACATTGTAATACAACATCATTGCCCTATTATAAGCAAATATAGATATTCATTCACTCATTCATTCAATGGTAAATTACGCGAAACATAGGCGAAAGTGTTTACAAAATTGAGCTTTTTTTAATCACTCACTCCTGCGAGTATATTGAGATGTTGCTGTGACGAATAGCAATTCGTATTGCATTTTCGCATTAAATTTAATAGATTATTGTAACATATTTTGAAAAATAATAATAATATCATTGTAGTATTATTTTCATATTATTATATTGATTCGGATATTCGTTTATATTGAGTGGAAATTGAACTGATAAGGCAAGTTCGCAATACGCCCCCTGTGCGGTTTGAATCGGATTCGCTTTCAACTTACTTACTTGAAATTTGCAAACTAAGCAACGAAAATGAACGATATTGACTCGAGAGATTCAAAAAAAGAGCTCCAAGATCTTGCAGAAATAAGCTGATACAACACAGTTTGAGTTAAACCATGAATCAGCCATAATAAAAGGCCCTTTACATTCGCTTTAAAAAACTAAATTACTCGTCTACATATGAATTTTGTTAAAGAAATATCAAATTCATATGGGTTTATTATGCATTTGATCATTAATATCCACCTACACATCCCTTACATCTCAAAATATAAATCAGAAATAAAAACGATAAAACTCCGTAAACAGCAATCGGAGCGTAACTCTTTTGGATTCATGTATGGGTTAAATGCACTGTTTGGCGAAATGAAATATTTCACATTTTATTTTATTACTGCCCCACTTCAGGCCTGCTATTATGCATCATTGGAGTCATTGTAAATAAGAGCCGGACAGATTTATTCGGGATTATATAAAGGAGGAGAATTAAATGGCCGATACGAAAGTCAATGTGGTTCCGTAGGATTATCTTCGTACCTGTTTCTGATAACAAGTATATAGGTTTAGGTAAAAAATTGGATAAAGGTCTGGAGAGGTCAATTAGTAGTCAAGTAAAAACCCAATTAAAAGTAAGTTTGTACAGTTTTTTAAACCAAATTGCTATCACTGAATACACTTTATGTGATACAAAAATAAAAAAAGACTTTATCTGTCTTCTAACTATATTTACATGTATTTGGGTCAGAAGTTTACGCGAATACTCCTTATTAAAATTTAAAAAAAAAACTGCGCTCATAAGAGTTCCCCAGCCGAATGGCAAATATCGGAACCCTTATAGTTTCGTGAAGTCTGTCTATCTGACTGTCTGTCTTTTCGTCCGTATGTCACAGCCACTTTATCCTCAAACTATTAGTATTACACAATAAAATAAACTTTAAAAAAAGTAAAAACCGACTTCAAAACCAAAATGCACTAAAAAGTCTTAAATAAACTCTTCACCATTAAATGGAAAGGAACCCGTTTTAGGCAAACAATTTCTTTTTGGAGTCGGTGCTGTGATAGTTGATGCTTGATGGTCAAAGTGATGGCACCGACTCCAAAAACAAATTGTTTGCCTTAAACGGGTTCCTTTCCATTTAATGGTGAAGAGTTTATTTAAGACTTTTTAGTGCATTTTGGTTTTGAAGTCGGTTTTTACTTTTTTTTAAAGTTTATTTTATTTCTTCATTTTTAGTGATTACATAAGAGGGGGGGGGGCTCTTATGTAATCACTAACTTGCAACTTGTAACCCCCCAAGTTGCACCTTATGATTCTATTTTTTAAGAAGCTACAAATTACCTATCATAAGTTCCGTCATTATAATTACTGAGCTCCTTAGCGTTAAGGAGTTCCACCATCAGCTCAGCCCCGCAAGATGTTGACTATCAGACGTAACAACACGACAACATTAAGATTCTAGTTAAGAAACACTAAACGTGCCTTTAAAATTTGAGGGTTTTCCTCTATTACACCAAGATTCCATCATCAGATCCCAAAATGAAAAAAATGGGACCAACTAGAAGGTACACCCTCTAAGTAGGTGAAAAAAAATTTCGATTCGGTTGACAAACGACTGAGATATGAGGTAACATACATACAAAAAATAATAATATTAAAAAAAAAACATACAGTCGAATTGATAACCTCCTCCTTTTTTGAAGTCGGTTAAAAAGAAGAACATTAGTAGGTAGATGTATCATGTTAACCGTTTTCTGATTATCATATAAAAAATAAAGAATAATGATATTTGAGGGGGGGTGCATACATGAAACTAAAACCTTTTTTTTTGTCAGACCTATGCGTGTAGGGTGTAATAACATGACCAGAAATTTCGCACCGCAACGGCACGGTAGCTCAATTGGAAAAGCGTTTAGCCAGGTTAGTTAGTAAAAAGTTGCTGGTTTGAGACCCACCAGTGCACAATTTTTGGTTTCTTATACAACTTTATGAATATAAAATATGACACTGTGAGTGTTAAAACACTTTAAACCAGTGATTACCATTATCACTAAGTACCTACTTAAGTGATTGCTTTGAGCGTTTATTACTGGTGCTTGCTAAAATCAGTTGCCAAAATCAGTAAGTGTTTCATCGAGGGTTTTCCTCTTTCACCTCGGAACTCTGAATCTATATTGCGTTTCAGAATGGGTGCCAAATAAAGACAAGCTCAAGATATTTTGCTGGAGGCGGTGACTGGCCTAAGTGATCGGCATGACCTGGATATAATCAGAAATATTGAACGATGAAACAATTGGTGTCGCCTATTGAATAAACCATTTAATACTTATAGGTAAATGGATACCCCAGGCCCGTTTACATACGCTCAAAATTCAAAATTCATTTTTTTTTTTGCCATTAGGTATACAATAATGGGTTAAGGTCTTAAATTGGTTTAGGGCTTAATACTTATTGAGCCTGTTGGGTATTGCAACATTTATCTTAAAAACTAATGAGAAAAGAAATCAATTATAATATTTAAGTTTAATAACTTGTCTCTATATGTCATATCATTTTTGTTCTAAGCTATTCTTGTGATAAAAAAAAATTTCATGAGTGTAGTATATTTTTATTTTTTTGTTAAGATTTTTCTAATATTTTTTATAAATATATGTTTATAATAAAATGCTTAACGTATTTTATTAAAACTCTTAAATGTCATGTACGGACAACAGCACGTCAAGGTTAACACTGCGGTATCTTATATAGTTGTAATAAGGGCTAGTTTGCAACAAAAGAGGGTAACTCATGTGCTGGCTACTGAAGATTGGGCTGCAGTTTACCTAACATTTTTATTCTAGAGTAGGGTAGCCATAGTTTGTCTTCATTTCGATTGTGAAAATTATGAGTATCTCTGATTTTATGACATAAGTGCATGTTTTTGATTTAGAGTATGCCCCGCTTATTTCAGTTTTGGTACGGTATGTACGCCGTTGGTACTATTATCCGGTTATTGTGAGAAGAATGAACCTGTCAAACCTGTCACGTACTTCTCGCTTCCCCGTTCAACCACCTGCGTTCGTCCATCTTGTGTCAATACAGTTCATTTTTGCACACTTTTCTTGCCGCGCGGTGACCGCATGCGGCATGCGAAATTCGCATCTACTGTCTCGCTCTGACATACTGGTTATGTAAGAGCAAGATATTCATAACTTAAATTCAAGTAATATAAAACTAAATAAAACTCACTTTTCAAGAAACTGATAACGTCGAAGATTATCACGATATTTGTCACAAACCTCATTGATTCCGTGCCAACTTTCACTAAATTAGGGGTCCACTTTGCCAAAATACCAAAAAATTTGTTGACAGTATAAATAACTTTGTTATGAAAAACACTTTGTATTTATATGAAGGACAAACTTATTTTGCGGTTGTTGAAAATGTGCTATATTTTAAAAAGTACTAATAAGGGAATGCTAGTAAGTTACTTATAATAAATCACACATAGTTTGATCTCGTTCAAACCTGCAAGGTCTACATTGTGTTTTTTTTCTTATAAATTGTCACTAGCTTAGTTCAAAAGGTAGGGGGGTGGGGGGGGGGCGCCCATTTTACCACTTTGGAAGCGCGTCTATCTTACAAACGTATGTCTTTCAGATAAAATGGTTTTAGAAACCTCAATACCATTTTTTTATCTTTGTATGGGAATCGTAAAGCGGTTGGCAGGATACACCTACCAACCAAATTAAATTTCTGTACATACGGAAGGACAGACAGACAGACAGACTTAACGAAACTATAAGGGTTCCGTTTTTAGCCATCCGGCTACGGAACCCAAAAAAATATGTGATAACTGCATCCTTGTCGGTATCCTTTAGCTGAATAGCTGCCGCATACGGATGCGTTGATATTCATACCAACGGCTAGTCTAAGAGCCTATAGAGCTAAAGGTGGCCTTCACCGTTTTTTTTTAATTGTAAGTATTACATAATCTAAAAATTCGACGAGATATATTTTTGATTAAATATTATTAATAAATACATATGCCTATAATAAATTGCCTATTAAAATGTCAAATATATTTGTACTTGTTTTATATTAATCAATTTCCTCTCATCATCTTCACTCTTGGCATAACCGAATGAGTTTATTGATAGTTATTATAACACCGATGCTTAGGTAGGCTTGCTTACTTTATTATGTCAAACAGCCCAATATGAAGTAAAACGCTTAAAGAAAGGAGCCTGAGGACGTAAATAATTGCTAGCGATTGTATAAAACACATACTATACATTCATATTTAATTCATCTGGTATACGAGTCACTTTATTCAAGTATTCTGTCATGTTTTTTAATTATCTTTACGTTGTCATGCAAAGATAATTGTAATTTATTATTAAACATTAAAATGTTAAACTATCCACCACTACAAATTCCTATCGTCAGTACTTCACTTTTTATTTACAATCCTCGTCTGCACCATACCATCTGAAAATTACTTGAGGCATTTAGAGCGTCATGAATCTTCATTATTTTCACCAGTAACCACTATAACATCATCTGTCTCTCGTTAGCAATTACAAAAATAGTTTTAACACTATACAGGTCTTGTTACACTGGTCGTGTCTGACTAATTTGGTCGCACGGAAGGAGATGTCCACGGCTTGTGACAAACAGTAAAAATTTAATAGTCTCTAACGGCTGAAATAGATTCTGTTGCTGTTTAAAATACCGTTGATGATCTCTTAAATATCTTAATTAGCACGTGAAGTGATGTCAAGAATATTATTGAAAACAATGTTATCATTAAAAGAAAGTAATTTAAGATACAAGTGGTATGTAGTCCAGGATCTCACTGCATCTATATTGGATTATTTAATGAAAATATTGACTACACATGAATTCGAGTACATATATGTACTCGAATATGTATGTATATATGTATTATAATACACATGTACTTACTTTTGAAATATTTGTTTTTAAAACTTATGTACGCTACTGTAGAAACCATAGCTACGCCATAAATATTGGACACCAATCACATACTTTTCTCTGATCCCAAAGTAAGTAGCCATTGCACTTGTGTTATGGAAATCAGATACAACGGTGATCTTGATGCAATCATTTTAAAAACGTACGTGATGACTCCTTAAAGCCCGAAAATCGTTGTTTTTGTGGCATCACCTTACTAGATAGGTACATGATTGTTAAAAGAAATATTTTAGGTAAACTTTGTAGGAATGAAGACTTTGGAATGCTTGTACCTTGACAGTAGCTCCATAAATCTACAGGACACAATCCAATGACTTTCTATTCTGGTACTTAAAAATTTTTCCACTCTGGCTTATTTGAATTAAAGAAGATTTATGGAATCTTCTTAATAGTTATACTATTCTTGTTAGAACTGGAATGATCCGATTCAAAGAACTTAAAAGTATTTTTTTGTCAAATAATGGTGTCTCAGTGCTGTTTTTTATCGACTTCAAAAATAAGGAGGTAATCATTTCGATATGTATGTAATATCGTTGGAATTTAAAAATATTTGAGTAGGTTGATGTATTTCGTAAGTGTATGTATGCTCGTATGTTTGTCCACAAATTTCTCGAAAACGAGAAGTCATAGCGAGAGGACTCTTTTTAGTTCAATTATGTATATTTCAACTTAGGGTAAAGTGTAAATTTTATCAAAATCGGTCTTGTAGTTTTTTAGATATGGTTGAATAACTAAAAAACCTTGAAAAAAGGAACTTAAAAAATTAAACCAATTAAAAAAAAAGACTTTTAATAACGCATTTGCCGACTACGAGGACTATTTGGAGTCGATGCATGATGTGCGTAGACTGTTTGGTCAACGTAAGCTTAGGATCATGCATTGGGGTTTACTAGTCATTTTTTTACCGTTTTAATCAACTCACTTGCTCCGTCAGCAAAATGCTACCCTCGCCAAATGAAGACAGATATTTATTTCAAACGAAATAAGTGCAAAAATGATGTTAAAGAAAGAACTTCTTCACTTATGTTCCTTCTTGTCTGATTCGCATGAAAAACGCGAAAGTTTATGATAATGTGTATATGTTTGTTGAGTTTATACCTCCGCCAAGATTCAACCCTAGCTTACTTCTCACTAGCTCAGTAATTGTATATGAACACGCTTTTACTGAAGATGATGAAACTCCTTATATAAGCGGAGGCAGACAGTTATAATTGGTCATTTTCACAATATTTATCGCGAAGACACCTTACCTCCACTCCTACGCATCTTTTGACATGGCACAATCATCCACGTATTCTCAACCTTGTTTCAAGGAAGCAGAGATGCATTTAGAATGGCCCGTTAATTGGTACCACTGACAAATGGTATTATAGAGTCCATAACACATCTTATTGGAAACTTAGGTAGAATTTTAAACGGTTAGAATCATAATGGAGGTGGACGTAGTAATATCTAGGTGCCTTGCCAAAAACACTGCACTGTCATGTCCGTTACTCAGTTAAAATTATCCTGATTTCTATGCTCAAAACATCATGTAAAGTAGAGAAACGCAACTTTTAAAATTAAGGACCCATATTTTTTGTATGTAGCGTCTATTCAATAAAATAAATAATGTACGAGAAACATGCGTCGGTAAGATACATTGTGGAGTTGCAAAATAATTTGTTATATGAAATATAACTCGAAGACTTTCAAAGTTAGAGTGAACATGCTTCTTCTGGGAGAGTTCGCTTCAACGTTGACTCTGTCTAAGTCCAATTAGATTTGTGTTGGCTAGTGTTAAGAGCAAACCCATTTCAAATAATGAGTAGAAGTTATATCAATGTGCGCTGTTGATTTTTCTCAATAAATAAATAAAAAATGCAGTTACAAATAGCTACTAGTATCAAGATCCTTTCTTTCTGAACGTAACATATACTTACATTTGTTTTTTATCTGTTTCTATAAATCTTACTTCTAGGGCTATACCTCCATTTTAAAACTGTAAGAGTGGTCCTTCTGTATTAAACTCCATAGCTTTAAAAACCGTTTTTCGTCCCGTACGAATTACGATAATGCTATAATTAATAGTTATTGCATAGAAAGTTACTGAGCTTAATTGGAAACGGGCAGGTTTGACTTTAAAGTTATTGTTAAAGTAAACATGAATATTACTCATATTCATGTAAGTTCGTTAACTTTAATGGTACTTTTCACACTAGGCGAGAAATTAAATCCACTTTTCAATCGTATTGCTTACTCATTATAGTGAATACATGTTTTATTCAGGAATTGTTTCACCATCGACAAATAGGCACTAACAAACGAATAATTAAAATATGGAACGTAATTTCATATGAAATATGTAAGATCTGATCAGGGTATTGTAAACAGGCAGCAAACCTTTTAAAAATGAAAATATAAGATAAGATAAGATAACTTTCAATTGCACATCACATAAATTATTTACAAATGAAAGGAAATGTACAATTGAGGCGGTAATATACCTATAGTTTCTAAAAATATATAAAGTTTTACATAAAAGTTTGGGAAACGGTACATTTTTTTAACGTAAAATAAAATATTTCACGTATTTTATGTAAGTTCATGATAGCCAGGTGTTGACTCGCACTCAACGTTATCTACAATCAGATCAGTACAACATTTATCAACGTGCTAAATATCAAACAGCCTTGTTTCACATTTACAAAGAATTTTCGATCTCGTTTTTAATCTAGAGTCATTAATAACCATGTAAATTATAGCCTAAAATAAAGTTTTACTGATAAAGAAAGGCGTTAAAATAATTTATTGGCACTATGGTTACTCCCCACTAACCTTGCCAATATATTTGCAGATATCATTTCTCAATTTGTCTGTTTTATCTTCGGAACAATAAATTATAGAGCCTTCTTTCTACTACTCACAAAGAAGTGGCTAAAAGAAATTGCAGTGCCACAGACAATAAGATCCCTTACTAAAATATATTTATAAGTGACTTAAAATCTCAAGACCCGTGTGTCTTAACCTATGTTAAGAAATTACCTCGACTCCACTCATACTTACCTCAACCTAAACTCGATCGATCGATTCTGGAATGGCAAAAAAAAATCCTTGACTCAAAGTTTTGCTCAGTCGAGATGAGGGAGATATGAGGGAACGATTGTCTAATTCAAGGTACCTCCAAAGAAATATTCATATGATGTCAAAATGGTTGTCAAGTACTACAAAACCACATCAAAGTTCAGTGTCAAAATAGGCGTTCGTTTTTGACTTATCTTGGTATCTTCGAGGTATCTTCGAACCCTCCCTTGAGGGTTTCTCAGTCGAGTCTGAGTCGAAGCAGTTTCATGGAACGTCTTAGCAAACGGGTGCACTCATTGGTTTATCTATCATCTACCTATGTGCAATATGCTAATAAAAAATGAATGAAGCAATGGTCTACACAGTTAATATCAGCCAAATCACGTCGCACTTTTATGCAGCTTCCCTCAAAGTTTATCAAATACTTTCAACTATGTATGTTTTAGTGTGTGTGACCAGTGATTACATACGGATCCGAAACGTGGTCTCTTACTATGGGCCTCATAAAGAAGCTTAAAATCACACAACGAGCGATGGAGAGGGCAATGCTCGGTGTTTCTCTACGAGATCGTTCAGAAACGAGGAGATACGTAGAAGAACTAAGGTAACGGACCTATAAAAAATAGATCAAGATTGGACTCTCTTCGACCAAAAGCGCAGCATGGGACGTCCACCGACAAGATGGACGGACGATCTTGTAAAGATCGCGGGATCACACCACACTGGATGCAGACTGCTAGTGATCGGTTGCTGTGGAAAGCCGTGGGGGAGGCCTATGTTCAGTGAACGTCCTTTGGCTGATGATTATGATGATGTATGTTTTTATACCTAAATTCGGACCACTAACACTAATAGGCTACTTTATTTTTTTAATACTTTTGAGTTTACATTCATTTACATCAGTTGTTTGTTGTACAATACACTGTTTATCCACGTCTGTAACTGCTGTCACAATACGAAGCCGTACAAATATAATAATGTTTAACAGTGGGGTAACCACGAAAAACTTGCGAAAAGTATCGTTGGCTTGTCTGAATTAGGATTAGAATTTATCGGCACCTCTATAAAACGTGATCGTAGTATGGTTTCTTTCGCACTCATATCATAACCGAAACAATTTGAGGAAATTTTGGTGAATTTCGATAATAATAATGTAAGGGAGAACAAGTCAGATCAAATTCGAAAACTGGTACGGAAGAGTGCTAAAATGCTCACATGAGATCCATTGTAAAAAATAACTCGATAGAAGTTCTTGCTTGCTGCCTTACTGGCCATAAACATTTAGCCAAGCGTTTTATTCCTCTCGAAGTATTTTATTGAACTGAAACTGAAGAGTTTGTTTGTCTGTTTGTTTGAACGCGCTAATCTCAGGAACTACCAAACCGATTTGAAAAAATATTTTTATATTGGATAGTTTGTTTATTGAGGATGATTTTAGGCTATAAAACATGTCGCTGCGACGAGAAAGGGGGGAGCAAACTCAAAACGCGAGGACGAAGTCGCGGGGGACCGAATTTATATGTATGTAGTAGTCTTGAGGAGCATCGTCAGATGATAGGTAATAAACAAAATTAGCATGGCATTGCAAAATTACATTAAAAGAAAGTTTTTCAATCAAATCAGATTTATTCAAATTAGAAAGCAAGTAGATTCTTTAGTGAAATATACACACATCAAAAGTGTCTAGAGATCAACATATATTTTTGCAATAACTTTTCTCCTGATTGATGTTAATTAAAATTCATCAAATAAAGTGTTTTCGTTTGTCTACAGTAACGATAAACCAAGTCACCTTTGCATTAATAAAGAAATTTGCCATTTTCCTAATAAAAGGATTTTTGACATTTGAACCACACTAACATTAAAGTTCGAAAAAAATACTGAATGTCTTCTTGCGACTGGATACCCTCCATATTCGGCAGAGCTCTTCTCTGTAGTATATCCCATCCATGCTCAATCGGGTTCAAGTCTGGCGACTAAGCAGGTCAGGGCAGGACATTGATGTTAGCTGCGGCGAGAGTCTGTCTTACAACTCTTGCGGAGTGAGGTCGTGCATTAATGAAATGAAATGAAATTTATTTGCTTTTTTATCATGCATTTATTATCATGCATTAACTGAAATAAGGGACCGATTTGCACTTGTAGAGGAACGATGACGTCTGATACAATCGTCTCAGCATAAATTTGAGCGTTGAGGTTGCCTCTGATCCGAATCAAATCAGTTCTTCCGCCGATTCAAATACCCGCCCATACCATGATGGTTCCACCACTATAATGATGGACTTCCTGGCAGGATTTTAATCGCTGTTGGCGTCCAGGGGTTCTCCAGTGTCGTATACGTCTTATATCTCATACCAAAACGAGACTCATCAGAAAAGCACACGAAACGCCATTGTTCTTCTGCCCAATTTCTGTGTTCAAGAGCCCATTAATATCGAATCCTACGATTGTGCATTGCTATAGGTGGTACCCGTAGCGGTCTTCGGGAATGAAGGTTCACTTCATGCAAGCGGTTTCTGACTGTTTGGTCGCTAATTAAGTTCCCTGAAGAGTGATGAAGCCTCACGGCTAACATCATGGCGGTTATTGTTGGAGCTCTTCGAGCTGTGATTTGAATGTATCGGTCTTGTCTCCGTGTGGTGCAGCGATACCGTGCTCCATGGCGCTCAGCCACGGTACCAGTGCTTCGGTAACGTGTCCAAAGTCGACTGATAACACTCTGACTTGTATTCAGAGCTAAAGCCACAGTACGTTGCCGGGAACCAGCTTCTATCATTCCCACGGCTCTGAGCATTTCTTCCCTGCTTAAATGACGTCGCCGCTCCATAATAACGTTGGTTTTAATCAGTAGTAGGGAAACAGTAGCACTAATAATGTCTTCAATGCGTTGTATGTTTTTATAGGGAAAATATTGACAGCTGATTTTCATCTTTTACTCGAATTTGATTGACAGTTCCTGTTTCAAATTATGAAATGCATTAAAAAGGATCTATATAAATTTATAAAATCATAAATTTATTACAAAGCCACATCTCAATCTCAAGAAATCCGCATAAAATTCTTGATCTCTAGACACTTTTGATGTGTGTATTAAGGGGCTACCCGTATTTTTGACACGCACACTAGCGCCACTCTATTTAAAATCATTATTACTCCTTAAATAAAAAAAACAATAAAAAATCTGGTAGACACGATTGTAGTACAGGTTCTATAGTTTATTTAGTACGTTTTAATTGTTTCTAAAGTAGTTTACTGTAGTAAGAGTTAGAAATACTGCTAAATATGGTCACTTTTGCCAATTTTTCTAACTGTAACTGCAGATAACTCTGTTTTATTGAACTTAAACATTGTATCTAAACCACATAAGCAGAGCTACAATCGCATCAATCAGATTTTCGATTGGTCTTTTATTTAACGAGTTATGATTTTTCTACTAAAGTGGCGCTAGTGTGCGCATTAAAAATCCGGGTAGCCCCTCAAACAATACTTTATGCTAGATAGATACTATTATAGGTAGTATGTTGAGATTATAATGTGTAGGAATGTTCTTATGATCTTGTGTATTTGGCTCGGAGGTACCTAATAAAGAATCCTGAGTGCAGCAAAGAATTAAAGCGGACCCAAGATGAAGAACAACTCAATTCCCGTGGTGGATTCTCATAAGATTATCTGCTTACTTTCATTTGAACGCAAGCAATGCGCTGTATGAATCATATGTTACCATTAAATTAGTAAGATACATAAGATTCAGTTAAGTAAATGTTTTGATATGAAAGAAACAGCCTACCAGCCCGCCCACCCTTTTTCCAAATGGATTTGATCAACAATTCAAAAAGTTGGTCGTAACATTTTCTACAAAACAGACATTTTCTTTACCATATTTAGGGACTTTCACAAATAGAAAACATTAATTTTATTAATGAGCTTAATTATTAACCTATGTCATACATACCATTTACTTAGTCATATTTTCCACAAAAACAGGCATTGAAATATGGTGTCCCGTGTTGTACAGCCAAATCACGAATTATTAACACACTTTTTTTTACTTTTTCTCATTGTAGCGGAGCGTGGCCATCTCGATTTTTGAATTGACCTCTTTGGAGCAACCTCGCGCACACTGCCGCGCTCATAATTTTTTTCTATGGCCGCGTTCATAAGAGCTGTGGTCTTCCGAATTGAAATCTCATTACACCACATGGGCTGCGATGGATTTTCATTATTATGACCCATGAGCTGCGATGAGTTACATTATTACAGTATGAGATGTGTACAATCGAACGTTGCTGAGAAAGTGAAGCAAAAAACATATTAATCCGAACCCGAACCCTGACTTAAAAAATCTATTATTTAAATGCCGGCTTGTGCTATATTTATTAAAATCACCGATTTAATTTGGGACCAAAACGATTTTGTCTAACTTCAAAGTGTGCAAGTGCTTGGCATAAATTAAAAGTGATATACGAGTCATAATGTGGTGTATTATAGCACTCTGTTTTATAGGGATCGCGACATGTGCTCAAATAGTTGACAGTTTAATATGGAGCTGTAAATATTATTTGATTGCTTTTTAAAAACTTGCCAAATGTATGTGAGAGTGGTATAGGTATGCAAGTCAAAGTGTCGTTTTAGGGTGCCGTAGCCGAATGGCAGAAACGGAACCCATATAGTTTTGTATAGTCTATCTATCTGTCTGTCTGTCTCTCCGCATTCGTATGTCTGGAAAATAGACTCTTCCGAAAGTGGTTAAATGCCCCCCCCCCCCCCTACCCCTCTAACTTTTGAATGAAGTAAGTCACAGTTTAAAAAAAAACGATGTAGCTCTTTAAAAAATCTTTTAACGAAAATTATTTTCAACGAGATAAAAACCAGCAGTTTTTGAGATACAGTACATTTTCAACAACCACATACTGCTTTGGTGCACCATTGATTTGCCGGAAAATTATAATACATTTCAATCATTCGTTGTATTATTATGCGAGTTTAGTAATTGTTAAAACGACTTTGTTTAAGTATAAAATCGAGGAACAAAATTATCCTTTGTATAGTTACGCGCGTGATAGTCTTTGTTTGGTCGAATCCAGAACAAGTAGTTCATATTGTACGCTTACAAATATTTTTTAAGTCAAACGTAAAAGGTTAAACTCTACACTTGACGGTTTTCTTAAGGGGCGGTCACACATGCTGTCCTTGGCGGCTCCACTCGTCACTGAGGTGTCAACGGTTTTATAGCCTCTAGCGCCCGCTGTGAGGAGAATCTTAATCGTGTGTATTAGGCCTTGGCGATGATCGTTTCGGTTATTTTAAGATACGAAGTTTTGAGCGTCGCGTTTAGACGTTGGCGGTAGTAGCGAAAACGACTGTGTAATAAAATTAGGTGAATCTTCAGATTGCAGAAATCCATTTTTAGGGTTCCGTAGCTGAATGCAAAAAACGAAACCCTTATAGTTTTGTCAAGTCTGTCTGTCTGTCCGTGCGTATGTCACAGCCACTTTATTCTGTGACTGCCTCGGTGGCGCAGCGGTAGGAGGGTCGCACTTTAAAGCGACGGCTGCGCCAGAGGTCCCGGGTTCGATCCCCAGGTCGGGCCAAAAATATATACCTGAGTTTTTCTGTTCAGAAATTCTTAGGGTATCCCGGAGTTTGGAAGTTGGAGGTGTTTCACCCCCGTGCCTCGGAAAAGCACGCAAAGCCGTTGGTACTGCGCCTGATCTCTCTCCGGTCGTGTCAGATTGCTGTCCCATCGGGCTATGAGAGAGAAAGGAATAGTGAGTGCACCTGTGTTTGCGCACACACTTGTGCACTATAATATGTCCCGCGCAGTCGGTTAGTCGTAACGACTGGCCACCGTAGTGGAAATCGGCTAGGGGGACTATTATTATTATTATTATTCTGTTACTATAAGCATCACACTATTGAAATTTGGTAGGAAGATATATCCTGTTAACCGCTTTACGATTCTTCTACAAAAAAAAATGTTTTTTTAAGGGGGGGTTGTAATACATGAAACTAAAACCGAAAAAAATATGGTCAAACCTATGCATGTGGGGTGTTTATGGATAGGTCTTTTAAAATGCTTCTAAAACCATTTTCTTTTAAAAGTCTAACGTTGCATAGCTAGACGCTTCCAAAGTGATAAAATGGGCGTGCCCCCATCTAACTTCTAAACTAAGTGAAGGTAAATTTAGAAAAAAATATGTAATGTAGATCTTAACAAATACTTTCAACGAAAATCGGTTTGGACGGGAACGAACTTGTAGTATTGAGATATAGCTCATTTTTAACAACCGCAAACATAACTTTGTTCTTCATACAAACAATATGAAAAACAAAGTTATATTTGCTGTCAACAAAATATTGTGGTATTTCACTAAGTGGAAGTAAGTGGATTCCCTAGTTCAGGTAAAGTTGGTACGGAACCCTTAGTGCGCGAGTCCGACTCGCACTAGGCCATTTTTTTGTTGTTGTTTACTTCTATCCTTCTATCTCTTTAATAGAATGTTTACAACCGCCCATGGTCGTGCAATAGCAACATTAAAAACGATCTTTGTGATAAAATCAAAAAAACTGAGCTCCTACGAACTGGTAATCCTACGTTCTTACACACTTATATAGTCAGTGGCATAACAGTTGAATACCTCAGATCTCCTTATCATAACTGATAGGTAATTCCGGGCTTATAAACCAAGTTTCCGTAGTGTAGCGGTTATCACGTGTGCTTCACACGCACAAGGTCCCCGGTTCGATCCCGGGCGGAAACAACTGTTTTTTTTTTAAACTTTTATAATGATAATAACTGAACTCTTTTTATTATTCTTTGCCAAAATTTTGTATAAATTGAGACAATTATCTAGGGTAAAAAAGAGGTTGATTTCTAGCCGTACTTACTTTTATAGAAGAGCTTTCGTTGTAAGAATATAATCTTCTTACTAAGGTATCTAATGTATAACTTACTTAAAGGAAAATATCACCAACAAATTATTTTATGTAACTCCCTTTTTAATCGGTAAAAAAAGGAAATTTCTCCAATTTTCGAAAGTTTCTAAAGTCTGTTTTCGATTCAGGGCAAACGACTGTAACTTAAGACAATGAACGGGTACTCAACTTTTTAATAATAATAACCCAAATACCCGGTCTACACGTGCACGTCACCCGCATGTCGAAAAAAATTCGATCTCGATTCTTCAATTCATTTGCATCGAGTCACAGGGCGCGAGACAAAACGCCATTGTTCTAACACTTCAGTTTAAAACAAAAGGACCCAGTGTGCACTACGGTTAACATGCGGGCTGTGTGGATGACGCCTATGTAAAGTGATGTGGTTCTTGTTAAAGAACTGCGGCTTATTCGGTGATCACTTGAAACTTTTATAAAATAAATAGGTACCTACTAGGTATTTAAAGTTTACATAGCCATAGCTTATATTTATTTTTAAATTTAATGTGTATAGGTGCTTTTCAGGTCAAAGTTATCTACTGTTGTGTACATAAAAAGTGTCACTTTTTATCTTTCTAATGAACGTTTCCTTCACCCCAATAGTTGTCTCAAAGAGTTAACTCCAAGCAATAAGACCACCAAGTGAATTGAATAAGCCGAAAAGTGATTCACTTAACACAACTTTTGTAGGAAAATAAAGCAAAAACAAATGGTTCAGAGCTGTTGGAAACGATTATACAACGTTTAGTTTAGTCATCCTTTTATACTACTTCTAACATGAACTTATTAAATAATAATCTGAAATGTTGAAACGCATTTTATGTACCATATTATTTATTTAACTCTGCATGCAATAAACTGCTCGAAACATCCTGCAAACTTCAACATAACATCCTAATACAATAATCGGCTGAGCAAAAAGAAATAAAAAAGAAAAAAGATTTCTATCACAAATTCCTTTTTATGGATGCGAGATGAAAAAACGCGAACCCCACATACGACCCTTCTATGCTTCTGTTTTTAATACCATATTTCATGCATGAACTCTTTTCGCCTTATTTGCATACGCACTCGTTAATATGGCCCGATAGTTTTTTAGATTTTTTCAAGACGACCTAACCTTACTTGTAAAAAACAGAAGGGTTAAATTTTTTGCCGCCAAAAATGATTGTCATTACAAAGAAATTGGAGGAAATAGACAAAAAATGCTCCGCGTTTTGTTTCATTTGCATCTGCTCATTTTTTTTTTGTTTTTTGTAAAAGTTTTTTTTTGGTTGTGAGGTGTTTAATTTGCATGTTATAAATTGGACTGGGTTACAATAGTGTTTGGTACATCTGCGAATTATTCGACCCTTAGTAGGTTAAGCCTTTTGATACACATTGAAAATACACCTTTTTTCCAAGACCGCTTTTTAAGCGTTTTATTATTGCAATATTGAGTCTTGTGTTAAATACATAACATTTTGAACGAATAGGTTAATTAATACATTTTATATGTTAAGTTAAAATGAATGTAAGAAATAATCTGGGTAAAATATTTTAAGTTGATTTAAGACAATTTTTTAGTCGCTTGGATGTAAGTTTTTTGTGATAAAACATGTATTCCTAACTATAAATAAATCAGCCTATCTAATGTAATAAAGAAAAAAAATATAATAAATATAAATTAACCGATACAGGTTTGCCCCAGCAGGAAATACTGACTATGGTGTTGGAAATTATTTGATTAATTTGATTTTGACAGATAAAATTGCTAAGTTCCTGTGCAAATTCTGGTGGTTCTGTAGATGTATTATTTATATTTTAATACAATTGTAATAAAATTATATAAAATTTAACAGTATTAACGACCTATTTCATAATAATATTTCGTAGTTAATGTAAGTACCTTAATATCTACTGAACCTAAATAAGCATTCCGAAAAGTGATGATTTGACAACATTAGTTACTTAGTACTTGCGTCAATTTAACATTTGTGAATTATTATTTTTTAGCTACGGATTTTCAATTTCTCTACGGAATCCGCTTTAGTATATTTTATTGATTTCTTATTTTAAAAGAATATTGTACGATTGGCTATTAAGACATCACTGGATCGAATTATCATAATATTAAGATAAAAGATAGTGGGTACACGATTTATGTATAAGTTAAATTGTACAACAGTAAATACCCTAGTCCGGCTCCTCATTAAAAAATATATGAAAATTATATTAACACAAAATCAGCTGAATCGTTTTAATTTTATTCAAGTTGTTACCAAGTAACAGGATAAGTTAGACTTGAGTGCGTTTCCACTATTATGCCGTGAAAACCCGATGAAATGTCGTTCACTGTTTTTTTTAATAGTGCGATATATATTTTTTAGACCGACTTCAAAAAAGGAGGAGGTTATCAATTTGACTGTATGTTTTTTTTTGTATCATGTTATCTCATATCTCAGTCATTTGTTGACCGACTCGTTTTTTTTTTTACATATTTTATACGAAATAATTTACTATGTGTAATGGTGTATCCACCGTGTGTGTACCGAAGCGGCATTGTCCATAGGTATCTAGATACTAGGGACTGTTAGAAACGTCAATACGATTGCAGCCGGCAATACAGCCGGGTAATGTTATGAATAGCATACAAGTAGAGCAATTTTTAATTAAAAAAAAAGAATTTCAACTAGGAGGTTTTAATAAAAACTTCGTAATATCTTATTATTATCTATATTTTGTAATCTTATCTTGGTCGGAAACAGAACTTCTCAATGCTTACTTAGAACATTGTAAAACGCAATATCGGCAATAAATAAAATAACTGGCAACAAAAACGTTTATTATTTGCATAAAAAAAAACTCAAAACGTTCGATATTTAAATTATTTTTAGCTACCGTCCACATACAGCAAGGGTTTCGTCATCGTGACATCCCATTTGCATATTCCTTCGCCTGACGTACGTGAGAAAAGTAAAAAGTATGTCTCAAACGATAAAGCTGTATAGGTCTTTTATTCGAGTACCGATTGATTATTTTGTGTGTTATGCTAATTTAAATTATTGTAATTGAAATGTAGTGTGTATGAAAGTAGATTGATCTTGAGATGAAATAGCAATTGAGATCGTTTTTGGGATTAATATTTCTTAAACTTTGTAGTGATGTTACAGGAAATGTATGATATCAGTCATTTTATGCAATTCTTACCATCACCCGGAAATATGTGATATAAATTATAGTATATTTCATAAACAGCAATCGAAAATGTTATAGTTGAGGCATATTCAATTAATTGTAAATATATTTTTTTTAAATTAATCAGAAGTATGACAATATTATACCACTTATTTAGAAACCGTATGATTGTTACTTGATTGTCACAATGAGAGCATTAATAAATAAAAATTGTTTATTTCAAGCAATCACAGCTCATATTGGTTAGTAATTAAATAAAAATTTACTTATAAATTAATGATAGCAATATTTTTTTTATTATTTTATCATAATTATTTAAAATCAAATTTAAATTGAATTTCAATTAAATTTCATTTCATTTTATTATTATCTTAATATTATAATTGTAATAATTTCTTATAAGTTTAAATTATTTTCAGGATACCTGTGCAGGTGCTAAGTCTGATTATGCCAGCAGTATCTTCTCACCTAATTACCTTTCGCACCCAACATTTCCAAATAGGTGATGTGTATCTGTCAGCCACCGTCTTCAGAATGCTGTTGCTACCGCCAAGCAGTCTGCTTATCAAATGTATTATTTGTTTTATCACACATAACATTCGTTTATACATTTTCTAATACGAAATATTTTTGTATAAATTTATACAATTACAATTTTGTATTAGAAAAGTACCATAGGATAGGATATGTATAATATAATATATTTTTTATCCATTTTTTTATCCATTTTTTTTATTTCCCAACCAGCTCCGGAAATGTATACATTTCCTAAGAGTTTTATTCAATTCCTAAAATTCATAATTACCTGTGACAGTGATACAAACTGACGTTAACATCAAAGTAATTGAAAAAAATGAATACCTACTGGGACATAAATATTGGGATATAATACAAGAAATGAATCGGTAGTAAAATTTAATTGAAATGTTTATATGACATACATTTATTATTTATTGCTGCAAAAAGGTTTTTAATTTAATCAGCCAGCTAATTGGCGGTTTTTAAAAATCTTCTTATTAAATTTTATTCATTCCCTGAATTTGAATAGGCTTGTTTTTATGAATATTCATGAATTTTATATTAACATTGTTAAGAAACTTTTATCGTATTTTAGCGACACACAAAAAAGAATTTTAATTATATCTATCGCAATCGTCTAATCTTAAAGCTATTCTGAAGAACCAGCCATTGATTTTAATTAATTGAAAATATATTCAGATTGATCTCGAAGTATTTGTTTTCCTAATTTGTGATAGTGATTGATAAATGGGGCACACTTTTTCGTTAATGATTTAAAATCAACATATTTGTGACCACAAATCACTGATAAGCTGAATAGCAACACAACCAAAATTAGCTTTCGCAAGGAATGTAATAGCATCTTAAAGACAAAATGTATGCTAAGTACAAAATGAAACAAGAAATGTGTTCAATATCTGACGTTTATTGCGCATAAAAATTTTATTCGTTTCTGATTCCCTCCCACTAGTTCAGTCATTTGGATTCAAAGTTGTAGTTTTTATGTCACGTGGGAATGTTTCTGGGCATTTCTGTCCCAGTGAAAGGTGTCATCTAAGCATTGGATTTACATTTATTTTATTTATGTGGTAAAGTAACGGTTGGCCGTGCGACCACGGCTTAGCTGGGTGCATAGATAAATGATTGTAAAAAGAAACTTTCGAATATTTGAATTCAGAACGTCTGGTACATGTTTAAGAGATTTTAACAGCTTTCATAAGCAGTATAAAAAGTTTACTACTTTTTAAGTGAATTTTATCAATAAAAATGTCATTTACAGCGTTTTAATTTGGATTACATAAAACACAAATTGAGAACATTTCCACGGTGTATTTTACAAAAATAGTAATTTATTGTTGGTAATATCACCCGTTACGTTTAGCTTTTATGTAAGCACGTTTTTTCCTATTCTGAACAAATAACAGACTCTCGACATATCCAACATTACCTCACGTTACCTACTAGCGAACACAAGACCCACCCACGTCTCACATACGCCAAAAGTGACTCACCCCTGCCGATATTCGCGAAATCGCCCTAAAATCAATCGAGACAGCGGATTGGTTACCCTACAACACACCCACCAACCATATAAGACCCCTAGCTGAACATCAGTAAACGCAGTTCCAGAATCACTCCGGGGGTGTGAGAGTTCAAAAAATACTGGCCGAGTTCACATGAAGAAAAAGTTTTTATTTTTTTCCCCTCATTTCCACCGTTTCGGTGATCGGCGCATCCCGCGGGATTTCAGCCAATCAAATTAATTTCGTGATTGACGTTCCATTCCAATTTCGTATTAAAAAAAAAGATTGTAAAATAATCTTTACTATTGCCACTTGCCACCGTGAAGAAAATTGTTTGTGACATTTTTTTTTGCCTTTGAAACTGTTTATCATGCCAATATAAAAAAATCTAAAAGTTTTCTGCCCCAACGGCTATCAGTTCTTCGAGCTATATGGCCTGCCCATTTCCACTTGAGCTTACTGATTCTCAGGGCTATGTCCGTTACCTTAGTTTTTTAACGCTGATTCATAACCCTCTCCATCGCTCGTTGTGTGATTTTGAGCGTCTTTATAAGGTCCATAGTTAGATAGGCTATTTAAATTGTGAAATAATTTTAATCGTCACATTTACCCGGGTATAGCCGCAGAAAACCGCTAGTTTACTTGACATAACTTAAAAGTTATGTCAATAAGTAACAGCGACGAGAAGAAAAAAGTGCCGAAGCAGTGCATCGACTATACCACCGAAACAAAAGGACCAAAAATGATCTAGAACTCTTACGCGTATCCACCAAGGCAGATCACCTACCTCATCAACTTAGCTCTATTATGATACCTGTCTTTCTTCCGATATTGCTCAATGCAAATCTTGCTGGTTGTGGCCGATAGGCTCCGGCTAGTCGGCCTCCTCTCCCATACCGGAGCGTGTCCCTCCTTCTAAAAATCGTGCTATTTGGTGTGCCGGTTTTACCCGATCAGGCTTTGATCCTAGCTGATTAATTACTTCGTATTGTATCGTATCGTATCGTCATTAAGTCACAGCGATGAGACTGCGCGACTGCGAATAGTACCACAGTACCTATACTATAATCTTTTATTAAAAAGAAATCTATTATGCCATAACTCTACTAAAAAATGTAATTATACTGTGGCTTATTTAGATGAGCTGCCACCACCACTCGCCATCACCACTGCCTGGCTATTGTAAGAATGGACCTTTCACTGTCATTGCGAGTTAGAAATGTGTACAAAAATCAACCGTAGAGACACGAAACGGACGAACGCGGGTAGGTGAGCGGGATAGCGGGAGGAATATGACACGTTGGACATGTCTTTTCTTATAATAACTAGGTAGCTAGCGCGAATTGAATTAACGACAAATCGCGCACGATTTTCGACGACCCGTCTGGTGTAGTGGTCGAGAAATCGCCTACTACGCAGCGGGTGCGGGTTCGATCCCCGCACAATACAAACATTTATGTGCATGAACATGTCTGTTTGTATTGGTCTGGGTGTTTTCTATGTATATCATGTATGTATTTACCAAAAAAAAAAGGATTTAAGTATTATATCCGTTGTCTGGCACCCATAACACAAGCTTTGAGTAGCTTACTTTGGGGCTAGATGGCGATGTGTGGGAATGTCCAAAGGATATTTATTCAAAGGATTTGTTTTCTTTCCCCCAATTGGTTTTGTTTGTTTTATTGCGAAATACAATTTCAAATAACTGTACATTTTTACGGCCTCATTTCATAACAAAAACAAAGTTTTTTCGTAAACTTAGGACCGTATAAAGGAGGTAAAATTTAATTTAGATTGAATTACTCAAACAGGCTTAGGGACAATCAGAACTTCATGAGTCTGAAGAATAAATTATATTTGTCTGCTTATTGAATAGGTTATTCGTTTCCTAAGACACACCAGATTAGTGCACTAAGAAAAAGTAACTGTGTCAAACAGGGAATCGAACCCTGTATCTTAACGTCACGTAGCCTACGTGTTAATGAAATCACTTGCAAAATTTACAGGATTGCCAATATGTCGGTGGCCGAGTGGTATGGCATGCGCCCGGATAGCGTAAGACACAGGGTTCGATTCCTTGTCTGACACAGTTGCTTTTTATATTAATACGTTTTTATAGTTACAAAACAATATAAAAAAAATTACATTGTATAAATATTAACTTTGTAGTAGAAGCAACATCGGTCAGAGTAATTAGATATCTATATCAGTAGAAGAATATAAATAAAGTTTATCAGTTATCATTTTTCTTTGTTTCTTTTGATCATATTTTGACATTTGTAAGTGACAGGTAAACGTTTTTTTGACGTATCGACTGCCCATGACAGATAACTATTTGAACCGCTTTTTTTGGTTTGAGCTACACGCTACACACTAAGCGATTTTTATTTATCGTAAGTATAGCTTATTGCATCATCTCTCTCCTCAATAACGCCAGGCTTACATCCTACAAATCAGATGATTTCGTCTATTTTTAGTTAACCCATAACCGTCCGTGTAAATTTAACCCTTCCACGACCACAGCTGGCTAGTCGGACCACTGGCCGAAACTTAATAGCCGTTCCGATTTTAATTTGGGATCAAAAAGAAAAAAGTCTAGCAGACAATGCAGATCAGACAGTACAGTCGACAACATATTTTCTTTACATCGATGTGTGTAGAATGTTTGTGTAGTTAAGCTTGACATCATGTACCGACTCCAAAATAATTTGTTTCTCTTAAATAGAAGACAAATGCGTTACTATAAGCTTAATTCAGTTTTTTGAAAGCGATTTAATTTGTTATTTTTATTATATGATTTTAATTATTTCTCATATCGCATAAACTACTAGTCTGCTTGTGATAAAACTTACAATGTCCTCTGAGTTGACCTATATCCGATTTAACTGAAAAATAATAATCGCGCTATGCTTCTCGTTTCCGAAAAATCCTGAGACAAATATACATATACATATACAAACAAACATACACTTACGAAATTTTGTACTCTTTTTAGGAAGCCTTAACAGATCATCACACTAAAATTTATCCTTATTCTGACGATATAACATACATACAGATGGAATTGATTGCCTCGTTTTCTGAAGTTGGTAAAAAATATAATTGTATCGATTTAAATCTCTTTGTATGCAACTACTTCGCTCTTGGACTTCTGAATAAAATTATATTGTAATTTAATTAATTCCACGCAGTGATGGCTGAAATAATTGAGCTGTGGCTAGAGGTACGTTAGATCACCTATGATTATATGGGGTTGGACCCCTATTATATTAATATTGGAACCCTTTCGATTTATTCTAAAACGTACCTACGTGCACCGGCATTCACCTTCGTTGTTTTTTATTCTGTTCCTATTATTTTATAGTGTGACGCGTTGCTTAGTTTTGTAGTCAGACTAACTAAGATCGATACTTTTTAATAACTACGATTAATCAAGTCAATCTGACTATATATTTCAATGTTCGACTATGTTTGAAGGTACCGATTGAATATTTCCTACTGGTTATTGTAGTTTTGATAAGAACTACGTTACATACATACACCTACTGAATATAGATATAGGCATATAACTGGTGTTTGATATTCCTTGATACAAATTAAGGTATATTTGCGTTTTAAGTCAATACGTAAAAAAATGTATTTCCTGATGTTTTTCTATCTTGTTCGAATATAACTGTTAAAAAAAACGGCTATTGCTGAACTTAAAAGGGTTTTTGCATTGTTTTTTGATGATAACTTGTTCTAACGTCCAATATAAATCATTATATTGCAGTTACTAACTTTTAAGCTCAAAACTATTTGGTCGCGCTACGCACCCCCCTTCGTGCCCAACGCTTCCACGATGACGTATCACTGTGCATATTAATTCGGCGCTTAGCGCGCGGTAATAATACCCGCCATTGTTTTAGAGGCGCACAATGCGCAAGCGCAGCTTGTCTTTGTACGAAATTTTTGTTCAAAACGACTTTTTGTTTTGTAATTTTCTGTGTTATAAATTATTTTTATTGCTTTTTACTTTCTTAGTTTTTGTTTGAACAGTGATAGAGCTAACTTAAAATAATAATTTTGAAAATTTAAGCGCCCTCAAAAACTGACTAAAGCTCAAAATAACGCCTTAGTCTTCTATTTAGGAGAAACTAATTATTTTGGAGTCTGTGCACGATGTCAAGCTTACCTTGACTAAATGGTTTATACACGTCATCATGAACTTACCGACTCCAAAAGAATTAATTTCCCATAAATAGAATACGTTTGCATTTTTTTAGTCAGTTTTTTTAGACCGTTTTTTTTTCATTTAATTATTTTTAGTTATTAATCATATCTTAAAAAAAACAACTAGACCGACTTTGATGAAACTAACTAACATTGTACCCTTAGTTAAACTATACCTTATTAAATCAAAAAATCTTTGAGAAAGCCTGATACAAACAAAAAACATACAAATATACAAACACAAAATATTGCACACGTACTAGGAAGCCTTAACATATCAACTTACTAAAATATTATCCAATTCTGACGATATCACATACATACAGGTCGAATTGATTACCAATTTTTTGAAGTCAGTTAAAATAACAAAGGTACACTTATATTATTTATAATAGACATCGGCATTAAGAGTAGGTAATGCTTTTAGCATTAAATCTGCCTATCATACAGTCTGTTTGTACATGAAGTATTAATACATAAATATAAAAACAGGACGCGGTTATAGTAGAATTTCATTCTAATGACGTGGTGGTTCGATTCGCCGCCTGACACAAGGAAGATTCTTTTGTACATTAATATAATTATTTCTTAAATAATATACACGTAAATATTATTGAATTTTGTTTCATTACGTTAGACAGGGTAGATGCGAACAGCACCACGTCCATATCAAATGTTAAGACGCTTCGGATAGTTTGTTGTAAACGGGTTAACTGTATGTAAAATGTATACAAAAACCGGCCAAGTGCGAGTCGGACTCGCGCACTGAGGGTTCCGTGCCAACGTTAACTGAATTAGGCAATGCACTACTTCCACTTAGTAAAATACCACAATATTTTGTTGACTGCAAATATAACTTTGTTATTCATAGTGTTTGTATGAAGAACAAAGTTTTGTTTGCGGTTGTTGAAAATGTGCTATATCTCAAAAACTTCTCGTTCGATTCCGTCCGAACTAATTTTCGTTGAAAGTATTTGTTATGATCTACATTACATATTTTTTTCAAAATTGACACTCGCTTAGTTTAGAAGTTAGATGGGGGGGGGGGGGGACGCCCATTTTTCCACTTTGGAAGCGTCTAGCTAAGAAACGTTAGACTTTAAAAGAAAATAGTTTTAGAAACCTCTATGTCATTTTTAAAGACCTAGCCAAAGACACCCCACATGCATAGGTTTGACCAAAAAAATTTTTTTCGGTTTTAGTTTCATGTATGGAAGCCCCCCCTTAAATATCATTATTTTTTATTTTTTGTATAAAAATCGTAAAGCGGTTAATAGGATACATCTCCCTACCAAATTTCAATAGTGTGATGCTTATAGTTACAGAATAAATTGGCTGTGACATACGGACGCACAGACAGACAGACAGACAGACAGACAGACAGACAGACAGACAGACAGGCAGACAGACAGAAAGACAGACAGACAGACAGACAGACAGACAGACAGACAGACAGACAGACTTGACGAAACTATAAGGGTTCCGTTTTTTGCCATGCGGCTACGGAACCCTAAAAACGAACTGTCGATTGTCATTTGCCAAAACTATAAAAGTCAGATAAGTGTAACGTGCCTTTTATTATAGATATAAAACTCTTTCGAAATGTGAAAGAATTTTGTAACCCTTATGAAAGAAATTGCAATCACAATAATGTCATGTCGACTGACAGGCGTGAAATTTAAAATTAAACACAAAAATTTTGAAAATGTGAAATTTGAGGAAAGAAAAAAGATGCAAAAACTGCCGTAAATGATTATGAAGTGTCCGTATTTCGAAACCTACAGGCTGAGTCTTGGTGTTGGCTTGGTGCAGTATGTACAATGAGTCCTCAATCCGTTTGATGACGTATAATCCAGTGTGTCTAGACAGGTACTCAGATAGCAGCGATTTTGATACTGAAACATTGTCAAATAAAATAACAAATCATACTTTAGGACGTAAAAGGGTCTTAAAGCACTCCAAAATGGGGACTTATGAAAAAGAACTGAGCGATAAAATAAACCGAAACATATACTACACAGATGTTTGGAGAGATAGAAACTTTAATGTGCACCCTCAACATTGCATGTGCAGAGAGTGCATCGTTCCTGTCGAAGAAAAACAAACCTATGGAAGAAAACAAAAGGTCAAATATTACAATAAAGAAGACCGCACCCAAGGTATTCAGACGACTCAATCAAGACTTTCGATAGTCCGCAGCAAAATAAAGCCCCGTTTTTCAAACATTTTCCATCGTCCTCATAGTCTTATAACAGAAGATACGGCGAAAAATAAACACTTGGTATTCAATACAACCAGAAATACCAGTTGTCAAGTATACTGTGTTGACTGCAACACAAAGAGAATCAAAAGTCCCTCTATCAAAAAAGTTTACAATACCGGCATACAAGCAACTTACTCACCTGACGATTGCTTAGACTATATACCTGATACTGAAATGAGCTCACACAAATATCCAATCACAAAAGATTCAAACATAAGCTGCAACCTTGCCTCATCATCTATCACTACAAATTTACAAGCAGCTAAAAAGAAATTCAAGAGAATAATAGAAAGAGAAATCAGAAAGTCATACATGAAAAAACGTTTACTCAGACAAGCTCGCGGCTGTGAGCAACAGTTTTCAACGAGACCAAATTATGAGGTATATTGCACACCTGAAACAATGACACTAAGTAAACAAGACCTGAGAGATATGTCTAGTTTTGGCTGCCACGTGATGCCGTCAAACTCATCGGTGGTTTTTTGGGAATACCTTGTTGACAGAATTCAGAAAAAGTACGTGAACAACAGAGGCGGATTGATAAAATCTTGTCACTGCACAAATACACAACTGTTGCATTGCGAAGAAACTGGGTCCAAGCTAGACCTCAATAGTACAGAAAAAGGTGAAGAGGTCAAGCAAGACTCCATTAGCTACTCATGTAATACATCCCCTGCAAATAAAAGTCCGAACGCAAGTCAGTGCAGTGCAGCGAGGCAAGTTAAGAACGTAAATCAGCCCAATGCAGGTAACCAACCTGAAGTGCCTGGTACACCTCCAACACCTGGTACACCTCCAACACAAACACCACTATGTCCTCATGATAACGACTGCAATTGCTCAAACACGACACACGATACGAAAAAGACTCCACAGTCCAAACAGTCACCGATGACACTGTTAAAGGGAGCAAGTAGCGACGACGTGATTCACCCTTGCCAGCGACCACATGATCAAATAAAAGCTGCTTTGGAGAAAAAGTACCAAGGCGAGGTCCTCTGCATTCATAATCCTCCCTGCATACTCATAAATGGATGTTTAAACCTACCTTCTTTGAAAAACAAGTTCATACCTTCAGCCTGGCCTGTGGCTCATAGATCCAGTTTTCACTGTGGATTTCACAAAGAAGAAGTAAATATACAAAAGCAGGATCAAGCTTGTCAGTATCAGCAACCCGAGATGCCCCTAAACCACCCTGTCATAGAATATAAGACGGAAAAGATGACTCAGAGTATATGTAATCATGATCCTCCTTGTGAAGTCGTCAGATGTTGTTACAAGCCAGAGTATAATAAGAAATTCGAGATCTCGTGTGTCCACTTACCAATGTGTCAGAAACTTCCCGAATGCGTTATAAACGACAGTGAAAACTTGATCAGATGTGATCTTGAGCCTGAGAGCACAAACAATCCTCTCAACAATACAATAAAGCCAAAGAAGTACACAGTGTTAACAGAGAATGATACCGGTATTCAAGTAACGCCGAGCGTGAAGATGGAGTGTAGGCATAATCCACCGTGTATCATGATACCTAAATGCCTGGGGAAGCTGATGTGCGAAGGGTATATCCCCTGCGAGGCTATTCCTGACTGCGTGCATAAGCCTCCGTGTGAACTTATCCCAGCTTGTTGCAGGAAGTCAGTTAAAATGGTCTCTGTTTTGTGCCAGTACCCTGTTTCATCTTGTCGCATAGTGTGACGTCACTTTTAGGCAAGATGTTTGTTTCTTATAGCTTCTTCAGCAGACTCCTTTATACATGTGAGTTCTAAAGATATCTTGCCTATTGGTGATGTTGTATTCGAATTTCGATCGGTAGCTTTGATAGTAGTGATAAATCTTTTGACATTTTGTAGATTTCACTTTGTAACCTCAGTTTTGCTGATACTATTGTGTAAGTAAATGACTTTTTATTTTATTTACAGAACAGTTTCTTTAGACGAGCTTGCAAAAAACGAAGGCAAAAGCTTTTGACGGAGTAAGCAAATAACGTCAATGTGTAAAGTTGGGATGTTTTTAATTAATAAACATCTGGTCAGTCGCAAAATTTATAAATGTGTAGTTATTTTATTTTATTTATACTACCTAAAACCTTGATTTATCATATATTTCCTGAGTATGTCACTTGCGATAAGTAGTGGAATAGTAGTAGTGGATAGGGAATTCCTGTTAATAATAGTACTAGAGCCATGTTTGTGATTCATATTTAGATATTACTCATATCGAAATCAACATTCTATTAGGTATATCAAAGGTTAGTTATATCGTCTACGCCTTATGTTCCGACTTCAAGAAGAAGAATGTTTGGAAATTTTATTGTTGACTAATCCAACGAAGTAAAACTCATGGAAATCGGTCTACCTGTTTTCTAGTTCAAGTGGTGTAACTAAGACGACTTTCTTTTATATTTATGGAAGAGAAGGTAGGAGATTTTATTATTAACTTTAGGGTGGATTCGTTGAAACATGGCCACGCGGGTAACATGAAGGATAATTTTATTATTTCTTTTTCTACTCGAGTAGAAAATCAAATAATTAGTAGTTTTTTTGACGTAATTGTAGGTACATGGAATATAACTAACTCGCATTACAGAACGAATGATAGAAACCATAGATGAACTGTATATAAGTTCACCTCGTTTTAGGTGATAATATTTAAAGGGCTGATCAGTACAATATAGGAATGAATGAATGAAATATGAAAACGCTTTGGGTTTTTATACGCTAGTTTTTGAGATAATTGGTGATTAAGGTAATATTTTTTCAGTAATTTATTTTTATTAATTAAGTTTAAGATTAAAGAAAAAGAAAGATTGGGCATTGAATTACCAGAGGCGAAGCAGCTGACTTAGATAATTTTTAAAATCGTCAGGATTCTGTTTTAAAAATAAAACTTTCTATAATAGAGAAAATTTAAAAATGAAAATCTTGAAGTTCCAAATAATAATGACAGTATTCTGTTTCTATGATATAAACAAAGACAACGTTAAAATATTATCACTTAAAACGATATGACCTTAATATTATTATCCAGCAAATCAATGCTCTAAATCCTGTCACCATGTGACAGGATTTTAGAAAGTTGGAGCTATAAAAAAAATTAAATTTGAAAATATTTTCTGTAATAAGTCTGAAGTCATTACCACAGATTGTACTTGGCAGGTTTGAAAATTACTTCCGTGTAAAGGCGATATTATTATATTAGGCGAAATTGATTTACTCTCGGATAGCTAGCGATTTATTCCAAAGTTAACATTTATATTCGTTTGGTCGAATCCGCTCTAGACAGTTAACTAGATTATTCGGTAGGTAAAACCTAATTTAAATGTGTACCTCTGTTTGTTATCTCAACCAATATCCAATCGTAATATTTCGGTTCACATCGTGAATCGCAGAAGTCCGATTCCAGGGTTACCAAACGCAAAGGCAGATATTACCAAACCCAGCCGCGGGCGGAGTGGGTAATTTGAAACGATTGAATACTAATACCACACCGGCATTCCGTCACGAATGCTACGCGCTTGTACGAATAATAAGTTTGTGGTGATACGCGCACTCTCACTCTGTATTGAGGTGGCAACATCCACATGTATCTGAAAGTAGTTATGTAGTTAAAGATATATTTGACGAACTCCGTGGTGTAGTGGCTAAGCACGTTGGGTTTCAAGGCGTCGCTGCTCCGAGGTTCCGGGTTCGATTCCCGGTCGAGTCAATGTTGAAATCAAAATTTTCAATATTGTCTCTGGTTTGGGTGTTGTGGTACCACCGTTGTGTCTGATTTCCATTACACAAGTGCATATGCTACTAACTTTGGGATCAGAGCAATGTATGTGATTGGTGTCCAATGTATTTATATTTATTTATTTATAGAAGCTCCTGTATTGGGACTGTTCGCGACGACTGCGCCTCAACTATTGGAGGACGTTGAAATGACAAATAGCTGTCTGTCATTATAGTTCGGGAGGCGAATAGGGGAATTTTCGGTAATACTCGAGCGTGGCAGTTTAAGATATGAGAGATACCTTGGACCTAATAGAACAACCTTGTAATGTATTTAGCTCTGTATGTAGTGACGCGCGCCTAGGATAGACGATCAGATTAGTAAAAAAAAATCGATAGCCTGTAATACTCGAGCGCGTCAGATTAAGATATTGGGGGTTGATTTTAGTGTTTTAGGACTAAATTTAACTAATCTGACGATAAGTCCTTGACGCCGCCGAGTTATAGGGTCGCGAACTTGTAAAAAAAAAACGTTAATCCGGCATTCTCGAGCGCGATTTTTTTTATTTTTATTTTGAAGAATATAATCTAAAACGTAGTAAAAATACAAAATCTGCCGGTTTCCGCATGACCAGGAGTGTGGAGGAGCCATTTTGTCTTCCGAAAAACGCGTTGCGGCATATAAGTCGCGAACGATACATTTTACAAAAAAAAAGTTTAAATAAACAAAAAAGGAAAATTTATTTTACACAAAAAAGGTCTCTTTACATTTTTGTCCAAAGTTAAAACTTTTTGACTTGAAGCTTCATAAAAACTTAAACTCCCGTTTTTTTTGAGTATATCTTGAAAACTGAGGGTGTTAAAAAAATTATATGAAATAACGATGATTAAATTATGTTACTTTAATCTCAAAATTTTTTTTTTTTCTAAAGCTTCTCGACAATTTTCGTGGACTCGGAAAAGGTTCCGCGTATCTTTATACAAAAGTATTATTAACATGTACAGTTTCATGTATGTATATTATTCAATAGCCTGTTGATCCTCAAATTGTTTTTTGGATGTACCGTCAGCAAAACGAAGTGAAGAATTATTAAAAAGAAAGAAGAAAGGAAAAAACAAGAAACCAAAAAACCTTTCCGGTCAGATTAAGAGAACTCACCAACATTTTTGTCAGATTAAGAAAATATGCTTTCAGGATACCGAGATGAACCTCCCCTATGAAAATCTGACGCGCTCGAGTATTTCAAAAAAACTATTTTTTTTTTGCATTTTCAAAAATTCATCGTAACTTATGGTCACGCCAAAATCGTCAGTTTTTTTTAAGGGAGCTTTCTTGGGGCCTACTTAACACCCCTTACAAAAATCTGACGCGCTCGAGTAATTTTTTTTTTTTTTGCATTTTTGACTACTTTATATGCCTACCCCCCACCACGCAAACCGGCAGATTAGTATACCGTTGTTATCAGAGGCACTTGGGGCATACGTAGTATGAATATCTGACGCGCTCGAGAATGCCCAAGTAACTGTTTTTTTTTTTACATTTTTGAAAAACCGTACACGCCAAACCCACCGCTAAAATGTTTTTTACCATACGAGCTTTTCTTTTCGAAATTATTTTATCTTTCGATTTTGATAGGTCTCGACGGCGCCGTTGAATTACGCCATTTAGCTACCTCGCCTCCCTAACTATTACGAAAAGAAATTAAAGCAAAGTTTAACGCTAATCAATAGTGACGATTTTTACTTATTAATATTATAAACGGATACGTTTACTTTGTATTAAAATTGCTAGAGCTATGGTGACAGATTTCCTCCAAAGTTGTTCTTTTTTGGTCACTGCAAGTGCATTCTTCATCAATCATTCGTTTCGGGTTACCCTACCACCTACTTCGCAGTTCGCACTCAGCGAAACATACAATTCCTTTTAAAATAATACCTCTAATTTTTTTTTTTATTAGAATTGCTTTCTTTTGACTTCAATAACTTTAGTTTATAAGTACGTTGTAGCTATACCCTTGCAGGGTGCTTAAATGTAGTACTTTATTTCTAATTACCATCTGTATCTACATCTGCACTCATGTAAGGCTAATATATTTTTTTAAATTAGAAAATGACTTACGACCTGGTTCACAATGTCCTACTAAAAATCATAGAAGTAATTTTATTTTCACAAAGAAAAAACATTTTTTTCTTCGAAAGCAGATAATTGGTGTGTTGAATAAAGTTTTAATATGTTAATAGTTGGCGATGGTAAAATTGGCCCTAATTATAGGCCTAAGCTATGCCACTGACATTATTGTCAAAATATGTGTTAGGTACTAATTAGCAAGGTTTTTTTGAATACTACGATCTATAAACAAAATAATATGGATTTTACTAACACACCTTTGCATTCATAATATAAGCGTTTAAAGTAATCAGCTAATAAAATATATCTTTAAATTCTCAACTATAAATAGATACGGAACCGTTCGACCATTCTGACTCAAACCGGTCAACCAATATTAATAAACTCTACCAAAATTTATCGACAAGCCTCTTTAGAACCTGGCACTAAACATTTGAAACTTATAGCCAACCGAAAATATTTCCTAATCTATACGAAGCGAGCGAGGAATTTTATCATTTCGGCCGTCTAAAGAACAAAACCAGTTCTAGAGTACCTGTAATATAAAAAATTCTTCCGCGTTGCGTTGAATTTGGAGTCATGATGGAAAGGAGATAGAGGTTGAATTTCTTTTCCGTTGCGTGTGTGCTTATGCCTGTATGTGTGTGGGGCGGGCGTGATCAAAAAGTAATGAGTGTAGATCATTGAACCCAACCAGTTTTGGTCTCCGCGTAGTTTGGGATTCCGTCTTGGGACTCGAAAAACTACAATTAGTGGAACCTCTAGAACTTTCAGCCTTTCCTCCATCTGGTTACCTATGGGCTGAAATTGAACCGTTTCTCCATATGGAACTCTTTACGAAACCCTAAAACACTCTTCTAAAGCGTAAAATAGGAAGGTTGCCACTTGAACATAATTAGTTAAAAAGTATCGCATGTATTTCCGAGGGCTAATAAAAAAAGGTGATAAGTAGCTACACATGCCCTTACTTATGCTGAGATGTTTGGCCAATTTGAATGTTTAGTCATTTTTTTTACACCAGTTGTCTTAGGCGTGTGTTGACGTGTCTCCGATTTTATTTTATCTCAAAAAAATGGATCATGGATTTTTTTGAAATAATTACTAAGTTTGCGAGTGCATTTCTAATGTTGACAGTGGCATAGCTATCTTGAATAAATGAAACAAATTTCTTTTGTGTACAAAATTATCGCAGAGGACCCAGAAAATGAGAACGACAAAAGGTGTGCCGGACGCCCGAACACGTCAACTAAACGTTGATAAAGTTGGGGTAATAGCATTTCCAATTGTCATGTTACTAATAGAGCGATTGTTAAGGACCTTGATTATCGATTGGTTCATGCAATTCAATTTTTACTAATGATTTGGGTACGAGACGGATCACCGAGAAATTCATCCCAAGTTTGCGCAATTTAAATTTTTCAAACAAAAGGAGGTTCTCAGTTTGACATGTATGGTTGTATGTTTATAGTAATGTATGTTTATTTTATATCTCACGTTTGCCTCGACTGATTTTAATGCGGTATTCGGTGACGTATTTTTTCACTGAAGAGCAGGTTTTAGTAACTATTTTAATTCAATCAAAAAAAAAACTAAATAAAAAATATATTTTTTACAAAATACCTTAACGGCCTTAACGGCCTTTGAAAAACCACTAAAAATACTAATTAACGAAACTAGGAGATAAAAACTCATTCGAAGTCGGTGCATAATGTCAACCTTAACGGACAGCAGCACTAGAAATAAACATTTCGTACCATGATAACGCCTCCATCGTTAATTTTGAGTAAATAACCAAACTCTTATGATGCCGCCTAAACAGGATGACTGTTAGATACGATTGAAGAGATAAAGACAGCATCAAAAAAGGAGATAAACAGGGTCACTAAAAATATTTTTAATCGCTTTGAGTATGGAAAAAAGATTGGCGCAAGTCTGTTAAATCTAAAGGCTACTTAAAGAAGCACAATAGATTTTCATTAATAAATAAATTGTATTTTTAACAGACAATAGTTAACGTGTTATATGTATATAACTTAGATCGATAAAGCATGAAAATAACTAAAATGTTTAAAGTGAGAAGTATAGTTTAAAAGCTATAAAATTAATGGTTCGTTTGTATGAAAATATCTAGAAGGGCGATAACTACCCTCTCGTTAATTTTAGTTATGAACAATCCTTTCAATCGTAATACTGTGAAAGCGCGAATGTGTACCGTTTTCACATTATAAGAGCAAATATATTTTAAATAGCCTTTGACATTCCCACACATCGCCATCTAGCCCCAAAGTAAGCTACTCAAAGCTTGTGTTATGGGTGCCAGACAACGGACACAATACTCAAATACTTTTTTTTTGTAAATACATACATGATATACATATAAAACACCCAGACCAATACAAACAGACATGTTCATGCACATAAATGTTTGTATTGTGCGGGGATCGAACCCGCACCCGCTGCGTAGTAGGCGATTTCTCCACCACTACCACAGAAAATATCCACTACACCAGACGGGTTGTCAAATTTTCTAATTTAACATAGAAAAATGATCGTTTTTATAAACTTTTATTGACGAACGCTACTTTCAAACAAAATTTAAATTGCGGGCAGGAATGGGAGCCAAGCGATTCATACGTCTTTTCAGGCTGCGTTTCACTTGTACAAAAAGTCTTTATCATTATTACTTTGCTTTATAAACTTCAACTTTTCTTGTAGTTACTATAGTTTAACTGTACAGGGCGTGTCGCTTGTAAAATAATAAAATAGAACAAAAAGTGTTCTCAATAAAGCATTGCAATCACACGCATTCTTTCATTAGAGTCTCGTGATGATCGGTCCAGCAAAAACTAAGACAATAGGAGAAAAACTGTTAAACTTTTCCTAAACAAATCGAGAACAATTACACTCACAGCTGACAAGAAAATGCTTTTAAATGCAGTCTATTATAACTTTTTAACCCTGTGAAGAATAACAAATTGATTTGATTCAGGTTTTTATCGTAATGCAGTATTGCAGGATTATCCTGTATTGGGCTTTATTTGGTCTTCTAAACTTTGTTATACGATTTTTTGAGTAATTGCATGTAAAAAACAACACACATAATGTATGGAAAAAAATTAAAACTTTCAGACTTTGACATTTCTCTTATTCATTTTCTATCCTAACTGAAAACGTCAAAACAGAATTATCTGAGCGTCTAACTCGTGTAAGTCATCGTCATCATCATTATCAGCCAAAGGACGTCCACTGCCTAATATAGGCCTCCTACACAGCTTTCCACTCTGCATCCAGTGTGATTCTTCGATCTTTACAAGGTCGTCTGTCCATCTTGTCGGTGGACGTCCTACGCTGCATCTTTAATCGCAACAAGACCTACGTTTTAATTTACTTCTATCATACATCTCAAACCGACAACCCTAAATAAAAGGCGTAAAAAGTAATTTTCTGACAATCATGAATCGTTCTGATTTTTGGTACTGTCACTCACAAAAATACTGATTCTTAGTTTTAGTTTGATTATCAGCCAAAGGACGTCCACTGCTGAACATACTTAGGCCTCCCCCACGGTTTTCCACAGCAACCGATCACAAAAAGTCTGTATTCAGTTTGATCCTGTGATCTTCACAAGGTCCACGGAAATCAGTTCCAACGGAAATCAGTTCCTCGCGCTATAGTACCCTGCCCGTTGCAACTTGAGCTTACTGATGCTCAGGACTAATGTCCGTTACTTTTGTTTTTCTGCGTATATCCTCATTTCTGATTCGATGGCGTATCAGATAGGGATAGGGAAACACCGTGAATAGCCTTCTCCGTCTCTCGTTAAGTAATTTTGAGCTTCCTTATAAGGCCTATTACTAAGAGACCATGTTTCGGATCCGTATTTCATCACAGGTAACAAACACTTTTAGATTGGGGAGATTTGGCTATACTATATCTGCCAACCCCATTTCTGAATATAATGTTAGTTCTGATTTTCGCCTTCGAAGATCCCTTTCGCTCTGTATTTACCAAAATCCATGATTATCTTTTTAGGGTTCCATAACCAAATGGCAAAACGGAACCCTTATAGTTTCGTCAATTCTGTCTTTCTGTCTGTCTGTCCGTCCGTATGTCACAGCATCTTCATTCGGTAACTATAAGCATTACATTGTTAAAATTTGGTAGGAAGATTTATCCTGTTAACCGCTTAACGATTCTTATACAAAAAATAAAAATACTATGAAAAACGAAGTTACATTTGCTGTCAACAAAATATTCTCCTTACTGAATTAAGGAATCTACTTTCTACTTCTTCTTAGTAAAATTGGCATTTTAATAAAAGAATTAGAAAGTGATTCCTTAATTCAGTTGAAGTTGGCACTGAATCCTCAGTGCGCGAGTCCAACTCGCACTTGGCCGGTTTTTTATAAGTCATCCCTTTTACGCACTGTTATTCAAAATGGCGGACTTTGGTCAGGGTATACCCATACACAGATGTCACCAACCCCTGCGTTATTTATTAGGGGCCAAGGGTAATGTCCATAGAAGACCCTTGTTCGATATGAGGCACTTTTCCGTCGAGTTATATTTGATTTTTTCATAATAAACAGTCTAATAAACCTATTTTAGCTATTACACTGTTTTGTCACTTCTGTCAAATTATGACAGCGTCAAGAAAGAACGGGACAAAACAGTGTAATAGTTAATGCAGTTTTATTAGACTGTTTGCGTTATTATGAATAAGGGTCTTGTACATTATACATGACTCTTTCACTACCAAAAATAGATATATCGAATTATTCAGCTAAAATTTTTAGTATCTCACAAATATTTACGTCTCTCATTCGAATAAATACTTATTTTTTTACCGAACTTCAGCTTTTAGCTTTTCGGCTTTACTTATGGTGGACTGCATGAAAAATCCTCTTAAAGATTTATTTATTTATTTGTCTTTTGTCGATTTGTATTAACTCCACAATACATAGATTCTATTATTTCTCGAAACGAAAGATTGCAGCAACAGTGCCAGAGTAGACACCTGTTTGGAAAAAAACTGACATTACGTAGCTGGAAAAACATCAACAAATCAATTTTATGTTAATCCGCAATAAATAATGATTATTATGATCAAAGAATGACATCATTTACTATCTACCGACTCACTCTTGGCTTTAGTATATAGCAATGTTTAATCCTCGTACCTAGTCAATTGATAACTTCCAACACTGTGATTTATCTGACCTGAAATTTACTTGTAAGAAACGAATAAAATTGCCCATCTTTTTCATCGGTAGTAATGCTAAAATGTCGTTACCATCAGTAGAATATTTACGATTGTGTGTGTTTTGAAGTAAATATACTTAAACCAATGTCTACTATAACAGCTATTCTGTCATTTGCTTAAAGTAGTTTTTCTTCAAATCGGCCACATTCAGAAATATTCAAGCGCTGGTAACGAAACTCTACCATTACTATCGATGAAGAAATTCGGTCTTAGTCGAGGCCATTTATCACTATAACTAAAAGAAAATTTTATTTCCTGGTTTTTATAAGGGGTCACTTCTTGTTTCTGCTTAACTCGTATATCATCATCATTATCTGGATTATCAGCCAAAGGACGTCCACTGTTGAACTTAAGTGACCGATCGCAAGCAGACTGCAACGAATTTGTTCCTGCAATCTTTACAAGGTCGTTTGCCCATCTTATCGGTGGATGAACTCGTTTGTACATAAATATTTTAGTTTTGACTAATACTAAACCTATTACACTAGTAATTTTCATAACTAACCTGCTATTAAAATGCCTTCTTTCGTCCTATTTTAGAAAGTCAGTCACTTATACTTATTATCACTTATGTTTCTTCATAATATGTTCTCTAAAAATTGAAAAATTATGTGACTGTAAAGCAGGTTAAATTTAAATTTAATCTAGTAATTGATACTAAACATTTCCATGTTTATCATTTTTAGGAAAGTGCCTGAACATCCTTTTTAACCTGCCATTCAAGTCATTGACTGACGCGTCGTAATTCTGCAATTATGATTTAAGCCGGAAACTTTTATGGGCTGACTAAACGACCATACAACGTTGCTGATAATCATGATACCGCGATACTGGACATTAAAATTTAATGACAACTCATTAATTATTTCGGTTTACACGCCATTTAAAGCTGCGATAAGAATTAAACGGGAAAAGAGCAAGAATGATTTATTGTGGCGTGTTAGTCGAAAGTCAGATACTTGCGTCAATTGAACTTTTTCCATATGGTAATTCGACTACGTGTTTCACCGTTTTAACTAAAAAATCAAGGAAAACATCCACACGTAAAAAAAGTACCACACGAAAATATCGAAATGCATAGATATTTTTTCGTGCTCTGTATATAATATATACCTAAATATACAAATCGTAACCCTGATGAAGTAAAAACATATGTATGCATGTGTATGTACATTGTCAAAGGAATTGTCAAGAAAATAGAACGGAGAACTTATTTCGAACACGAGAATTGCTGCCCAGGAGGACTTATCCACCTCCTCTGATTTCTGAATCACTTGCTTCAAAATGGCGTGTGATATTCATTGATTATTGTCAGATTTTTTAATCAAAAACAGTTTGATTCCAGGAGTCATCAAAATGAAATATTTTAGTAATTTGGTAAGTACTCACTATATTTTTCATGGTTTTCGGTGATTTTTAGTTCGCTTTTGAACGAAAATCACACGCCATA
This sequence comes from Pyrausta purpuralis, assembly GCA_963924145.1. Classification (NCBI taxonomy): domain Eukaryota; kingdom Metazoa; phylum Arthropoda; class Insecta; order Lepidoptera; family Crambidae; genus Pyrausta; species Pyrausta purpuralis. The sequence goes on from OZ001658.1 coordinate 19,207,967, forward strand.
TCTAAGCGAGTCAAAAATAGGGGTCCCAAATAATGTCGAGCGAGATAATTTTGCGAATAATAAGAATAAGGAAACTTAATATCAATCACTGATTTATGTTCAGTTAAATTTTAACACCAGGTTTCCGAGATATACTAATATATGTTAGCTTTGCCTTGTTATTGGTCCTATAAGTCGTTTAGTCAGGAACTCATTAAAAGCTTGATCTGAAATCTATACTCATTATAAAGCTGTTTGAAAGCGCTAATATATCAGGAACTACTGTACCGATTTGAAGAAATATTTTTTGTGTTCGATAGTTTATTTATCGGAAAAAGCTTAAGGAGTACATCACGCTGCGAAAGGAGGGGAAGGAGCAATCTCAAAACACGCGGACAAAGTTGCGGGGGACTGCAAGTTTGAAAATAGTCAGAAAGAGTCATTGGATTCCTATCCCTAACTCAAATGCGTAACGTTATCGGTAGAAAAAAAACGACTTTTCTAAATGGATATCATTGAAAAAATAACAAATTCGATTAATTAAATTGTATATCACAAATAAACGAGAAATAACATATAAGTGTACTCGCATGTAAGTTTTTATGAACAACGCTACAACGGATGATTCACAATTCAATAAATACAGGATTGAATTTCATAACATAACTCAAAACTATATACTCCTTCAAAGACTAAAATATCAATTTCAGTGTATATTATACCAGACGCTATAATAATTTATAAACCTGTTTTTATGCTTCTCTTGAGCCAAACCTGCCCACTAAATATGGCGTGAGATGTGTTATCTATATTATAAATGAGTACTTATTAAATTACATGCGACGTAAGATTTATGATATATTTCGAAATAAAGTTGAATACTTTCTAAATCCAATGCTGTGTAGGTATAAGTTCTGTGGATAGTTACGAATAAAATTACTTCCTGAACTAAATAAATATAATTTGGACACTCCCACACATCGCCATCTAGTCCCAAAGTAAGCTACCTACTTAAAGCTTGTGTTATGGGTGCCAGACAACGGATATAATACTTAAATACTTTTTGTTTGTAAATACATACATGATATACATAGAAAACACCCAGACCAATACAAACAGATATGTGCATCAAGCACACAAATGTTTGTATTTTGCGAAGATCGAACCCGCAACCCGCTGCGTAGTAGGCGATTTCTCGACCACTACACCGGCATGGAATGTGCCAGATGGGACGGCATGGAATACATTCTTACAGGTCAATGCATTCAAAGCGAAGCGAGAAAATTTCTAATTAGCGGCTATCGCCTGAATTAATTGCTTATTTATATTATATTTCTCACATGCACTTGATGCGCGTTTTAAGGATACACTGTAAATAAAGTTTAGAGTCCAAAAAATACATAGTAAAAATATTAGTAGTAGGCGTCTAATCTATACTTTACTACATAGTATAAAACGAAGTCCCGCTTCTTTCTTTCTTTCCACTTTATGCATGTATGTAAATCTTTGAATCTACGCAACGGATTTTTTTTTATTAGATAGAGTGAGTCAAGAGGAACGTTTTGTATGTACTCGTAAGCCGGGGCGGGTATATTATAAAGCTGAAGAGTTTGTTTATTTGAACGCACTTATCTCAGGAACTACTGGACCGATTTGAAAATATATTTTTGTGTTAGATAGCTAATTTATCGAGGAAGGCTTTAGGCTATTAAACATAACGCTGCAACGGGAGGGGTGAGAGAAAACTGAAAACGTGCGGACAAAGTCGCGGGGATCGCTATAAACGGATAAGCTTACTTTATTCCATAACTTTTAAGACTGTCCATCCTGCCAAACCATAGTAATTTGTATGTAAATATATAAAACGTGCTTTAATAAATTTTTACAAGTATAATGTATGTTAACGAGACGAGCAGGCAATAAATCTATGCGGAATCGCGAATGAGATGTCAAGTTTTTTAGGCGTTTTTAGAATAAAGAATTGTTTAATACCTAGTTAGCAAGATTACCTATCTCGGACCATATAAGTAAGTGCTTTAAATATTCTAGGAAGGCAAGAGTAATTTATCAGTTGTTAGGTAGTTTTTACAAGTTTTTATTTTTTAGACTTTTGGAGATATGATCTAATCTTTTAGCCAACTGCAAGGCTTGTATTCTCAATAAGAGAACCTGACAGTATGCATTTTATCGAATATTATGGTATTATAAATTAGTCAAGCACCAAGGTTAATGAAGTTTTTTTAATATCCTTATATCGGGTTAAGTTAATGAGCTGTTTTCTTGTCTTTGTGAGTTTATATTATATCGAGAGATGGCACAAGCGTCGAAATAACTTTTTAAACTTTATTTATTTATTAAAGCAAAGGGTAGTTCCTTTTCGCCAAGGTAAATAATAAACAGTAAAATATCTGTATATCTCTATAATAATAAATTTAAAGGTCATTAACGCATCATGAATATTTACTTATACTCCATTTATTTTTCTTTGTCTATAGTTTTCCGCCAACCTGAAAAATACCGGCCAAGTGGGAGTTGGACTCGCATACTAAAGGTTCCGTGCCAACTTGAACTGAATTGGAGATCCACTTACTTCCACATAGCCAAAATACCATTGTATTTTGTTGACAGAAAATATAACTTTCTTTTCATAGTATTTGTATGAATAACAAAGTTATGCATGCGGTTATTGCAAATGTGCTCTATCTCCAAAACTACTAGTTCGATCTCATACACACCAATTCTCGTTAAAAGTCTTTGATGAGATCAACATCATGTATTTTTTTCCAAAATTCACACTTACTCAGTTTAAAAGTTAGATGGGGGGACGTCCATTTTACCACTTTGGAAGCGTCTTTTGTAGCTTATTTCGTAAGCGTCGTATCAAACGTTAGACTTTTAGAGAAAATGGTTGTGGGAACCTCGATGTCATTTTAAAACCATACTAGACACCCTATGCACCTAGATTTGCCGATTTTTTTAGGTTTTAGTTTCATGTATGGTATCCCACTAAATATTTTTTATTTTTGTATGAGAATCGTAAAGCGGTTAACAGTAAACATCTACCTACTAAGTTTCAACTGTGTAATACTGATAGTTTCAGAATAAAGTGGCTGTGACATACGGACGGACAGACAGACAGACAGTTCCGATCCGAAGCTATCCTAGCGCCATCTAGTGAGAGCTATGAAGTATGAGAGAAGACTGCTCATATTTTTTTTTCAAATGCATTTACTACCAATTATATAAGTTTATAATTACTCATGTCTACGGTCTGTCTTTGTTTTATTAATCAAGAAAAACGTGTAATTTTACTTTATGGCAATAATAAGAACAATCACAGCGGCAATTATTACTATTTGTTCTACATCGACGATAAAATCGATGACTTATGGCTGGGATCAAACTCACTTGACTCGAGTGAGACACGACGGTTGTAAATTTTAATTTTATTGACAATTAAATGTTTTACGATGTATGTACTGCCTTCCACTATTACGTAAGATATTGATATTTTAATAGATGCATCTAAAGTAGTAAGTTTCCCGGTAAGTACCATGTGCAATTAAGTATTGAGTGTTGAGCAGTTAGCCACTATTAAGGAAGTTAAATGTAGGGTCAGAGATAAATATAAGAAATCTTTATTGTGAACATGTGAAATGTTACAGAACTTAGCTAGGGCGTGCAATGATGAGAGCATAAGTGGATAAAAATATATTTACAAATTAAACCGCCTAAAAAAAGCTGACTTAGAGCCGAATATGCCAACGTCAGATAAGGAAGATAAAATACAAAACGCCTAATTTGTACGCAATCTTAAGCAAATATATTAAAATCGGTCGTTTTATAGGTACTCACTCAAATAAGTATTATCTGATGTTGGTAAAATCGACCATTTAACGCCTGAAATAACAAATTTTCTTCTACATAGTTAGTAGGAGCCACTAGTTCGTTTTGGGTCAGTTGGTGCATAATGTGCGTAGACTGTTGGTGTACTTAAGCTTACTTTCAAATGCCTTATTTCAAGCTTTTTAGTAAGTTATTTGAAGGTTTTGATTTTGATGATTTTTAGTTATTACCCATATCAATAAATACCATGCCATAAAAGGAATGATCTCGCTATGACTCCTCGTTTTCAATAATCAATCAATCCACGGGGACACACATTAAATATACAATCAAACATTCACTAACGAAATTTTGCACACGTGTTTAGAAGCCTTAATAGATCATAATCCTTTTCAAATTCCAACGATATGATTAATGTTAAATTGATAATCTATGTATTTGAAGTCAGTCAATTAAAATTAAAACAAGGAATATTCAGTCGATTTCAAAAATAATTAAAAAAATAAGTCAGGCAGAAGCACTCTCCATCACAAATCCATTAAAAATATAGAAACATTTTTGAATTAAATATTCATGCAATTTAGATTTAAACATATTAATTGATACTAAGTAACAATCAGATAAGATGTATTTTCCCTTTGTATAATCTTAGGCCGCGTTCCCATGTCTGCGGCACAGCAATTAGATATAGCATAATTATCTAGGATACTATTTTTGAATCTCTCGCGTCAAAATAGCGTATGATATTAAATGAATTAATGCGCGATTAACGTATATATGTCTGATTTCCATTGATTTTTAAGCTGTTCTCGAATGAAAATGAAAATCACACGCCATATTTGAATGAGAGATTCAAATATAGGATTCCTGTTCTGCACAGGGTTCCTATTTTTGACACACACAATAATTATGCCAATAAGACGTTCTTTTTTATTAGCATGATTATTTTTAAGATAAAATTTATAATACTAACGGCCCACAATGCCCTTTTATCTTCTAGTTCGCATTAACTGTCCAATATTTCATACGAAATAATGATATTTTTTTTAATTTTTCCTTGGTCATTGCTTATTTTGTCGATGGTGAAACAGGGCCTTAAAATATTTACGTTTATGTAACATAAATTAAGGAGGGAGACAAACAGCGCGTGATTGTTCACACTTCTTAAAATAATAATATGATTATTTTCACTGACAAACATAATAAAAATTGCAACAAAAATCGAGCCGAGGTGACAAGAACATTGACAACTGTTTTTATTAGACTGCAAAAAATATTTTAACCTATAACAAATAATATTCACGTCCATAAAGATGAAATAAGAAACCAAAATTTAGCGCACGGGCGGGACTTGAATAAGCAACCTTTTGGCAGACCGGTCCAAACGCTCTTACCAATTGAGCTACCGTGCTGTCAGTCCGACCCTGCTAAATTTGTGGTTTCTTATGAAAACGTCAATTGCGTGACGCTTAGCGCCATCTAGCCGTCTGTTTATGAAACAGATGGATTTTTGGTTTCTTATTTCATCTTTATGAGTATAAAATATAACACTGTGAGTGTTAAAAACATTCTAAAGCATTAAATAATATTTACGTTTTAATTATCGTTACGATACCTAATCCGATAGAATTGACGATTAGATATCGTAGGCGAAAACTAAAATTTCGGTGTACACAGAATAGTCTCTTGTAAAATCTTCTTCATTCTTCCTAGGGAGTTCTTGTTTCTTCTTTCACGTAGAAAATTGGCAAACCCAAGAGCACGGTATGAAGTTCCTACAGTCCATCATACGTAGGAACTCTATACCTCGCTAGTGGCAATCACCAGTTGGAGAAACTTGCAGAATATTATCGAATCTTCTTTTTTTTTGCTTTTGCGGTGCTTACAATCTTCCTTGTTTCTTGACATAGCTAAAAAAGTACAAATTCAAAGGAGGCAAAGGTTAAACACAAAAAAAACACAATTATTACTTTTCATAAATCTGGCCACTAATAAACAAAAACAGAAAAAAACAAACAGTAGGCTAACCAAATACGCCAGCACATCGCTGCGTTGTACCATGACCTTCAATGCCTACTAAAAATTAGCATTTGAATAAAACAGCTGCCTACCGATCCTTAGTAATTAATTTTCGTAGTTCCTCGTGCCATAATTTATTCCAAAGAAGGGATTTGGCGTAAGCAGATAACTTAACCCTTGAAGGCATGCAAATTTTTGCTCCGTGGGAATGCTGAGACGATTTGCATAAGAAATTCGAAATATTAATACATTAGCCGGGTTTTATTATTATGGAAACGTCGGGAATCGAATAAGGAAGTAGCTTCCGTGGGACTCGGATGTTTGGTATTGTTGACAAAATATTTAAATGAGTATTGAAGGATTTGGAAGTCGATGATGGAGTATGTAATAATTTTGAATCTTTCTCGTATGACGTTTAGGTAGAGGTTATGTATTGGAATTTTAATTTGCTTTATTTGTGGTTTCACGCTTGAAAATTGGATTTGAAATTTATATAGAAATAAATAGAAATGCAACATAAATCTAAACTTTTTTTATTTCTCACTTGAGAATACCGTTGTGAATAGTAATAAGCTTATAATTAACGTCCATTCATTTATTACTCGCGAAATGTCATCAAACTAAAACACAGCTAAAATAATGAGTGCTAAAAGGGCTTCAAACAATAGGTTTTAAACAGCACATGTCTTTAAAGTTCAATTTTAATGAGCCATAACGCAAGTTCACCATCTGACGTGTCTTCACCCTATCTATGTAATTAGTTGGCAAAAGCACCAAATTAGCAAGACCCTTGGTTTTTTACTCGCATGCACTTAAATAATAAGGGGCTAAGGCTCTTGATAATTTGGTAAGTCTGATGAGTACCGTCAGTGTCGTATTTATTATGATTATTAACAATGCGATGGGGAATGTTCAAGATATCATAAATATGAGCTTCGGTTCAGCGTAATGGACTCCATGTTGGTTCTTGACAACATTTTAGCACTTAATCATTTTAATTGCTGTTTAATAAACTTCAGATCGGTATATTCTGTTGTCAGATAAGCTTTTTGAACTTTGAGAACACTTTATGTTATGTTTTGAGTAGTGCTTATCTGATATTTATTTTAAACAAAGATAAGAGAGCAACGCTTTTTATGAAACAAATAACATTTCATTTATTAATATACACAAACGCAAATTGAGAGCAACGCTCATTTTTTTTGTACGCAACAATATTTTTGAGCAAATAATGGTTTACTATGTATAAATTGTTCTAAATGTAATAACAGAAATAATAAGGACATGAAAGTATCAGGTATAAAACAACATCAAAGCCAAAACATAATAAAAACAAAATGCAAGACTACAAAGTGGTTTCTTGCGTATGTACTTACGTATAGAGGTACTACTACCGCCGAGGGTGCCTCGTCTCGACAAATCCCAGTAATTTCGCGGATTTGCAGTTGAAATTAGTTGGCAAATCTGAGGCTTACCGCCCGACAGATGTACGAAAGGGATGAGATAAATAACCCCGCTACGGTACTTATTGTTTTTTCCATGCGCGAAAAATTTCCATTTTTATTTGAGAAAATCTTAAGAGGCCAATGAACGAACTTATTAAAAACAATAAAAATAAACAGTGTAGATGAAAACTTTGTATAAAAAACAAATATGTACTGGCTGTTGTATTACCAGCACCAATTTTTCTAACCTGGCTATCAAGAAAACAACTCGCGTAGGTATTCCTAATTCAAATTTCGTGCGTACCTCAGACCAAGCTTATTCAAATTTCGAACATTCACTAGTGACGTGATAAGTGTTTATACGAAACGGCGTGTGTGAAAGTTGCCGCGATTAGTCCAATTTCCCGAGCCTAATTCCAACTAAATATGTATGAACGGCTCAATTGATAACCACGCAACGCAATAAGTGCACGTACACACGGCACCGTACGACGTGTTACTAATGTGACCACACAAAACAAATTATTAGGACATTGTTCGTGTACAATTTCAACAATTGATGCGCATTTGTGTAACATATTTAAATTGTATGATGAAAAAGAAATTGATAAAGGATTAGCAGAGGCGTAGTTAAAATAAAGAAGCCATTGTCTATCCTTAATACGAAATATGAAATCAAAACAAAGAGAAAAGGCATATTGTATTTATCATTGTTATTAATTGAACACGTGCATTTGTAGACAAAGGAAATTCTATAAAATGTTTTTCAGGGATGTTATGTTATGACTCAGTGTTTTACTCTTCAATTAGTACCACCCACCTGTCCCATTCTGAATGGAAAATACGGTCACGTTTACAATAACTCAAGTAGCGAAAACGGATTCCGGGGAAACTCGAGTTCTTTGCGTGAGTAGACGCAGTTTGCGTCGAAGCGCTGCGAGCGCTTTGATGAATAGCGAATACGCATTTGACGCCAAATAATCTGGATTCAAAGAGTTCCCGTCACTTTCGTAATGCTGGCAATTAACAAACGCTTGTAAAAATAAACAAAAACGTCGTAGTCGTAAGCGACGTGAAATGGAACGTCAAATAAATCAAATGACGCTCTGAATTGCGCAAGCCGTATAAATACACAAATGCTAATAAGTTATGTACTTCGCTTGTGTATTGTTTTATTTGAGAGAGGTCTTGAAATATAGGCTAAAAAAAAGAATGCAAGCATTCTATGATAAATTCCATATTCAAATTCAATCCACATTCAAATCCTTTACTATTATATCTACGCGAGACAAAACGCAACACCAAAACTGAAAACTTACAAATTGCAAACGTCAACAGAATTAATTATTTTCAATAATTCACGAAGCGTATCGTAACCTATATTTAGATATTAGCGAAAATAACGCATAACAAGAATGCTTGACATACAATTCCCCAACAAGGATTTGTTGCAATCTTTCCAGAGGCACGGACCATTTGCGCGCGAAAAAGCTGTATCTTGCCAAAAGTCAATGCATGCTTGCACACATTTATGGCGACGACCTTTCCCGCGCGTTCCATATTCAAATTTTATAGGGACAAATAAAACGGAGGGTTATACCACCGAGTTACCGTACGTAAATAGATCTAGAAAAAGTGGTACGTTGAATTAAATTTAAGTTTGCTCTTTTTCTGAGTCTTTAGAGATAATTAACAACACCGGATAAGGGTTCTAGGAGAACCAGTTCGATCAATACGGAGGATTTAATGGGGAACCCTAAAAAGCGAAGGGCACGGCTAAACGCTCTGTGTAATTATGTGTGAAGTTGCAGTTTTAACCGCTCCGTTTTATTTTGAGTTATGGCGGTATTTTGTGGAGAAATGCACTGCAGTTGTCGGCCGAATGCAAACAGTCGTTTTCGGGTTATTTCAGGGAGGCGTTTAATAGCTGCATTTTAATGGCCATTTTGTACGTTATATGTTACGTTTATGGCTGCTAATAAAAATGTTAAAGTACCTAACTGATATTTCTGTACAATGTAAATGGGCGAGGTTAAAGCTTTTGATTTCGGTTATGAACTTAAGGTTCACGTTTTAATGGTTTTGTTTTAAAAGTTATTTTTGAAACGAGTTCAGTTTTATTAATATCGTATTCCGCTTTATTCATTGTTGGATATTTTCTTTAAATGGCCGATTCTGTTGTAGCACTGCATGACATGGCTTTGCTACTCGAGAACCCCTTAAAAACGATTCAATTCTCCAAGAGACAGGATCAAATGTTCAGCAAAAGCCATAAAAAATAATAACATTCTGCAATTCGCAATAAAGATGCCCGTTTCATGAGTATGCAATCGGCAAAACAGTAGGTACGTTGCAGCGGGAGGGACGAACAACGGAAATACGCTATTATCATACCCTCCGACACACATAAACACACACGCACAAACACATTCACATAGGGTGGCCGTGGATTACCCTCGGGGGTAATTTTTACCCCATCATCGTCCTCGTCGCCACCCACTCGACTCATCATTCGATATTTGAATTACGAATAACCAATTCAGTAATTCGGAAATTTGAATGCGGTCAGTGCGATTAGGTTTGTATTTTCGAATTTGGAATATTTGAAATATCGAACGATTCATCAAATGTGATGCGGTCAGTAATAATCGAGCTTTCTTTTGTATTTGAATTAAAGACGATCTAATAAATTGATTACAACTGTGATATTATTTGATGCGTAAGGGGACTACACTTTAATTTGCGGTGTTGATTTCAGTATTAAAACTATTGTAACGATTCCTGTGGGAATGACAACACATGTCGCGTTTAAACCACAATCAAGGTCGATGATTCAGTATTGAAAACCATGTGATCCGTTTCAGATAGCAATTTACTTATAATTGAACCCGTAAAACTAGATTATATCTGATCTGCTCGACGTTATCTTCTTTGCCTCACAAAAATTACAATAACACCTAATGAATAGCTTTACCTTATACGTCATAAATACTAATAAGAATGTCTACGTATTTTATTACTACAGAACTTATAATCATAAAAACTATCTTGAAGCCTCCATATTTGTAGCCCACACGTCAAACAAGAAGGGGAAAACTACTCCGATAAATTAGAAAATATATTTTCCGTCTTTATCGTTTTTGATAGGACTGAGAGGGAGAGAATACACATAGGTGTGTCGCACACATTCGCACATGTATATCGCTAATTTGTTTTGACATTTCCAAACGGACGGCTACTTTTTCCCGCCTACAAGTTTTGTCAGGGGATGCAAGGGATTCCAAATTTGAAAAAGTGTTCTTACTCTGTCCCTGTGAGAGTTTGAATTCGATTGACCGGTTGAAATTCGGGAGCCGATTTTATTGCTATAAGCGATCGAGTTTTCGCATATCTATTATGGAACCCTTACCCGTTTTTGCCTTTTGTGCTCTCAAATGGTTAAGGGTGATCCCCTACGCGTGCCGTACGAGTTTTTTTTATCACAAAAACTTATTTCGTGGTCGATCAATAGATTCATACATAACTTGCTGTTAAGTAATTTAACGCAAAAAAAACATTTCTTTGGCGAAAAGAACACGACAAATGTCTTGCATTTTTTCATATTACGAGATTGGAAGTGATTGCAATCGTTTTAAGAAAAAGGACATATTTTGAATGTCATTTAACTTATGGTTTAAATATTGTTTACTATAGTTTTTTTAATTATTTAAAATACGAAATAAAAGGAAATTGCTTAACAACAAAACGACGTGTTAAAAATCAATTGAATTAAACCCATAATATAGGCGTCTAATTACCAACAGCTAACTCAACGTTCAATTAAATCTGTAAATCAATCAGCGTTAAACGAAATCCACAACGCAATGTAACAAATCACTGATTATTCCTTAATTAGCATACGCACCATTAAAAGCGGTAGTCTAATTATTACAAAATACGTAACACCAGGGTCCCGTACTATCGTACAATGCACAAAGACTATTGTGAAATAACAATGGACTGAGTCACTCGTGACAAACTCAAAGACAATGATTCGTGTCGGTAAGGCGTATGCATAACGGGTATCGGGGACCGTGAGTGAATATAATTAATTTTCTTTTTAACCATACCCAGAATGAGTGAAAAGAATGTAGATTCACAAAACTTTCTTAAATATTCGCATAATTCCTAACCGTATACAAACATCACTAGTGCAGACATTAAGAATGTTTGCTACAGCTGACATTTCGACGAGTCAGCGACCTACATCAAAGCAACAAAAATAAGCCACGCCTGTATAAATGCAGAAAAAATAATTTCAGAAACGGACCTGAAGGGAACTGGCAGCAATGCATCGGAACAAAAGAACAAAAGTAAATTAATCGTTGAAAGAAAACCCATCAGTCAGCGGAGTCATAATGCAACATTTAAACGTGGAACGTTTTTTGTTCCAAGTTCAAAATACGCACGACCTTGCCTCGGTCAATCGCGGACAGTTTATCCTAGCCGAAATATTTATTTTTTGCGTATTGTACTTTTTGCTACAATGGCGTGCACGCTTATTTACATAGCTAACGACTTAACAATGAAACATGTTCGATATGCACGCGCGGAGCAATGACTCCACAGTATTGGCACATCGTCACGTCAGCCATCGAATTCCTTCTGCCTTTTCCTCTTCAAGGTGAAACCAAGATCAAAGATCACCTGAGAATAAATGACAACTCATAAGTTATCGCAAACAATTTGCAAGAACGCGCAAATTACGCTCTTTATTTAGTTTTAGTTGACGTTAATGTCCGCCGTGTCACATTCAACGCGTGGTAGGTAGTCAAGACAAATGACAGACAATCACTGTACGAGGAATGACCGACATACTTGTTACAACAGCGTCAAGGTACGGAACAAATTTCCTTTATAAGACCGCACTGCACGGTATAAAAATATGACTCACGCTGTTTTTTGTGTTCGCGATGATTTTGCGATATTTTTTACGGCGGCTGAACAACGCCCGGCGTGACCTGCGTGACCTAACTCTTTGTTAGGCTTGTCCTTTATCATTTTTTTACGTGAAACAAATCGCCCGATGTAAATAAAATAAACGCGTACGCCGCTGCGGACATCGGCTTGATAAACCCAGTGATATTCTAACTAAAGGATAATGAAACTTGAAACTGACGATAAAAAACCTGCTCCAACACTGGCCACTGAGAATATTCAAAATTTAAATATGGAACAGCGATGCCGCGAACGCAACGATACCAAAATCGCTAAACCGGTCGAGATAAAAACTGAGCTGTCTCGATTTAGATATTTATTTTATAGGCATCTAAATTACAATTTAATTAAATAGTGCGGCCCGTACATGTCTATGAAAGATAGGTTGGTATTTTCCAAATGGGTGTTTTATCTCGAAATATGCGTTTAATGAGACCGCAGAAAGGCCTACCACAGATAAGCTAATAGTAAAGGCACTTTCAAAGCATCAGGAGTATCTAAATGGCATAGCTGTAAATTGATTAAGGTAGATTCTGGCGCGTTAACCTTTATGGCTATAAGGTTATAGATTGCGAGTTGAAAGGTATACTCGAAGTAGACGTCCATTTCAATAATCACGAGGAAAGATAAATATTACTCGACGACCGTTTTCGTGAATTAGTGAAATTCGAATTTCGAACTGGTCTGAGTCAATGATTGGCACGAAATATCCAGTTGCCGACGCGAAACATGCTATTTGCTAAAAACGTAAAAACAGCGTGCGTTCGTACTAAAATGGCAACATTTTTTCCGTCTTTTGCCGACGATTATGGTAATTGGTTTTGACCTGATTGCATGCATTTGAAAAGAGCTAATTAGTAAAAGAAAACGTGCAAGTAAATCGGATATAAATCTTTTATCAGTAAATGTTGTCAGTATCAACTCATGATAAAAACCTCCCCATAGAAGAAGCTCGGGTGCACCTTAAGAACTGTATTAATATTTTGGAGACGAATCCATAACTAAATTAAGCGAATATTTATACTTTACATTCCGTTGTTTCATCAACACAATCTGCATCCAGTAACCTACATCTGACATTTGTTTACAACCTCGCACCCAACGTGCTGTAAACAATTTGTTGTAAACATTGATCTCGACGGTAAACAAAGTTGTCTGTTGTCTCCCACGGTCGAATATGGTAAATAGTTTTCAGGACAAAAAACCGTTCGAAATTCAAAAGTGACTTATCACAGATGTACAGGTGGTCGCTAAAGTTTAAATGCTTTTTGTCCTGGCCATAAAGAATAAAAATAAAAATATGTATACTTTTTACCACGCTTTTTTCTTTTTCAACGTGCCAGTGTTCTTACTTGTGTACCAGTTTATGCAATATGGGATTATGATTTATTGATTGCATTTGATTAAACATAACTCCAATAGTATACGTTTTATTGAACTTTGGCAACTCTACAAGTTACACATTACATCAACTCTACATTATGATTGTAACTACAAAAAAATGGCATAGGATTTGCGTCTCTACAATTTTCCAAAAAAAAAAAACATTTTTCCTGTGAAATCTAGATTGCTAATCCAAGTCACCATTACAGTACATCAAATTAAAACTAACATACAAAAAGCGTCTAAATACCTGAGCGGAGTCTGTATTTATCCTGCCTTAAATACTGAGAACCTGGGATCTTTCTGAATGCCTAGATAATTTGCTGCATACAATCATAGCTGGCCCGATTCTTCGAAACAGTCATCTGAGTAAAGTCCAGAAATCTGACGTAGCGTTTCAAAGATAAGGTTGATTTTGCTGTGTAGATGTAATGTAACAAATATAGGGTTATATAAGTAATATATAATTTAAAACATATCAACGCAGCTTGTGATTGTCTGTCCATGTGAGTGACAAAAAGTAATCAAATTAATGACTGAAGTAGTTTGAGGGAACTAAGTGTTTCGCAAGGAGGAGCATGATTGGCGTTGCAGTATGGAGTAAGTACCTTCCTTAGTTTTGAAAATACATTGTGTGAGATTTATCAATGATCCTTTCAGTTTTTATGCTGACTGTTATTATTATTCATGCAGTATTTAATATTATTTTCATAAGAATTGATATCATAGTTATTAAAGAAGCGGTTAAAATTATTTCTAAATTCAGTTTTATGAAAAATAATTAAAACACCTTCAAAAACCTGTCGAAAATCTTAAAATAACGTTTTTTTTAAATTATTCTTTATTTAATGAATTTTAGTTATATACCTGATTAAATCATCTAGTTTTGTCTCTGTTCTCGAGAAATGCGCGGACAAACATTTATACATTTATAGCCTTACTAGATCAGCATACTGAATCATATAAAATTGTAACGATATCACATACATACACTGAATTAAAATTATTTCCTATTATTTTTATTCGGTAAAAAATACTGGCCACTCATGCAACGCTTCATATTAACATAACTGTCACGAGTCACGACTACGTATAATCTATGGCTTTAAAACTAATCCTAACCCTTCCAAATTAAAGTTTATGCTACTCAATTTCGAAGGCAAAATAAATAGGTTATAACCTATTTTCGTGTCGGGGATTGAAAAGGGTACAAAAAACATAAAGACGATACCTGCATTTAACCTCAACCAGAGTGGTCCTGTCAGATACGGTACGAGAAGTTAGGTTTGGAGTACACCAAGGGCTTCTTATAAAAAAAAACATGTTCTCCTTTGATTCAAAGTTATGTGACTGGCCAGTTATTGTATCAAAAATATTACAATTTTGAATAAAAATATTTTTTAAATAATTTTATTTATTATCGCGTTTATTTTCATAAATCAATTCCATCCAACTCAAAATATGTAGAATGTGTTAAAAATGTAGCCAGATCGGCCGCATTGCCTCTGTATTTATTTATGCATTGATATCTAAATATGTCTGCTAATACTTAAAATAATAATAATTGATATGCAATAATGTTGCACTGAATGAGTTTACATAAGATTAACATCACATTTATGTATAGCAGAACATGTGTATACTTATCATGCATGATTAATCGTTTACATTAACTATAAAGTAAGAATATGTATATGGTAATTTCATCTTTAAAAATTCGAGCGCGGTGTGTCCATAACCTTACACCACTTGTATTTCAACATTTTCAAACGATCGTATTATTTACATTTTTTTAAGTTAAAAAGTAGAGCAAAAAAGGGTAAAGAATAAATTCGAGCGCTCACCAAATGTCCCCAACCACAACAGGTTGGGATCGGGCATGTTCCTTTTTTTCCCCGTTTCCGACACGTTCGAATCTGAAATGTAAGAAGATTTCGTTAATCGAGACAAGTTTGAGTTTCGAATGAGCTTGGTGATACCGACATAGTTTGTGGTAGTATCGTGTGGTCTAGGGGTAGGGAGGCTGTTCGTTTTTTGAGTATATTTTTTAAAAAGAGCGCGTCCGACCGACGTGAACAAAATACCATGTCTATTTCTGGCAATAAAGAAATAAAATAAATGTGTGTATTGTGACGAAACTAAGCAGGGTACAAGCGGTCAACATGAGCAAATAAACAGCTAAAATATACATTTATCTCATATTAATAAATGATACAAAATAACAATAGTGTTCACAACAGGCAAAAGTAATAATTAATATACTACACGTGTCGAACGCACATTGTTTTAATAAAACATTTTATTTATGCGTACAGTCAACTACATAATGTCGTTGTTTTGTTTTCCTTAAGACTAATAATAAAAGTTGTTAGCTTTGCTGTTGACTGTAAAAACAGGTTTTCGCACATGTATCCATTGATTTGTCTTTTAAATTAGCAGCACATGTTGTTGTAAATAAATAACAATTATAAACAAGAATGTTTTTATTGTTGTATTTTATAAAAACATAAGTTTATTTATTTCATGGGATACAATATTCAATTGTTTTACTAGAATATATAAGTTATTTCAAACCCGTCGTCATTTCAAAACTGACATACGTTCTAAGAAAATTCAAATTGCTGGCAACTTAGAAAAAGTGTAGCGTCAAAAAGTTTTTAAATAAAAGTTGAGAGTGGAAACTGGAATACACGAGCAAATCTCCGCTTCACATAAACTTTGAGGTACCCGATGCCGCCCCGAGATACGCAGTCTTGCACGTACGTCTTGTATTAGGGTTTTATTAAAAAGTAAAAAATGCTGGCTGGTAACATGAAAGATCCGTACACAGAAGATTCGATTTTTAAATTCAGAGTTTTGATGATCATCAACAAATTGAAACCTTATTAACATTATGCAAATTCATATTCTGTATTTAGCTTTATTCACATATTTTTTAAACAATTTTTACATAAAAAAATATGTTTCTCAATCAATTAAATAATTGAATTCGATCCTACTACTTGAGTACATCTATACTAATATTATCTCAGAAACTACTGGACCGATTTGAAAAAATATTTTTGTGTTAGATAGCTTATTTATCTAGGAAGGCTTTAGACTATAAAACATCACGATGCGACGGAAGTTGAGGTAGAAAACTCAAAACGCGCGGACAAAGTCGCGGGCAAGGGTCTTTTCTAGTTATTGTTAATTTTTATGTCACAAGTTTGCAACCTGAAGTGAGTCATTATAATACATGATAGATAGATATGTGAAAATAATGTGATTTTCTCTTCATTTCTTTTCGCTGCACCTATTGCCATCTCTCTGCATGACCTAAAGGTTTGACTGGCAGAGAATACTTTTAGGATTAAGTTCACCTTTGTACACTATGATTTGTGCAATAAAGTCTTTAAATAAAAATAAAAATTTTTTAATAGCGGTAACCGATACCCATATAAAGCTACACATATTATTTTTTCTCGTGTAAGTGGATTTTGTAATCTTTTATTTAAACTGTCACCTAGTTCATACCTACACAAGGTATGCTACAGGTTTGAGATATGTAATTTAAATTAATTCAACGGTATGAATTTACATTTAAAGTATATAAAATATTTACGTATTATGAACGGACAGGTTGCAATTAGTAGTAAACTCTGGCTGCAAGTATCCAACAACTCAACGCCTTATTTTGTAAATATTATTTTGAGGAACCCTAAACATCAAAACCAAGCGACCCGAGCTGGTCTGAATTGGCTCATCGGACAAGATTCTGATCTGAGATCAAAATGCCAACATTTGATATACCAGGATTTATATTAAAGGCATCTCAAGCGCGGGCCATTTCAGGAATAACAGGACTATACAACTGGTTTCTTGAATGTGAACTTAATGAGGAATACTTTAATATACCGTTAAATTAATAAATAATTTCAATCGTACAAACAAACCAATTATGGTAAACTGTAGGACATAATACAATAAACTAGATGCCAGCTATAGAGAAGTACCATAAAACCCCTTCTTTATACTCATAAACTAGTAATAAACCATGTAAGATTGTATAAAGAAATAGCGCAAATAAAAAATATACAAGTTCATAACCAACTCCAAGTTTGAACAAGGGATTTTTAATAAAACAAATGTTTAAAGCGACTTAACTTCACGCTCTATAAAATAGGGAAGATAAAAACCCGATAACCCATCGCACTAACCTACGCCAACGTATGATAGACATCATCAATAATAAAACCATTGCAAAAACTGAAAAACATTTAAAAACTGAATTACCATAGAAATTGGAATTCGAAATTTGAATTTCAGCTTCCGTACAAGGCGAGTTAATTATCACTGGCCGGTTGCGTTTTCGCAGCGTGTATGATAAGTTTATTTTTTAAAAAGGAAACTTAAAATGGCGTCGTATCTATCAACGGGGACGATTAGTCCGCGTCGGTCATTCGCAAGCCACGCCTGCTTGATGGATCGGAGGGTAGCAGAATGGCGTGACTACCATATTCATTAAATTTTATTTATCCAGGGTGCAGTGAATAAAACATAAGTGGTCATCCATTTGTACTGTCATGCGAGTTGATTCGAGTGGGTGCACTGTGAGTGACACCGCTAAAGAGCCATTTAGACTGAATTTGAAAAATTATTCATCTGAAATAGTGGATGGTTAAGTATCTTAAAATATAATTAAGACAGTTTAATTTATTAAATAAAAAGGCTCGAACAGAAATTGTCTAGAAAGGAAAAACAAAGCCAATGTCAATTCAACCTACTGAATACTAAACACTTACACTGTGCATTTTATTTATTTTTAATTCACATCGTCGAAGTAGCGATGATATCAGATACATAAAATTGGGTCAGCTTGTTTTACATTGTAATTGCTCGTATTTTTAGTTTGTCCTCTCGATTGGCCTGTAATGTAGGTAGCTTTACGAGTATAATAATAACATTGACAACGCGTCTAATTGAGTAGTGTGATAGAAATCTAATTGGCACTGGATAATTAACGATTGATTGTCGGATGCATAGAACGGATTATGCTGGGAATATCCCTCAGAGACAGAGTACGCAACACCGCCATCAGAAAAAGCACAAAAGTGGTTGATGTTGGGTATTCGCATTGTTAAACTGAAGTGGGCGTGGGCGGGACGTCTTTGTTAAAGAGGTGACAATGATGGAGAAAATCAGTGTAAGAGTGGAGAACTAGAATCGGGAAGAGGAGCGTTCGGAGACCTCTCGCCAGATGGTGGACGATGTAAAGAATCAAGCCGGCACAACCTGGTTTCGAAAAACACAAGACAAAAAGGCGTGGACGAAGTTTGGAGAGGCATACGCCCTGCTGCAGTAGGCAAACACGTGCTGAAGAAAACGAAGATTGTCACAGTGGGAAAGTATTTTTCGGTATTCTGACGTAGAAATAAAGTCGTTTGATGAATTCCGCATCTTATTGCACATTTTTTTATTAGATGCTAATTTTGCGCCTATTAAATACCTTTTGACGGTTCGAAGTTGATTATTTGCGTATGGATATTAAAAGCTGACATGCAAATTTCATTGAACTTTGCACCTAGCAGGCAAATTTGCTATAAGTTGGAATACCAATTTTTTGGTGAAACAAAATATTTATAAAAAGTCTTTAGCAGTTTCTACAGACATTATTATTCTACAACCAACAACTTCTTTGGAATAAAACTTCGTGCTACATACTTCAAATTCTAGTAACTGGTACAATATTAAATATGGCTTAATGAGATGAGATACCAATCGCTAATTAATAGCTGATCCGAGTTAATTAAAGTTTGTCATAAGGTACGATTCCACGAACGACCGGGGTGGCCATATTAAGCCTGGTCTTTAGACTTATTATCAATCAGTTGGCAAGACTTTTTGTCTTTACATGCCGCATTAATTTGATACTTTAATTGCGCGAGGGTTTACGTTTATTTTATATCAGGCTTTGCAAGATATTAATAATGTTGTAGGTGATTAACATTTAGTTCTTTTGGCAGACCAACTCGTGAGCAGTTTAATTTCAGTAAATGAGTAACAAATTAATATTCTTCCAACGATTATTTTTTCAGAGTACGTACTCTTAAAAATAAGTCTTATTTATCGGATTATCGGTTATTATATGTAATTACATTTATAATAAATTTAAAGGTATAATATTAACAACGTAACTTTTAAAAAAAGATTAAGAATACCACGTATTATTAACCCAAACTCATCGTAAAATCGTAGATCAAGAGCCAAATTAAACCAAAAAGTAAACACAATCACTGAACACTACTTGTCTCATCAAACGCTGTAACCGCCAGTAACTGTCTGACCTATTCAATACAAACAAAGAACGATTAATAAGATAGAGATAGACTTACGTAGATTGCGTGTGACAAAACGGGATGCGCGGTTTCCAGAAAAACAAAAGAGTTACGCGTCGCGTCTCGCGTGTGGTCCGGGGTTAATTATAACCTATAAAATTTTATTGAGGAAGCAACCGAATTAAGGGAGCGCTGAAACCGACAGAATTTATGTGTGAGAAACATGTGTACATGGCCTAATGAGACAATGTTGGGCGTATGCACTCTTGCCTCAACAGCACAACGTTTGCGGATAAAGTATGATCACGTCATGTATTTTAATTCTTACATGACGTGAGTCATATACATTGTAGTATGTATATAGGATAAGCAGTTACAGATAATTACTTATGTTCATTATTTACGTGGGTGCGTATGTATGTCAAATTCCTGACTCGATTAAAACAAGTGAGCGTACTGCCTAATCATTTACACTGTGGCACCACATGTGAAAACCGCGCAAAAACCTGCACCAACCTAATTGCGAGTTTCGATCGTGCGAGATTGCAATATTTTTTTAAAACCAATTAATTAATACCTAGTAGAAAATTTATGCCATAACAAATTATTTTTTGTGTAGATATTCGTGTTCGAATGTTGGATTTTTTTATTGTAAGTAAAAGTGATATTAAGATGGGTTGTTTTTCACGTTGGACGTTTCGTTTGTCACGAAAGGATAGTATATTTAATGTCTTTAGTAATACTCTTGGACATAAAATGTAAAAAAAATGTAAAACAGTCAACTATAAATACCTACGTATTCAATCATTAATACATTAAATTTCTGGGGCAGGAGAGTTAACTATACATACTCGTAACCAGTTAATATCACGGCCAGTACTTTGCTTACAATTTCAACTCACAATTTTGCTTACTTTAAAATTATACGAGATCAAATCATAAATTTATTGTAAAATCGGGTCTTGACATTCGAATTTAAAACGTTTTATCGTAAAAAGAACTTGCGCGATGATTAAAAAAAAATTAAGACAGAACCTTCAAGACATTCCTTTAGCTAAACTTCAACAATAGATAAGCTAGATCTACACCTAATCTATTTGTGGCCAGTGACTTTATCCAAACATATGGTGACTGTGGTCGTTAACTAGCAAATCGCAATGAAGATGGTTTGTTTTCGTTATAATCGCTTTGCTCATAAACAACTTTACTGCGTCTATAAAACGACACATACCTAACCGAGCGTTTGTTCCTGATTGCATCATTATAGATAAATTCATGGGTGAACTTTAACGCTAACGAAATAAAGGACAGAATGGTATTATCAGTGATGGAATAGTAAGGCGTGTCATGTTTTCTAGTGCTATGCTTGCTCCGCCTAGTTAGTCAGAGATTATACTATATCTATTATGCTTGTCATAAAAACAAGACGATTTATTTTCCTTTCGTATTGATTAAAATTGATGACATGATAGAACAACACCACACGCTATAACAAATAAAGTTGAAGAAAAATAAAGAAAAAAAAATAGTTTAATTTTTATTCATTAATATATTCTTCATTGCAAAATGGAAGCATTTGAAACACTTCGAAGCAGTCTCTGACAGTCGACCAATAGGTGAGGCAGAAATATTTCGTAGTTAATTCATATTTGTCAGTATAATCAAGTAAATCTTTTGCATAAAAAATCGTATCGGGTGAGGTGAAAAAAACCCGTTAAATATTCTTAGAGATCGTCATTTTAAAAGTATGGCAGAAACTAAGAGGCTTTAACCCTCGTAAGAATGTTTCATTATGACGTGGAGGGCTAATAATTATTTTAAATATAACGTAGAGTTTACAAAAGTTTACCTTATTGTGAATGATAAGTAGTTGGTAAGCCGGTATAATTAACAACGATGATAATCAATTAAAATAAACGCGTCGCCGCTCCAAGGTACCGGGTTCGATTCCCGGTCGGGGCAATATAGAAATCAAAATTTTATACATTGTCTCGGGTCTGGGTGTTTTGGTACCACTGTTGGGTCTGATTTCTTTAACACAGTGCATTGGCTTCTTACTTTAAAATCAGAGCAATGAATGTTATTGGTGTCCAATAAAAAAAAAATGACAACTTGCGGGCAATGAAGAAAAATAGAGTTGGAAATTTTCGATCTTAAAAAATAATTATAAAAAGGCTGTCTGGTTTTCATCTCGTGGATGCCTCGAAGCTCAAAAATAAATTGGAACGAAAACAACATACCTTATTCAGCATTTTCCGTGGCTAAGAACACCTTGGCTGATACGATTTAAATAGTTGACTATCTATAAAACAAGTATATCTAAAAATAAATATTCCCTTTTGTTAAACCCGTTTGTTAATTTGATGTCATTTTATTTTATTATATATCCAAAGAAACCTTCGTTTTCTTTGTATAATTTAAAATAAAAGAATCAATTATACTGTTGTGGCTGACTGTACTAAATTATGTCATATGTGCGTCCTGCGGGATGGCGACGGTTTTTTAATTAAAATAAATAGGTGCTTACTCGCGGGTAACGAATGACTCCGAAATAACTCTTGTTCGTTGATCAATCTACGAAGATATTCAGCAGAACTATTATCAAAATCATGTTTTGCCAGCAGATTTGTTAACGGTCTTCTTAGAATTATTTCAACGGTTCATTACAAACCGGAAGTTGAAAGTTAGAGAAGCATTAAAGCTGAAATTAAGGTAATTAGCACGCATATGAGTAAATTTCTGTTGTAAAAATACTTATGTTTAAAGAAAATCAAGATTTGATAGGTACGTACGTTTTACCAAAGCTCTACATGTCTTTCTCCATTTTAGTATTCTACAAATATATTTTTATTTTACTCAGAAGTTAAGTTTAATGCTGCCTTAAAACACTGTTTCATGAAGTAAAACTATTTGAAAAATATCAAAATCACTCTGCTTATCGAGTTAGTTACAAGTAATTGAATGCAAAAAGCGTCATTTATTTAGAATTGAGCGTTCTATTTTCAAATTATTGGAAGTAGTAAATTATTATTGTAACCGACCAGTAGCACTCCGCGGATGTTTTTTTAAATTTGCCGGTTAATAACCCCGTCGGGTACTACGTGGTAAGTACAGCGACAACGAGCGACTAGTACAAAGGACAATGAAATACTGCTTTGCATAAGAATAGTTGAGGAACAGCTGTGCTTGCCGGCCATCTGTGCTTCGTCTTATTACCATACGTTTTGTATGTCTAAGTACTGGCAACTTTTTGAGACACGATTACGATTTCAAATTTGAATTTCGAACCAGTAGCCGAGCCGAGTTCCCTTGAATAATTGTACAATGTAATTCAAAATTTTAGTACATTTTTTTTTAAATTTTTAACTATAGAACAGCGGCAGCTACTTTTTTGTTGTATTACCGACTTAATTAGGTAATTTTTTATTTATCGTACACTAAACTCAGCTACAAAAGACGCCTTACAAAATTTTAACTAAGTTCTTATTACAAAATATTTTTCTACAACTTAATAATAAAACGTGACTATTGTTTTTGTTTGTGAGTTAATTAAATACCATGTACGTTGAATAATAGTGTTGTAAATAATAATGACGTCACATCCGCTAAACGTGTATGACCATTAAAATATGAAACGCGATATGTTTCAGTATAGCTATGCAAAGGAAATCCTTTATCGATTTGATTTCTTCATACAACAAATGCGTAGGAACGAATCTAGAACAGCCAGCATAAAATAGAATAAAGAAAAAATCAAAGCTGTAGTGGGCATTCATTCATCCTTAATGACGACCGGAAATTACTAGGGGCGTATGAAACAAAAAGCGAATGTAATAGCATAATACAGTATTATTAACAGTTATTTTTATCAACAAATTAGAGGCGAGATAAACACTATGTTTCTTATTATTTCGAAGCGAAAATTGGTCTTGTAACTAACACTCTCATGACTTTGATGAATATTACAATTTAAAATTTATTTTTTGCATGATAGGCTTTACCAGATAATGCCTTAGCCTATTAGACAGCATCAACCGCATAGATTAAAAAATGTTAGTTAACCGGTTAAACGCTGTCTCTCAGAACCCAGACCAGATAAGTGTTAAATTGTCGTAACCACCAATGAGAAATACTGATGTTTTCTTTTTTTAATCAATAATTGCATAATAAGGGCCTGCGCATTCGATGAAACTTGAGAAATTGGTTGCAATTACAAATCGACATGTCGAAACAAGGTAAGAAAACAAATTAAAAACAATTCTGTAATTGTTGAACGACAGATGGCGGTAACAGTGCGTGATACTATTAGTTTGTTTTAATTGTGTTTTCTGGTTGTAGGAATGCGTTGGACGCCCTGGGGAGATAATAATTAGTTATTTTAAAACAGGAAAGAGATAAATAGTAATTATTTTGTGCCTGACCAACCTGATGTTATAAGTACTATGATGAAAATAATAAGAAAACAAATATCTCTTTATAACTTTTAAAATATTAACAGTGACTAAAATTCATTTAAGTACTATTTGATCTTAAAAGGTCTGAGGCTAAACCATGAATTACCTATGTAGTTAGTGAGTTTTCTGTTTATCTTATTTTAAAATGAATTAATTTGGTAAAAGATAATGTCTAGATTGATTACAATATTCGACATGCAAAAAGAAACGGACTTTAGCAGTAACCGAGTGAGAAATCTGTATCATTCAATCTAATTAGTTTTGTTATTATACACTTTAAATTAAAATGAGACAAACATAATCTTGCCTAAACATTAATATCTTTATCATCTCCTATCAAAATTCCACATCACGCAAGTTAAAGTCTTACAAAACTAATCCACAAATTTACGACCGTCTTCGAACACCGTTCAAAATCTAAGAACTGTGAACGAATATTAAAAAATTTCGTTCTCTCACATAAATTACGATCCGTATGCACGAATGTATGGGAATCGTTTCCTAAACAAAAGGGCAAATCTTAATAAATGATTGCATGAACAGAAGGGGCCGTCATTTGAATCTGAACCCTTTGGGCGACACCTGGTCTAAGCGACCGGAGTCAAAAATATCTTTTATCGTATTAGCATAATATTTATAATAAGTACAATGGGATGCGTTATTCAAATGGCTTGGGTTCTTCGGTACGGTAGCTATTGTTGTGTGGAGGGAAGATGACAAAGGTGCACTTTGTGAGGCGGTTTGTAAGACGCTCGTTGAAAGGGCTGGAGTAGCCAAAGTTAACGAGCCGATTACTTATGACGATGAACGACATTGTTATCTTACCGATACGATGTCGCTTTTCAATGGTTCAAGTGACTATCGCTCGGATTATTTTACAAAAGTGAATTGTAATTAAATGCAAAAAAAACTACTTTGAAATATTTATTTTTCATACATAGGTACATTGTTTGTTACAAAAACAATTTATTTTTAATAAAAAATAATTACTCAAATTTACACTAATAACACTCAATAAACCAATGAGGTAAAAATAAATAACCATTTGGAATACCGTATATGTCTTAATTAATATAGGTACTTATAATAATATATGATTTTTTTTCTTCATTTTATTTCTTAATAAAAAAATACTCCAATTTACACCAATAACTTTCAATAAACCAATGAGGTAAAAATAAATAACCATCTGGAATACCTTATGTGTCTGAATTAATATAGGTACTTATAATAATATAATAAGGGGACCATGTCATTACCAAACGAAATGAATACTATGTCAGAGGTCCATCAAAAAACAAAACAACGAACACAAACAAAATGGAAAGTAAACTATCATCGAATTACGTTTTGGATCTGAGCAAACTATCCGTTGCATCTTCCGAAGCAAAAAAAATCCTTTTAACCCCACAATAGACATCGGGCTTTTGTCTAGAAACCGTCAAATGATACGCATTAGGTTTTTTGTCGTGTTATGAATACATTTAAAACAGGAAGGATGTGAAAGTCGGGGTATTAAAGACACCGTATGGCGGAGAAGGGTTGGGGTAGTTTTAGACCGGGTGGTGTACAAAGAAAAAGGAATAATAGAAGAAACATTGCATTAATAAATGAATTATTGGAGTTCTGTGGCCGGTTGTCTTGAGAAAATAATAAGCATTGTGACAATGTCTACTTAGGGAGCCATTCGTGAAAGGAGACGCATTAATTAGATATAATATATTTTGAATATACCTAAGTTTCTTAAAATAATATCTTCAAGTCAATAAATTACCTTCAATGTATCATACTAAACCAAAGATAATAAACTTGCGATTTCAGTTACAAATGATGCAAAACCTAATTTTTGACACGTAAGTGAATTCAAAAGGTTAACGAACATGATGAATGCGCTGCACAGTGTATTGGAACCATTTTTTGCTGACCTACCGAAATAACAAATAACCACCTTAGTCAAATTCGACCTTCAAAAGGACAACTTGAGCCTTGAGGTGAACGTATTCAATTAGTTAATGGCAGGTACAGTGAAAAAATATCAGTGTTTCAAGTATGGTTATCAGAACGTCGAGCTAAACACTACGCAGATATCTTAAGTGTTGTATTTTTTTTAAATTTATATTTTTTTTAAAAGTTGTAATAATGGTTTATTGTATTATTCCAATAACCAATAACACCTGATGTGCTGGTGACTCTTAAGCAATTAACAAATAATTTTGATGGTGAATATTGGAAAAGCGGTTTCATGTTTTTTTAACCCTACAATCTTGAATTGTAAACACAATAAAAATTATTAAAGATCACTTCAGTATTAGTGATAGTGATAACGTAATCCTAGGTCACTTTCAACTTGGCTGACAAAAAATAAAATAATATCTAATCAGCACGATAAGGGTTAAGTTGCTTCATCGATCAAACAGCTTATCGGGACTTTCTCTTGAAGGTTACTGATAGTAGCCAATCCGCCAAATGACATTGAAGATTTGTAGAATTCAGGAATTTGACAATACAAAATGTTTAATAGATAGTTTTCAATTTTCATCTACAAGGTTCACAAATCTTTAGATTGGACACTTAAACGAATTAAGTAACAAATTCGATAGTCAATCAAAATTTTAGGAAATAACTTTCACTTATAATAACTATCTTAAGCCTTTGGGTGTTGTAACAGTCGTGTCGTGTTGGATCGACTGAACTGATGTCTTCAAAATACATATTTGCATTGTTTATTTTTAAATACCGTTCTTTAGTTTCCACCATGCCTATCATTGTCAACTGCTAGTATTCACAAACAATAAAAAAACTCGGCCGTTAAAAATTGTATGCCCCGTTGGTGATACGTTAAAGACACGTGTCTATACCGCGACCGTATAGGGGCATTTTGTATCGGCCTTGCTTTGACTAGCATATTTACAGAAATTATGTAGCTTCGATAAAGGCCTGACAAACGTGCGGGAGGCGGGATCGAACCGGCGACCTCGAGAATTGAGTTTGCCAGTGAAGTGAACGCGCCACGGCGAACATGAAAATATCGATGAAAATAAGCGTCTGATTTAATGGCGCGATTTTTTGGTGGTTTTCAGGACAATGTTTAGCAGTTACAGGTGTAAGTTTTGTTATTTTATTTTGTAGAAAAGTTAGATTCTCGTCTCAAAATGTTAACAGAAAATATACGAATTGATAAAATGACCAATCAATGTTCTGTCTTGCTAATTAGACGGTTTGTTCAAAACATCATTAATTTAATAATTCAGATAAATATTTCGAACGGCGGTTATTTATGTATGAAAGCTATTTTAGTGGCAAACCAGTTTCCTTTTTAAATGTAATAATTATATATAAATAGAAATTCAAAATAATTTACCTCATGACAGTGGTTAAGAGTCCATCACAACAGGAACATTCCATAAATTTTAATATCTGCAACAAACAAAAATATTATTAGAAACGAATTTTTTATCTATTTTTTAATGCTTCCGAGGAATCATATATATATTGGTTACATGCAGATAAACATTTAAACGTTGAAGACTATAAGATCATGTTTTCTTAAAAGTTTATATATTTAATTATTTTATTGGATTACATAGATCGCATGCGGTATTAAGGTTATGAAATGGCAGTAGTTAGTAACAAGAGCACTTAATAAATTGACAAAGCCCTAAAGCGTCTATTTGCAACAATTAACCCTTTCACTGGCTCGGTGTCATAACCATCAACATGTCGAACGACTTAAATATGATAGTGCGCATTCCATTTATTAAGATTTTATTTTTATTTGACGTTTTATGTCCTCGGGCAATTACCGAGCGTAGAAATTGAATAACTTAACGGTAAGTTTATTGCTAACTAGTTCCCTGGGGCTTTCGGAGCAGGACAGCGCACTGACTGCCTGACGCGGTGAGAATATAAAGCTAGTTGTTCTATTTGCCCACACTTTTTTTTATATATACTCCCCTCTTTGTCATTTTTTTCGTATTTTTTATCATTTTTTATTCCCGTCAGTATTACCCAAAGATTGTTTTTTTTATATTTAAAAAAAAAAAACGATGCAATCATTGCTTTTAAATAGACTGGCTTTTGGTGTTGGTTACTCTTGCGATTCAAGCGTCTTGAGGAATTTAGTTTAACATTAAATTTTAGTATTAGACGGATGTCTTTTAACGCATAAACTTTTATTGCTTTAATAAAACCACAAAGCGAAGCGAGCGCAATAATACCGCACAGTTATGTATGAACGGAAAGCCGTTTCTAAATGTCTGAATTGCCTATTATAGGCTCTGTTTCTTAGGGTATAATTTAATTACCTCAGAAATTATTAACTGTTAATTACTGTTATGCCTTCGTGAATGGTGTAGTAATATTTTTATTTTGATAGAAATTGATGATCATCATTATTTATATAAAAAGTTAAAAAAAACAATTTGTAGTCAACACTATTTGGGACCATAGCAACAAATTCAAGGTACAAATTAATTCATATTAGTCATGAACCAGGCACGACAAATCCGAACGAGGTGCGATTTATCAAAAATTTTATCACTCCGAGGTGTCAACGGTTCTCAGTTAACCATTCGTCTTTGTCTGCGAGGCTTATCGAAGGTATCTGGGTGTCGACGCGGCCATACATAATTTATGTATGCACGAAATTTGCATCGACTTTTACGGGTTAACAGCGTAGGGTGTGTAATCGTAGTGCATGCGTAAACAGAATATCTGATACGCTTTGTATGGCAAAGGAATACTGGTTTAAACGGCTTATCTGCTGTTACTGCCTTATTTATTCTGTGGCACAACGAGTATATTACCATGGGAACTATTCAAAGATCTCTGTTTTGTTTACTTTTTAGTCGCAGAAGCTATAAAGTTGTTTCAGAAGATTGCCCATTTTTATTTACAAGAATACTTTTTTATTTTTTTTAAATACCAAGATACTCAATGATTCAGCCACTTATATAGAAATAATAAGAGCTTTTAAACCTTTTTTACAGTCAAGATTAAGACGTGACAACGTCCAGACATGGATTGACTTGAACTTACAAGTGCGCAACATTGTAACTTTCAAAGTATCAAATTCCTAAGCCCGACTTCGTAGAACGGAACGCAATACGAGTGAAGCTAAAAAACTAGCGTAAACTTGTAAGTCGATACGTGAACAAATTCAGTATAATCCATGTTAATTAATATAGAAGCCAATATACTGCAATCACTCAAACTGGTCGATTGAAACAATGTGGCAATGTTAATAAATGATGCGATGCTGTTGAAAAAAAAAAACAAAAGAAAAAAAAGGTCCTTGAACGCCAAAATAAGCGCCAATATCCAAAAAAAGAACCGCAACGATGAAAAGAACACTCGAAGACTCAATTTGAGAGTGGGAAATTAAATCACAATAGTTTACAACTTCGCGTCCACAATAATAAAAAAAAGTACAAAACACTTTACTCGATTGTGCCCTATTGAAATTGAAAGACGGTGCTCCATAGATTTCTATTCTTTTGTATTGTAGACAGTAATGAATTGCTTGTTGTTACTGTATGATGTCAAACTTGTTTTGACAGCCAACACAGTGCTTAAGCATTTAGAAAGGTTTTAATTATGCATGTAAAACGTTTAATTTGTTGAACAATATAATTATTAAAAGTTGATTGTTTAACAACCTACGCAAGTTTTTGGTCTGTTGAAGGCCGAGGAACGAATTCCAATGACGCAATAATAAAAAAAAAACAGTCCCTTCGACCTTTGAAATTTGTAATTTAACCAGCCAGTGTTGCAACGATTGGTAAGAGCCAGAACAATCACGTACTATAAAAAAAGAAAAAGGTCACAAAAACATCTAAAAATCATTTGTAAGTGTCATAGAACGCCCTTGGATTCGTGTGTTGGACGACTCTGACGGTAATAAATAATAATTTATGTCTATCCGACAATGCATTGGCGAAGCTGGGTGTTTTGTTTAATTACCTGTCAAGATTTTTGATATTTTTAACCTTTTGCATTTTTTTTCTCTTAACCCAATTCAATTGCAAGTCTTCTTTGTGAATTAACATACTGTTTGTGCAAGTCATGATTTACGATAAATAGACAACGGAAATTTATCTCTTCATTCAATAATCTCGCTTCAATATGTTTTATTAATACAATTCAATTATAATAATACCCGGCTTGGAGAGCTTCATGCATTAACAACTACACACAATGGCGACAGTCTTTTGTTTCTAAACGTCATTAAATTTTAATTAGCACTCGTTAATAGTATAATGTTAAAAATCGGTTCGTTGGCTCCTAGAGCTAAAAAGTGCGACGATCAAAACAATGTACTAACCGTGTCATTGGGAGACAATAGAAATACTTGTTGCTCTACACACTAACTAACTATGAATCACAACAAAACAAACTAGGGATGTGGAAATGAAGTTTGGCCGTCAATAGTCCGTTAACACATGGTGTGTTACATTCATCGTATTTTTTTGCTTGTTTAAAATCAACAGTCAATACATCAATCATCATGCACTGACGATATAACCATCTATAGAGTTGGTTTGATGTTTAGAGCATTTTGCGACTATGAAAGCTTTACTGAGTTGGCATTACTTTTGGATTAGTATAAAAAGGTGACATTAGTTTTAACCTCTATGACAGCTTTTAAACAACTTTGCACCTTGCAGTAAACATCGTCAACATATCTGTGACTAATTACCGAAATTGGCTAAGCAACCTTAAGTTTTGAAAATTACTTTTTTGCCCACGCTTTTTCGAGCTTTTAACGGCGCGCAGCGTACTTTTTTTTAATGTTTTTATTTGACCTTTTTTGTGCGCACCTTTGCACACTTTTTTTGGGTCGTCCCCGTCTTGTCACGTCGTTTCACGTGCATGACGAATTAGTAACCCACTTAGTAATGAAAGTTGTCAACGGTTGAGGAGGTACTACTATTTCAATTAAAAATATATAAGTATTTGATTTTCTGCTAATTTAAGTTATGTACTTATTGCACGGCAACCCAAATATATCCTGCCACTGACATCGGTATTAGTTACTGCCCAACAGTTAAAACAAAGGCATTCAAACGCCACATAGTAACGCGATAGCAAAAATAATAAAACCTACATGCTCATTGTTCGACGTTATTTAAACTAGCCGTGCCACCGTCTATCTATTCTATTCCGAGCTGTGACCAGCAGTGACTCACGACAAGCGTAGTAACAAACATGTTTTCCTTCTTCATCGACTCTTATTGGACAAATGTCGCCCATGTGCGAGTTGTCAACTTAAGCCATTAATTTAATAAAACCAAAAAGCAAATACCTAGGGTTTAAGACTCACTATTGTCGATGTATATGTAAGAGATATACTAATCATCATCATTATATCACCCAATGGACGTCCACTGCTGAATATAGATCTCCTTCGTGGATTTTCATAGCGACCGATCACAAGCGGTCGGCATCCAGTTTGAAACCCAGCAAAAATAAATAATTCATTAGAATCTCATTACAAACACAGAAATTCTGATGTTCGGAATTTGACGTTTGATAGGGGTTTGACAACTGACAGTATCAATCGAATAAAAATTGATGTCGACGAGAGATCCGAAGAATATCGCATTTCAAGAGTCGAAGTCAAGATTTTGATAAACTTCCTAAGTTTTAAAGTGGAAACACGTGTTTGAGAATACGATAACAATAATTTCTATCCAATTAGCTATTCTTCTAGACACGAATGACATGATTGGATAGGGTTTATTGTACGTCATAATAAGTAACAGTTTAATGATTGTAATACAAGAGTATTATACCTTTACAACTGACCACGTCTGGAGGGCTGAATGACATCATTAAATACAGTCCGATCGTATTCCACAGCTCTAATACCTCATTAATAACACTGAGTTCGTTATTGCATACCTTTCCTACTTCATTCATGTAATTATTTCTATCATTAAAACTAATAACATGATTATCATCGTCCAAATCGCTGTTGATTATAGCACTGCCAAGACTCTCATTCTGATAAGTCGACGACACGATAGATTTAAAACACGTACAGCAGGTTTTAGAATATTGATGAAATACTAAACTTTCTTAATATGAGCTTAAATAGCCTTTGATCAGAATTAATAACCGAGTATTTACAGACTATATTAATTTCCTGTTGTTTAGAGATACCGCTTCAAATTTAGTCATGCCATTTACATTCGTTGAAATTCTCGCCGTACATTGGATTAACTAAATAATAAACGCTACCACACCCTTGCGTGCAATACAATACACATACACACGCTTACATCTATATGTCCTTTTTTATAAATGTCACAGATAAACAGTATACGTTGGAATTCGCATCTAATAGGCTAGATACATTTTTAATACAGCCCTACTATACTAGTTCTCAGAACACTCTGAACTGAATGTCGTAAGTACGGTCAGAGAAATGACCGTACTCTAGAGGTAATGACTATCTGCCTGTAATGCAGCAGTGGTTCACTATTATGACGTTATTGGTCGTATAAGACCGATAGTTTGTGGTCATTTGATGTTTTTCAACTATATTACTGGGTGATCGCTGATTTATGGTAGTCGGAACAAAAAATGGTCGCCATTGATAGTTTTTATTTGGATCTTCAATGTTTCTTTCTTTCGTTCTTCTTTACCATTGATAGTAATGTAAACGGGTATTTTTATTTTTAGATCATGATGGTCATGCAACTACTGACACGACACATTTTGCACTGTAATATAACTTTTAATTTGTTAGACTAAGCGTCTGTACCGAGAAACTTGGATTCATAGAAAAGTATACCAATTTAAAGATTCCGTTGTACGCTAATTGACAGTTTAAATATTTTATACATGCATTAATGATCGTAAAAGGCCCTGGAGGCTTGTTTCTCAATCGTTTAAGTTATAACTAAAATTATCATCGATCCTAGTTATGGTTTGCCCGGTTCTTTAGGTTTTTGCTACGCCCCATTTGGATATAGGTGCATAGGAACTTTATAGGCATGTTTTAGAAATGTCATGCAATCAACGAGGCCAATGATGAACATTTGGTGCACTATCTCGCACAAATTTGCAATTTTAGAGAGATATTCAAATTTTACTATTTCCAAAGTTGGATGTTTCACGTTTTTTATTTCGGAAATCGATAAAATGTGCTGTGTCCATAAATATTATTGCGAACATTCGTATTTTGTTCTTATAAAATATAATGGCCACTTGCGAGAACAGCAAGTGGCCATTATATTTTCAGTCACTTGCTGAACAACTAATTACTTTACACCGTTATTTTTTTTATTATTTCATCAAATTTATTACATTAAAGGGAATTAAGTTTAAATACTAAAGTGATTTCTGGTGACAGCTTAATAGTGACAACTATTAGTAAATTTTTAGGTACGGTTATTTTAAGACTGAAAATTGAGCATTTTAATCTACATTCATACAGCACTATTTCATACCGAAAATATCACAAAAAAATATATTTCTTTTAAGCTTTTTTTATTTGGACCGTTCGTAAGTTATGCATTTGTGCAGTGTGCATTTTATTTATTATAACACGATATTTCGAGCCCGTTCTAAAATTATTCCCAAGGCCAGAGATTGTGCCGTTCGGTTGTCAAGGCACGTGGCACACTACACACATTTTAGCGATCGATACCAAACCCCTAGAATTCGTGAATGATACATAGGTACTTGGATGATTTCGTAGTACATTTAAACGCTGTAGAGGAGAGCTGAAAATGGTATGTCGAATAATTAACGATACTTTATCAATCACGATAATTGAAACGTGTTATTTCAATAAGATATTGTTAGGAATTACCATGGTTATAGATACAGGCAAAATTATTTACAATGCAACACGATTCTTTTTCTGTAATTAGCTTATCTGTAATTTAGTTTTTATTAAATATTATGTATTCTACGTATGTTCGTCAGTCCTTTGCTTATATATTTATATATTTTTAGTCTATGTAACATAAGTATGCATGTTTATGTTACTGCATTTTAAAATATATTTTTGGTCCCTCTCAGGACTCTTAATAATATTCTGCCTCTGATTAAACTCTCTGCATTCGCCAATCGGTTTACTGGTAGAGAATGCCATAAGGCATTAAGTCCGCTAATTGTAATTACAGTGTAATTTACAGTGCAATAAAGTTAAAATAGATTATTCTTAACAAGTTTTGAAAATCTTTTTTCTACAGAAGCTCTACCGTATACGACTCTTACTTCATTATTATTGATTTTATTTAGTAAATGTCCACCATTACACAGAGTTAGTTTGTTTTAATTACATCCAAAAATGGCGTGGGCTCAAAGCTATTTACGGTTAATAAACTTGTCAGAAGGTGAAATTGATGTGTTGGCTTGTGAATAGCTTGAGATTTATGAAGTGACGGATCGTGACAACTCGCAATCGGTGTAAAAGCGGGGCCGTATGAGAAATGTGCGTCTTTTTTGTGTGTGTTTAATTGTGAACATAATTGTTTTAAGAGAAATTTTCGAGTTAACGACGCCGACCGAGGCGGAGTTGGCGTAAACAAGACTGACACACTTAAATGGACTTTTGGAATTGGGAAAAGCAAAAAAAGAAGTGGGTACAGTTATTTCGCATTAATAAGACAATCTTGATTCTGAAGGAACAAACAAAATATTTTGATACATTAATTATAATAAACTTTACATATTTTTCATTCATAAAAAATAATTTAGCTAGTCTAACTCTGATTACCCTATGTTTAATTTCTATTAATCTTGTGCGGGAAGAATTAAAATTCACCATCCAATTTTGTGAGGGAGTGGCGCCTGAAATAGGTTTTGTGAAAAACCTGTCCTACTTATATTATGTAGTACACCTATACGGGGTCAACAATACAATCATAGATAGCTGACCCTGAGAACATAATACTTATAAATATTACAATGTCGTTGGCAGTTGCATTAGTATTGATCAGATTTATTTTAGTATCTGAATTGGTGATGACAACTTTACAAGCACTATTTAAAGGTTAAGATTCGGAATTTCAACAACAAATTGGCTATACATTTCTGTGTTTGCATAGCTAGCAACGTGTTAATTACTTTTACACGTGTCATTATGAAATAAATCGGCATCGTGGCAAATTAAAAATATAATAAGAAAAAAAAACACTAGTCGAGTAACAATGATTCTCTCTTTTTTACGATCCGTTTTTTGTTTTCAATTTGTAGTAATTACTCTCTGAAGCCTGGGTAATTAACAGCTCGCCCGCTCAAACTTCAATACTGAACTCCAATATTTTGTAATACTTCCTACTAGCCGCGGGCTAGAGATAAGAGGTGCCCATAAATAATAATTAGTGACCGGGAATCGAACCTGGGCCGCACTCAGAGACTAACGATCCTGCCTGTCGCCCAAGGCGCGCTCAAATTAATAACATTGAACAACCGCCTGATTTATATCTTCATATTTCCGAGTATATCATTTAAAATAGTCCACTCAGTAACGACTCCAAATTACTTCGGGTCTAAGATTGATTGTCTAATTAGCCACAGAGACTAACAAAAACTTTGTTCGCACACCTTCCGAAAACTGTTTTTGTTGCAATGACGAATTATTATACCTAAATGTTTCGATGCAAGCGATGATTCAGCGACGACGTTTGATATTCTCAAAAGAAAACAAAAGAAATCAAAAAGTGTCTGATTGGTCAAGAATCATAAGATAAGTGTAAGTCAAGTCACGATAAGCTGAAGGCCTTATAAAAATAAAACGTAGCCCAGGGCCAAATTAAATTAATAATTCCGCTTTTAAAATCTTGTTACAAACAATTTTTCGTGTAACACACCCAAATTATTACAAGATAAAAACCGTGTGGGCGTTCGATATCATATCTCTGAGTAGAGTTGGGTACAAAAGCATTTTTTTTGCTTTATTTGAAAAAATGATCTTACAGGGATTTGATATTAATTTAAATTTAAAAGCAGTCGGTTGAACATTCAAATTATGAAGACGATAAGAAGTGTAAATTAATAATACTAGTATTTAGATCCAAAAATTTTAACTAACCATAAATAATGGTTTAAAATGTTTTTTTTTGTTGATACACAGTCGTATTAATCATCCAGCCAAATGTAACTTGCTCTACTTTTATGCATACCTATTATAAAATTATGAAGACATTTTATCATACCCAGAACGCGATAAAGAGATGAACAAGTTTTAAGTGGATTGACTGATCACAGCATTGATATAAAATATATATAAAAAGATGAAGTATGCAGAGGTATCACGTCAGCAATGCCATCTATGAATAAAGATAGAACTTCAGTTAGTAGAAGCAACTTGCACCGTTCTTGCGGGTTTGATATTTTAGATTATTTCTTGATTTTGAGCAGTTTTCTTGGTGTTTTTGGTTCAATTTTTTATTTGTCTCGTCATTCAATCCACCATCTCCTAGGTTTCATAAATTATTTTAAGAAGTAGATACCAAAGTAAACCAGCGTTACTTTGTAAGAAATCCGTGATTTAAACAACATTTACACCGCTTAATTATTTGTCTAGATGTCTGTACATCTCTGCCTTAGCAACCGCGATAAGGTACGATAATGCTACTAACTTAAACCTAACAAAACACTGTTGTTGTGTCTGATGACGTGCCAGGTGAAATTAGCATTTATTATCAACAACGTAAAGACGTCGCGAAATATGTACAAATCACCTTTTGTCGAAAACAACAAGATAAAGTTAAAGGTGAAACTGATAGGTAGGGGCACAGCGGTTACATAAAGTAGAAAGATGTGTTACCCACAGAATTTCCAACTTTGTGATTTTTATTTGTTTCTTTTTATTTCTTGTAAGCTATGATTATTTATTATTGACTCTCATCTTAGTTTGAAATTGTATAGCATCAGAGTTAAAATGAATTAGAACACAATTTTAAAATATATTGTAGTTTGTTCAGTGCGATAAGGGCAGTGTTAAATGGCAACAAGATAAAAACATGTGACTGTTTATCAGTGGTACTGTTGCTAAGCGAGTCACATATAGGTATTTTTTCAGTTAGCATACCTAGTAACCGCTTATTATTTTTTGAGCTTACATAAATTCAAACAAGTATTTTTAATTTAGAGCAAGTCATTGCAGTAACATCTTATTCGCTTTTGTATCTTTTTTTCCCCGGTGACATTTTACCCCAAAACTCTTGATCATTTTTTGCTCCTGTTTTTTTACCCGAATTCTGTTTAGAAAAACTCTTGCGTGCGGCAACTATTAAAGTGATAGGTTTTTTTGATCATTTTTTTCAAATAATTGATGAGACTTTTATAGGCACTTAATTTGAAGGAACCGAAGGTTTTTTTGACGACGGTACTTTTCCGACGGCTCTACGTATTTTTAGTAAGAAGCTACGGTATCAAGAGTAATATTGTAAAGGCTCAAAATTAATAAAACAATGCACTCACCCTCATTTTTTATGGTGAATCTTCATGGTGAACGTTTAATTATGTTATTTTCATTTTATTTTTCGTTTCCTTAGCACTTTTTCCAGCGCCTCTCTTTTTCCAATTTCCTGACACTAGATGACACTTTCTTCACTTTTTGAAGTTTTAATATTTCACTTCCAGTAGGATTATTTTGTATTATTATGTTTTGATAATTTCCAGTGAGTGAAGTTATTTGATTATTGGTAAAATAATCCGATAACCTCATAGCACTGCTTTAACTTCGGTTCCTCGTTTTGTAAGAGAAGACAAGTGGATCCCTTTTTTGAAAATAGAAGAAAGAAGTCTCTATCCAGATTCGAGATCACTATCCATTCTGCACTATCTCAAAAAACTCGGAAAATTTAAAAAAAATACGCATACGTTTACTGTCTAAGTCGAAGTCTTGAAATGCTGAGAGAGCGCGAAGTCTGTTTCAAGATGTGTAAAAAACAATGATACGTGTTCGCGGGGCGATCGTCGTCGAGGGAAGGGCGCACGACGCGAGCGCCGCGCCGTCCGGAACGACGGGTTGTGGGAGCGCGCGCGGCCGCCGAGGCGTCGGCGGCGGGGGCGGGGGGGCTGCCTCTCGCGCACGCACACATCCACCCCACCGTACGGCTCCCATCCATTACTAACGTTCCTATTTTGAATACGACGCGCCAATCTAGCTCCTATACCCTAGCCATACGAACCGGGGATGTGACGAACCGACCGCGACCGACATCGTGCGTGGAGAACGAGACCGCAACACTTCGCTGCGCAAACGAAAGAGATGCAGCTCTACACCTCGCCCGCGTAACGCATGTGTATCCTTTTGATGCAATAGTGCCGTAGTGTCAGACTTTGTAAGTACTCGTACATGAGATGTAACGCCTTCGAGCTCAAAGAGCCACTGTTCGGTTCTGTGCTTTCGGTCTAATGGGCTACTTCAGATCGCAACATGTGGTGTACACTCGGCCCATTTATGTTAATCAAAATTATTAATTAAAACATATACAACGTCACAGACCATCGCACGTAACTGTTCATCTGCGTGTTCGCCTCTACCTGCATCAATGTGAATGTTCTGTAAATGTTTAATTAACATCTGACGAACGAGCCGCTGGCCTGTGACAGATAACTTGGAAGTCGTTAACATAAACGGCCCCTCGACAGAACGTGTCTTTGCTCAAGCTAGTTTCTAATTCGGAATTTTAGAGGCGGTCGACGCCTCTTTTTGACGATTTCACAAGCACGAATACGTTAAACACACAATGAGTCAACGGCGAATAAATTTTGCCAAAAATATCTTACCTATCAGCGATTATTAGCGAACTCGTATTGAATTAACGATTTAATGTGGCCTAAAACGTAGTAAGAGACGAGTTAGAGGCACGCGAATGTTGACTTGTAGCGGCGAGCGACCTCCGAGTTTGTTTTTGAGGAGTGGAGTTTAAAGACCTTTTTCGTGTAGCGTTGACGCGGCGTGCGACCACTCGCGCTCGCTCTGAGGAGATCGTTTGCACAGTTGGCAATGTGCGTACCTATCTACACCCACATCGGGCCCGTTTCGAAATTCGAAATTTTTAAAAT
This sequence comes from Pyrausta purpuralis, assembly GCA_963924145.1. Lineage (NCBI taxonomy): Eukaryota > Metazoa > Arthropoda > Insecta > Lepidoptera > Crambidae > Pyrausta > Pyrausta purpuralis. The sequence continues at coordinate 19,247,423 of OZ001658.1, forward strand.
AATCGAAAACAAATCTGGCTGGTTTTTATCAGACGCGTTTCTGTCAAACCTGCAATTATGGATGTCGTATTAAAAGCCTTGATGCGTGGTCGGAGCAGGTGTTGTCTTTGCCAATTTGTTGACTTTTAATTTATTTGAGCAAGTTTGCCTCCCAATTTATACGTTTTGTAAGTTAATTAGTTGAAGATAGGAGTCTCGGGAAAGTTGATCCGACGAGTTCTTTGAACTCGCTTGTGTTTTAAGTGGGTTCAACAGATTGTAGTTAACGTTAAATGTTTTGATTTATTTTTAAGATACCTTATTCCGGATAGTATTGTAATTTTCAAATTTTTCACTCCATGTAGACCAGATTTGTCATCTTTGATAATGAAGCATCAGGCTCTAGCTTTATCGAATCGGAGACTGCCGATATTCATTGTACAGTTTTTTCAACATAAATATGCTAAAACGTTAAACTTTTTGCTTGTTTCGGGGAAAAAAGCTTTAAAAAACCTCATTACGAATAGCATCAAAAAATATTGTAATTTACGACGCTAGTTTCATATAAGAAGGTGTTGTACTTTTAAGATTGTGTATTTTTAAAATTTACTCCAGTCATACCAGATTTGTCATCTTTGATAATAAAGTATCGGGCTATAGCTTTATTGAAACGAAGACTGCCAATATCCATATGTACAGTTTTTTCAACATTAATTTTTTACATTAATTTACATGGAGATGGAAAATTTATGGAGGTATTAAGATTATGTAATCCATGAATTGCTGACAATATATTCACAACGTACATACATGTTTATTAGTTTCTCAGAAGTTGTCAATGGAAAAATTTACAATTTCTCATACTACTGAATGATTCTAGGATCGCAGTATTGGAAGAAAACAATTTGAATGGCACACAATGGGTAATTAATAAAAGAAAATACGACGTAGGTACAGAAATAATCAATCGTAAGAAGTCTGGTTATTTGCCAGTAGGCACTCGTGCTATTGATTTATCAATATTTATAATATGACTAGCGGTCCCCCGCGACTTCGTCCGCGCGTTTTGAGTTTGCTCCCTCCCCTCCCGTCGCAGCGTGATGTTTTATATCCTAAAGCCTTTCTCAATAAATAAGCTATCTAACACAGAAATATTTTTTCAAATCGGTTCTTCAGTTCCTGATATAAGCGCGTTCAAACCAACAAACTCTTCAGCTTTATAATATAAATAGCGCAAGCGTACGTTGTACTTAAGCTGCGAACATTATTTTGGTGCAGAGTTATGTTAAAACTGTGATAGCTCCTAAGATATTTATTAGAATCGAATGATATAAAGGGCAACTTTGTTTTAAATGAAATGCTCGTGATGATGAATGTATTTATTTTGATGAGAATAAATACCTGTGTGTATAATACACCTCTAAAAATAATGCATTATTTTTTTTACAAATTTATTAACATAAAAAGGTTGTAGTAAGTCAACCATAAAAGATAGACTTATGCTGTTGCGGACTTTATTATAGAACTCTTAATGCTGAACAATCTTGTAATACATGATTTTTGTGTAACTTTAGCGGTTTCCGCAGCGTACGCAGCGGAAGCTCTCAAAAGGAATATCTTTCTCCCGTTTTCGCAACATTTTTCATTGCTGCTGTGGTCTTGTGAGTCTTATCTTTATGTTATATAGCCTAAAGCCTTTCTCGATAAATGGACTATCCAACGTAAAAATATTTTTTTAAATCGGGCCAGTAGTTTCTGAGATTAGCGCGTTCAAACAAACAAACAAACAAACAAACAAACAAACAAACTCTTCAGCTTTATAATATTAGTATAGATGACAAGTTAGTAAGTAACACGCCATGTAAGTAAAGTAGGAAATAACTGATTTAAAATAGCTTTTTACCTCAATGCTTCGTGGTGTAATGCTATTGGTAGATTTCTTGCCGTCATTTATTGAAACGTCTTCAACAATAAGTACGTTAGATAGCACAAGGTCAGGCGAAGGATAGGTTGTTGGCATGATTTTCAAAAATTATGGTGGAGGTGTAACTCTACTTGATTTTAGCTACATTTTTTTTACATTTATTCTCCAGATAGTAAGTTTAAAGATCAAGTGTACTTGTAGTAGTATGAACATTGGGTGCTGCTATTTTCATTTTCTTTTTCTCTCAGAACCTTTTTTCAGGATCTTCAACGGTTTAGGTATCTTCTATTTTATTACTTACATTGAAACATTCAATTTTTTTTTCATTATAATTATGTTTTGTTAATATGCAATATCTTCTGATTACCAGTTTTTTTATCTATTTTAATCATTTCACTTTTCATAACTTTTTCCTTCACAATTAAATAAGTTTTCTAACAAAATTTGTACTTTTGTTTCAATACGTAAAATTACATAACTTTTTTTTACAAATTTAACCTTGCCCGTGACGGTTTTAAGACGATAACGATAATATTCCTCACCTGACACTGATATCATGTTTATCGTGGAGATATGTACAGGAGAATTGACATTCGTGATAACAATTTTATTTATACGTTTAAGAAATCTTCTGATAGTGTGACTCTCTACTTGGGCTTACGTAACGCTAGGAGCTGTTCTGGAAATTTTGATCTCAAAATCCTTTTCAGTGGCTGCGCAAAACGTTATAACTTGTGATTTTTATCGACTTCTAAAAAGGAGGTTATTAGTTAGTTTATTTTTACATCCAAAGATTTTCACATTACTATTAGATATATTAGTTCAAAGAAAACTGAAACCCTATGTATAAGGCTACGTAGGGAGAAACCTTTAAGTAGGTAGGGATGTTTTTGTTGTCATATAAGTGAATGAAAAAAGAAATAATGGACATTCATCAGAAGAACTTTAAAAAGTAAGCGGTAGGTTATTAAGACACAGACACCGTTTTATCAGCACTCGCATCCTTATTGTTTATTTGGGATACTTCTACATACCTATTCAAAAATTCCGATTCTTCGTATTTTTTGTTTTTTACGTTGAGATTTTTAAATTTCTTTACACTTGAATGAATTGCGCACAAAATTTCACTCCACGATTCGGACCGAAAAAAATGCGGGAAAACAGCAGAGTCATCGCCACTGCAGTGTATCGAACAAACACCGCCACAGACGGAGTCGTGCTTTTGTTTCATCGAATTTCGGCCCGAAATGCTCCGAACACTCACACATATCGAATTCTGTTGTCGCTCACGGGCGAGACGAGGTTATTAGTCGAAATAATTAGCAGTTATTGTTTTTGTCGAGCGGCCGATCGCGACGCGCCGCGGCCTGCACTGCAACTCAACACATAATACCACAACCTCTCTTTCCCCCTTTACTTCCGAGCCGGCTCGGCGACGAGGGCGCAAGCGCCCCAGACATTTTTTAAACCGCGCCCATGTTTCTGTAATTTCTATCGCACCTTTTGAAAAACAGCTTTTTTCGAACATTTTTTCCGTACGTCCCGTTCTGACGGGCGAATGCGCCAATTCGCTATCCCCCTCCGTCTAACGGTCGCCGTGCGCTTCATTCCGACATAGGAGCAAAGTTGTTTCACCCTCTCTTTCTAATGACGCCGCGACGCCGGTGACGCCAATTATTTCGCCAAACATCGACGTCGAAACGCAACTTATGCAAAACGTACATCGGTTTTCAACCTTATCACCGGGAGCTAAAAATCAGAATCGTCGCGTACATCGCAGTTGCGACTTTACGTTCTAACGCGGAACGTGTAAAGTTCCGGCCATTTTTGCGATAAAAAATCGCTTGCATGCACGTAACCACGCCTTGGTATACACACATATTGCTGTCTATTTTACTCCTTTTTTATTTTTCTCTTGCGGTCTCGTTCTATCACGCACACACACAAAGAGAGATTGAATGCTTCGGGATGCGGCGTTGTAGCGCCATCTGTCGGGGAGTAGCAAAACTTGTACGTTAAGGGTGCGAATGGCAACTTTCTCCGGCTTGCCGTAGCGGCGCTCAGTGAAAGGGGTTGTTTTCTAAGCCGTCATAGTTCCAACTTTCGCCGCGCAACGGTAGCGCCGCGTTTACTAGAACCGCAGTGAAATTATTGAACTTGCGTCTTTTATTAATGAAATCGTTTATTAATGCGACAGAGGTTTCAATTATACGTTCGTCGCGGGCAGGAAAAAATGTTTCGTGCCTATTTACAATTTAATAAAAGTGGATTTGGGTTGAATTAGCATTTTATTTGCTCGTTTCGCCGTCACCCAGCAGGGGGCGATGGCTGACCCGCTGTGGCTAGTGGATTAGTGGCTCAGTCGAAGAAAAATTGCGACAGAACCGACTTAATGAGTGCAGTGAAGAAAATACAGCCGCTGGTTGATACAATAAAAGTGTCATTGATGTAGTGATAATATACGATCATGGGTGTAAAACGTACATACCTACATACATAGTAAGTGATACTTCTTATAGGTAGGTTTGATCATACCAAAGTAGTTAATAAAAATTAATAATAATTTTAAAAATCAATAAATATTGGACACCATTCACATACATGGCTCCGATCCCAAAGTAAGTAGCTAATAGTTATGGAAGTCCGACCCAACGGTAGTACCACAACACCCAGACCCGAGACAATATAGGAAATTATGATTTCTACATTGACCCGACCGGGAATCGAACCCGGGACCTCGGAGCGGCGAGCGACGCCTTGAATGAAACCCAGCGTGCTTAGCCACTGCACCACGGAGGTCGTCAAAAAAAAATTCAATCTCTACTAATTATGTCTTTTAAATATGAATTCTACTTACATACTTATGAGGATTTCCTTGTTGAGTAGAGACGAGCGTGCAAAAAATGAGAAAATGTCAATTAGGTATATACTTAATGTGCCTACTACTTAATCTAAACGTTATGAATGCGGTAATCATTTAACTACAATCAAATTAAATGTCACATTCCACACAGAATTCCAAGCCTCCGTATCGACTTTCATCTATCTGGTTTTTTAACTATTTGTTGTGAACTATTGAATATGAATGAAGGATAGCTACCGGTCTTGGTTGGGTTCGATTGTCCTAGCAAAGAACGAGACTGGTCCTAGGAACTATTAGGTATTATTAGGCTATCTAATCAACAGTTTGCTAATGACAATAAATTGATTGTCAATGCAATCTACTTCTGACTAATGTGATTAAACGTTTAAACGGTTTGTAATACCACAAGTAGGTAATTAATAAAAAAAAAAAAATATTGCACAACCAATATTTGTACGAAAGGTGGTCTTAACGCCTTATGGCATTCTCTACGAGTCCTTCTGAGTGTCTGTTTCGAGATGAGATTATGGTTTGTGCTTCGTGACTGGTATTTCAGTAACTAGAACATAGCAAAATATATATAACTCTTGGTTTGTTGTTGCTTACATATTTGTTAGTCATTAGTAACTTCAAATTTTTTAACTATTTTTTTATAAATATTTATACAATTACCTTTAAATAAATACCTTAATAATTACCTTTTTTAATAATTACCTTTGAATATGTTACTCTGGTTTTTTGTTTCCTAATAACAGATCTCTCGAAGACGAGTAATTTATTTTCATCTTATCAGCCAACAACAATCTGTAAATTAAAAAATACTAGTTTACTTTTACTCGTACTTACCAGCAAAATTTAACCGCTTTCAAAAAAATCTTAAAATAACCCGTGTCTCCGATTTAAGAGAATAAATTTATCTATATGCTTTTTAGACAGTGTTTAGAAGACAGTTTCATTTTTTTATTTTATTTTTTATTTCATATTTTTCTCAAAAACAACAGGACAGATTTTGATTAAACTTAAACGGTACCCTAAAATGCGAATAGGTGTAAGATAATAAGCACTAAAATCGAACTGCGTTTTTCGCGTTCACAATATTTTATCGCGCATGTTTACAATATTATATTCATTGGCTAGGTGCCGAAATTTTAACGATCATACCAGACGTTTTACACCAACCTTTAGATAGTATTATTTGAATCCAATATGTTTGCTCGACGACTTTGGCTGGTCTGGTGTGTTTTCAATTGAATACCGCGAAGAGTAAAGTTAAGTAAATCAAGAGTTCATCTGAAAAAAGAAAGAAGTACTAAGATACATGTTATTCAGCAGATTTATATTGCAAGTTATCATTTAGTGTCATCAACATGAAATCTACCAAATCTTTGTTACTTTTGCCAATAAGTAGATACGAGTAAATACCACTCTGGCCGAATTCTTCTAACTCAGCGATTAATGTCTAGACCTCATTCTTCTAATCGTTTCAGTTCCTGGTGCTATAGGCCGCATTCCCGTGTTTGCCCAATGTTCCAATTTGTATAAATCAGACAATCGACTGGGGGTGTGCGCCGGCGCATTCCGCGAGGTAAGGCTGCGTAAACAATGATATGGTAGAAGCTCGATAGTTTATATCGTTTTTACTTATGTACAGAGGAGCTACGTATAGATCCTATACTGGATGTTGTTTTGGTCAGCGACGAGCGACTCAGGGGTGGCTGTACAAACGTGTCGGTGGCCGAGTGGTATAAGCGTGCGCCCGTAAAGCGTAAACACAGGGTTCGATTCCTCATCTGAAACAGTTGCTTCTAAAAGTTCAACTTATAATGATTTCATATCTCAATTAACTTTAAACGATCATTTTCGCCGTCTTTCCCCAAAGCTTATTAAAACAGCAGGATCCATCAGCAGTCTGTTGCCAAATTCTAGCTGCCGTCGCCTATATTTAGGTGTGGTACGCAGTATGGCGCTATACGGGGCACCAGTGTGGGAGCAAGCTCTCTCGCGCGCTAACAAAGCTGCACTCCGCAGGCCGCAGAGGGTGTTGGCTATACGAGCTATAAGGGGGTATAGAACGATTGCTGGAGGTGCTGCTTTTACTTTAGCCGCATCGCCCCCGTAGGATCTTGAAGCGGCAGTCCTTTCAGAGGTTTATTTTTACAAAGTTGATGCGGTGAAACGCGGTGAACGCCCAGCTTTCGATGAAATTATTCGAGTCCGAGAGCTGGCGCAACGAGGAATGATTCTGCGCTGGCAAGAGAGCCTTGAAAACCCAGTCTATGGAAAATGGACCTTGGAGGCCATCTGCCCTTGCCTCGTAGAATGGGTTTCCCGTCGCCATGGACATCTCTCTTTCAGGCTTGTGCAGGTTTTATCTGGACATGGCTGCTTTGGCCGCTACCTGTACAAGATTTCTAGAAGAGAACCATCACCGAAGTGCCACCATTGCAATGCCGCGAAAGACACAGCTGAGCACACTCTGGTCGAGTGCCCTGCATGGGACCCTCAGCATCAATTGTTAATGACAGTTATAGGCCCGAACCTGTCGCTAGAAAGCATACTTTTCGCAATGACCATCAGCGAGGATGCTTGGAAAGCAATGGCTTCTTTTTGCGACACAGTCATTGCGGAAAAGGAAACAGCGGAGAGAGTTAGGGAAGTAGATGCCCAGGCAGATCCACTCCGACGCAAGCGACTAGGAGCCCGCAGAAAGCGCTACGATTACTTAGCAACGCCACTGAACGTCGTATCTGATCACAACCAGGTTGGGGATCCCCGAAGAATGGACGAAAGGGCAGCCTTAAGTTCCCTGAGGCAGCCCCATGATGAAAGTCAACAGGCTACCGCTGAGGCGACGGAGTGCATGCGTTAAGCGAACCTCCGTCGTGTCACTTTAAGCGGATTGAGGGAAACCGCGGAGGTTTTAGTGGGTAAACCTAGCCGAACGAAGGGAGTCCCACATAACCCACTGCCCTGCCGGGTATGCATGAAGCATTTCCTCCGCGAAAAAAAAAGAAAAAAAGGGTGGCTGTACAAACGATACTGATGCCAAAAAAAATCTTTTTTTTTTGAAATGGAAAAAACCCACAAAATCATTTTTTTATCCAGTACAGCGATTGAGTCAAAACCACCAACACCAATACCTCTTCGTAGCTTACTAGCTACGGCGTAGTATTTCATAGATAAGCGCTAGCTACGCGCTAGGGTGCGAGTTTTCCCATTCGTTTTGTAATTTTTCTGAATTTTGTGAAGTGGTTTTCCTGTATAAAACTTGCTCAGAATTTAAAGCAATCATTTTTTTTAGAATAAGCATCACTCATATTGTCATCCCTGAGTTGGATGTCACTGACCTAAACAACACCCTGTATACCGACACCATACATACACTAATAGAAGTAATGTAACTTCTGTTACTGGGTGCTCAAGCACTGTAGGCCAACCTCAGTGGTTTTATCAGTGCAAATAAGTAATATTTTATAAGTTATTGTTCTTAGTGATAATAAAAAAATAATAAAAAAAAGTTGTCTTGTCCTTGTCTCAGTAGATTGTGACGTGGTTAAATTAAAATAAATAGAAATTAAAATCATCTTTATTTGTTAACATTGATGGAACGAATGCATTTCAGAAACAGATTAGGCATTATCAAGGTCAATGTCGCCTGACCATCTTTGGAGCCAAAATCGCTCGCACCTTGCATCAAGTAATTTTCGTGGTTAAGCAACAGATACCTGGAATAAGACAACTTAGTACAAACTATCGATTCCCAAGAGAATCCGTTGGCGCTGCTTTCTACAAACCCAGACAATATAATACTACCTACAAATAAACCCATGCCATAATATTTAATGTACGGACAACAGCACGTCAAGGTAAACACTGCGGTATCTTATACAGTTGTAATAAGGGTTAGTTTACAACAAAAGTGGGTAACCTGATGTGCTGGCCACTGTACCTACATGTATTGAGTTACTAAATATTTTTACTCAGTTGCATAAAATGGAGGTATATTTGAAAGACATATTTTATTAATACATCGATAGTTTTCCATCACTAGTGCGCAGGAGTCATCGTAACTCAGTTTGGCAACTCGGATCTTGATTGTGTTGGTTTTTAGGGACGGTTGGCAGAATTTATTGTAAAGTTAACGTAACGAATGTTTTAATTAAGTTGGAATATTTAACAAGACTAAAAAGGTTCCAATGACTAAAAATACCAGAAAGCCAAAACTGCACAGATTTTTGCTACGAGTATTTTTTATATACATATGTATTTTTTAATTGTAATAAATGCCGACATATTTTTTGTTAACAAACACAACAGCTGTAAAAAATACCGGAGATGTGCCGTTATCATGAGTTTTCGGCGGCTTTACTCTCTAGCGACAGCGTAAGAAAAGTCTATAGAAAAATGCGCCTCTAGCGGTCACTTGTAGAACTAAACTTTTCCATAATTACACTTTTTTACGTCGTTGCTAGCGAGTAAGACCGCCGTAATAACTGTTTCACCATCGCAAAATTTTCACCACTCGTTTAATAATTTAAATACCGATGGAAGGTCATTTCGTACGAAGTAGTGGTCAGTTAGCGCTAACTTTTTCAGAAATTGAAAATAGAACGTTATGAACTTTTATTGCATGGATAATGAAATATTTTAGAGTATATTAGTCGATTAAAACACAAACCTGTTGTCAACATAATGTATGTAATCGGTATAATTACTCCTTTTAAATAGTGTTTGACATGTGTGACATACAAGGTCGGATCGATCTTCCGATCAATAAATTATTGTTTGTACTAGTGTACAGTGATTTATTATATACAGCAAGCAATCTACAGCCTCTGCCAAAAACTAGGCATGGCATTAAAAGTCTAGTATAACTTTATCTCCCAGTTAAGTGACTTTCCAATACCAAGAAGCTATAGGTAAATAAATAAAAACTCTACCTATTTTTATTCGGTTAGAAATTTAATCAACATACGAAATAGGCGGTGCTAGAAGGTACTCTAAAAAGTACTTCTTTTTCTGCTGACAGTACAGTACTAAATGGCCACATGCCTTTCCGGATTCTGTCGTGGTAAATCTCGGAAACTTTGCTACCTAGAACAAATTTTAATGTAGATAGATACTGAGTAGTGGTGTAGCAAAAATATAAAGGTACTTATTTAGTCTACATACAAGATTACATCAAACTATTAGGGTCTACTTTTCAGTGGTAATCAAGACACGCTTGTGAAGACTGAAGACGTCATTTGCTGTGGAAAAAAAAACTTACTGTAGCTATGTAGTAAGTACTTAATATTATCATTATAAATAAGCATAAAAGTAAGGAAAGGAAGAAGGAATCACTTGGACTAGAATTTTGACTCTGTAACTTTGTTTGGACTAGTTAGGAGGTGAAAATCAAATTCCAAAGGTAACGTCTTTTAATAAAACGTGTCGAATATTTTTTTTTTTATTTAACGAATGGATAACCTCCTTTTTTATAGTCGGTTTAAAACTTAACTAAGTTCAACTTGTAGCAAATTTTATCAGCTTTTTTTTGTAGCACATCTCATGTTGTTAAAACGCATGGTTTCCGATAATTACGCGAAAAACCTAAAAAAAACTTTCAAACCCTTGCCCTCCTTCGCCTCAAGGGATAAGTGCTGGTACTTTTGATATGTTGGCCTCCAAGCTAGTCTTAACCAAGTTACAAAGTCAAAAATCGTGCTCCTTGAAATTCCCTCTACAAGGTTTGATACTTATTTCACTTGCCTAATTTACAAGTCACATTTACGACGAAGACGTAAAGGGCCTGATTAAGACACGGTATACGAATCTAAGGGGGGGGTTTGCCTTAAGTTGAGAGATGACCATTCGTGGGAAGGTATCTTAGAACCAGGGGAAGGACATGATACTTTTTATCCTGTTCGACGGGGCCAGGACTAGGGCGGGTCGGGGCCGGGGCGTACAAGGTTCGCTGGGAGGATGGGCAGGAAGGGGCTGGGTCCGCTAGTATGAACTGGAAATAGGTAATTTCAATGCTGTCCAATATTGACCGAATCTTCAATGGCCAGTAGTCAATTGCCTTTACAGATTTGTTTGAAAAGTTGATCTATGAATTAAGAGCCCGGTCTCTCCAACAGCGACTGTGGCTACTACAAACAAAAACGTGGAGCAACTGAGTATAGCCAGACAAAATTGCGGAGTACCCGAGTCCGATTATGCTCAGCACATCACTAATGCAGACTGCCCATGATTTCAGCTCCAGTGTCGTCTGACCAGAAAAACATTCGCAATGTTAACTGGTACCGGTAAGTAACGAGACATAGTGATTCGATACGGCTTGGAAACATTGTTGCAATACTTGCAATTGCCGTACGTAATTTAATTTTAAATTGAAAACACGTGGTATGGCTTTGAAGTGATAATGATGATGGTTTTTATTTGTCATCAGTTATTTTAATAAGTCTCGTTTGAAATATGATTGGTACCTATTCCACTAGCTACAAATACTTTAGTGTACTGAAGAGTTTGTTTGTTTGTTTGAACGCGCTAATCTCTGAAACTACAGGAGTGATTTAAGAAAATATTTTTGTCTTGGATGGATAGATAGCTCATTTATCAAGAAAGACTTAAGGCTGTAAACATCACGATACGACTTATAAGACTAGAGCAACAATGTTGCAAAAACGGGAGAAAAATATTCCTTTTGAGATCTTCCATTGCGTACGCAGTGTTAACCGATTGAGATACATAAAAATTATTTATGACAAGATTGTTCTCCAAGAAAGTACGAAATAGCATACATATATGTGTACATGGTTTACAAGTTACAATCTTTATTATGTTCACAATTTGATACAGATTAACGTACTATTTTCATCGGTGTTTTGATGCACACGGCTATTTATTCTCATTAAAATTAACATATTCATCATTAAGAACATTTCATTTTGAACGAAAGTATCCCAATATAAGAAATAAGAAACCAAAAATTTGCGCACGGGCGGGACTCGAACCAGCAACTTTCTGGCTAACCAGGCCAAACGCTCTACTAATTGAGCTACCGTGCTGTCAGTCCGAGCTTGCGAAATTTATGCTCTATGTCTATATGTCTCTTATGGATACGTTATTATGCGTGACGTTCAGCGCCATCTACCCGTCTGTTTATGCAACAGGGGGCCAAGTAGAAAGTATACTGTACATGATTTAATTTCAATAAATTTCTTAGAAGCTAACACAGTTTTAAAATGAGTCCGCACCAAAATAAAGCCGTGTGCTTGAGTTAATCTGCTATGGTTACTGGCCTGTTACTTAAAATGGAATAATGAGTAAATGTTTTAACGATAAGTTTTTTAACATAACAACATAAAGAGATAAGATTTATTAACTAAGAGCCTATTTCACCATCAGTAAGCGGCAACCAATGAATAATTTTAATAAGGAACGTCATTCCGTACGAAGTATTAATTAGAGATGACACGCTGACCAGAACTGGTCTAAAAATAAAATAATAGAAAAAAAAAACAAAAAAAAACTAAATTTATTTTGTATAGAAGCTATTGCTAGCAATTATAAACGCCCCAACATTGACCCTACTACCACAGCTTCGAGACGGTTGTGGGCTAGTTAGGACATAAGTAAGTATTAAAAATATCTTCTTTTGGTAAAGCCAGTTCACTCAGAAGAAGCTATAAAAAGTTATAAACTTTGATTGCAGTCCATGTAAGTCAAGATTGCGACATTGTCACTGTTTTATATTATAATAACTTATTTTGGTTTATTACAAATATTTTTTCCTTTTCTTTCGATACTTTATTATTACCTCCTCGGTACTTAAAACCTTAACTCGTCAAATGGACGATAAACAACAAACTGTTTATTCATAGCAAAATAAAATAAGCCATTACATCAAATCATTTATCATCATTATCAGCCAAAGGACATCCACTGCTGAACAAGGGCCTTCCCCAATGTTTCCCACAGTGACAAGTTGTGAGCGGTCCGCATCCAGCGTATAGTTGTGAAGAAAGTATGGAAGCAACTTACGCAATTTAAGGAAACATTACAATTTTTATTATTGTTTGATTGGAATATGAATTTTATGATTAATATTTGAATGCAAAGATGATAAACTATGTAATGTTCCCTACCATTGCCTAATTTGCCGGCTGCTTAAGCTGTGTTGTTTAAATATTCCTTTGTATGGTACGGGAATGTTGCCGGCAACGGAACATTTATAATCCATGAGTGTGATCCGGTTGGTGGATCACATAACATTACCGACTACAAACTACACATTTTGAGAAGTACAATAATTACTACATAATTGATGTTTAATATAACTGCTAATTCGACACGTAAAATAGTATTTCAAGTTTGAAATAATTGTCTTGCCATTTCAAAAACCGCCCAAGTTCGAGTTGGACTCGCTCACTAAGGTCTCTGTACTACTCCGTGATTAGGTAAAAATGCAAAAAAATGCGGTTTATGTATGGGAGCCCTCTTAAATATTTATTTTATTTTTGTTGTGGATACGATCTCTATCATCATCAGTGTGTGTCAAAATCTAGGCAGTTGAATTGTTTAGGCCATGTCTCTGTTCGCTCAAAACGCGGATTCAATTGCCATCCCGCATTTGCTATTTTTCCACAATAGTCGTCCAGGGAAAATATTTTTTTAAGAAAAATACTGATTCCGACCTCTATCGAATGATTTTGATCTGTTTCTTCTTCCTCTTGCTATGTCAGGTCCATCAACTGCCCACAATCGTTCATAGCGTCACGTATTCCAAATGACCCTTTATCTCAATAACGACATCAGTAATTAGGGCTGGGCTTGTAACTTGCAACTCTACTAGATTGGATGCAGTCACGTAGTGATGTCCCGCAGATATGGAGAAGGATTGATAAGGCTAACGAATGAACTCATTACTGATTGTTTATTTGTAAGATCCGGGTCTACTAATGTGATAGATGTATAAGGATTTTTCTCTTTTTTTAGTGAGATCATGTTTCCCAGTATCTTTCAAGGCATGTGCTCTATTCGAACGTTAGGATAACCTTCATTAAGGGCTTGTTGCATGATCGATATTTAACTAAACTAAAGCTTATATGTCGGCTTGTTGCATGATCGATATTTAACTAAACTAAAGCTTACAAGGCACGGTTGAATAAAAACGACTGTACATTTTGTGAACAAAAGAAACTTTTGTCAATTGACGGAATGGCTGTTTTGATGACCATTGGTCAAGGTTTTTTAAAGGGTAATGACCATTCTTAGCCAAGCCACGGACAGCGATAAAACAAATTCCTAAATTAAAACTTTTTTGGTATACTCAAAACGAATAACAATATTCTCTGGGATGTTCTCAGGAATTTTTACGACTTGAATAGTATCTGAAGCGAAATTAAGATGACTGTCTTTAACAAAGTCGTAACTATTTTTCATGTTTCCTAACCAGTTACTGTAGTATAATCTATACCTTAATATCTCTCGTTAGTTACGGTATTATTCTTATGAGCCATTATAATTGAGTCTTGGCTGACAATGAGGCGTAGTGGGCAGAATTTAGTGTTATTATTCATTGAGATGTTTTATGTGCATGTACATAGTAATGCACTCTTGAATTAATAAGAAGTATGATGGCGGTTAGTGATGATCGCCCTAAATAATTTTATATCGATGAAAAAACTTCAGTCAAAAACGAAAATTATAAATGGGAAGCGCTATTATCTATTATTTAAATATCCACTAATATTAAAGTATCAGTTTCAGATGTTTCATAATTCAACTAAATATACAGCCAACCTTACATTAAATATAAACATATACAGGTAAGCGTGGGCACTTGTAAAAACTTTAACATCATAATACTATAAATTATTGGTTCTAAAGGACGTTTATTGTTTGATATGATGATGATTGTTGTGTTGGATAGACAGGACAGTATAAATATGGAGAATGATTAATAAGGGGAATGCATGGGAAATAAACGATCGGCTGAGAAGCATCAACACCTTCGCTTTGTGTCACTCAGGTTTGTGTTAGTGTTTACCGTCAATATACTATAAAAATAGTAAAATTGCATAGAAAAGAAAAAAAGGAAAACGTTTTTGGGCATGCCCGAGAGCGACTGTTGACGGATTCAGAGAGCACTTTACATTAGTCATTAAAAAAATTAAACAGTCTTGAAAAAACTAACAAAAAAGCGTAAAATAACGCATGATGTGTTTAGACTGTTGGTGTACGTAAGCTTGACATCATGCACAGACTCCAAAATAAATTGTTTCTGCTAAATAGAAGACGAAAGCAGTCAGATTTTTAAGCTTTATTTTGAGTTGTTTTTAAAGCGGTTTATTTATTAAAACTGTATTTTAATTTTTAGTTATTTACTCGTATCTAAAAAATTACTAGACCGATTTTGATGAAACTTAAACTGCACCCTAAGTGAACTATACCTTATCAAACTTAAACGAGAATTTCCTCGACTTCTCGTTTTCGTAAAATAGAGAGACAAACATACATAGACTTAACAAAAATTGCACACGTGCAAAAAAGCAGAATAGATCAACATACAAAAAAAAATATCCAATTCTGACGATATCACCTACGTATAGGTCGAAATAATAACCTCTTTTTTTAGTCGGTAAAATAACCTTACAGGTACCAAGAGTGTCGATAGATATTCTCTATCAAAATCGATGCACAACACTATCGTCGGCTCCCATTAGCAGCCCACAGTCTAACATCTCCATTGTTCGGCTCAGTGACTCATCAGAGTGCATGTTGTGATCTGTATTTCCTTACTTATTATAATTGTCAATGAAGGTTGTTATCAATTAGCATACACAATACCGCGTCTCTTATGAAATTCTTGACGGCTGATTGAATTAATACAATTAAATTAAAATATAAGCAAGATGTAAAGTTAATGCTATTTTCTTAAACAGTTTATTATGGTTGTAAACTACCCCTGTACTTTAACTTCTTGTGATATTTTGGTACGCCAAAATATCACAAGAAATGACAGATGTTAATGATCGTTCTCGACGAGACAATAGACTGGTTGTACGCAGTTCAAACACAGCACTTATGCACAACAGTGTTTTTTGCATGGTACCCATCATATGCAATAAAATCCCAAAATATATAAGAGAACTGAATACAAATCAATTTAAATGTAAAATGACAGATATTCTAATAGAAAAATGTTACTATAGTATTATTGAATTTATTAATGACAAGTTGTAATAATGTGCGAATTTTGACATTTTAATATAATTGACTAACTATTAACTTTATTTTGGAATATGTAATTAATTTGATTATTTGAATAATTATATCTGTAAAATGAATTAATATTAATTGTTCTATTGCATGATTATGTGAAAATTTGCATACCATATTATTGGTAGAATACACTGGACTTATTTTTTTAATTTTTAATTTAAGATCTTTGTAACTGTATTCTCGCAAATAAAGACTTACTTACTTACTTGCCATGATTATAATACAGCATATGGCCTGTAATTGGCACTAAAATATAATCTATGATTCTAAAGTAAACCTAGTTAGTTACTTTGACCTGTATTAGTATAGTAATGCTTATATTATCTGGGATAATGCAAAGTTAGGATAAGTTAGTTGGGATGGAGCGGATTAGTTGGACAGAAAAGAAGACGAACGAGGAAATGCTAGGAATTGTGGGTGAAAAGAGACATATATTGAAAACAATTGAAAACCGGAGAGGAAAGATGATAGGGCACTTGGTACGACATGACGACTTAATAAGGATCATCATAGAGGGAAAAGTTGAAGGGCGGAGAAAAAGAGGAAGACCTAGAAGGGCATACATGACGCAAATTAAGGAAAAGTTAGGAGTCAAGTCATACCAAGTAGTCAAGGAAATGGCATGGGATCGATTAAATTGGAAAAAACTCCACCGATAAGAGCAATAGCTCTTAAATAAGAACAAAAATGCAAAGTTACCTATATAATCTCTTATCAATGTATATCGAAATCGCTAACTCATTCTAGAAAATGACAATGTTAAATTCTATGACTGCATACATTTGTTTGCAATACATTGCTGGTTCGATTTTATTCGTTAGAAAAACATTTATTTTTCTTTTTAATTCATTAAAACCATTTAGAATTGATTACTGGTTTCTCAAAGGGCCTATGTTTTAAAATTTTGTGCTTATTACTGCCCACCTGTATATTTGAGTACTCATAAGAATACATGACACTAAACCAATGACAAGCCCTCATTATATTTACAATCCTGTTTCATAATACAGTCAACGAAGCTATGCAAAAACCAACATACGCTCAGCTAATCCTCTGTTAAGTGTTTATTTTGAGCAGCTCTCAATTAATTTGACCTTAATTAGCTCTAACAGTTTTAACCACTCGCGCGTTGCTAACACTATGGTGATATTTGTGCCCCCAATTGACGAATTAGGCACGCTTATGCTGCAAGCAGATGCAGCTGGTTAAAGCTAACATAGTTGAGTATTTAGGTCTACCTAAGTACTAATTAAATCAGCATAATGTATGACACCAAACAACATTATAGCAACATTTTATGAATTTCAGCATGTGGTAGTGAAAAATTACATAAACGTTCCCCTGGTGTCGGGTAGTAGCAACATCAGTACCGTAACGAAGAGTTTACGGCGGTATTCTTCGCTAGCGACGATGTAAAAAAGTCTATGGAAATTACCTAATACCTCTAGCGGTCACTTGCAGAACTAAAATTTTCCATACACATTTTTTTACGTCGTCGCTAGCGAGTGGAACCGGTGTAACATATCGGTAGAGTACTGGAAGAGGGCTGAAGATATGGTATATCAGGAAAGGCTTTTGACTGGATATTAAGAGGCGGGAAACTCCCGGTTCTCAAACTGCGATGCGATAAAAGGAACCACTACACTACTCTTACTCGTACTCTTCTCAGAACTTGCCAAATTGTCTGTGTTTTATCTTGAAGCGCTAGTAGGGCCCAAAAGATAAGGAGACATGTCCTAGCTCCATACGGGCCAAAATTAATTGATATTACACTAATTATTGACGTTCATAAGTGGCATTTTGTGTCCTAAATTGAATAAATTATTTTTGATTTTGATTTTGATTTTTACTATCTTCCCCAATTAGAAGTTTGGAAAAAACTCCACCGACAAGAGCCTAGCTCTTAAATTTGGTGATGATGATACCTACAACGTAATTAAAAAATAACGTCTGATATAAATGTCATGATAATTTGACATAAAAATCAGAAGGCCTTTTTGATATTGGTAACTATTTCTAAGTAAGTTTCGTATTATTGCATTAACCACTTATAAAGAAAGATATTGCCTTTTGATATTGAAAGGAAGTTATGATGCTGAGTGACTCTAACAGTGGTGCCAAGGACATCCGTGACACATGCATACGTGAATAATGAATCTGCTAAGTGATGCAACTATCAAGTTGATAGGATGAGTAAGTGGAAGTAAGATAAATTGTCCTTTCAATTAATTTAAGATTCATAAACGTAGACGATTTTTAAAAACGTACGTCTGTGACGAGTCTTGTATTTTCGCGAACCGGGTGATGTTTTTCGGAACGAACACAGAAAATAATTTTGCGTATATTAATAACGTTTTGGGTACTTATTACGATGTAGCTTTGACACTTAAGCAGCTCTGCTATACTGTCAAATTAGCAATTAGTATTGCGATTTCGCATTACATTGATAATATTTTCAGAGTAAAATATCATAATTGTAAATGTTAATATCATTTTAGTATTATTATAATAGTTAGAGACCATGTCTCGGATCCATATGTCATCACTGGTAACACACACTGGTTGAATACTTTCGTCTTTAGACACTGAGGTAGATGAGATGAGAAGACACTCTTGCGTAATTTCCCGAACGCTGCCCAGCCGAGTTGGATTCGTCGATTGACCTTTTTCTCGAAGTTGGACCTACCGAATTGGATCACTTGTCCCAGGTAGACATACTCGTCGACAACTTCGAGAGTTGAGTTCCCAACAGATACTGGAGTGGGTACAACAAGGGAACTCGACATAATTTTCGTCTTTTCCATGTTCATTTTAAGACCCACTAGTTGGAAGACTCGGTCAAGGTCTTCGAGCATAAAGAAGCTCAAAATCACACAACGAACGATGGAGAGGGCTATGCTGGGTGTTTCTCTACGGGATCGAATCAGAAATGAGGAGATACGTAGGAGAACTAAGGTAATGGACATAGCCCTGAGAATCAGTAAGCTCAAGTGGCAATGGGCCGGGCACATAGAGAGTTCTAGATTGGACACCCTTCGACCAAAGACGCAGCGTGGGACGTCCACCAACAAGATGGACAGACGACCTTAAAACCAAGACACAGTTAGCTCTTTCTGCGTGGATAGGAACGTTACTTAATATTATTGAGTGACAGTAGGGTAATTTTTCAAAACTCTGTAAATGACAAATAACATCTTAGTCTATCCGTGACCACGAACGCTGTAAAGTGTTCGAAACGTCGGGATAAAATTAATAAACTCGCGAAAAGTTGATCCGTAAAAAAATATTTTATTTCGATGAGTAATATTCGCGTAAACTTCAGAAACGAGTATATTGAATTTCACATATAATTTGTAAACATTATTAGTCCCTAAGCCTAAGCAATCATTTGACTTAGCCATTTTGTCGGGTATAGAGGCGTTTCGCACCGTAAGGGGTTTCGGACCGCAGTGCTAATCGCTTATGTGTGTGTTGTTTCAGAATTGGTCGATTCAAAATATAATCCGGACGCTTTAGACCGCTTAGCCTCTGGGGCACTGCGAATGGCCTATTCTTAAACAGCACTTGAGCAATTCTCACCGCAGTCCGAAAACCCATATAAAACGCCACAATATTCATTTTGACATGTCTTTGTAGAAAAATAATTTAAACCGGTTTCGCCATCGACAAATAACTCTAACCAACGAATAATTAAAATATGGAACGTTATAGTACCTATATGAATTTGTGATCAGAACCCAAAGGGAACTAAATCAAACATTGTGAAACAGGCTGTAAGACTTTGTTGTATTGTATTGCTATATCTTAAGGTCGACGATCGTAGTAACTTAGCCTTGATCGTTGCGTTTCTCGTCAACACTATTGGAATGTCATTTGGAGTGATTACAAGCTTGCAATTGCATGTTTGCAATCAATAATGCATTTAGTTGCAAGAGGTAAAGGGCTTAGAATTGTGTGGAACGAGGAATTGTAATTACAAATGATTTGCGAAGTAAAAATGTAGCGTTTACACTGGACGATACCACCTCTAGTCGTCGACCTACAGCTTAATCTGAAAATGAGCAGTTTTTTAGTTTTTCAAGTTGCCATGTTTACCAGATTTTCAAGTAACTGCATTGTCAGTTTCAAGAATTGAATATAAAACACATTATCTATAAAACTTAGTTTTATGAGTAAAGAAGGCGGGACCAACTCGGTAGGTAAAGGTATCCTTCGCAAACCAGATGACGAATGCTCATGTATGCCTCATATAAGACGCACACATTAATTAAAAAAATAAATAAACAAATATTGCCTCTAATAATACGTAATCCAAACTTACATCACTAATATTAGAAAACTGAAGAGTTTGTTTCTGTGTTGGTTTGGTTGAACGCGCTTATCTCAGTAACCTCTAGACCGGATTGAAAAAATAATTTTGTGTTAGACAGCTTATTTATCTTAGGAAGGCTTCAGCTTAAAACATCACGCTGCGACGAAACTCTGCAAACTCAAAACGCGCGGATGAAGTCGCAGGGGATATTATAACGACAAACATCATCATTTCATCAATCTTTACATAAAATATCACTACGCATTCAATGGAAAAGGAGAACAGAAAACAAGTCGTCATAAAGAATAAAAGTGACTAGATTTATTTATTTGCGACGGGTTTAAATACGAAATATTAAAATGAGTAAATGCTACTCACTGCTACGCACAGCGAGCGATGGAGAGAGCTATGCTGGGTGTTTCTCTACGGGATCGATTCAGAAATGAGGAGATACGTAGAAGAACTAAGGTAACGGACATAGCATTGAGAATCAGTTAGCTCAAGTGGCAGTGGGCAGGGCACATAGCGCGAAGAACTGATGGCTAGTGAAGTTCTATATTGGAGACCCCCAAAGACGCAGCGTAGGACGTCCACCGACAAGATGGACAGACGACCTTATAAAGATCACAGGATCAAATTGAATGCAGACCGCTAGTGATCGGTCGCTGTGGAAGGCCGTGGGGGAGGCCTACGTTCAGCAGTGGACGTCCTTTGGCTGATAATGATAATGATGATGATGACTGCTCGACGTTACGAGGCATAAACGAGGTACGCAGAAGGTGAGTAAACAAGACAAATATCGTGCCATATAAAACCTCAAAATCACCGTTCGTGATCGGCGCATTACAGCTCTGCATTGGCCGCATACGCTGCGAGTTATCGCCGTTTAAACCCTGATTAAGCACTATTAATCGCTGTATCGGCCGCTATTAGCGGACGAGAAATACTTTTAGTGGCATATCGTTTTTAATATCGGCTTTATTGCCGTGACTGGCTGATGAGCGCTTGTCAAGGGGTCCTACTCTGAAGTGAAGACGAGCTTAGTAAACTCAAAACATCACCAAGAGATCTGCCATCTTATTCAAGGACAAGCAGTCCCCCGCGACTTCGTCCGCGCGTTTTGAGTTTGCCTCCTCCCCTCCCGTCCCGTCGCAGCGCGATGTTTTAAAGCTTTAAGCCTTCCTCAATTAATAGGTATCCAACACAATTTAAAAAAATAGTACCTTAGATAAGCGCGTCCAAACAAACAAAGAAATTCTTCAGCTTTATACTATTAGTATATATTGAAAATATTTTCATCCTATGCCTTTCGTGCTATCAGTGAGAGATCTGAGCTATGGACGAAATTTTCACAAGATTTCATAAGAAACTGTGATAACTTGTAGGTATATTGCATGCGTCTTTGGCCTAGGATGCTTGCTCAAAGGAAGCTGTCGTTCTCTGCGATTGTCATGGAGTTTTGCCTATTAAGTTTCTTTATATACCTTACTATCTCGTGGTCAGAATGTGTAGGGCATTTAACGAGGTAAAAAAAAAACAATGATGATGTATTCGAGTTTTGCAGGTATCCCTATCAAAAAAATTAAACATGTCTGATATTATAAAAGCCAAGTATTCTCAATCACCATCGAATATTGAATAACTGTTGAGTTGTTATATTTTCTTCTACCTCCATTTGTTTTAGTTAATTTTATATTCATTTCAACTTCTAACCGTTTACTTTTACACTACGTTTTGTTGGAATACAATTTAGTCGGTAATTTTAGAACTTTTTTTGTTATAAGCAAATTAAGATTGTTATCTGTTCAAGTACTTTATATCAAACAGCTTTATAACATTTCTCTTAATAATTCAAACTTATGGAATAATATATGAAATAATGAATTGAATTGAATCATTATCAGCTATAGGACGTCCACTGCTGAACATAGGCCTCCCCCACAGCTTTCCACAGCGACCGATCACTAGCGGTCTGCAAACAGTTTGATCCTGCTATCTTTACAGGGTCGTCTGTCCATCTTATATAAATAAATAAAATAAATAAACATGAATGTGACCTATTCTCGGTTTAACTATTGCATACCTTTTGACGACCACCGTGGTCGAGTGGCTAGCACGCTGGTTTCAAGCGTCGCCATCTCATGAGGTTCCGGGTTCGATTCAAAGTCGGGTCAATGTAGAAAACGATCTTTTCTATATTGTCTCGGGTCTGGGTGTTGTGGTACCACCGTTGTTTCCGATTTCCATAACACAAGTGCTTTAGCTACTTAGCTTGGGATCGGAGCAATGTACGTGATGTTGTCAAATATTTATTTATTTATTTATCTATACTTGCATTGACATGCTTGTAGCGACAAGGACGGCAAAATGCCAAAATGGCTATAATTTCAAAAGTAATAATTTCATCTTGTAGAGGTATAACATAGTAGAGCCTCAGTTTGGAATCGTTTTGTTTTCTTTTGACTCAAGACACATGACTGACATGCTTTGATAATTTGAAAGAGAGCAATAAGGGCTTCGATCGAAGATTGAGTTTAATAATCAGCGTTTTTGCAAGTATCAATGTCATTTGATGACGTGTTTTTGATTTTCATAACGATTAAATTTCATTGTATTTTTAATGATATTCTAAGTAATACCGATAACCAATCAAGTTTAAAAAAATTGTTACATTTTGCCTTTGAACATCCAATTAGATAACTTCTTTTAATCGCGAGAGTATAAGATTGTTTGATTGATGATTGATTATTTTAGTATCTACTATCTTGATGGTCTGTAAAGTTTCGTAGCCGAATGGCAAAAACGGAACCCTTATAGTATCGTCAACTCTGTCTGTCTGTCTGTCCATCCGTATGTAACAGCCACTTTATTCTGAAATTATTATTATTACACCGTTAAAACTTAGTAGGTTAATTGTAGGTAGGTTAACCGCTTTTAGATTCTCATATACCAAAAATACAATAAACATATTTAAAGGGCGGCTCCCATACATGAAACTAAAACCTTTATTTTTTTGTCAAACTTATGCATGTAGGGTGTCTATCCTCAATAGCACAGTATACAGCAGTAATCGGTTAGTATGATTGTCATTTTTAGCTAGCGATGAATAAACGCAACAAATCCGTCAGAGCTGATCCATTCAACTTATCACAAGATGCTTGATTGCAACAAAACAGCCACTCCTCAGAAGCCCAGCACAATCGCTCTGAAATTCAATCTGATTTGAATCGGACTGTCAGCGTCGAGTGGGCAGGCAGTGAAGCCGATCCAGGGCCAGATATACTTAGGACATGGCAAGGACTGAGCCGTAGGTTAGATGAATCAGCCAAACCGGGAAAAATCGTTGACAGTTTGGTTTGGATGTAATGATAAGACATAAATATTCACAGGTAGAAAAAAATATTAATTCAGCTTCAGACTAAGACTAAGGATCGTTTTTTAGTAAACATTTTATGAGCAATACGAGGAGGAGAAAACGCTATATTTAAAATCAGTTTTATTTTATCAAGCATATGCCTTATCTTAAATTTTGAATTAAACTTTCTAGAGATTACATTATTTGAGATGGTATGACTTTTTGAAGTTTATATTAAAAGTTGTATTAGAGTGTTCCCTTTTCTCTCTGTGGTATTTTTAACACTTAAATTTGAATTTTACAATACATTATAAGACTGGCATATAAGGTATATCTATAGTGAATAAAGAAAGTTAACAATGAAAACGACTTAAGAAAAAAATAATTAAATTACGCCGTTTACGTATGGTTTGTTAGATCGGTATGCCTGATCTTGACACTACATGTCTCAAATACTTGCTTTCCACTGCCGACCTGCATCCGATCTGCGACCGTCCGACAATGCATTGAGACTGTTTTGCATTTGTTTCTTATCAAAACGTCTTTGGACTTCATATGTCCTATTACAGGAACCAGTCTTTACAATATTGTAGCCATTAATCGATTTATACGAGTATCATGCTTAATTATCAGTCCATGACCATAATTCTTCGTTAAACAAATATTTCCACACATTATCGCCTCCAACCAGATTGTTTCATCTCGCTTCCCTGTGGCAGTACGCGAGAGGTCACCTCTAACTGGTCGCTATAACAGATTTGCTGTCAACTTTAATCAAGTTATTTGTGCCAACCGTTGCAACACAAGCCTTTCGCGGATTCGACTCCTGATTTGGTCAAAACGGAATGCTCTTAACTTACAGATAAAACTATTTAAATAGGCATGCTGGAGATAGCCTTACGCTGGGAAGGAAATAAAATGCTGGCAATCTTGCTGGCTTATCTGAGTAATGGTGGCAGTTGAGATTTGAAATCTGCAATTCCTCGTTTTTTAATTAAGTTTTTCTTCGCCCGGCCAGGGCTGAATCTCTTTTTAAATAGTATTTATTTTTCCAAATACCAACGAGGTTTTCTATGGAGACAAAAAAAAACTTATTGTTCTATATGTTTAAACTTAACAATTCTTTAAAACGCTTTTTATTTTGTAGATTGCTTTTTTGATTATTTATATGGTCGATGATTTGAGTGACATTAATGGAAGACGTAATGTGTGTCTATTTCTTAAAATTTTTCAGTCATGATATTATGAGTTTAACAAGGTATTTTAACGGGTCTTTAAAATAGATTCACCCAATATTTTGTCAAGAGCATTGCAACAAATACATGTTCAGTCAACATCAATAAATTGTATACCATATCAAAACAAATGAATCTTAATCAGTCTATTAAGTTAATCTTCAGAGGCACGGCGCATGCGCCCACGGCTCGCCTTCAATGGCCCTAAAGACCTTGGGGGACCTTAACTAACCTAAAACTAAGTGAAGGCAGGGATCACCAACCCAGATGCCGTTTTAAAATACGACACAGTGACTGCTCACCTCTAGGGATCAACATATATTTTTGCAATAACTTTTCTCCTGTTTGATATTTATTAAATTTTTCTTTAAGGATTCATCAAATAAAGTGTTTTCGTTAGTCTACAGTAACGATAAACCAAGGCACCTTTGCATTAATAAAGAAATTTGCCATTTTCCTAATAAAGGGATTTTTGACATTTGAACCACTAACATTAAAGTTCGAAAAAAAGACTGAAAGAATAGTTTTCTTTAAAATTTTATTGGGTAACTTAAACAATTAATAATCCGTGTTTCTACCGCGAACACTAACAACACAAGAACATCGGTTTGGCATACTCAAAATGACTTCATCTAAATCACGCTGTGGAATGGCCGCCCATGTTAGTTGCAACAACAAAAAAAGGTCTTCTTGCGACCGGATACCCTCCATATTCGGCAGAGCTCTTCTCTGTAGCATATCCCATGCATGCTCAATCGGGTTCAAGTCTGGCGACTGAGCAGGCCAGGGCAGGACATTGATGTTAGCTGCGGCGAGAGTCTGTCTTACAACTCTTGGGGTGTGCGGTCGTTCATTATCATGCATTAACTGAAATAAGGGACCGATTTGCACTTGTAGAGGAACGATGACGTCTGATACAATCGTCTCAGCATAAATTTGAGCGTTGAGGTTGCCTCTGATCCGAATCAAATCAGTTCTTCCGCCGATCCAAATACCCGCCCATACCATGATGGTTTCACCACTATAAGGATGGACTTCCTGGCAGGATTTTAATCGCTGTTGGCGTCCAGGGGTTCTCCAGTGTCGTATACGTCTTGTATCCGGTCTCATACCAAAACGAGACTCATCAGAAAAGCACACGAAACGCCATTGTCCTTCTGCCCAATTTCTGTGTTCAAGAGCCCATTGATATCGAATCCTACGATCGTGCATTGCTATAGGTGGTACCCGTAGTGGTCTTCGGGAATGAAGGTTCACTTCATGCAAGCGGTTTTTGACTGTTTGGTCGCTAATTGAGTTCCCTGAAGAGTGATAAAGCCTCACGGCTAACATCATGGCGGTTATTGTTGGAGCTCTTCGAGCTGTGATTTGAATGTATCGGTCTTGTCTCCGTGTGGTGCAGCGATACCGTCCTGCATGGCGCTCAGCCACGGTACCAGTGCTTCGGTTGCGTGTCCAAAGTCGACTGATAACACTCTGACTTGTATTCAGAGCTAAAGCCACAGTACGTTGCCGGGAACCAGCTTCTATCATTCCCACGGCTCTGAGCATTTCTTCCCTGCTTGAATGACGTCGCCGCTCCATAATAACGTTGGCTTTAATCAGTAGTAGGGAAACAGTAGCACTAATAATGTTTTCAATGCGTTGTATGTTTTTATAGGGAAAATATAGACAGCTGAGTTTCATCTTTTACTCGAATTTGATTGACAGTTCCTGTTTCAAATTATGAAACGCACCAAAAAGGATCAATATAAATATATAAAATCATAAATTTATTACCACGCAAGCAAGTACAATACAAGCCACATCTCAATCTCAAGAAATCCGCATAAAAATGCTTGATCCCTAGACACTTTTGATGTGTGTATAATACATAAATGGTGTAAAAAAAGGACGAGCTCAATTATAGGTGGTGTTTGTCAATCTAGTTTACAATACAGAACATTTAAAAACATAAATTGAAAAAAATAAAAAATATTTTTCAATAGATATGTTAAATTATTATGAAATTTATTTATATTTATTAAATCAACGTTAATCATCGGTAAATTTAATTATTCATGTATTAAATTATAATAATGAAAATATAATTAAATTAATTGATTGGATAATGAATTTTGAATCTCAAACGTAATCATTATCATAGTATTACTTACATTAGCAATAAGACTATTGTTTACTTACTGCTTTGGGATCTGCCTGAAATAAAAAATAATTTATTTTATATTTTTCCTCTATTCTAGCTTTGACTCTTTAAACAACCCCTTGAATTCAGCTGGTAATTTTTAACAACCTGCGTAGAATTTCAGGGAAACGTGGACATTTTATCTTATATCTACTCTTTTTCTTTCTAAAAAGACCGAGCTTATGAGTCGAGTCTAGAGAACTTAATATTTTACCTGTATTCCAAACGCGATTTACAAACCTTGATTTTGGCTTGGCGTGGGTAACATTAGAATACTCACAGATATTATTATTATAGGGTATTAAAGGCATTAGATAAATGGTACACCCTGTCCATTTCTAAATGACTATTATGTTCAATAATAAAATATATGGGATCTCAATCCCATATATTTTATTATTCGCTAAACCTACCTAGGTTTACTAGAACTAACCCAAGTAGGTACTTTTTTCATTTCTAGTATGAAAACGCATTACTTGTGTCTTTTTTTAGGGTTCCGTAGCCGAATCGAAAAAAACGGAACCCTTATAGTTCCGTCAAGTCTGTCTGGCTGTCTGTCCGTCCGTATGTCACAGCCACTTTATTCTTTAACTATAAGCACCAAAAAAACGGAACGGCACGATCACACTGTTCAAATTTCGTAGGAAGATGTATCCTGTTAACCGCTTTACGATTCTTACAAAAAAAAAGAAATTCCCATACATGAACCTAAAACCAAAAAGTTTTTTTTTGTCAAACCTATGCGTGTGGGGTCTATGGATAGGTCTCTTAAAATGATATGAAGGTTCCTCAAACTATTTTCTTTTAAAGTCTAACGTTTCATAGCAAGACGCTTCCAAAGTGGTAAAATAGGCGTCCCCCCCATCTAACTTCTAAACTAAGTGAGTGTAAATTTTGAAAAAAATATGTAATACAGATCTTAACAAACATTTTCAACGAAAATTGGTTTGGACGGGATCGAACTAGTAGTTTTTGAGATATAGCACATTTTCAACAACCGCAAACATAACATTATACAAACAAAGTTATATTTGCTGTCAACAAAATATTGTGGTATTTTACTAAGTGGAAGTAAGTAACGTTAAAGTTATCACGGAACACTCAGTGCGCAAGTCCGACTCGCACTTGGCCGGTTTTTTAGGGTTCCGTAGTCGAATGGCAAAAACGAAACCCATAATAAAGGTTCGTCAAGTCTGCCTGTCTGTCCGTCTGTTTGTCAAAGCCACTTTATTCTGAACCTTTTCGTAATACATAAATGAAACTTTGTAGACAGGTGTATTTTGATAACCGCTTTACGATTGCTTTTAAAAATGCATGTGAGGTGTCTATGGATAGGTCTCTTAAAATGACAGGACCTTTCCAAAAAAATGCACAATAGATATAAATAATTTTAACGATAATTGGTTTGAACGAGATCGAACTAGTGTTATTTTTTTTTAAATATAGCACATTGTCAACAACCGCAAATATAACTTTGTCCTTCATACAAGTACTACAAAAAACATAGTTATTATTGCTGTCATCAAAATATTGTAATATTTTGGCTCAGTGTAAGTAAATGGAACCCTAATTTACTTAAAGTTGGCACGGAACCCTCAGTGTTCGAGTCCGACTCGCACTTGGCCGGTTTTTTATAAAATGTCATATGAAGAACAAGAACCTTAGGTTGATCACACCTGACTCAAAATGAACGTGGGAGGTTAATTCTTATTACCATAATTATTTCAGATTGGCAGATTATTTCAAAAGCACCACTCGTTTAGGTATTTACCTATTTGTTTAATTATGCCACGAAGTTGCAACCATAACTAATTGAGCACTAATCTAATGTACGGTCCCTTGAGCAGAATGTATATTTTAGTAGTAAAATGCAAACCCAAACGGAATAATGAAATGTAAATAAAAGATATTTCGCTTCTATTTATTATAAATCAAGCTTCGTCTGCATTGTATGTAAAAAATGTAAATTATTTTAATTTAATAAAACCGGCCAAGTGCGAGTCAGACTAGCACACTAAGGGTTCCGTGCCGTGCTGATTTAGAGATCCACACTTTCACTTAGTCAAAATACTACAATATTTTGTTGACAGCAAAGATAACTTTGCTTTTCATAGTG
Source organism: Pyrausta purpuralis (assembly GCA_963924145.1). Classification (NCBI taxonomy): domain Eukaryota; kingdom Metazoa; phylum Arthropoda; class Insecta; order Lepidoptera; family Crambidae; genus Pyrausta; species Pyrausta purpuralis. The sequence goes on from OZ001658.1 coordinate 19,276,663, forward strand.
TTGTATGAAGAACAAAGTTATGTTTGCGGTTGTTTAATATGACATACGGACAGACAGACAGAGTATAAGGGTTCCATTTTTTGCCATTCGGCTACGGAATCTTAAAAAGCCCGACACATATAAAAAAAAAAATCAAGGCTTTTACAAAAATATGGCATAAAGCGGCGCCATAGACAGACGAACAAACACACAGACTTACAAATACATAGCGATAAAACTTATAACGCCCTTACTTTTTCATTGGGGATTATTAAGTACATTATTAATAATAAATCGATGTTAAAAAAGAAGTACGCAGGTCATAAAATTAGTCTGCTTAACAACACCTAAAATATATCATCCTTATTGAGGAACACGGCTGTTGCATTCCAAATATTAATAAGACTTAGATTAATAGTAATCCGGATAGCAATACATTTTAAATCTATCCTAAACTAAGCACAAACCTCTTATATTGGTCCGTGTCCATCTTTAATCAATTTGGCATCTAAAACCAATTCTCATTCCGATATCAAACAACGTTCATTTTACGGCTACATGATTTTGCGAGATACAATTTATACAGTCAGCTGCATAAACATATCTTACTTCCTTCTCCTACTAATATTACGAATGCGATAGTTTGTGACGATGGATGCATGGATTTATGTTTGCTACTCCCTTATGAAAAAACTACTGGATGGATTTTGATGAAACTTCTCAATAATATAGCTCATTTCTCAGAATAGCACATCGGCTATAAATTCATTAGTGATATTTTCTACATGATCATCGTAATTATCAGCCAAAGGACGTCCCCTACGATTGTCCACAGTGACCAGCTGTGAGCGGTCGGCATCCAGGTAATCATGGGTAAGTGGTCACAAAGAGATTCAAAGTTTTTTTTTACTCATGCATAGATGTGGTTACATCTATGAACTCCTCCTAACTTTTTAACTGAGCAAGAGGAAATTTTGAAAAAAAAAACGTAATTCAGATCTGAGCTGGAATTGTGTAAAGCAATCGTATTCATTTGACAGTTCATAACGTACGATATGATTTGTCAAACACTTTGTTCTTTGCCATTTAACAGACCATACCGTACGTTTTGAACTGTCAAATGAATACGATTGCTTTACACAATCGCACCCCAGAGCTGGAATTGTGTAAAGAAATCGTATTCATTTGACTGTTCATAACGTACGATATGATCTGTCAAACCCTTTGTTCTTTGCCATTTGACAGACCATACCGTACGTTTTGAACTGTCAAATGAATACGATTGCTTTACACAATCGCCCCCCTTATTATAAAAAACTTTCAACTAAAATTGGTTTGTACGAAACCGAACAAGTGTTTTTGAGATATAGTATATTTTCAGCATCCGCAAATATAACTTTGTCCTTGATACAAACACTATGAAAAACCACTTTATTCTGTAATTATTAGTATTATACAGTTGAAACTTAGTAGGTAGATGTATCCAGTTAATCGCTTAACGTTTCTTATACAAAAAATAATGATATTTAAGGGGGGGTTCCCACACATGCAACTAAAAAATAATTTTTTTTTGATCTTACCTATGTGTGTAGGGAGTCTATGGATAGGTCTTTTAAAATGACATCGAAGTTCTTAAAAGCATTTTCTCTAAAAGTCTAACGGTTAAGAGATAGTCGCCTCCAAAGTCGTAAATTGGGCGTCTAACTTTTAAACTAAGCAAGTGTACTCGTAAATTTTGAAAAGATACATGATGTAGATCTTGACAAAAACTTTCAACGAATATTAGTTTGAACGAGATCGAACTAGTAGTTTTTGAGATAGAGCAGATTTTCAATAACCGCAAACATGACTTTGCTATTCATACAAATACTGTGAAAAACAAAGCTATATTTGCTGTCAACAAAATATTGTGGTATTGTGGCTAAGTGGAAGTAAGTGGATCTCTAATTCAGTTAAAGTTGTCACGGAACCCTTAGTGTGCGAGTCCGACTCGCACTTGGGCGGTTTTTGAATGAACTTTACATTTCGGAATATAAAGCACTGAGCACAACATTTCATGACCATTTTAATCTTTTTATTTTGCGTTTCATTATTTGAAACAAATTACTTCTATTTTTACCGTAACTCGTGACAACAATTGCAGTTTTATGCGTCTGACTATACCAGAAATTGCGCTCACAATAGCAACAGCCCAGATTGGTGGTGAGCTAACCGTAATCTCAGATTCGATGCCCAAGTTAGGCACGCGGTTGTTAGAATGCTAATAAGCTGTCGCTGTTACAAATGAATGCGAATATCTAATATAAACCCTGTCATTTCGACTTAAATTCATGGAGACTGATAAATTCCCTATGAGAAACAATAATATATAATGATTATAAATGCACTCAAATGTCTACGTCTGATTGATATATTAGACAGTCAAATACAAATTACTTTTGAATTGAGAGTAAACTAATGCTAAACATTACTTATTTGACTAAAACAGTTCAATTCAAGCTACTTTTTAAATTTTATTCGTTTTATTACACACAGTTTACCTAATGCTAAAATAAAATAATAGCATTTTTTTACATTAACGGCCGGTTCCACAATGTTTTAATCAATTCTGGTTAGCGTTATCTATCTTATACTTCTAACAAAATGACGTTCCGTATTTGAATTATTCGTAGGTTAGTGCTTATTTGTCGATGGTGAAACAGGCCCTTAATATCAAATGTTGATGCAAGACAGGCCAACTTGGGCAGGACATAGTAAACAAACAAACCCGAGGTTGAAGTGTCAACACGTGATTCAGTCTTTGTCAAAACCAAATAGACTTACAGCAAAATGCGGCTTAGATGAAGGTTCCACTGATCATATATTTTTCGCTTGCCCAAAAATTGGCTCTTCTCTATATGACTACTTACCCAGCTCTATACCCCGCCCTTGTAACTTTACCTCTTTGCTCAGCCTAGTTGATTCCCCAATCCTGGAAATACTGACTAATTTTATAATGCGCAACAAAATTAAACTTTAAATTCTACGCCCTCTTCACTTACTCATTATCTATCCCCACTTCCCTTCTTGCTTCTGTCTGACTGTCTATGTCCGTATGTTGATATTTTAATACATTTATTATTTATTTGTGTCGTCTTAATTCTGTTTGTTGTAGGTTAAAACTAACATTGCAGAATCACACTTAATCATTCTCCCATAAACAGTGCACAAACAATGCTCACACTTGACACTGGCGAAAGTGGAAACACTGATTAGCCATAAAAGAGAAGAAGAAGAAGAAGAAGACTTACAGCAACATGATTTGACAAAGAGCCCATTTTACCAACGTCAGATAACTTATCAGACTTGAAAAGTATAAAACGATTATAAAATGTCATTCACATAAATGATTACTGACAAAAAAGTGTCGTTTTCAGCGTGCCTAAGATGCGCGCCTATTTATCATTTATCACGGCAATCGATAAATTTCAAACGTCATTTTAACCATATTTAAACAGGTTTTTACTAACTTAAATGACGTATTCATTTGTGTTTAAAGCAATAAGGATTGTCTCACAAATGAAAACAATGTCAGAAAACATGTTGTTTAGGAAATGAAATTATTTTATCGACGTGATAAACTGTTTTGAGGAGTGCATATTAGGCCTACTGATTAGGCGTTGTGCTTTAAAGCTTAAAATTCACGTGCCTGTAGCTGGCATGAGCTACTTGCATTTATATCTTACTTCATGAGCTCTTGCTTGTATATGTGGGGAGTGTATTGTAAGTCTACCGTAGCCTAACAAAACAAAGGATTCCGAAGTCTAGCGTAGTCTACTGGAATGCTTCGGCATTCTTTGGTAAGATACACCGGACTTACAACTCTAGTAGGGAAAAGGGAAAACTCGTGGTGTAGTGGTCGAGCACGCTGGGTTCAAGGCGTTGCCGCTCTGAGGTCCCGGGTTCGATTCCCGGTGGCGTCAATATAGCCTGCCTGCACCAAACTGTTGTACCTACCTGTTTATTTTGATTTGTATCATTTTTGTGGCAGCTGGTGGTGATTGAGATTATTCCAGCGTTTCTTCTTAGCACTTGACAGATTGTCTGTGTCTTGTCTCGTAGCACTAATAGGGCCCAAAAGATAAGGAGACATGTTCTAGCCCCAGACGGGCCATAATTGATTGATGTAAACTAATTACTGACGTTCGTGTGTCGTAAGTGGCATTTTGTGTCTTAAATTGAATAAATTATTTTTGACTCGGACTTTCTATATTGTCTCGGGTCTGGGTGTTGTGGTACCACCGTTATTTCTGATTTCCATAACACATTGCATTAGCTACTTACTTCGGGATCAGAACAATGTATGTGATTGGTGTCTAATATTTATTTATAAATAATAGGAATATAGGCACTGCACGGACGCCAATTGCTAAACTAGCTCAAGCCAAGAACTGGCATGCAAGCTACTGGTGTGTTTTGCGTGTATGTGTAGCGCAGGTTTTATTCGACGAATATACGTTAAATGACGTTGAAAAAATCAGGCCTTAAAGTTAGAAGAAAATTCAGACATGCGGTCACAATCGGTCACATGTAGAGACCTTCGATTTTATATTTATTTATTTATTTATATATTCTTTACAGCACAAACAAAATGAAGTACAAATGGCGGACTTAATGCTTTAAAGCATTCTCTACCAATCAACCATTGGGTGAGACAGAAACAGTTGAGGCGGCATAAAATAACAAAAAAAACTAACAAAATGAATGAATTACATATACTTTTTAAATAAACCTACATAAACATACATAAATACAATAAAATCCATACTTCACGCTGAACAGATATCATGTTATTTATTCTCATTGAGAAAAAGATTGCGTATAGACTTTTTGTACACATATTTTGATGTTGATGCCTTGATCGTATCTGGGAGGGAGTTCCAAAGTCTGATGGCACTGAGGGTAAAAGAGTTGGAGACAAAAGCAGTCTTATGCAAAGGTGTGTACAGCTGCAGGGCATTGCTAGTACGGAGGGTCCGAGAACTGATGTCACTCATAAATTTAAAATTACATTTAAGATAATTGGGAGAATTTGGATTACAAAGAATATTGAACAGAGTGCAGAGGATTCGAAGATTTCTACGCTGTCGAATATTGAGCCAATTTAATTTAGACCGGTATGGAGATATATGGTCGTACTTCCGTACACCAAAAATGAAGCGAATGCAGTTATTAAGGAGACGATCAAGTTTGTTCAAAAAGTTTTGGGATAGATTCGTACAGCACACATCAGCGTAATCCATGACAGGCAGCACCAATGCCTGGATCAGCAGAATTTTGGTACTCACTGGAAGAAAGTTCCGGAAACGGTAGCGAGTTCGAAGTGAGTACGTGACTTTTTTACTGGTCTCCGCGATCTGCTTAGCCCAAGTGAATGAGCTGTCCATCATCAGTCCCAAATTTTTGACGTGACAGCTATAGGGTATGGTGCAATCGTTATAGAGTAATGCTGCCATTGGTTCACTGATTTCCCCCAGTTGGTACGGGTTGCCAATTAGAAGAGCCTGGCATTTGGAGGGATTAACTGAGATGCCGTACCTACTAGACCAGTCGGATATAGACTTGAGGTTTTTATTCATGACCTCAATGGTCGAGTTAAAGTTGTCAGCATCAGTGTGGGAGTAAAGTTGCAAATCATCAGCGTAAAGATGATAAAAGCAACTTTCCAGGTCATGAGTAATGAAATTGATAAAGACCGAGAAAAGTAGAGGCGAGAGTATACCCCCTTGTGGCACCCCTGCAACAAGGTCACACCACTGGGAAAGGTCAAAGCGGATAGCTTGCTTACGATCGTGAAGATAAGACGAGAACCATTCCAGTGCCGGTGTTGAGATACGCAAATGGGAGAGGATGGCGATAAGAATGTCATGGTCAACAGCATTAAAAGCATTAGAAAAATCAATGAGTATGAGAACAGTTATTTTAGAGTCTTCTAGTCCAGCTCTTATGTCCTCGGTGACTTTTAGAAGAGCCGTAGTAGTGCTATGAACAGGACGGAAACCAGATTGAAACTCACTGATAAGATTATTGGAGAAAATGAAGGTGGACAGTTGTTTATATACAATGGCTTCTATGACTTTTGAGAGAAACGGGAGGATAGAAATAGGACGAAAGTGACTAAGAAGGTGGGGTTCGTGACTTTAGGGAGTGGGCGAACAAAGGCTTTTCGCCAAATAAGAGGAAACACCCCAGACGCTAAAGAAAAATTAATAATGTGTGTGATGATGGGGACCAAATTCCCGAGTATTGGAATGAGCATGTTTCTGCTTATATCGTCACACCCAACCGCCTTGGATTTTATGGAGAGAACGGTTTTGCGTACCTCGTCACCAGTAACCAGAGAAAAGTGGAAAGAATCGATGAGTTGAGGGTCTCTAGAAAGAATGGAGGATATAGTGGAAGATTTGACAGCCGTGCAAAGTTTGGATACAGAAGAGAAATGAGAATTAAGATCATCAAGGGAGTGAGACACGTTTACATCAGACGAAGCAGATTTACCAAACCCAAGTGAATTGAGGAACTTCCAGGTATTTTTGGGTGGAGTTTGAAAAAGATTATGATGGTAATGACGTCTTTTAGCTGCCCTTACCATCTGGTTACACTTATTTCTAGCCCTCTTGAACAAAATCCAATGCTCATCACTACGCCAACGCTTAAAATTTCTAAATGCACGGTCACGTTTGGTCATTGCTAGACGAATAGTTTGAGTGAGCCAAGGAGCAGGAGGACGCCGCAACCTAACCGGATATTTAAGTATACTCTTATAGATAAATTATATGTGTAGACTTGACAACAATGATTTAACCGCCTCTGATTTACCTTTTTTTTTCGACAAATTTTATCTGTAGGTATTTCAGAGGTGAATGAGATTTTCAAAACCTTCAGTTTTCGGTCATGGTCGGAAGCTTAAATAAATGTCCCATACAAATCAGTCGGCCACATTGACGAATATATATGGTGAGGTAGTATAGATCATGGTGGACTTAATACTAAAAGCATTTACTGCCAGTCAAACCTTTAGGTTGCAAGATAGCAATGGGTTGTAAATGTGTAGGTGTTGATGGTCTCATTATTTTACCTCCTTAAATATGGCAACACATAGCAAAGTCTCCGTGTATTGTTCTTGCGTTATTGTGCATTCCGCTCAGGCAAGCAGTTGATAATAAAGATATTGTTTGAATAAGAAACAACTGTATCTGGAATCACAATGACTTAGTGTTTTGCAGTCCTGTCGGGTCTAGGGCCCGTTATGTGCATGTAGGAATGGTAACGGTGTCAAATGAAGGCTTGAAATGATATAAATGAAGGTATTTATTGATGTAAAGTTCTATTGTTTAAAAATAGCACACACAATATTACATATCCCATGAAATAAATAAGTTGAATCAAAATTAAATGTATTGTGTTCAGTTCAACTGAAAATACTTAGAAAAAGTACTTTTTGATATTTTATTATTTAAAAAAAAAAGACCCAAAGAATAATTTTTATGTTTCATATTATCAATACCAATATTGTAAAGCTAAAGAGTTTGATTGTTTGTTTGAACACGCTAATCCCAAGAACTACTGGACAGATTTGTTTTTATTTTGTTGGATAGGTAGCTTATTTATCGAGGAAGGCTTTAGGGTATAAAACATCACGCTGCGACGGAAGGGGAGGGAGTAAACTTAAATTGCCCGGCCGAAGTCGCGGGGGACCGCTAGTTTTATAAAATCTTGGAAATAAAATAAAAAAGCATAATTTGATTTTCCATACTATGATTCATCAATTGTATTCATTCGCACTTCATTATTCATTTAATTCTACTGCATAGATTATTTCATAATGACACGAATCACTTTGCGGTTGTGGTAATACATAATAATAATGCCATTTAATTTTATATAAAAACTACAAATGACGTTTTAACAGTTACCGCGTTTTGTAACGTGTCTATCAAACAATGACTCATTAAAAATAATTGAGTCGGTACCATCATTATTTATAACACTATAATGGCTTTTATTTAACTAAAAAGTGCCATATTAAGAAGAAAGATCTCGTTAATTCATTATTTCTTGTATGGACATTGTTTAGTTGCAAATTACAATCAATTATTGCTGATAATGCGAGTAATTAGGTAATTAGGTACTTAGGCGCTTGTATTTTTTTATCGAAGTATGGACATCAGCACGTCAAGGTAAATACTACGGTATCTTACGCAGTTGTAATAAGGGTAAGTTTTCAACAAAAAATGTATAGCTTGATGCGCTGGCGACTATATATACGAGACTGGTAAACGTGATGAAAATGTTTTCTTCTTTCTGTCCTGACTTCATTAGTTAAAAGAATAACTTATATCTTTAAGTTATTACAAAAAATATATTTAACAATTATTATAAAAGCGCTTGTCTTTTTCAGGACTTAAAATACTGAAATTTTGTTAACAGTTTCGTCATTGTTGACAAAGCATGTCCAAAATTTATAATTATTACTCAAATATTTACTTCTTGATTTTTCTGTTAAGTTTCAACACTCGGTCTGTCTTTTAAACTTCTTGTATGCAAGGTCCATATCAGATACAAACATTTTACAGGATGTAGAATACCTTCTCAAGAAACCATCGTAGTATAAAAAAATCAAACGTTTATTTCCAACAAATACATATGCATTATACACCTATTGCAATATAAAGCACACACGCGCAGGCGATGATTTGTCAGAACCGCATCTTGCTGCGTTTAAATTTTAATGAGATATGGGCGTTGATCAGGATAAAGACTTGATCCTCTGGAGAGAGGCAATCAAGGAAGAAGATAGGGATGTCTATATTTATTTTTGTCTGTCAGTTTCAGAAGACCCTCAAAGCTTACATTGAAAATATTATGCGAAAACAGAACATGTCTGTTGTAAGGGTCAGAAGCTCTAGTTTTCACTCATTTAAGCTTTATTTTTGAATCACTCGTTCGGATATGGCGTGTGATTTTCGTTCGAAACCAAACTAAATTTCAACGAAAACGGATTAAATACATACGCAAATACTTAGAATATTGAGTATATATTTTTTCATTACTCCTGTGTGGATTTAAACTGTTTTTCATTCGATAATCGGACATAAGTAAATGAATATCACACGCCATTTTGGCGCGAGTGATTCAAAATAAAGCTCTAGAACCTTGAAAATCCAGGGTACATGTTACGGACACCCAATCATGTTTAGTAATAAGTTTAGTTATATTTATTTGTAAGGATTTTTGATGAAAATAAATATGATTTTCTGTTAGGGCCATAGCGAGTAAGCATTGTATTTAGCTTAGGGATCGTTTTATTTCAATAATAAGAAACCTGTTAGTTAGGAATTCCCATTTGCAAATTAGGTAGGCAGGTAGGGTTACAATTAACTAGCTAGGAAATATTAAGAAATATGTAGGTAGTTTGGTACAGGGGCGAGGGAGACCCTAGTAGGCTGTCTCGCTCAGGTGGAGCGAGGCCGGTAAAGCCTTCGAATTTCCTGTCCCCCATATCGCACTTTCTGAAGGTAGGTAGGAAACCCATAGAGTGGATTGTTGCGAATGGGAATTTTATGACGATTAATGTAGGTAGGTTACAAAAACGTAAGAAGGAATACGCAGATGTTGTTATGTGTCCGTCCTTATTTGTAACTAATCTGTATTAGTCGATAAGTCAGACATGTATTTTTGGATAAATAAAGGGCCGTGAGTGGGCCAGATCGTTACACGCTCTCACGGTCACCGATCTCAAAAAGAAGAGTTTTATTTGGAATCTACAGTATACACATCGAAGAAAAGATCGTCGGAAAATTGACTCAGCCTGCCTGTAGTCAATAGTATAAGAACACCATTTATATGTCAACTAAGCTAAAACAAGTTCATCTTCGTTCTCTTAGCTTCGTATTCGTATATTTGTAAAAAATACGATTTCAAAACAACTACAACATTGCAACAGTTTTTAAACATTTGAATTTTGTATACAACTTTCTTGAAAAAAAACTGTACGTTGTACTTTAAGTCTACCATCCATCTTAAACCGACAACCCTAAATAAAAGGGGTAAAGAGTAAATTCTTCGTAGTGGTTTTCTGCTAATCATGAACGGTGATGGTTCCTGGTACAGTCACTCACAAAAATACTGTGATCGTAGTGCGAGTCAAAGCGAGCGCTCGATGCGTTTGATCGAGTAAGTCTCGCTCCGACTCGCACTACGGCCTCTGTTTCTTAGTTTTAGTTCGAATATTGAGTGATACTTGTAGCAGCACTACAATAGATAGTTTTTCAACAGGAATAAGAGAGCACTTTTAAAAAAACCTTTGTCATTATCAGTCTTCTTCTTAGCACTAGCCCACAATTGTCCCGAAGCTGTGGTAGGGCCAATGTTGGGACGTGTATAAGTGCTAGCAATAGCCTATGTACAAAATAAATTAATTTTGAATAATTTAGATTTTTTTGAGTCAAAGGACGTCCACTGCTGAACATAGGCCTACCCCACGGTTTTCCACAGCGACAAGTAGGTAAATAAATAATACTTTAAAGGTAAAAAATAATTTTTTTTCGTTGTAATTCATGTTTTTTACACTTGTGTTATTTTGTATTCTTATAAGCCCATGAGCAATTTATGGTTTCTTATTTTCATCTTAGAAGAATAGTTGTTAAGAATTGCTAACTGTTTCCAAGCAAATAGCAGTAACTGTAGTCAAACTAAGTGTTACTTGGCTTCCAAGTTTTATAATGCATAATTCCCTGTAAAATTAAGTTTGAATGAAAAAATAAGATAAACCTTACACAAATAAATCAAAGAAATAAATAAAATTTGACTTTGTACAAGTTTAAATTCAATTAATAACGAAACGCAGGAACCAAATGTTTAGTGCAATATTTAAAAAAGTGATTTCAGACATGTTTTTATTCTGCTAACTGTACTATAGAGGTTACATTCTTACTGAATAACACTAGTCATTTTGCACAATACTCATGCATGAGATTGTGTTATTGAATCCATTTGCCATATCATTTGAATTGAAATAGATTTAACGCCCTAATTTTGAATCACTCGCATCGATATACCATCATCATCATCAACATCATTATCAGCCAAAGGACGTCCACTACTGAACATAGGCTTCCCCCAAGGCTTTCCACAGCGACCGATTACTAGCTAGCGGTCTGCATCCAGTTTGATCCTGAGATCTTTACAAGGTCGTCTGTACATCTTATCGGTGGACGTCCTACGCTACGTCTTGTACGCTGACACTGTGTTATTGAATCCATTTGCCATATGATTTAATATCATACAATTGAAATAGATTTGAGGCCCTATTTTTCAATCATCATCCTCATCAACATCATTATCAGCCAAGGGACGTCCACAGCTGAACATAGGCCTCCCCATGGTTTGCCACAGCGACCGATCATAAGCAGTCTGTATCCTTGTCTGTCCATCTTTGGTGTACGTCCCACGCTGCGCTTTGGGTCGAAAGGTCACCAATGTAGAACTTTTTTGCCCCAAAAGGCATCAAGCGGTTCGCGCTACCAAGATTTGTCAAGATACCGTGTGATATGTATTGATTAATGTCCGTTTTTCGAACGAAAATCTGTTGAACTCCACACATGAGTGAAAAATATAACTTAATTTTGTGAGAACTAACGTCTATGTTTCGCGTGATATTCGTTAATTTTTAATTCATTTTCCAAGAAAAATCACACATCATATTTAAGCGAATGATTCAAGAATAGGAGTGTGACCCTGAATGATCTCTACGAATAATGATTTACAAGTTACTTAAACTTAAAAATAACAACATAAATAGACTAGTTTAAGTAAGTGAATGATCAACCAAACAAAATTTGTCTCAAGCAAACGAATGCAACCAACTTTTAGGCGTAAACAAATTGTAAGCCTAACCTAAGCCAACACATATTTCAACTAAGGACATATTACAACTAAGGTCTATATGACATATTACAACTAAGGACACTCCGTTAAATTATCTGGTGTAGTGGTCGAGAAATCGCCTACTACGCAGCGGGTGCGGGTTCGATCCCCGCACAATACAAACATTTGTGTGCATGAACATGTCTGTTTGTATTGGTCTGGGTGTTTTCTATGTATTTCATGTATGTATTTACAAACAAAAAGTATTTAAGTATTATATCCGTTGTCTGGCACCCATAACACAAGCTTTGAGTAGCTTACTTTGGGACTAGATGGCGATGTGTGGGAATGTCCAAAGGATATTTATTTATTATTTAAAACCTTTAAAATATCTTTAAGGTATATCATTTCAACAACAGGTAGGCATTAGGACTGTTCCACCTGGCCCACTAAAATTAACTACATATTTAAACCCTTAAGCAGGCCGCGGACATTCATGCGTCCCACATAGATTTTTTGATACTGTAGCCAGGTTTAATCAGTAAAAAACTAGCAGCGAAAATTTTGCAATCACTATATTTTATGTCAATTTCTTGCGGGATTCAAAAAATATGAAACATTTGCGAAGCGTTATGTGGGAGCTATACATCCTTTGCCTGTTTATGTGATCATCAAATTAACTTCTTTTGAATACAAGCTATTTCTCCCGACGATTCTTTTAATTTATACAAAAAAAATCTTCAGCAAAATGACCTCGTTTTTTGAATTCGGTATCAATGAAAAGCATGATTTAAATTAATTACAAAAAATATATGTATCAAAAAAAGTTCTTACCCAGGCACACGGATTATGGTTTCCCACAAAGGTATATTTTTCATCGTTATCAGTATTATTTTAGACATCTGTTGATTAGAAATCAAAGAAGGCATTATCCAAAACCTAAATCCTTAAGCAAAAGTTAATTTCTTCTATCAGTTCTCCTCGGCCTGATTAAGGGTTAAAGTACTTCAAAAAGATTACAAAGCGGTGACCAATTTGCTATAGTAAAAACCGTAATTATCTGTACGCGTAAAAGTAACCTATATTTAAGCGTTAGAACAATGAACATTGCAATCAGTCTTACTAACCTTTAGGTAGTAGAGCAATTAAGAATATTGTCAATCTATATGTAAAGCGGCGCTAGACTTTATGTCCTTTTAATTTTAATTATTTCTGTCCATTAAAATACTTTAATTCACAACCAATTTGAAGTGCAAAGCCATTAGCGTAATCAATATTTTTATTGTTGCCTTAAATTTAAATTAAAGCGCCGTTAATGACTGCAATTATATGCGTTTAAATTCAAAGACGTTATAAAAATGTGGTCCCATAACAACTCCTTGTGGTACGCCTTCGTGTCAATTTGTATGTTGGTAAGGAATAATCACATACGTTGATGGATGCAGATATTTTAAGGTAGATTTACATTGGACGTCACAAGTTACAAACGACTCTCACAAGTGAGATGCGTTGAGGTATGGGGTGAGGGGTGACACCTGTACGTTAATTACGTTTCGTTGCGTAAACTCTATTATTTTGTTTATATGTTGTGTAAAATTAATTTAAACCTTTTCCTAATTATTTCTATCTCTTATTCTGAAAAGATAAAAAGTAGGAGGTTTGTATTTAGATATATTCACTCCTCTTGTTATTCGTGTAACTTTATTTTACGTTAAGTAAAAACCCGTCTGTTTGATAAGTTTAACTGAACTGTTTAGGAGTCAGAACTCGCAAAGCCATTGGTCCTGCGCCTTAAAAATCCCTCATCTCCGGTTATGTCAGAATGTCAACGCATCGGAATAAGAAAGGGAAGGACATGCATTTGATCTCATAACCCTGTTGAAAAAAACTGTAGAGTTAAAAGACGAATCGTCACGCATCCGTTAAGTCGCGTTTTAACTTACCTTCGATACAAATCTACACGTGCCAAGATAAAGGTGACGTGGGTTGCCAATGCAGTGGTCAGGCCAGTGACAATGTTGACTATAGCGACTATAAGTACCTAATCGATTTATAAGCGAACTGGAGCTCTATTTTGGAATCACGCGCGTCAATATTACGAGTGATTTTCGTTTGAAGATCGATTAAAAATCAATTAAAATCACGTAAATTACTGTCGCATGTACTGACAAAATGAAGGTACGTTTTTTTTAATCGTTCTTGTGTGGATTTAATCCGGTTTTCTATAGAGAATGACACATTTATAAACGAAAATATTTTTGAACCGCTCGCGTCAAAATGGCGTGTGATAGTCATCGATTAATGTCCGATTTTTGGATGAAAAACTTTAAAGTTTAAATTGTTTATTGGTTTGTCAAACAAAGGGATGATTTAAAAATATTATTTTATTTTATGAGAACTTACGTACATATTTATCTCGGTTTTCGTTGGTTTTTAGTTCGCTTTTAAACTAAAATCACACGTTATATCCAAGCGAGTGATTCAAAAATAGAGCTCCAGGAAACAGAAGACGCATAATCGTTTTCATTATTCAGACCAGATTTCTGTGGAATTTCTTGGTATTTTCTAAAAACTTAATCAACCAGTCTGTTGTAATAGCTGGACTACATAAATTGTTCCTTCGTGATTACGTAAAGGTTTTTAATAGCCTGTTCATGTCTCAGGTAGAAAAAGATTAATTGGCTCGTTATATTGTAGGGTTACTTAGAGTTCTGATACACTAACAGTTTCTCGCGGTTTTGTACGTGGCAACTGTTAAAGATTCAGTAACACTAAGGCAGCTACACCAATTTCTTCAACGATAGTGTAAATGTTATAACCAGCGTGTGTGTTTGAAAAACCTTAACTAATGGTTATTTAAATAGCTATTCTGACATTATATTGATGTAGATTTTCTTCAAAATACACACAATCGTAATTATTCAACAGCTGGGGGCTGATTCTCGCGGCAATAGAACTTTTTTCCTGTGGTAATTCGATTACGATTTTAAACGTTTTACTTACAAAATCAAGTAAAATATTTATACGTAAAATACCTAGAGCACGAACAAAATCTAAATAAATAGAATTCGTGACCCTGAGAAATTTAAAACCGATTTTTCTTTGACAAAGATTTGATCGGTGAACTTTTTTTCGCACACGAATTGTACGACAATTTCCCACCTGATAACGAAATTTTACCATTACTATCGATGAAGAAATTGGGCCTAAGACGAACAATTCGAAAGTATGTCTTTATTAAAACCAAGGTGTGAAATATGTTTATCATCATCATTATTAGTCGCTGGACGTCCACCGTTAAGCATACGACATGGTTTTCAATAGCGATCTGTTGCAAGCGGTCTGCATCTACTAGACCCCTTACACACACGACTTTTAGCATCGATGCAGTCGCGCGTTTTGAAAACGCGTTTCAGCATCGCGACTCGCGTAATGAACAGATTTAATTTGGCATCGATGCAGTCGCGCGTGAGCATCGATGCAGAAGCGCGACTGATTCGATGCTAACGTGCGCTAGTATCGATGCAGTCGCCAATATTCAGTAGATAAAATTTCTAGCTTCTGTATCGCGACTGTTTCGATGCTAAAAGTATGCGTTGCGTTACTACACTGCGGGTGTGTAAAGGTTGACATTTTGCTACTGCATCGATGCTAACGCGCGGTAGCATTGCGACTGCATCGCTGCTAAAAGTCGCAGTGTGTGAAGGATCTTACATATGTTTCATAATGGGAACCAAAGATAAATGTTTAACTTGTGATTTTATTAGTAAGAATCTATTCCTGTTTTATTAAAAAGTCTTAGTACAGTAAAGCAATCGAAAAGAAGTAAAAAATGTTAATGATACCATAAAATTATTCAATTTAGCTCTCAAGATATATTATTATTTCGCATTTGTTAGTTTCTAATAAATAAAGATAGCCATTATATAAATATTTCAATTTAACTAATGTGTAAAGATGCACTTATAATAAATTTTTTATGAATCAATGAAATAGATTCGTAATTTCATGAAGTATATTGAGAGTTTAAATTATTTTTTAGAGTAGATTGTATTCCTTCTATAGGTGATTGATAATCCTGAATTAATATTCATACTGAAATTATTTCCATATTGCGTAATATTAAAGTATTTTTAATTAAAGCTGCATAAAATATATTTTTATTATTTAGTAAATTACTCACATTAAGCTTCTACTAAATAAAAAATCATGTTTATTATATCATCCAATTATTTGTATTAAATAAGTAATCAAAACCGTATACCTAATTCAATTGTCAATATCAATGTTTGTAGTTTCGACCCCAATAACACTATTTCATAACGCATCAAAAACTATTTCATCTCTTCTTATGGGAAAATCCATAGATAAAGCCAACCCACTTTGGTGAAAATCCCCGTACCGAGTCACAAACGTTTGGTCACAGATTAGAGAATAGTTACTGTTTGGTCATTGGGCGAACGTCGTACAGCATCCGTAAATGCTTACGTACAAAAATATAGATGGCGCTAGGAGCGTAAGATTGCGAAAAAACTCAAGGGGTTGTAGCGGCAAGGTTTACGGCAAGGGGTTGCAATGTAGTACTTACGAGTTTTCAGTAGATGGCGCTGTCTGAGGCAACAGTGTGCGATGCGACAATCTGAAACGAGAAGAAAATAGCTTGTTAGATTTGGTACCTATCCTATTTGTTCTTGTAAGAATGTCTTATTGTAAACGAATATATCAAATATATCCGTTTCGCAACATGGTTCTTAGATCGAAAGGCCGGGAAATGCGATCCAATTAGGCAGATCGATCTATTTTTGCTCATTAAAGTACCTATATTATGCAAAGCTCTTATGCCAAGTAGGTATGTATGCCTACAGTGTGTGGCTTGTCATGGGAGCAAAAGTGTTAGTCAACGATTCTACAGAGTACACGTAGCTACATTGACCAGTTATAGTGCTCTAAAATTCTTTTACTTAGGGCCGAATTTTCAATGGTCAGATAAAACTTAACAGACTGATAAATTATAAAGGGACAGATTTTAAAAAATGACAGTTACGCATTGCTGACACTTCGGTGACGTTTTCAAATTTGACATATTTTATTTTGTTCGACGAAAATTTCTTATTTGACTATTGAAAAATCAGCCCTTAGAGACATAGTTATCCAAAGTTATAATCCCTACTTTAATATAAGTAAGTAATTCAAAATCGCTAACTCGTTGTAGTAAATGACAGTGTCAATTTCTAAGACGACACATTGCTGGTTCGACTTATTTTGTTAGAAAATAAAAATAAATTTTATAAATTATAACCATTAAGAATAGAATACTGGTTACTAAGAGTACCTTAATTTTAAATAATTCTCCTATTACAGGCTATACCCTGTTGAAGTTGGTAATGCTTTGAATTGGTTTGGTGTGAGCAACTTGACAATACAACGTAACTCTTGATTTATCAGTAGCACATCTTAAACAAAGTAACTAGT
This sequence comes from Pyrausta purpuralis, assembly GCA_963924145.1. NCBI lineage: Eukaryota > Metazoa > Arthropoda > Insecta > Lepidoptera > Crambidae > Pyrausta > Pyrausta purpuralis. The sequence continues at coordinate 19,294,021 of OZ001658.1, forward strand.
TTAGTATGTCTTTCGGGGTGTCAGTTCGAGTTACCTCCACGTGACGACTGGGATGTTACTGAATCCACTCTGACTCGTCAGAGGGGAGGCAGTAGCGCCTGTCGCGGTTCACCCTGGGCAACGCCAGGTAGTGCGGCATTGAAATTTCACTCTGGGATCTCAATGACGTGGTATCTGGCGGCTAAAGACTCGATACCATCCCCAATCTAAGGTGTTATCCGTACCGTGCCGAGAGATGCGTGGCTGAGGGGGAGCTCAGTCGTTAACGGTGGGCCCTCGATACCAGGCGACCTCGAGGTGTATCTAGCCTTACTCCGGCATGCGGGGCTCTGCCGGAGTGGACCTACTTTCCCTAGCTACTCGTGGGATCAACATGAATAACGATTTTAAAACTAACAAAGACGATGGTAACCTGGAAGACCTATGCCAGGAACTTATGCCTCTGATAGAAGGCGCAGAGCAACCTGCCCAAATATCGGAGCAACTCTCCATGGAGACAGAGGACTCCATCAGCACGGCGGAAAGGGCTGCTTGCGGCTCACCCTCGCCGGCTGATGAATCCACCGCCTCCAAACGTAGTGACAGGAAACTGTCAAGTGCTGCCAAAAAGCGCTTCGTGGCTCTGAGACAGCTGGGAGTGGAGCCGAGTATGGCTTCAACACTAGCGTTAAAGAGCTTCGCTGAGCTGAAGCAGATGGGGTATAAGTTTAAATCCTCACAGTCTGAATCTGCGCGCAAACCGGTCAAACGGGTTCGCTCAGAGGAAGAATCACCAAAGGGACATATCACCAAAGCCCCAAAGGTGAGTGAGGACCTAAACACCCCAACCACCGTAGCCTACAGCGAGGCCGTACGCTCAATCCGGGTTGGCATAAAAGACTCCAAGTCCTTGATGACTGACACACAACTGGAGTTGCTGCGCAATACCATCCTGCAAAGCATTGCTCAATCCGGAAGGGGTGAAGGGCCTAAATTTAAGGGCTGCTCCTTCAAGCCAGGCTGGCTCCTCATTACATGTGAGAATGAGCGGTCTAAAGCATGGCTTGAGAGAAAAATACCCCCCCTCAGACCGTGGCCGGAGGCGAGACTCGTTCTCATGAACGAGTCTGACATCCGGAAACCTAATGTAGGGGTGGTATTTATCCCAAGCTCTGAGGCAGACTGCGCAAAGCGGGCCTTAGAACTTTTCGGTGCTCAGAATGAGGGTCTGAACACCGAACATTGGAAGGTCCTCAATACGAAGGTCGAAAAGGGAGGTCATACTTTGACCGTATCCTTGGACGACCACTCGTTTGAGGCCCTCAAGATTGCGGACCTAAAGGCCAACATAGGCTTTAAAAAGGTCCAGTTCAGGATCAGGGGCCCTATCACCTTGGCCATTGATCCACCTCACGCTGAACCCTCGACCTCCACCGCAACCAACACCACCCTAACCCCCACACCTACAACCACTCCCGCTGAGGGCTCCGTGCAGGTCCGTGCAGGACCACAACGGAACATCCCTCCTCCAACTCCCTCCACATCCACTTCGACAGGGACCAATAGGGGAAGAGGTACGCGGTTTCCCCTCCATAGGGGGGCCACTAGGGGCGCACATCCGTCCAGAGGAAGGGGAAACAGCAGGGGAACAAACCGAGGACGGCGGGGCACACAAGGGCGCCGCGGCTCCCACAGCCAGTAATCCCCACCAACCTCAACGCCCAAAGGGGCTGGCGGTGCTCCAGGTCAATCTACACCACGCTATTGCAGCCTCTGCGGTTGTAGAGAAGATCTTTAGCGAAGGTGGCCTGGACATCGCTCTCATTCAAGAACCATGGATAAACGCCGATTCCGTGGTAGCCGGTCTGAACAATGCGGGTAAGATACTTGTATACGATAAAGGCCTCAGACCAAGGGCCTGCATCGTATTTAACAAAAATATTAACTTCTTACCTGTTCCAGAACTTTGCAGCGAAGATACAGTCACCGCATACGTAGAAGTCAAAGGGCCGAATAGGCCCAAAGTACTTTTCTGCTCGGCATATCTTCCTGGTGATAAGCAGGATCTCACTGAAGAACTGACTAAATAGTGGGATGCGATGCTAACGCCCACCATACCATCTGGGGGAGCTCGGATACGAACAAAAGAGGTGAGCTACTATCCGATTTTCTACTAACTAACTGTCTACATGTGCTGAACAATGGCCACACGCCAACATTCGTAACAAAAAATAGACAAGAAGTATTAGACCTAACATTCGCAACAAAAAATGTGTCAAAGTGTGTAACAAAATGGCACGTCAGCAGCGAGAATTCAATGTCCGATCATAGACATATACTTTTTGATGTTTCCGGGTTAGCAGAAGCTCAACACGTAAAAGTGAGAAATCCAAAAGACACCTCCTGGGATATGTATAGAACCATACTCAGCGAGAATCTAAAGGACATACCCAAAACTATCAAAACACCTGACTCTCTTAATGCCGCGGTCAAGATGCTCAACAATGGCATAATAGATGCCTACGAACAGAGCTGTCCCGAAAGAGAAATAAAACCGAACAAATCACCCGTGTGGTGGAACAAAAAACTGGAAAAGCTCAGAACCACCACACGCCGTATATTCAATCGGGCCAAACCGTGCAATTGGGACCAGTACGGCAAGGCCCTTACAGAATATAACAAACAAATCAGAAAAGCCAAAAGAGCTTCTTGGCGACGCTTTTGTGAACAAATTGCCCAAACCCACAAAGGAGCAAGAATTCACAAAATACTCGCTAAGACCCCAAATAAATATCTTGGACTACTTAAAAAGCCAGATAACACATTTACGAACACTGAAATGGAGACTCTAGATCTCCTTAGGTCTTCACACTTTCCGGGTTCGTACCAAATCGACACACAAAGCTACACCCAAAGGAATAATGAATTCCATAGGGCAAAATGCTCAGACTGGAATAAGGCCGCTAATATCTTTAGGCCTAACCAGATTAGATGGGCTTTGGAAAAATTCCAACCATTTAAATCAGCGGGAGAAGACGGCATTTTTCCTGCTCTTCTGCAAAAAGGAAATGACCTGCTTCTTCCACATCTGGTAAAAATTTTCAGAGCAAGTTACGCCTGGGGTACTATACCAGAACCATGGAATTGGGTCAAAGTACGTTTTATACCAAAAACAGGGAAGAGAGACTACTCACAACCCAAATCCTTCAGACCCATAAGTCTAACATCCTTCCTAATGAAGACCATGGAAAGGATTGTAGACCAGCACATTAGGGCCAAATACTTAGTGGACAGGCCATTAAGTATCAACCAACATGCATACCAAAAGGGAAAATCCACTGAAACAGCCCTCCTCGATCTGGTCGACAAGGTGCAAAAATCCCTAGAGGATAAGCAAACAGCCCTGTGTGCTTTTCTAGATGTTGAAGGTGCATTTGACAACACCCCTATAGAAACCATTCTTAATGGAATGGAGGCAAAAGGGATAGATGAAAGCACCATCAGATGGGTAAAAAACATGCTCTCAAATCGAGTAGCAAACATTACCCTCAATGCTTCAAAGCTTGAATTCCTTGCCACGAGAGGATGTCCACAAGGAGGAGTACTGTCTCCACTTCTATGGACCCTAGCAGTAGACCAACTACTTGTTAAGATGGCAGAAAAAGACTATGATACCCAAGGCTATGCTGATGATCTAGTAGTGATCATCAGAGGTCCCTGCCTCAGCACAATTTCTAGTCTAATGCAAGGCGCTCTCAACACCATAAGTAAGTGGTGTAGAGAAAATGAATTATCTATCAATGCAGATAAAACAGTGATAATCCCATTCACAAGAAAGAGAAAACTGGAAAAACTGGTGAATCCAAAGTTAAACGGTAAAATTCTTCCTTACTCTTGTGAAACAAAGTATCTAGGGGTAACGTTTGACCAAAAACTTACCTGGAACTCGCACCTAGATAATATCATTCAAAAAGCCAAAATGGCTCTGTGGAGCTGCTGTCGAATGGCGGGGTCAAGATGGGGACTAAACCCCAAAATTGCCCTATGGCTGTACACAGCGGTCGTGAGACCAGTAATAACATACGCACCTGCCGTCTGGTACAGCAAGGTCAACCAAGCGACAACAATACAGAAACTAAGCAGCCTGCAAAGGCTTGCCTGCATCACAGCAACTGGAGCACTGTCTACGACACCAGGGGCAGCTTTGAACGCTCTGCTGGATCTAACACCTCTGCATTTACATGTGCAAAAAGTGGCCAAGCAGAGCACGTATAGAATCTGCTCCCGCACGAAAGTCAGATGGGCTTCTCAAAATCTGATAAAACTCAAGGAATCAGTACTTGAAAACCGACTACTAAGCATGCCTAGTGACGACATGCATACAGAATGTAACTTTACTAAGTTATATTCCGTAAACTTACCTTCTAGAGATAAATGGCTTGAGGGCCAAATGTCATTTAAGAAAGGTAGTCACGTCTGGTACACAGACGGATCCAAAAAAGGGAATGATGTAGGTTGTGGGATCTACGGAGAGAGGCCTAAGCTCAAAGTTAGTATAAACATGGGGACTGAAACCTCCATCTTCCAAGCCGAGGTCTTTGCCATAAACAAATGTGCAGAGATAAACCTTGAGAAGAGACTCCGGAACCAACACATCTACATCAACTCAGATAGCCAAGCTGCATTGCTGGCTCTAAAATCCTTCGAACAAATGTCAAAACTGGTGCAAACATGCACTGAGACATTGAATGAACTGGGAAACACCAACAAAGTCACACTTACATGGGTACCAGGGCATTCAAAGATTGAAGGAAACGAAGTAGCAGATGAACTTGCTAGAGAAGGAGCCGATAACCCTCAAATCGGCGTAGAACCATTCTGTGGCATCACCAAACAACGCGCTACTACGCTTCTAACCACCCTCTGTAAGCAAGAGGCTATTGAGTCGTGGAAGTCTACACAAGACAAGAACACTCAAAAGCACTAATTCGAGGTTACAACAACAAAGTAGCTAAAGAACTGTTAAAGTTCGAAAGATACAAAGCTTGTGCAGTGACCAGAATACTAACTGGCCATTGCAAACTGAACAAACATTTGGCCAATATGAACATGACCGAAGACACTCTATGTAGATTCTGTAATACAGAAGAAGAAACGGCCATTCATATCGTCTGCTCATGCGGACCGCTTATGAGCAAAAGAAGTATCCATCTCGGGCGGCACATCATGCACCCGGATGAGATAGCAGATATCACGCTCCAAAGAATCTGGAAATTTATGGACTCAACGGGACTAAGCAGTGAAATTTAAATATAAGGGCGCCACAATAGATCATACCTGGTCGAGCTGGCAACTTTAGAGCCCAACAACTAATAATAATGTCTTTGTTAATATTTATAATTAAAACAATAAGACTCATTATAATTCCTATAATTCTTCATGGTAAGTTCGTTTTAATTTAATTGACGACCTCCGGTGTGTAGTGGCTAAGCACGCTGGATTTTAAGGCTTGGCCGTTCTAAAGTCCCGGGTTCGATTCCCGGTCGGGTCACTGTAGACAGATCTGATTTCTACATCGATTGGGAATCGAACCCGGGATTTGGAGCGGTACTACCGTTTTGTCTGATTTCCATAACACAAGTGCATTGGCTAGTTACTTTGGGATCAGAACAATGTAAGTGATCGGTGTCAAATCTTCTAAAGGACAATAAAAACAAACCTCTTAAACTATTAATTTTCCAGTTCATAGAATCCAATAAGTCTGAATCTATAATTTCGAATAGGGCTACTAAAGCTAATAAGATGTCCGTCAATACTCAATGGGAGCCATAGAAGGGCGAGGCTACCCCAAGGGGCGGTGACACACATGGCGTGGTGGGGGTCAGAACAATTTTTGGGTTCAACCACCATCAAATTATGGGGTGGCGCGTTATAAACTGGTCGTTTTTAGTAAAAAAAAAGTAATTGAGAAAATTAGAAGACTAATTTGACGGACGTTTGCGGTCAGCTTTTTAGCGTGTGTATTTTTTAAGTGTTGTGTAGATAATTAAGAGTGAAATTAGTAATTTTGTAAATTGAGGCTAGTAATATTTTACGTTTAATGTGATGCTACTAATGAATTGAATGAAAATAATTTTATTTACTTACATTAGCTTCACGCTCAGTGCGATTGTTAAAAAAAGAGAAGAAATACTGAGATTAAAATAAATTTTAGTTTCCAACAATTCTACTAATTTATAAACCGTTTTCATATACCTACAGAGTTTAAAAGTATTGTAACATTAACATAAATGAACTCTAACAATTAATTGTGTTACTATTGTTTGTACTGACGCTTAATATTATCTTTATAATCTTTAACTGTCAGTCTACCTATACATAATGACGTCATGTCTAGTGTCTGCCTGTCATATGCACATCCTCGACAGAGCCCGTAATTATAAACGCAGCCCGCCTCTTCCGTGTCCGGCCCACGTGGGATCGGTGTATTAATATTTATTAACAGCGATTGAGACGTACACGTCCTGCCACTAAAAGGACTGTTTCACCATCTACAAATAAGCACTAACTATTAATTCAAATGTGGAACGTTATTTATAAAGTAATAGAAAGATAATGCTTGGGAACTTATTGGGACAAACATTGTGAAACAGGCCGTATATGTTGATATTTAAAAAAAGTTTTATACTAGTTTCAATGACACGTCTTAGTTCAAGAAATTGAAAGGCTATGTTTAAAGAAAATATATTTACTCTCATAAAGACATAATATTAGAGTTGTGATCTTTACATACGCCCGTATAACCTGTATAAATGAAAACTTATAAAGGTTGTCGCCTGTAATTGAGGAAGAAAAAAGTTGGGCCCGTTAAGTAACCAGTAATAAAATAAAATGGTTTATATAACTAACAATAAATTTCTTGAAATTTTCTAATAAAATAAATTTAACCTGCAATAAATGTATTGGAAAGAAATGTGTCTAGTCATAGAACTTGACATTGTCAGTTACTACAACGAGTTAGCGATTTTAATATACAGTGATTAGGGATTATAACTTTGGAGTACTATTATCTCGGAGTTACAACATTTTAGAACACTATGATCAGGTCAAGGTAGGTTAAATCCGTTCTTTTTGCTTGTCCAATTTGGTAAACAATCTTTACTTTCTTCTTTATACAAAAAATCATTTTTAAATTTGATAAACACAAAATTCACTACTTATTTATTTATTTAAACTTTATTGCACTGTTAATGGTACAATTGGCGGACTTAATGCCTTATGGCATTCTCTACCAGACAACCGCTTGGGAAATGCAGGGAGTTAAATCAGTGGCGGAATATTTAAAAGTACTGAGAGAGAGAAAAAATTAAAATGCATTAACATAAACATACATACAAAAAATACATAGATAAACTTCATCGTTTTGCTCTGAGATCTTTTTAAATCAAATAGTAAATAAATTTTGTTCACTGGTTTTATTTAAGAAGTTAAAAAACGATTATTCGATTAGCAAGGAAAAACAGACTTTACGTAAAGGCGGTTTTCCCGTTATACGTAACGTACGCGTTACGTACTCTGCAGAATCATTGATTAAATTTTTTGCTCTTATTACAGGCCACACGCTGTATATTTGCTGACTATTAAGACCAAGTGAAAACATTACCCTTTACAAATAACATAAAATTTATAAACCAAAAGATTCCAACCACAAACATGGTAAATCCACTATAACCTCTGTTATACCAAACTGTCAAACAAGCATAAAACTTTCAATACACCTAAACAAACATTTTCCCCAAACTAGCTTTGTAGCGTCCTTGTTCGTACAGTCGGACAAAAAAATCACCCCCACAACTTTACAAAGGGTCGGATATAAAGGATGTGGGATGGAACCAAAATTTTGGGTGAATCAGCAAATAAACACGGAGGGGCGGTCAAGTAGTTAAGTTTTTTTTTCTGGTATTGGAGTAAACTTTTTGAGGGGACATGGATATTTAATAGGATATTTTGTCGGTGGGGTACGCAGGGTGGATGTTGTGTTTTTCGGACAGCCTAAAACTAAAATGCATGTAACTATGCTGCATGTAACCACAATTAAAACTGACAGTATGGGGCAATGGCACATTTAAAAACCTCCACATATTTTTTTTTTTAAATAACAGGGCACAGAAAAAATAAAAACAAGAAAATGTTAAGGATGATTAAAAATATACTATACTTCTAGGTACATACTTATTTTTTATTTTAACTTCAATCTTAATATCTAAGGTATATGAATCTTTTTAATTCACGAAATATAAACAGTTTATCTTTATTAAAAAAAAAAACAGTTTACTAACGACGACCCCCGTGGTCGAATGTCTAGCACGCTGGTTTCAAGCGTCGCCATCTCGTGAGGTTCCGGGTTCGATTCCCGGTCGGGTCAATGTAGAAAACGATCTTTTCAATATTGTCTTGGGTCTGGGTGTAGTGGTACCACCGTTGTTTCCGATATCCATAACCCAAGTGCTTTAGCTACTTAGCTTGGGATCGGAGCAATGTATACCTATGTGATGTTGTTAAATATTTGTCAAATATACTAATAACACTTGATGGAAATCAAATTTAAAGGCACAAAATTTGCTGGTAGCAAAAATAATAATATGTAAGGTACTTTTTAATCGTGTTCACCCAAAGATTTTGTACAAACAGACCCAGTTTGTCAAACGCAGCGTATAAGCCAATAAATCACTTGAAAAATCAATGGCCGTATTGATCCGATCGATCCGACATCGCGAACATTCGGCAAAAAGCGGTAAAAAAGATATTAGCATTCCAAAGGATCGCATTTGCATATTGAGTTTCGAGGCATTATAAAATGAACTATTGTACTCAGCATACCTGGGTTTTAAGGGTTGAATATACAGCATGATGCTATTGGTAAATTTTAAGTAGATAGGTATAAAAAATCTCGTTTGTTATAAAAATATTCACATTTGAAAGTGTAATACTAAATCTAGCGTCAAACTGTTGATACTATTTATCAGTCAACCCGTTCTCGAGTTATAAGTGGTATAACTAAGATTACTTTATTTTATGCATATAAGTAGGTATGAAATATAGCAATATTGAACACCAATCACATACATAACTCTGATCCCAAAGTAAGTGGCTAATGTACCACAACACCCAGACCCGAGACAATATAGAAAAAAATGATTTCTACCGACCCGACCGGGAACCCGGGACCTCAGAGCGGTGACGCCTTGAAACCAGCGTGATTAGCCACTACACCACGGAGGTCGTAAAATGTTTTTGAAGTTATGCTTTTAGCTTTGGTCTTACCAATCAAAAGTCATTGACGCCGGCAATATAATAGTAGTTTTATTTAGTAAACTATCTTTCAGCTTTTTTCCATGCCATGATGCCAAATCAGAATCTCTAAAAAAACTTATGCATCGTTTGAGTTAAACATCAAGGCGTCACCGTCATAATAACTGTCATTCAACTTCATCATTTGACCAAAAACCCGCAATCCCAACAAGCAGTCCAAATTAAAATTAATACATCCCAAACCCTCTCCAAGACCCATGCGAATTCAATCGATCTTCGATTCTTTCTCGTTTCAATCGAACCCTACGCTGCTAACGAACTCATACAAAGCGGTATGCAAATATAAATCATGTTGCTTTACAATGCTGCATTGTAATACTCAGGTGTTCTGATGAGCGAATGTCACAATGGCTTTAATAAAAAACGGATTCTCATTATTGTTGAAACTCCGGCCGTCGAAAGTAGTCTATTTAATATGCGTGTGAATATTTTCTTGGCTGAATGTACTTAGAAACTTTTTAATAGCGTGCGTATTTTGTTGAAGCACTGTTTTGTGTGGCAATTGAATGTGTCGGCAGTGATCGTAATTTTATTTAATTAATGTGAAGTGCCTATGATTTGCGTACTAAAAGATCAAGACTATCTTTACTTGGTTATGATGATGGAAATATGTCAACTGTATTCTTACAGTTGATGTCCAAGAAGCTGGGATTACCTGATACTTTATTGGTTTAGAATGTTTAAAACTCACAGTGTCATATTTTATATTCATAAAGATGAAATAAGAAACCAAAAAATTGCGCAGGGGCGGGACTCGAACCAGCAACTTTTGGCTAACCGGGGTTTGGCTCTACCAATTGAGCTACCGTGCTCTCTGTGCGACCTTGCTACCCGTCTGTTTCAAATTACTCCCGAATTTCAATATAACTAATCTTTTGTTAATTAACTTTTACTATGGTCTGCTCAAAAATACAATTCCGGATAACATCTGGAGTCAACAAAAAACAAGCGTAAGATAACCTTTAATAAACGTTTGGAAACTATCAATTTCAAAAGCAAGAAAAAATCCCACACAAATCATTCTGACACAGATTGCATTGTAAGGCAGCTCATCAACTAACCCAAAAAAACGATTTAACCATTATTATATTGATCTTTACTATGAACGAACTTGGGTTCAGATTTGTATGCGCTATTTTGACAAATAAAAATAGTTCAACTTGCGACCGACTGTACAAACCCTTACGGATTCACTTTCTACGCAGGTGTCTGATCGACCCGAAGACTTCCCTAGAAGGGTTAACAGACAATTGATAGAAAAAACGGTCCAAACATCCCTTTGTTGATCTCAGGTGGCGCAAAGCTGTTGTAAGTTTTTTGAGGGTTAAACACAGGTTGCAGAGAAAGTGAATCGTGATCTACTTTTTACGCTAACGCATTTGGGGGGTTAACTTTTTGTTACTACACGGATTTGAAGACTCAGAACAATTGTTTAAATAATGGGAATTTTGAAATCTAAACTACATCAAATGCTTTAATTAAACAATTAAATCTGAGCACTCAAAAATGACGAGATAGTATCATTTTTTAAACAAAAGCTATAAGTTACTGTCTAATAATAGCTTAAAACAAATTAAAAATGATGACACTGAAAAATTACCAGCGAAACATGTAACGGTTATGAAACTAGCACGAACTTTTTAAAGCTAATGGAGGAAATTAGTAATTTTAGCAAAACATCAAGACATCATTTCCTTAATTATACATCATTTCTAAGATTAAGTGTTCGATTAAGACTAAAGACAACTTAAGCAACCGTGAAATTCGCAGATTGAGAGCAAATCTATAGATCAAATCTCTAACAAAGAAAATATCATTTTTTAACTTTAAAAGTTATCTACGTCATCGGCATCATCTCTCTCATTTCAATGCCCATTCCCTCTTTTTCTCGAATCTTAACCTTAATTAATGAAAAATCAATATCTGCAAAAAATATTTACCTTAGTCTCTAATTTTCTCATAAACTAGCGTATAAAAACCTAGTGTTTTCTACAAAAAAATATTCATTTATTGTGTTGAAACGATCCTTTAAATATTATCACTTTTAAAACGAGGTGACCTTATACACCATAATGACAAGTGAGTACCTGCATCATTTTCTTACACAAGTATTCGCTGTGTGCAAAGTAGGTGGTGGAGGATCCCAAATCGATGACAGCGTTCGCAGCGACCATAAACAACTACATTGAAGGACGTCTGTTGCCATTTCTCAAGTAATTTTTGTACAACATTTTAAACGTTACGCACTGGAAAAAATAAATTGATAACACTTACTATATTTCAACCAAAACCTGCCGGGTCAAAGGCGAAGAGGAAGGCCTAAACTGCGATGGTGGAGTCTCATTATGAAAGACCTAGAAAGCTGTGACTTAACCGAGAACGACGTCCAGGATAGGGCAAAGTGGAGGAAGAATAGTGGGAAAGCGAACCCCGTCACCAGACGGGAGAGTAGCTAGGAAGAAGAAGACTTACAATATTTATTATTTATTTTAAACTTCATGCACACAACATAAAATGGTACATATGACGGACTTAATGCCAAAAGCATTCTCTACCAGTCAACCACAGGTGAAGACAGAGAAAAATATATATACAGGCGGTGCAATATTTCGTTGAAATAACTTTGGTAACATAACTTTATTAATAACAAACAAGAAAAAATAAAACTAAGACATGCAACATAAAAAAAAAACTTAAAGTCTACCTATTCAAAAACGAAACCATTTCCTTGAGGCAAGGAGGCTATGATGCTGGCTGACTTTGACTATGACTTTATGATGACTTTAGTTTAATTACTTTTCGTAATGACAGCCAGCCATTTGTCATTTAAACGTCAATAGTTTGAGGCGCCGTCGTCACGCACGGATCTAATAAATATTTTACAATGAAAAAAAAAACTGTACAAGTAACAGATGGAGACTTGAGAGACTTGAGTTCAGCAGTAAACGTACTGCGGCTGACTATGGTGACAATGGTGGATGATGATGAAGATGATATCTTCTATATGTATTTGAAAATTGTGATAATACAACAGCGGTTGCTGAAAAAAACTTTGGGGGAGGCCAGTGTTCAGCAGTGGACCTTTAACTGATAATAATAATGATGATGACAATTTCTGCGAGAGCTATAAGTAAGTGATCATAATTATAGTAACATTTTTGGCAATTATTCAAATGTTATTAAATGAAAATTGCGAAATGTTTCGTCAATATAAAATCTTGTGTTCGCGTTCATAAAGACAACAAATGTTGTGAAGTGCCAAAAACAACATAACACAAATTGGACGACTGTTCGCAAAATGCTCCAACTCAAGGCGACAAAAACTATAATTCACGACAATCAATATGCAATCGCGACGTTTTGCGATATTGCAAACGTCTGCGCCGTAAGTCTTGGTGCCTTTAGAAGTTGGATTTACATGGTACAATTTATTATGAAAAACTAGTCAACGAATTTGCAAAAAAACACTTATTCTGCAACTGACATAATTATAATGTGTGCAATAAAGTCCATAATAAAATTAACAGACATTTTTCGTGGTAGACGCGTAGATTACGGTCTAGGTCTGTTACGCCTAAACTTTTCAACAAAACACGATAAAAACGGCTAACATTTTAAACAAAAGATGGAGGTGCAAGCGATTTTGAAGCTCAAAGTGGTCAAGCGCCAAATAATTGTAGTTAAAAAATGATTTCACACTAAGGTCCAGTTGAATGACTAATTAGATGATGTCAGTTTCTCTTATACATAGCATCCGAGACAGTTTAAAAAAAAAAAAGTATGTGCAGTTAGGTAAGACAATTTTTTTCGTGTAGTTTAAATCCCACTAATACGCCGAAATCTTTATTACCCAACTAACTCACGACGTTGGCACGATATCGATGCGATCTTGAATCGATTTAGAATTTATTGAACGAGCGATTCCCAATTTGCTAAAAGTGTTTGTCTTTGGGTTGCGACATTATGGCAGGGTATGGTAATATTTTTTAAGAAGTTATTACGCAAGGATAATGTCTTTATCTTAATTTGCTTTCCTTTAAAGTACTTAGTTGCTGGTAAGTACTTAAGTGAATGAATCATTTTAGAGTAATGTACCTAAGTTATTTCGGAAATTCTTTTTAAATTACTACGAGTACTATACTCAATTGTGAAACAGTAGTTTTTATCTCTCTACAGGGTTAACTATTTAATAAAATTTCAGAATGGAAATTCATTTTATGGATGGAAAAATTTATGAGTTCGTAGGCTAGTTTCCTTTCCAATGTTACTGGAAAGGAAACTAGCCTACGAACTAATACTAGGCACTTACTGATCATTTATTAAGACCCAGGTTTATAGAATTTACATCCCAATTAGAAGCACCTGGGGGCATTTTCCTTTAATTATAATTATCAAAGTACACCGCCAACACAGCCATTATAAATTAACGTAATACAATATTTAAATTAATGATAGCAACAAAATCTATGCTGCAACATCAAGATACTAGATGCCTTAGGGTTGCGGTGCCAATTATGGTGAATCTAACACTATGAGCCATAGCATACCGATATAAATTCAATTTAAATAGACGCTGTCGGTGAATTTTACAAGGAGCGTAACAGAAAATATTTTGCTCACATATTAAGACCCCTAAGTTGCCTTTGTTTTCCTGACATAGCTGCACGAGATCCTGATTTTCCTGAAAAATATGTATAGCATATTATGGCATTATTGATTGCCATATCAAGTGAATTATCATAATCAGCAACCATATTACGAAGCAAAAGACGTAATGCAGTATGCTCAAAATCATTAAGAGACTTTACAATAGGAACTTTTAACTTTACAGAGGTAGTGGAAAGCATTTTCAAGAAAACCTGTAATTGTAAAAAGCCTTATCAGCAAACAAGCTAACAAGTCAAGTCATTATGCAATCAGTCTGATGATCAGATTAGACCGACACTAACGTCTACAATAAATAACAAAGAAGAACGCAGCTGCCTTTCAGGCTGCCAGGACTAACTAATCTATACTTACTTATTTTAGATAATTCATGGAATCAGGCGTTACTTAATGCGGTGTTTACATTTCCGCTAAGCGACGCCGGAGCGACAACATCTCCTGAGGATGCCACGTGTAGTGGCGAAACGCGTCGAGGTTTTTTGGCACGTTGGTGTTGGGTACTAATAATTTCATCAGCTGTGCCGCATGCGTATTGAGGGAGGGCGGGAGGTGCATCCTGGATTTGCCTGAATTAATACTCAAAGCGGTGACCGTTAGTGTTTTTATTACCAGTGCACCATTAATTATATTACATTATAAATACGAGAGTTAGTGAGGATGTATGGATGGTTGTTACTGCTTCATGCTTAAACTACCGAATGGATCATTATGTTTTTTTCCAGCCAGACATTTGGTCACGATTGCACCTGATGTTAAGTGACAATGCAGTTTTAATTCATTATGATATTTTGTGAGATCCGATAGGCACTGACGCGCAGCAGTGCTGCCGCTACATTGCTGCCTAGCTCGGAATGTAATCTCATATAAGCTTATAGAAATTGTATGGGGACCAGTAGTGTCGCGGCAGCACTGCAGCGACAGCACTGCTGCTTGCTGCCGAGTTCGGAATCATACCTTTAGATAGCGCCGTTATATGAGTAGGCTTTAGCTTACTCGCGAACCCGACGCCACCTACAGGAACGGAGTAAAAAAGAAACGCGTGGACAAAGTAGCTGGGGTCTGCTAGTCTATCTTTAGGACTATCAATAAAATTGATACCTAATTCCTAATTCACGTTTAGAAGCCAATACGCTCGTTAAACAACAGATGGTAGAACAAATTTATCGGCATTTGTCGAGTGCACTGAGGTTAGGGATGGGAAAACTGTCGATAGTCTTATCGATAAATGATATTGTCAATTGTATGATATAACTACTTTCAAGTTTAAGACCCGAGTTTGATAAAGAGCGTAAGTGTGAAATTCTTTTATTTGTACGTTACAAAACGGCAAATCCAAATCTAATAAATTTGTTTACGTTTAAAAACATATCTAATGAAATAAGCTCTAAAGTCGTTAAGCTTAAAGAAATATTATGACTCTTTCACACCTCAAACTCACAAACTCTAATTGCTATGATTTTTTTTATATAAGCCCAATTAAGACCATAATACTAAAACAGAAAATTAACAGAGAATTGAAAAGTTGCTAACAATATTTAAAGCATTACAGTAGATACCACGCAGAACGTTTATCGTAAAAACTTCGGTACATACCTAGCAACAAGAATAGTAAAAGCACAATAGCTCTAAATGTCAGCTACACACTAGTTAGGAGATGGACAGGAGGCCCTTAAAGCCGACAGCGATAGAGTTACGGCCGGTGCGAATGTAAATTACTGTACAATTATCGATACATGCCTTTAGGGAGTCCTAGCAGGTGTCGCATCATTAGTCAAAGAAAAGAAGTGAGATTTCGTAAATAAATTACTAATCTATTGGGAGTAATAAATTTCGAGATAAAAATGCAATGATTATTGTTAAGTTAACCTTTAAATTGAGCGATGAAGATAAGAGTTTTATTTTTATAGATTCATAGTGCCGAGGAAAATAGTCTTTTGTAGGTTTATTTTAATTGCTTTTAAGAAGTCAATATTTAAATTTTGAAATAATTTCCAACCAAATACTTCATTTTTTCAATTTTCGATTCACTTGTGCTCATTATAAAGCCTGCCTGCATTATAGTTTCTCCATCCGCCCCTCAAGAAAGCTTCCTT
The DNA here is from genome assembly GCA_963924145.1 of Pyrausta purpuralis. Lineage (NCBI taxonomy): Eukaryota > Metazoa > Arthropoda > Insecta > Lepidoptera > Crambidae > Pyrausta > Pyrausta purpuralis. Next base: position 19,310,130 of record OZ001658.1, read on the forward strand.
TAGAAGTAAAACAAAAACATATATTTATATTAATAACGAACTTCTATAATAGATCATATAATGGTGGCTTCAGAAGTGGCAAATAGCATAAAACCAAACAAAATCTCTACCTACATGCAAAGGGTTAAAAGACTAGCCTAAATTTGATTCTGAAGTTTACGCGAATACTCATTGAAAAGTCAGCCATAAAGTTTTAATAAAATGTGCGCGAAATAAATCCGTAGTCTTTTATTTCAAACACTAGCATAGTAAGTGTCAAGGTTCTTTCAATTTATAATAGCAAATACATACGACTCTGAAAGATAAGCGAAGTATTGTTATTGGAAATAAATATCCAGATCTTTTTAAAACATTGTAACCAATTTATTTCTTAAAGAAAATTAAAGTTACGAGTCCATTATGTGGTAATACAGAAGGACTTATTTTGCGCCAATTATTTTTGTTTATTTATCATCTGTGTCTAGTGGTAGTGGGGCACATAGCGCATAGAACTGATGGCCGTTTGGGCAGCAAAGTTCTAGATTGGAGACATTTTGACGTGTGAACGTGGGACGTCCACCGACAAGATGGACGGACGACCTTGTTAAGATCGCGGGATTACACTGGATGCAGACCGCTTGTGATCGGTCTCTGTGGAAAACCGTGGGGGACGCCTATGTTCAGCAGTGAACGTCCTTTGGCTGATAATAATGATGATGATGATGTAGTTTTCTTTCAGTTAATAATCACCTTTTTTTTTCAATTAAAGTCTCAATTACACCACTCACGGGTTAAAATTCCCTACTTTATTAAAAGTCATTGATTAAAATTGCAATAGCATATTCAATAAACCTTTTAAGTGTTACAAGCGCATAATATCATTGTAACTACGTATCAAACCTGTCATATTGCAGTATTATGCAGAACTATTCAAATGACACTATATCAATATGTATTAGATCAATTACGCAGCAAAACGCACCTGTTATTCAACTTTTTATCGAAGGTTTGAAATAATTAAACACATTAAAAGCATGTTGGGTTTTTAGTATCTAGAATTTATGATGAGACTCGCGTATGACATGAAACGTGTCGCACAAAACACTTTATTAATTTAAACCCGATTTTATCAACGTCAGATAAGGAATATTCGTCGAATATAATATAAAAAGCCATCGTCACCTATTTTTCAGCAATTATTTATGTCAATTTCATTTTTAAATCGATTGCTTTATTCTTTTTCAGTCAGATAAGACAATAAGTCTTAGGGCTGATTTTTCAATAGTCAGATAAGAAATATTCGTCGAACAAAATACAATATGGCTAATTTGAAAACATCATTTAATTGTCAGCAATCAAACTTAACTATCATTTTTTTTAAATCTGACGCTTTATAATTTATCAGTCTATACTCCGTTTTTAGGGTTCCGTAGCCGAATGGCAAAAAACGGAACCCTTATAGTTTCGTCAAGTCTGTCTGTCTATCTGCCTGTCTGTCTGTCTGTCTGTCCGTCCGTATGACACAGCCATTTTATTCTGTAACTATAAGCATTACACAATTAAAATTTGAGTAGGAAGATGTGTCTTGTTAACCGCTTACCGATTCTCATACAAAAAATAAAAAACCAAAATATTTTTTTAGTCAAACCTATGCGTGTGGGGTGTCTATTGATAGGTCTTCTAAAATGACGTAGAGGTTCCTCAAACCATTTTCTTTTAAAGTCTAACGTTTCATAGCTAGACGCTTCCAAAGTGGTAAAATGGGCGCCCCCCCACATCTAACTTCTAAACTAAGCAAGTGTAAATTTAAAAAAAAATATATGATGTAGATCCTAACAAATACTTTCAACGAAAATTAGTTCGGACTAGATCGAACGAATAGTTTTTGAGATATGACACATTTTCAACAACCGCAAACATAACTTGTACTTCATACAAACACTATGAAAAACAAAGTTATATTTGCAGTCAACAAAATATTGTGGTATTTTACTAAGTAGAAGTAAGTGGATTCCCTAATTCAGTTAAAGTTGGCACGGAACCCTCAGTGCGCGAGTCCGACTCGCACTTGGCCGGTTTTTCTTTGCTAGTCTAATAATGTAAACAATATTTTCATAATAAAACTTTTTTACGGATTAACTTTTCGCGAATTTATTAATTTTATCCCGACGTTTCGAACACCTTACAGCGTTCGTGGTCACCGGTAATCACGGGTAAAAGTTGTTTTATTTCGATGAGTTATATTCGCGTATACTTCAGAAACAAATCTTTTCATAACTTTTAAAATAATATCAGTGAATAAAATTAATAAACTATTTGATTTAATAAGATCTCCAGAAATACGATACCCATGTAAGTTGTGAGTTTTGTATTTATATCATTTAAAAAATTAATCATTTCGTTAAAAAGGAATGTCACGATTGTTTACAATATTAGACTTTCAAATAAAAACGAACTGTAATAGGTTTTATCTGACCATTGAAAAATCGGGCCTTAATATGATAAGGCCGTTTATTATTGGTTTGTATTCAATAAAATAGTCAAGATCAATAAGAATATTGTGTGCAGGGGGATAATTGGCGGAATTGCGTACATTTGCGGTCGAAATATGCTTGCGTCAACGTTTTTCAACCCTTAATGACCTTATTGGAATGTGAAAAATTAAGTCTCATTACTTTTCATACATCCTAAGTTAAGCTGTTTTTACGTCTTCAATTTTTAAAGTTAAGGCTTCATTGGTTAAAAATGGTCAAAATTATTAAGATTTCTTGGCAAGAAAGTGAGTGTTTCAGTTCTTAACATTACTGAAACATATTTTTTTATATATATCTCAAGAATCAAAAACAATGACAAATTTGGACAACGTTTAACAGGTGAAAAACGTTATCACTTTTAGTATGGAAGCTCGCTCGCAAACTATCTTCTTAAAGATAAAAATGTGTTGTAGACTTTGACGGTTGATTGCCGTGAACCTGATGATTTTGATGTTACGCACATTGCGTAGAAATATACTAATAACCATGCATCAGTACTTCGAAGCGTTAGATAACCTTATATAACGCCATGGGGTTAGATCACATAAAAAGTTCTTAACCCAGACGTAAGTATCAGCCTAGATGTGGCAAAACCATATAATTTAAATTTAGTTTTATAAAAATATTTAAGTATCGTTTGAAAGAGTCCAATAAATAAATATATATGCGCCAGACAACACACCAATTATCTTGGATTCATGGTAATGTTTTTTTTCCTTGTGTTACGAATACTAGACAACGATTATGGCGGGGTCGACGGCGTCTTCCATAAATACCTACTGAAATACATATAAGCCATGACATAGGTACATTCGCTAGCACATTAGATTACCCATCTTTTATGCAAACTAGCCCTTATTACAACTGCATAAGAAACCGCAGTGTTTACCTTGACGTGCTGATGTCCGTACAAAATATGTTCGTGCTCATCACAAAAATTTGCCCCTTGCGGGATTCGAGCCCGCGAAGGCCGGCATAGTAGTCAGGAGCGACAAACACTACACCGAACGCGTCGTCAAATACAATAGTTTTAAAAAATAAAAAATAAAATAAAAAAGGGAAATTTGTTGCAAAAATGTTGAGAATCGGTTTGTGTGACATGACTATCAGAATTGCATATTTATTGCACAGAAAATATGTCTAGTGGTAATGTATCATCAAGCGTCTGAGGCATACTGTATAACTGTCAACAGAGATTTTTTGTTCTTGATACACTGAAGTAAAGGAGCTTATAGTATCAGTTTTCCTACTCATAACATTAAAGAGATTGAAACAGTTGTTTCACCAGCTCTATCTATTTAAAACCAATTTTATTTATTTTTGTTTATTAAGACAACCAACAGCTTAATAATAAGTTGTACAAAGTAGTTAATTCTTTTTGAAAGTTAAGCTAATAACCGGTTTCCCTATATTCTCAATCAGTTTAGGTCGTTTTAAAATAGTATGTGCATAGAAAATAAAACAAGCAAATTAAATTATTAGTACAATCAATCGATGTGCAAGAGTAGGTACTTCCAGCATCAATGGCTTTATATCTCAAACAAAAGTACAAACATTATGGCCTTAGGTCTTACTGGCCAACTGCTGCGCAGATGGCGTTCCGACTTTATTTTGTTTTGTCTAGGAACATATTTAGAGCTGGGATAGAGCCAGTGTGGTTAGTTAAATAATATATTATGTTCCTTTTGGATTTCACGTTTCGTTTTTAGGATTCTTAGAGCCTGTTTCAATATTGACAAAGAAGTCCGAATTTACGAATAAAAGGTTTAAAGAAGTTTATTTCTCATAAAAACTTATATAGGGATACAAAGTTCACTTAAAATGAGATATGCTTATATTACAAAACACATAATTTGGTGCAGCTCAGTTACATCATTTGTTTAAATGGCCGTACCATTTAAACAAGTGATGTGATATGAACAATAGCACGTCAAGGTAAACACTGAGTTATCTTATTTAGTTGCAATAAGAACTAGTTTGCAACAAAAGTAGGTAGCCAGATGTGCTGGCCACTGTACATGGTATGTAAAATGTATTAAACATAATTAAAGTTGCGTTTAGTTCAGCAGCACATCATTAGTACACATATATTCCAAAACCATTCACAAACATTGTGGCGATTATGCCACTTATAGAAAATAAATCAGATATAACTTCACTGGTTACTTATTAGGTATACCTAATTGTGAAACATATCTTTAATTTTATAACTGAATTTTTCTTTAAATTAAAAGCAATATAATTGTTAGTGACATCAAGTGTTAGCATTGTCTTTAAAAATACTTGTCTAGAAAAAAGCTCGCTTCTTAAATGGTATAGGTTGATTTCGGTATTAAACTTTATCTTAGTTTGATTTTCTTAGATAAGGTACCTTATGTAAAATCAAGTAAAATAACCCTTGATCTTTCAATGCCTACATTGAAATTCAAAGTTGAATTTTGGTGAATCTTTACCAAAACACCAAAATACTGGCACAAAACAACCCCAAAACAGTTATCAGTGTTCTTTTGTCTCAAACTCCGCTGACAGTTTTAGAAATAAAACGACGTTGGGGTATGAATTTCAAAAAGGCATTCGGAGGTTCGAAATTCGAATTCGGTTGGGCGGATGTCCGGTGCAGACGATGTTAGATACCTGTTGGACGCAGACGCCCTAGCTTTGGTCTAAGTGCCTGTGCTGTGGTAGAAACTGATATCAGGTTAGGTAGGAAATTGTATTGTTTTTGGTTTGAGATTTAGGGGGATAATTCAAGCGAAAGATAACGTTATAAGAGTGACAACAGAAGGCAGTCTTGAATGCGATTTATAATATTAACGATGACTACTTAAGAAATATCTGCTTTATGAATTTAAAAGAGTTTTTCCAAGTAATTCCACTAATTATCTTATTACAGACAGAAATAGTAACATATAAATCAGTAAAAAAATAGGACGCCTTCCAAAAACTGACAAACAATCTTAAAATAATGCATTGGAGTCTTATATTTAGAAGTAACTATTTTTTTGGAGTCGGCATAATGTGTGTAGACTTTTAGTGTGAGTAGGCTTGCACCGACTCCAAAAGAATATGTATTTTTTTATTTTATGAATTTTAGTTATGTATTATGTAACTCATACCACACACTCCACTTGACCGATTTTGATGAACTTACACTGTACCCTAAGTTGAACTTTACCTTATTTTATTACAAAATAATAATCTCGAAAAACTAAAGTCATATACTTTCGTTTTCAAGAAATCCTTATAAAAAACATACAAACATACATATACACTTGTGAAATTTTCACACGTGCTTTAGAAGCTTTAATAGATCAACCTACTTAAATTTATGATTTCATTTTTGTTTTATAGTGTTTTGTCACTATACGAACTTAATATTATAAATTGCGCTTGTAAAAAGCAACTTTGGCTTCCGTTAAACTTCATTTTTTATTGATATTGAAGTTTAACGGATAGTCATCGTTATTGAACCTACAACCACCTTTTCCCAGCGCGTTTATCGCATCCTTCACACACATAGTTTAAAGTCAATTATCTATACTAATATTACAAAGCTGAAGAGATTGTTTTTTGTTTGTGTTTGAACATGTTAATCTGAAGAACTACTAGACCGATTTGAAAAATATTTTTGTGTTGGATAGCTAATTTATCGAGGAAGGTTTTAGGCTACAACACCACGCCGCGGCTGGGATACTCAAAACGCGCGGACGCAGTTGCAGGGACCGCTAGTATTAATATAAAAACTAGCAACCATAACTTTATCTATAGTAAACATAGCTGTATTGGCTAAACTTTTCCCATTGGCTGCCAATAACTCAAACATGACTTAACATGTATTGGCATCGCCTGCCGCTCGCCGTTGCACAGAAAACAAATCAGCAATACAACTGATTTGCATACCACATGGATTCTTACTAAGCATACGCATTTGATGTTGCCTTAACACGATAGAGTGGGATGTGCCTCGTTTGGACGGGCAAGTTGACTTGAATGCGAAGGCTTGTAAGTAGGTACGCTTAGGCCACGCTTTGAAATACGGGTGCAAAAAGGCTGTGCCAATAACGTAGATTTTCAATGGGCTTAAGAATTACAATAGTCAGCTTGCAAGTTACAATTGTTGGCTTGAAAGTTAAGGCATCTTTATAAAGTACGCCTCGGCTACGAGTTTGCAAACGAATAAAATGTATTGCTTGTGTCACTTAAAATTATTCAGTTTTCTAATGGAAAGAACTTTCAGGAGAGTATAAAAGTATAATGTACAGTAAACACTCTATAGAGGCTACAGCTTGTATTGGATGGAATAAAATCGGAAATGTGTTGCTCTGTAACTACACACTCATTATGTAACACAATATTTACCTATTATAAAGAAACAACATTTACAGATAAATACTCTAATTATTATAAAAATACTTTAGATAAAACAATAACATCGTATCTTTGAAAATAAAATTTGTCTGTTTGGCATGTCTCTCAAAACAATCAAAGTTGACAAATTATTCCTGTATTAAATGAAGTCCTTTATTACATAGATGTTAGCCCGTACATACAAATAAACACACATATAAAATCATTAGCACAAGTATACAAGTTTTATTTGGTGACCAAAAACTAACCTCTTGCACTAAGCTTAACATGTGAAATTACCAAACGTGAGCATTATTATAATGAAAAAGCATACCATGATATATGCGCAAATAGATATTGTTGAAACTAATGAAATGAATGTTGCCTAATTTAAACATGAGTTGCGTTCAGTCATTGCTACAATGTTAACAACAGCTATTTTGAAGAATAGCTCCGCAGAAATCGAGCGGCGTTATTATAACTCTGATTTACATACCACATGAATCCTCACTTGGCATACGCAGTTGATGTGGTCTAAACACGACAGCACAAGGATATGGAGCGTTTAGACGAGGCAAGCGGACTGGCATCGGGGTGCTTAGACTGGCGATTTCTTTAATTAAAATAAAATATTTTTTTTGCTGTCGTAATTTTTCATGATGGTAAAATAATAACACAAGAATAATTTGGTAAGTAATCTCATTAGTGTCAGTACAGAGCAGTTAAACTTGCACCTTGCACTTATTTACAATTCATTTTCTGTACGTTTCTGTAACAAATGTCTGTGCAGTTAAATTAGAGTTATTTTTTATGCCTGAACCAACTAAGACACTGTTGTTCTTACGGTTGCATTGTGTAAATGTTTTTTTAACTACCTAGCTATACTTTATTTAAACTATTACATATTTTTTTTAAAATTTTATTAATTTTAATAGCCTTTGATACATATAACAAATATAACACACGCAGGTAATAAAGATGTCACGAGTCAGCTCCAGGCAAGTGCCAGCCTTCATCACAGTCAACTTGCCCAAGTAAACTCGCCCTGCTAAACGCATCTCTACCATGAAGTACTCGTATACTCAAGCGGAATACTTAGCATGAGCTGCCGCTAAACATCGGTTCGTGCATGACCGCCGTAAAAAGTTATTGCGACGATATAGCACATAAGTGGTTTATGGTAAGTATGTATCGAATGATTCATAAGTTTAATGCGCAAGGAAATGTCATTTCTTCTGTTTGATGAATGGTTGAACACTAAAGCCTTTGACAATTTGGAACTCGTTTGAGCCATGTTTGATTTGACCTAACTTAATTTGTAAATGACAAATAAAGCAAAAGTTGAATGTCTGGGGGCCAATTCTCGTGAAGTAGTACTTTTTTCGTGTGGTAATTCGTATACGAAGTTCACAATTCTATTGTAGAAGTTCGAGTGATACATAAAACTGCTATTCTCATGCACCGATAGAACATTTCACGTTCGAATTTCATTACAACGTTCCATTGCAGAGATCGTACGGGCGTTTTTAAAAACGCCGAAATAAAGTATATTTAAGTCTATCTAAAAAAAAAAATTGGTGAAATTAGACAATAAATCTATTTGTTTGTTTAATTTGGTGTATATATTTACAAAACATATACAAATTGTTAAAAATATAATAACGGTAAATCAATTATTGAAATTTCATTATACATGCATAGCATGAAATGAAACGCAGCGACGCGCCATATTACCTTACTCTATGGCCCTAAATGTCAATGTGTGTGTGTCAAAATTGTTCCAAATATCGATTTTTCAGTGACTGAGAAAATTTATTTGTTTTCTCAAATAAATTGAAATCTATAAGAAAGAATTACAATGCTAAATACAAACAAAATCTAGATATTTTCTAAGGTTGGTATGACGCTGTTTGTTTAATAATATGCTTATTTATTTACTTAACTACAAGAAAGAGGCATTTAATTATTCTTTAGTAGTAATAAGTGCAGTTATCTAACATCACAGATATTAGTGCACCTTCTTAATGTGTAGCCTGGATATAGTTTTTAATATCCTTTGTAGATATGTAGTGTTTTTACAAAACAAACTATTTTTATTTACAGATGGTCTGGATTATGTCGTAGCAGAGAGAATATTTAGTTGCCAATCTAATGCGATAAAATACTGGTTAAAAGACATGGGAATACTTGAATACCTTAATTCTCTGGTATCTAGGTAAGTACCTAATTAACTAGACACATACATAATGATAGTTTTATTTTCATAATTTATAAATCAGACCAACAGATTTTACATTTATAACCTAAATCTATGTGTGTTATAGTATTGCCTATAGTTATGTTACCTTATTATAAACAAATAGTACATAAGTAATCTGTTCTATGCGTGCTTGAATGTGTTCAAACATAGTTTATTAATTCCACCTACAAGTATCTACAATAATAATTATTATCCCAGAAAAGAGATACTAAGCTAAAAAATGATGGTGTTCAAGTTTTGTTTTTATTTTGTGTGTAGTAGGTAACTTTCTGTGATATTTATGTTGGTTATTGTTTTTTACAGAAGCGAGCAGTAGAACAAATTATAATAATCAAAAAGGAAGGAGCGCAAAATAAGGGATTTTAAATACTCCTGGGAACACAACCGCATTCATTTCACAACAAAATAAATGATTAGTTAGAAATGTAACCGCGCTGGATTAAAAGATGGAAACTTTCCTGATATGACCAATGGCTTTAAATTGTTTTTTTTTTAACAATAACATTATTGCTTCTTAAATGTTTTGTGTTTTGACTGATGTATGAAGAAAATAAAACCACTTGCTAAATTGGTATTTTTTATTTGTATGTTATTTAATATTTATTTAATTAAGTATACTGTTTAATCTTCCTTAGTCATTGACATTAGGAAATTTAAATTCAGGATTGTTTTCAATATATAGGGGCAATCCATGTTCATGAGCTTGAAACAGAGTCACCATATAAAACCAGGGTCTGAGAATTAAGCTGAAGGTGACCAAAGGTACTCCGTAATAAGGCAACAAAACCTAATCAACTTGTAAACTACTTACTTTGTCTCTAGAGTATCCAGGGGTGGATAGCTCTTACTATAATATTAAGTCTTATCGAGGTCACCGCTGCCTTACCATCTTAAGAGCTGAAATCGCTTGCACCTTTTGTTGGAACCGACGCCTGTTTTGTGTCTTGTGTGCAAGCGATTTTCCTTTGAAAGTGGTAAGTCGGGAGTTACCACGGTTTTTTGTAAGTCAATTCATATACTCGAATTTTCTCTAAAACGCAGAAGTACTCTTTTGAATACCGCATCAAAATCGGTTTAGCCAAACATGATATAATAGAAGGCGAAAAAACATTATATATTGGACACATAGAAAACCTTCTTTATATGAAGTCGACTAAAAATCATTCAAGTCAATATAAATTTTCTCAATTTTAGGTTATGTAATCATTTTGCCCGATTAGAACCTCAATTGTTCGTATACGAATTTTGAAATCTATTGGTCTCCAGCAATCGAAATGTTCGTGTGACGTTCCATCGAATTATTTCGATTGTGAAGGTCTGAGAATACACAAGCCTTGTTTCCTTCGAAAAAAATTCGAGTGGTGAACTTTTTTACGTGTGTGAACTTTTTTCGATCATGCGAGAATCGGCCTCCTGGTCGTACCAGGGGTCAATTCTCGTGCAATTCGTGTACGAAAAAAGCTCACCGATCTAATTTTCTTTGTCGAAGGAAATATAGTTTTTGATTTTTTAGGGTAGCGATTTTTATGTGTTTAGATTTAGTTCGTGCTATAGTTTTTTTACCGTGTACATATTTTTACTTGATTATTTAGGTATAACAGCTAAATCCGCAATCTAATTACCACACGAGAAAAGTTCGATTGCCGCGAGAATCGGCCTCTAGGAGGTCAAGACAATGGCGGAAGAACGTCAGAAATCTAAATAACTTCACCGACAAAAGTCTAGTTCTTTGATGATGATGGTAAAACTCCTTAAACATGTTCGAAATCTGTACCCTTACAATGAGTTTACTGCGGTCTTATTCACTAGCAACGACGTAATAAAAGTCTATGAAAAATTGCACAGCGCCTCTAGCGGTCACTTGCAGAACTAAATTTATCCATACACTTTTTGTAGGTACGTCGTCGCTAGCGAGTAAAACTACCGTAGACTCATGGTAACGGCACTGGTACCTAAAGGACTTACTTTTCTATAGAGCTTAATAAAGTCTAATCTATTCGTCAGTAAGGTAAGATTTGTGGTAATGAAACTTAGGACTTCCAAATCGGATTTAATTGGGAAACATCCAAGACCAGTAACTATACTCCGATTTTTAATTAGATAGACCAAATTACATTAAGCCATGTGGCCATTCACATATTCAAAATCTAAAAACAGTGTTTCGAAAATTTAAATTTCATTTAATTGTAGTTTTAAATCGATTATAAAATATTCATATAAAATCTGTTTATAACAATCATGTTTCCTACATCGTACAAAAATATTGCTATTGCAAGAAACGTACCTTGATTTTTATTACTCTTTACAAAAACTGTTTTATATTTAACGTTTGTTTATAGCTTTTTGTAACGTTATTTTCGCTATTAAGTAAAATCGCGTTATTGAAAATTCATATCACTAGGTTAATTTAATTGCTTGCAATTAAATTGTTACAACACTTTTGGTACTACGCTTGGAACACTAAAAAATATAAAGTTCGATTGAAGCTCTCAAGCAGTATATCTAATTAAAAATCAGAGTATAAGTTAACATTAAAACGTGAATACTTTTGAATGTTATGTACATCATTTAATTTCATTTACACAGTATCAAACACGCAAACATTGAGAAAGTATTAGGCACTACTCATGTATTGTAGAGGTATTTGAAATAATATGTTCGAGAAAGGGGTTGAAACTTGCGTGAAAATATGTTTTAGCTGAAAACTTTTATGTTTTACTACGACAAGTCATTGTTCTGAAAATTCCTTGATAAGGCGTTGTTTTTATTTTCGTTTATATTTTATAAAATGAGTCATAATAGTACAGAATATTACATTACGTATATACTATTGAGATCAATCCCATACATAACAATCAGTATTTTTTACCAATGATACAAGTTAGAAACTATTAAGTTACAAAACTGGCACATTCCTTAAACTATTCAAACCGTAACGAACGCGAGATAATAAATAAAACGGGGTTTGGCCCAAGGGTACTATATCGCGAAAATCACACACACACCCACACACTACACATACAAACACTACGTTTGATCGTACGGATCATACGTACACGTAAAATATGTTTGTGACTTCGCCTTACGAGTGAATTGTGAGCCTGTGTGTGTGATCTAAGCCTTTACTTTGAGAGTGTGTGCGCCGTTTCTTTACGGCTGATCTGCGGATTTGCGTGTGTGGGTGTACTTAGGCGCTCACCAATGCAATTCTGTTAAGGGCATGACGTGGAGTTATTCTCAGGACTAAACGTGATTCTTTGAATTTTCAATATGTGTCGGTAGGTACCTAAACGACAAGAACAACGAATCTAGTAACTCAGTCTACGTTTGTGGATAGATAAAGATCTTGATAACTTTTCATTAGCATGTACATTTTTGATAATCATGCTTAGTTAGTTAGGCTCTAAAATATTAAAGCTCAGTTAAAACAAATTGATAACAGCTGCTTTATAAACCACATACTTTCAATACTAATTATATCATCAGCCAAACCGAGTAAATATGTTTCACTTGCAAGTAGTTATGTTTTTGCGCCGTTTGGCATCGAAACTTTTGGACCATGGGAACCATCCGCTAAATTGCTTTTTTGGAAAAAATGCCCCTAAACTAAATTCACTTTTGCCAATAATAAAGTCAGCTCGTTTCTCGCTCAACGGATTAGTATTCCTATCCAACGCGGTAACGCAGCCAGCATCCTCGCCTCTTTGCCTCATGGACACGATTTAATTTTTAATTACGTTTTAAGCTACTAGTTTTTGCAGTTATTTTCTTTAACCTTTTAACTACAATCAACGATATTAAATTCAGCTATTCTACTGCAACTTTGTGGCTGTCATTTTCTCTCATTATTTTAAAGAGGGTTTCCCCAAATCACTGAAATATTATACCAGCTCTACACTTAAGGATGCTGAAAACTATTGATAAAATAGCTGATTATTGTCAACTATTTTGCAATATATTCTACTTCGATAATTATAAGAAAGCAATATCACCTCATTTGTTTAGTTTGTCAGTTTTGCTGGTGGCAAGTAAAGAAGAGGCTATTCTTAAAGATGAAATAAGAAACCAAAAATTTGCGCACGGGCGGGACTTGAACCAGCAACCTTTTGGCAAACCGGGCCAAACGCTCTTACCAATTGAGCTACCGTGCTGTTAGTCTGACCCTGCGAAATTTGTGGTTTCTTATGGAAACGTCAATTGCGTGACGCTTAGCGCCATCTAGCCGTCTGTTTATGAAACAGATGGCCCAAGCAGTTATTCTTTACAGAATAAATTCAACTTGGAAATTGATGTCGCTTCGCTATCTAATGCTTTAGAATGTTTTTAACACTCACAGTGTCATATTTTATATTCATAAAGATGAAATAAGAAACCAAAAATTTGCGCACGGGCGGGACTTGAACCAGCAACCTTTTGGCAAACCGGGCCAAACGCTCTTACCAATTGAGCTACCGTGCTGTTAGTCTGACCCTGCGAAATTTGTGGTTTCTTATGGAAACGTCAATTGCGTGACGCTTAGCGCCATCTAGCCGTCTGTTTATGAAACAGATGGCCCAAGCAGTTATTCTTTACAGAATAAATTCAACTTGGAAATTGATGTCGCTTCGCTATCTAATGCTTTAGAATGTTTTTAACACTCACAGTGTCATATTTTATATTCATAAAGATGAAATAAGAAACCAAAAATTTGCGCACGGGCGGGACTTGAACCAGCAACCTTTTGGCAAACCGGGCCAAACGCTCTTACCAATTGAGCTACCGTGCTGTTAGTCTGACCCTGCGAAATTTGTGGTTTCTTATGGAAACGTCAATTGCGTGACGCTTAGCGCCATCTAGCCGTCTGTTTATGAAACAGATGGCCCAAGCAGTTATTCTTTACAGAATAAATTCAACTTGGAAATTGATGTCGCTTCGCTATCTAATGCTTTAGAATGTTTTTAACACTCACAGTGTCATATTTTATATTCATAAAGATGAAATAAGAAACCAAAAATTTGCGCACGGGCGGGACTTGAACCAGCAACCTTTTGGCAAACCGGGCCAAACGCTCTTACCAATTGAGCTACCGTGCTGTTAGTCTGACCCTGCGAAATTTGTGGTTTCTTATGGAAACGTCAATTGCGTGACGCTTAGCGCCATCTAGCCGTCTGTTTATGAAACAGATGGCCCAAGCAGTTATTCTTTACAGAATAAATTCAACTTGGAAATTGATGTCGCTTCGCTATCTAATGCTTTAGAATGTTTTTAACACTCACAGTGTCATATTTTATATTCATAAAGATGAAATAAGAAACCAAAAATTTTGCGCACGGGCGGGACTTGAACCAGCAACCTTTTGGCAAACCGGGCCAAACGCTCTTACCAATTGAGCTACCGTGCTGTTAGTCTGACCCTGCGAAATTTGTGGTTTCTTATGGAAACGTCAATTGCGTGACGCTTAGCGCCATCTAGCCGTCTGTTTATGAAACAGATGGCCCAAGCAGTTATTCTTTACAGAATAAATTCAACTTGGAAATTGATGGCGCTTCGCTATCTAATGCTTTAGAATGTTTTTAACACTCACAGTGTCATATTTTATATTCATAAAGATGAAATAAGAAACCAAAAATTTGCGCACGGGCGGGACTTGAACCAGCAACCTTTTGGCAAACCGGGCCAAACGCTCTTACTTACTTACTACGTTTGGCCCGGTTTGCCAAAAGGTTGCTGGTTCAAGTCCCGCCCGTGCGCAAATTTTTGGTTTCTTATTTCATCTTTATGAATATAAAATATGACACTGTGAGTGTTAAAAACATTCTAAAGCATTAGATAGCGAAGCGACATCAATTTCCAAGTTGAATTTATTCTGTAAAGAATAACTGCTTGGGCCATCTGTTTCATAAACAGACGGCTAGATGGCGCTAAGCGTCACGCAATTGACGTTTCCATAAGAAACCACAAATTTCGCAGGGTCAGACTAACAGCACGGTAGCTCAATTGGTAAGAGCGTTTGGCCCGGTTTGCCAAAAGGTTGCTGGTTCAAGTCCCGCCCGTGCGCAAATTTTTGGTTTCTTATTTCATCTTTATGAATATAAAATATGACACTGTGAGTGTTAAAAACATTCTAAAGCATTAGATAGCGAAGCGACATCAATTTCCAAGTTGAATTTATTCTGTAAAGAATAACTGCTTGGGCCATCTGTTTCATAAACAGACGGCTAGATGGCGCTAAGCGTCACGCAATTGACGTTTCCATAAGAAACCACAAATTTCGCAGGGTCAGACTAACAGCACGGTAGCTCAATTGGTAAGAGCGTTTGGCCCGGTTTGCCAAAAGGTTGCTGGTTCAAGTCCCGCCCGTGCGCAAATTTTTGGTTTCTTATTTCATCTTTATGAATATAAAATATGACACTGTGAGTGTTAAAAACATTCTAAAGCATTAGATAGCGAAGCGACATCAATTTCCAAGTTGAATTTATTCTGTAAAGAATAACTGCTTGGGCCATCTGTTTCATAAACAGACGGCTAGATGGCGCTAAGCGTCACGCAATTGACGTTTCCATAAGAAACCACAAATTTCGCAGGGTCAGACTAACAGCACGGTAGCTCAATTGGTAAGAGCGTTTGGCCCGGTTTGCCAAAAGGTTGCTGGTTCAAGTCCCGCCCGTGCGCAAATTTTTGGTTTCTTATTTCATCTTTATGAATATAAAATATGACACTGTGAGTGTTAAAAACATTCTAAAGCATTAGATAGCGAAGCGACATCAATTTCCAAGTTGAATTTATTCTGTAAAGAATAACTGCTTGGGCCATCTGTTTCATAAACAGACGGCTAGATGGCGCTAAGCGTCACGCAATTGACGTTTCCATAAGAAACCACAAATTTCGCAGGGTCAGACTAACAGCACGGTAGCTCAATTGGTAAGAGCGTTTGGCCCGGTTTGCCAAAAGGTTGCTGGTTCAAGTCCCGCCCGTGCGCAAATTTTTGGTTTCTTATTTCATCTTTATGAATATAAAATATGACACTGTGAGTGTTAAAAACATTCTAAAGCAAGAGGCTATTCTGTTTTCATCCTCACCTTTTAAACATGTTTTTAAAACTGCTGAAAACTGTCATCCCTCTACCGTCAACCCTTAACAGCGTACTACACACGCGTAAAGGTAACTCGCTCGAGTATTAGTGTGACTTCTATTCAATCTCCTTTCGTTCCATTTCGCAGGGACATTTGATTCCATCCCTTTCTACCCCCCACGCCTCACATAAACCCGTCCCCCTCACGTAACGGGCTTAGAACCGTGTGATATATTGTATTGGATGGATTTTTCGTTTGTACAAATGGAATTTTCTTATGGGTACCTGACATAGGATGTTAGATCAAACCTCAATTTCCGTACACTTATTTTCGTGGATTTTGTTGGATTCGTACGTTTCTCACGAAAGTTGTCTGAACAATTTCCTTTATTTAAATTTGATAGAGAGGAACACGCTAATGGAACCGCACATATGAGTATTACTTATTTTATTTATTTGGTGTGGTTAGAATAAGTGCTTTAGTATTGATATTTTATTGAAGAAGTCATGGTTTTACTTAGTACTTTAAGGTTTCAACAATACAACAAGTGCAATCGATCTATGTTTTGTCCATTTTTGCAACAGAAACAGCTGATTCAGTCATTTAAAGGTACACAGTGTAAACAAAAATAAAAAACTTCCATCTCGATTTTATGATTCTTGTTAAGCTTAAAGCAACTTCTAGAGACTAGGCAGTGATTGTCAAAAATTACAAACTTATTTCTAGTAAACTTCCAAAACAAGACATCTCTTAAAATTTTGAGCTATCAACGGACTACAGAGCGGCTATTGAACTTGCAGCTGACAGTTGACCTACATACTTACATACAGTTTATTGTGGTCGGGATTGTTTAAAATTAAATTTTTCATACTTGCATTTGCGTTGGCACAGTTCAATTTTTCTAAACATGCATGTAGATTGTGGTAATGGTATGTAAAAGTCTTAAGCCATTTACTACTCGATCAGCATTAATATTACGGTTGAAATGTAGTGCTTAAATAAAAATGGTAAATTGAACACGAGATCAAAAAAGACAAAATAATAATATACGAGAGTTCCCGCAGAGCGCATGTTTACTCAAAACACAATGTTCGGTTTTGAATATCAATGGCTGTATTTGAATTCCGGTCAAATATCCAGGAGCTGGCATCCCAACTTCATGCATCAACCTCTGAGCCAACATAAAAGGGAATAATCCAAGAAACGCGTACCCCGGGGCATTCCGGAAAATTGGTGCCTCCAAAGAATATATTTTGAATTTTTATTATGTACTATTTTCTATTCGTCTCCCAAGGTAACCCTTCTCCACAAAAGGGGCTCCTCGAATGGGGACATTCTAAAGGTGAGGGGGGAGGGGGGGACCACCCACTACCCGGGAAGATGCCACCCTGTCCCATCTCATTCTCCTGTGAAGGATTTACCAAGTAGCACGTGTAATATACATTTGTATATAAAAACACTCATTCTTGACGTATATTTCTGCATAATTCGCTACGGGTACGGTCGGGCCCTTAATAAGGTCATTGCTTGGGCTGACACGATTTCGGGAGGATTATCCAGTGTCAATTTTAAAGGGATAAGGTTTTTTGTCTGCGAGGTTTTCGGTTTTAATATGTTTCTTACAAGTTGCGGGGATGGATGTCGTAAGCAAGTAAGCCGACCTTTTAAATATTTGATAGACAGGGCAGTATTATTCAGGGATATGCTCCTCACACAGCTTTAATGCAAATTAGGGGATAGAGACACAGATTTTGATGGAAAAAAGGAACAGTTTTGCGATGTCAGTTTTAAACAGACTTCAAAAAAGGAGGAGGTTATCAATTCGACAATTTTTTTTCATATCTCAGTCATATAATTAATATATGACTGAAATATATTCAATATTTTTTTTCGTAAAATTCTAGTTGGTCCCATTGTCGCCAAGATGATGGGATCTTGGTGCTTGAAAACCTCGAATTCAAAAGGCACATGCAGTGTGTTTGTACTAGAATCTTAATGAAGACTTGTTGTTGCGTCTGATAGTCGACATTGTTTGGAGCTGAGCTGCTAGTGGAACTCCTAAACGCTTTGGAGTTCAGTGTTTTAATGACAGAACTATGAAAGGTAATTTGTAGCTTATTAAAGAATATAGTCAAAAGTTGCAACCCCTCCTGTAATCACCAAAAATAAAATTAACCTTAAAAAAGTAAAAACTGACTTTAAAACCAAAATTCACTGAAAAGTTTTAAAAAACTTCTCATTCTTTAATGGAAATGACTCCATTTTAGACGAATAATTACTTTTTGGTGCCCTGATAGATGATGCTTGAAATGACCAAAGCGAATGGCACCGACTCCAAAATAAATTGTTCGTTTTAAGTGGAGTCCTTTCTTTTAAATAATAAAGAGTTTATTTAAGACTTTTTAGAGCATTTTGGTTTTGAAGTCGGTTTTTACTTTTTTTTTAAAGTCGTTCAATTCTTTAGGCCTAGGCGTTGCCACTCTTAAGAATTAAAATTCAAGCAAAGGCGTATCGATCATACAGCTTACACGTACCTCGTTAACAATGTGATACATGTTTTTACTTTTAAATTCCGTGCATGGCGTTTAGTAATTCAGCCAGCGATATCACGAAGTCTGCGATAAAAAATAAAATCAGCGGTCTATGGCAACTGCAGTAATTTCCTCCAGGACATTATTGTAAATAGTCTGTATATTGGCGATCGGTACCAATAAGTCTCGTCACGATATTATGGTTTATTGAACGTGACTTTCTACAATTTATCCGCCATTTTCGTCTGAAGCACCAATAACGTTCCGTTTTACTCGTTTGCGGTTTATGTTATGTTCGAGTCCAATGGAACTCTTGAGACTGGTTTGTTGTCGTACCAAATAATTATTAATCAAGTAAGGGGCCGTCCATTAATCACGTGAGGCTCGAAAGTGGGGGGGGGGGGGTACGGAAAACATCACGAAACATTTCTGAACCGAAATTTTGAACGGCGCGAAAATTTGAACGATTTGTTGTCACAAACCTCTTTGCCAATAACAACTGCCAGTGAAGAAAAAGCTTAACCATATATAACCTTAACTGAAAGTCTTGCAACTCCGTGGGACGAAGACAACATTAATCAATTGTTCATTAATTTTTATTGCAAATACATATAAATGTTCTTCAAATCACCATAACGACCTCACGTGATTAATGGACGGCCCCTAAAATCAATCGTTTCTACTTCACCCAATCGTTGACTGGTAGAGAATGTTTTAAGAATTACGTCCGCCATTTGGCAAATTAAACAGCTACTTTTACGTTACGAACGAACAAATTAACGGATTCCATCGAGTTTTAATAGTTGATTTATCTAACATTTATTTTTAATTATTTTTCAATCAGGCATTGGGTGCGGAAGAAACAACGCCTGCCATGAATTGAAACTAAGTCTCAATTATAGTATCTGGATAATGATTCTTCTTCTTAAACTTAAGAACTTCGCTCTATTCGGTAGAGTTATCGCCATTCTTTTCTTTTGTTTGCCTTTTTCCTGACCTCCTGGTAGGTATAAAAACAATAATAATAATATATACGCCAGAACACACAACGATTGTCGTGGTTTCGAAGTAAGGCATATTCTTACTCGTGTTCCTTGTGGCATGACATGACATGACATTTACTCTACTACTCCGAGTAAATTACTATTTCATAGCTAGTTTGCTAAATTAGTTTCAAAGCCCATAAAGTTCTCACAAAAGCCATATCGACCACTCCTTCTCATAAAACATCTGATCAACGCTCCGTAATCAAACAAAACACTCGAAAGGGGATTAAAAAATAACCTCTCCGACCTTAACCTTCAATTTGACCCACATTCGGTGACAGAATCACCCGCCTTCGCTTGTTTAACGCCGCTTAATTCGCAAATCCGTCCTAACCCCCCATTCACTCATTACGCCGGGGGCCTAATATACCCCGACCTGCCTCAACAGCGTTCCACATTTAAAATTAAACCGGAAGACAAGAAAGTGAAGGAGAAAATAAATGAGCGTTTGAGAGTTCGCTGCGGGCGTTTGCTCCATATTTAAAAAACGGGAGACGAGCCCGTAAGTAATAGCCGTGATGGTGTTATGCAACCGTGCATTGTTTTCGTAGATTTTCTTTTTTTTTTCGTTTATGTTTTGCGTTTCGTCCCGTGATACGTTGTAGAATGTCTTTTGTTTCAGTTTTGGTAACAATGACAACGCAATGTGGTTAATCTTGCGAACATGAAACGGAACTTTTGAAGGAATCTCGATTCGGTATTTAGTCCTGACATTCAATGATTAGGTACTTTAATGGTCTGGTAACATGAATCGATTTATTTGGTGTCACTACTAGTTGACATATTTTATCAACAAATCTATGGTATTTAATTATGAATTTGGATGACACAAATTTCTATCTATCATCGAAGAAAAATCTAGAAAAATCACACAAATCGTTGAAACGCGCAATCACAGCTGACACCACTTAGCTCTACAAAACTAGCCGCTCATTTCCGACCCACATTTAGCATAACTACAAACAACCCTTCGCAACAGTTACAATGGGAACACTCACGCTTTCGGCCGCTCCAGAGCCACAAATGGAAATTTCCCGGGGAAAGTCCAATCAAACTTTGTCACTTTCGCTATCGCATAATGCCATCCCAAGGCGGTATAATTAAACGTTTCATGAATGGGAGGGAAAGAGACGGGGTGAGTGAGACGGAATCGTCTGGAAACGGTGTAATCAGTTTTACGGTAAGCGCAAATTATGTGGGGATGCGAGCGGAATTAGTGTTATCAAGGTCACAGTGTTTAAACGGGAGGCGGGCTTCCGCAGTTGTGTTTGACATGGTGTCAGCTGATCTTTGCATTTTGACTTTCGTTTGAATTGTGACGTTTGTGTTTTTTTTTTTTTTAAGTGGCCAGACCAACATAATCTAATAGTAAAAGTGAAGATACAAACTTGTAACGGTTTATTATTATTATTTTCTTGAAAATGTTACTTTATTGTAACTACTGAAAAACTTGCCATTTGATAAGTTTAAGTTTTATACTTTCTTTGGTTATTATTATCTATTTACTTAACTGCCTCGGTGGAGCAGCGGTTAGAGGGTTGCACTTTAAAGCGACGGCTGCGCCAGAGGTCCCGGGTTCGATCGCCGGGTCGGGCCAAAAAAAATATGTACCTGGATTTTTCTGTTTAGAAATTTCAGGGTAGCCTGGTGTTTCGAAGTTGGCGGTGTTTCACCTCCGTGCTTCTGAAGCACGTAGCCGTTGGTCCTGCGCCTCTCCCTCCGGTCGTGTCAGATTGCTGTCCCATCGGGCTATGAGAGTGAGAGGAATATAGATTGCACCTGTGTGTGCGCACACACTTGTGCACTTTAATATGTCCCGCAGACGCAGTCGGTTAGTCGGCACCGTAGTCGAACCGTGGTCGGCTAGGGGGACTATAATAATGGAAATCAGACACAACGGTGGTACCACAACACCAAGACCCGAGACAATATAGAAAGTTATGATTTCTACATTGACCCGACCGGGAATCGAACCCGGGACCTCGGAGCACCGACTCCTTGAAACCCCTTGCTTAGCCACTACATACACCACGGAGGTCATCGTTTTTGTACTCACTCCTCACTAAACTATAAACCCACAGCGATGCTATGATACCACTAATCGAATTATTAGTAGGTAGTCTTAAGCAATACCTTTGGTACTGAAACTAAGGAGCAGAGCAGGCAGACAAACAAATTTTGACGAATTTATTTTCAAAGTGTCCCTAACTAGCAACATAGATCGATTATAACGACGTTACCAATCACCCAAATTGAGCCAATGAAATTGTAACATTACCGTGCGCGAGCACACAGTATCTCACCCTTCAATTGTCGACTCGGTTTGAGCAATTACTCTAAATACTCGAAACGGAACGCGCTCTATAATAAACCAATAAAAAAAACTTGCCAAAAGACTTTTTACGCTCGAACAAAACGCACCGTTTTTCTGGAAAGAGCAAACCGACAAATTACAAATGGAAACAAAACGGAACGTTCACGACAAAGGAAAAAATCGAACGCCGTGAAAATTTGAATAAGGAATCATTTCTTTTTTTTCGAGTTTTTTATTCCTTTTTTCATTCACTGTCAATCATTTGTCTAAGGCACGAATCGTTATTTTCTTTGTTGATGGATGGGATTCGTTTTTCTCGGAAGCCTCCCCTCTGTAGGGCGATGTAGTGTGGGCTCCGGTAGTTCACATATTCCATTATTTTTATCGAGAAACGCGTGGAGAAGGAAATGGCTGGAAGATAAAGACGCCTATTGTAAAATATGTTTTGACAGACGCTCGTTATCTCGGCTGGTTAGGTTTTGAGAAAGACTTTCTACCGTATTTTGATAAGTTGCTTGATTATCTAATTACTAGACCTATTACGATAAGTCTATTGAAGTTTGGTCTGCCTTTTGGCTGTATTCTCGCTTTAAAACTACGCACAAAACGCAATTTTTATGCGGCGTGTTAAACATGAGAAAATAACACTAGCTTTTCCACTAATGGTCGCATTCAATATTTTCCGTGCCACAGCAAATCTTTGCGTCTGCCAAAACGCGATTTGGCAACCTGAACAAATCCTCTTTTCCATATCTCGCTGCCACATAATCAAAAAGTCTGATATACGTACGCCCATGCCGGCTTATTGGGAATATAGTCATGTAGATTGCTAGCAACGACATGGAAATTCGATGTTTTCTTTATATACCACATTACCTATTCTGCGCCGTCCTTTCCTTTGTATTTGGTTAAGGCGTGTTTACATTATGGGTGAATTTTGTCTGCGAACGTCTTCCGATCAGCGAAAAGTGTCGTGCGCGAGAAAATATTATGCAAAGGGTGCTGCGGCATAGATATTAGATGCTTTGTTCTAATCGCTGGCAAAAGACTGCGACGTTCATTTGTTTTATTCTACATCGTGATGGCTCGCATGTATTGGAATATCAACGATGTTTATTTGTTTTTATTTTTCTGAAAGCAGCTGGTCAATACTGGCCAGTGATTTTGAGTGACATTCAAATGAAAAATGGGTTTATTCAATAACGTTTTTAATCCTGGAACTGGCTTATTATGTTCGTGTTTAAGCACGGCGTGTTTTTTTTTTGCGAAATGCTTAGTGATATTAACAGTTTTATTTAATCACTGTCCTTTGTCTATCTAATTGCTGTTCATTGAATATTAATTGTATCCGATATTACTTAAAGCCACTCATCTCCATTAGCGCTTAATTGTTATTATCCTCACGCTTAGGTATGAGTACACGTAATTAATAAATTGGTAAGTAGACAGATGTGTCAAACACTTGATATGGCCGATAAGGTCATTGGCATTCTTTTCATATCGCAAAATATAATATAATATGCACCTGTTAGTATATTATATTATGGCAATGACTGCTTGGTTACATTATTTTTTGCTAGAAGCATTACTTATAGGTAACTATTATGCATACGCGATATCGGAGATCAACGGTTCGTAAAACCGATTAGTTTTCATTAAATCCCACATTTACAGCCCGTTTCACAACATCCTTATAAGTAGGTACAGGTAAACGTTATCTGTCCAAAATACTTCCTGTGACATGGCGTTCCATATTCAAATTATCGTTGGTTAGTGCTTTACTTTTCGACAGTGAAACAGACCCTTATTTTTTTTTCTTATTCGTTAGTTAGTGCTTTATTTTTCGATGGTAAAACAAGCCCTTACTTTTTCAATAACTACTTAAAACCTCATTTTCTGTAACTGAACAAGCTTAATATTAATCTTAAGGCGCTACAGCATCAAAAGCATGCAACGTTAACAATCGGCGCGCATTCCAGTCACAATCCAGTTGTGTTTGCTAAAGAGCGGTCGGAGCGAAGCGGCGCGAGCGAAATGAGCGATGCCGATCACGTGGGGCACGTGACTGCACCTTCGGATCTTTAATTCTGGGAGCTAAATGTAATTTTGCTACTGTTGTAACATTCTGGTCTCTCTGTTCTCTCACTCTGTAAGTTTAAAACTATTGTGCGCTAGAATCTCATATTCAGTACCGTTTTTCAGACTCCGAGACACAATTCAGTGTGAAATGTGAAATGTTAGTGCATCTGGCATCAATATGCTTGTATACAAAATTTTCGTGTCACAATGTTCGTTTCCGTACTCCTCAGAAACGGCTTGACCGATTCACATGAAATTTTGTGAGCATATTGAGTATGTCTGAGAATCGGTCAACATCTATTTTTCATACACCTCAGTGATAAGAGTTGTCCACTCTTAATATTTTTCTTTAATTACGTGGCTGGGCGGGACGAGGCCGGGCAAGACGAGGATGGGGGCGAAACAAAGTTCGCTAGGTCCGCTAGTAATTAATAAATATAACATAAGCTTTCTAAGATATATATGATTATATATATCTTTCCATCGTTACAGGTACTGAAATGAACGTTTCATTTTTTGTATCTTTACATATGTTTTATCACAACGCTCTGAAAATCTGTCTGTGTTGTAATAACATGTCAGGAAAACGAAGTAAAATGTGAAACTACAGCAGAACAAAGCTGTTGTATACTACTGTGCATTAATACACACCCTCTTCCAGTAATAGAGCTATTCTAAAGACATCTACATTTTATGAAGTTCAACCTAATCCGAGCTAAAAATATCATAAGGGTTAACTCTCGAAATAGAACAGAAAAATCATAACACGCGCGGGCACGATACATTTCTTCATATCCGTTGTATTCCGAATGAAAAATGTGCAAAGAGTTGACTCCTCAAGAAACTCTACCCCACAGGGGGTATCTAAAACCCAGAGGAGGATGGAGATATATGTTAGAAAGGGAAGCGTAGCTAAACCCGAAAAGATGGATGGTACACAATGTCAACGCGCTATGCTAAAATTGTATATTTTATATTCAGTATAAAAAAGCCCGCAACATACGATATTAAAGGCTCATACGGAGATACAGTAGTTATATTGTGAGGAATTTAATCTTGTGGCGACATGGGATGAGTAAGTAAAGGATTATTGGAATGTCTCGGCGTTGCTGATTTCATATAGATTTTAGCGAAAATGTCCTTTTTGCCGGGTGACGTTATACAACAATTTGTTATTGGTTTTAGAGAGAACATTTTGAGCTGAAGTATTCCTTATATTCGTGTCTATGTGCAGTTTTGTGGAATTATCAAGTTGGGCACAATATCGCAGGAGTTCGCTTTATGAAATTTAAGAGCGTTGATTTCTTGGAAACGTTTTGATTCAAAATTTCATATTGTATTGAAACTGTGCAAGTTCAATATAGTTTTAATATTCAGACCTATTATGAGTGACGGGTTACGATTTCAATTATCGGTTTAATCAAATAGTTAGCTATTTGATCAAACCAAAGCTTAAACTCGAGAGATTTATAAAGTCAATGATTATTCTGGTTTAACAATTATTTCTGTAACTCAACGGGATACTGAACTATAATTCATATAAATTCCAAAGATATATCAAAAGATGAGAAACTAAATTTTATGACACTTAGGCCCTGTTTTAGCGTCGAAAAAGAAATACTACCTAACAAAATTGAATAATTTAATTAAGGTACATCATTTTGCAGGAAGAAGTGGACAGATAGCACAAATGGAAACTTATTCGGTCTTAGTCTATTAAGATTTTAAGAAAAGTGAAATTTTTTTTTAAAGAAAAGCTTTTTTTTTTTCAAATCGGTACAGAGTTCCTGAGATTAGCGCGTCCAAACAATCAAATAAGCAAACTCTTCAGCTTTATAATATTAGTATAGATTGTCAAACAACTCGTCAGTCTAGCATCCACGATTCAATTAAAACAGACCTTTAAAGCCAGTGCAATCTTCACCATCATTAGATACTAATGTTGTTCTATAACCCTAAAAATTCTTCGAGATACGCCGATCTCTTCCGCGTGTAATCTTTAGGGCGATCTTAGTTCATAACCTGCGGCATCATCCTCCATTTTCGGTAAATAACCCTATAACGCCAAGCTTATCTGTGGTCGTGCAGTGTGCACGCGGCTTAAGAACCTTAGAGATATCGGTATCGATTCTAAATCGATTTGTGGTGTGGTGGACCCGTAAATACTGGCGGTAAGGAATAGTGGGATGTAATGTAATGATCAGGTTAAGAATCGAAGGAATTGATTTTTATGACTATCGTTCGATCCTATTTCGGTAGTTTAACTCCAGTCCTATTTTTCCTTAAGCTAAGCTATTATTCAACTAACAAGGTCTTGGTATTAAATGTTAAGGTATGATGTTATATTTAGTTTCAAGTAAGCGATTCAAAAATCACTGAATCAACTCTCAGAGTTGTGTTAAAAAGGTTTCTACTTTTCTATACCTATTTGGCGTTTTAATCTCAGCAAGTATTTTAACTGCATACCTTTACAATCCGGTGCATTATGATGCAAATGATCCCAATTAGACCATAGCTTGCATCTGCCGTGATTTGCGTAACAATGTATGGAAACTTGTATGGAGCGGGGTGAACTGTATGGCTTGTTATTTGGTGTTGTGGCTGTTTGGTGGATAGACCTTAGCCTATTTTGGTTTTGACAAGGTAATAAATTGTGTTTTTGCGTTAATTTATATATTTTTTAATGACTAGACTTATTAAAATCTTATTAGTGTAAGCGTGCGACTAATATATCAATAAAAATATCCATTGATTTTATAAGAAACACACCCAGAAACACTGCGGTATATCGTGAGGTAATAATAAGGTTAATAAGGGTTAGTTTAAAACAAAAATTTATAACTTGATAAGCTGGTGACTTCAAGACAATAAAGCAAAGATATTAGACCTTTACATGAACTTTCGTTAAATTCCTACTATAACTAACGAAGGAGACTGGGCAAACAGTGTCTGCCTGTATAATCTAGTGTTATTACAGACATCCCTATTTCTAAGGTTCATATTACAGTCATAACAAATATAATGAACCTTTTTGTAACAGGTAACATTTCGTGTGTCATTTTACTTTTAATCCACAAAGGCGTACATAACCAAACGCACTAACGCACAGATCAAAAACCTTGCAGCGTGCGTTTCCCCCGTTTTTCTATTTTGTTTTTTTTTCGCAACCGTGGCGAAGGAAACGTTCATAAATCCTTTAGCTGGCCTGTCAACCGCACGCCTACTAACGCGGTGTGTTATGCTGTAACGATTTCCACCGTCTCAGAATGTATGAGGAAATAAGTTAAGATTTTAACTTAGTTGTAATGTTCTATATCGATTTTCTTAAAATTGCTGAGTGTTGTAGTATTTAGGTATTATAGTTTTATTACTTGTTTATAAGCTTTATATTATCTATAAACTCAAAAAATTATCAATCCATAATTTGAAATAAAGTTGAAGAATTAAAACAAAATGTGTATTGTAATCTTTTTGAAGTTCGTGCGATAATTATAAAATAATAAATCACTTAAAGCAGTTAGTAATTGTGTTAGGTACTATGAGAATAGTAAGAATAGATATTGTTTTTATAGGCAGATGTTGAACAATATAACTATAGATTCAACATAAAAATCATACAGTCAAGTGCTTGGCGTCTGTAATGATCCAGCCATTGCAATTCCAACAACTGGCAATAAAGACCGCAGACACAGGAACCATAAACTAACCGCACATTCTCACAATCATTATCACTCTAACGTTCTGTATTCAAATAAAAACGGAAAAGGCCACATTTTCTGCAGCGCGCGCGAAAAATATTCGTTGGCAGAGCTTCGCGAGGGAGCGAGATAGAGTGATAGTTCGGCGCATAAAATTAAGATCAATCAGAGAGGGATGACACGCGTTTATTGGTTCCACCGCTAGTTTGCGGGTAGCGCGGCCAACTGATATTTTCTTGGCGCGCAGTTTGTTGGCTTGCGTACGATTACTCTTTTTAAAAGTGTCGGTTGAAAATAACCGATAAATGATTGGTGACGCTTATTAGGAATTTGAAATCAGAACGATAATAGCGACAGTGTAGTTAAAACACAGCTTGTTAGTTTAAATAGAGACCAACGCTTGATAAGTAAATGATTTCATTAGCAAGGAAATTATACGCAGAAAGAAAGTAAATTCAATGTTGAAAGTAAGGTAATAAAAAAATGAGAGACACACATTGTTTTTATAAGTGGAAATTGAGACACGTTCAAAAATATTGTGGTAATCATCTGTCTTGCAAATTTTTGTCGTCGTCAAGCTGTTTTTATTAAATACCAGAAAAGATTATTGAACAATTTCCTATTCTTAATAGAATTGATTCTGTGTTGCCGACCACCTACAAAGGCTCCCAACAAGGTTTATTAGCCAATACTTAGGCTTTGGTAATTTACCGTAATTAGTAAAACCTTTATGCTTTAAACTGAACCAACACATTTATTGCGCCTGGTAATGATATAATTTCCAAACGATCTACAAGACCACACAGTTGTTAAAATTAGTCGGAATTTATCAAGTTTAATAAATTCTATTTTTTTTATTATCATTGTAGTAAATTTATTACGAGTCCGCTTTGCTTAGTTAGGCTTTACATTTTTACAACTTCCTTGCTTGCCAACTACGTGTAGTCCCGTGAGTTACAATACAAATTATTATTTTTTATTTTATTTTTACGTTTTAAGTTGCTTAATATAATTTAAGTCTAAAACATGTCTTTTCACCCTTGAAACAAAAGGACAAGGAGGCAATCAGTTGATATCAAACAAAAGAAAAGCATACTATGTAACTCGATACGTAGAACGAAACGTAGCCACTATCTTGCGAAGGGAAGAACGCGAGTACTAGATCAATACTTCTCGCTTTATGCCGCACATGTGTCATATGGCAAGAAGCAGAACAGGGTGCTGTGGAGTAGACACACATATAAAACGTTTTTTTATAAAAAAAAAAAACAAATTTTCATAGAACCTATTATTTATAGAGTTGCAATTGAAATAACACCACATTAAAGTTAGTTTAAGGTACCTGTTAATCTGAGTAAAGCATTTTTTTTCAATTGAGTACTAATTTGGAAATATACATTCCTATCATATGATTTTAGCACAGGTATTTATATATATATTTTTTTAACAATATCATCACTATCTTTAGTTAATATCCTATAAAAGTTACTTAAGCATAATATTATGTGTAATGTTCTTCAACAGAATGCTAACCTAAAAATCTAAATTAACATTTCAATCTGTTGCGTGGATTGTATAGGCGAAGCCTAAATAAAAATCAACAAATACGTTCACAATTTTATCACATTCAAAACCAAGCAAAAATATTTCATGTCATAACGACTCCATGCCTTCGGGCTTATTCCTTGATAGATAATGTGTTACTCGCATATGCCGGGGCGGGGTTGTTTTGTCAAATGCCACCCGGCGGGGAAGTCGCGATTCTTGAGCTGAAACGTATTTTGTTTAACACTACTCCAAACACGCGACTATTCTTTTTTCGTGGATATGAGAGCTACAAACATAGTATACTTACGTAAGAGCAGAAAATTTGCCTTATATTAAGTAAAGGTTACACGAAGAACGATCTGAGTATGTAAATACAATTATTATCTCAATGTCAATGCCCAATCACTAACGAAGAACATTTTCATTATCATACTCGCATGCCTGGGCTGGACAAGTTATGCGATAATGGCAAAATATTTAGCTTTTGATATCTTATTTTTCCCAGCCGATACTGTCCCACAGCTGGGCAATGGCTCCACATATTCCTGACAGTGTTAAGGGCCTGCCAGACTCCGCGGTATTGGTTTAAATTGGCTTCATCATCATCATCATCATTCTCAGCCAAAGGACGTCCACTGCTGAACATAGGCCTCTCCCACGGCTTTCCACAGCGACCGATCACTAGCGGTCTGCATCCAGTTTGATCCTGCGATCTTTTTAAGGTCGTCTGTCCATCTTGTTGGTGGACGTCCTACGCTGCGTCTTTGGTCGAAGGGTCTCCAATCTAGAACTTTCCTGCCCCAACGGCCATCAGTTCTTCGCGCTATGTGCCCTGCCCATTGCCACTTGAGCTTACTGATTCTCAAGGCTATGTCCGTTACCTTAGTTCTTCTACGTATGTCCTCATTTCTGATTCGATCACGTAGAGAAATACCCAGCATAGCTCTCTCCACCGCTCGTTGTGTGATTTTGAGCTTCTTTATGAGGCCCATAGTTAGAGACTAGTTAAATTGGCTAGCCATCGATTTATTGGTTAATAAATAAAATAAGGGCCGATTTTTCAATGGTCAGATAAAACTTACCAGACCGATAAATTAAATTAATAATTATTAATTAAGCGGCAAAAAATATGACAGGTACCTATAATTGCTGACAATTTGGTGAAGTTTTCAAAAAATCCGTATTGTATTTTGTTCGACGAATATTTATCGAGAAAGGCTTTTTATAAAACATCACGCTGTGACGAGAGCGAGGAAATTCAAACTCGTGGACGCAGTCGCGGGGGACCGCTAGTAGTTAGTTATACTAAAATGGGCATTGCTCTTTCCATAAAATGATGAGCCACGTTTTTGTATGACGGACAAGTCTATATGTTTCTGTCTATACCTCTACAGAAACATTTGAGTAACAAAACAAAGTCTTTCACAATATTACAAATGTCGAAGAATATTTCTAAAGAAGGGCTCCGCAGACAAAATCTAATCTCATTGCGTCTGACAATGTAGGTACACGTATAGTGATTTTATTTTGGCCTCTGCCGCCTTCCGTTCCGTTTGTCTGGATATACGTTTGATACGTTCCGTTATTGCTATTATGCTGACTTGTGTGCGTGTAATGGAATATGAATGTTTTATATGGGATGGAAAACATATGTAAACTATTTTGGGAGGATATGTTTTGTTGCCCGTAGATATTCATGATTCAAAAAGGTTTCACGTTCTGTCTTACAAAACAACATACGTTCGCAGTTTTGTCATGAATATATTAATAGGTACATAAATCTTGTGGTTTTGGGTAGATATACAGCAGGAACAAACTATGGATCTGTAATTAAATATTTGTCCCCCTAGCTAGATGATTTAGACCACGGTGGTCAGTCACAACGACTAACCGACTGCGCGGGACATATTATAGTGCACAAGTGCGTGCGCAAGCACAGGTGAACTCTCTATTAATTCACTCTCATGGGATGACGCCCGATGGGACAGCAATCTGACACGACCGGAGAGAGGTCAGGCGCAAGAACATCAACTTTACGTGCTTTTCCGAGGTACGGGGGTGAAATGTATTTCACTCCAGGCTATCCTAAGAATTTCTGAACAGAAAAACCCAGGTATATTTTTTGGCCCGACCCGGGGATCGAACCCTATGAATGGAACCTCAGCCGTAGCCTTAATGTGCGACCCTATTACCGCTGCGCCAACTAGGCAGTTAATCTATAATTATTACATCATCAAACAATGTTAAATTGTAACCTTTCTATCAGGATCATAGCAATGCGGATACTAAGTCCACTTTCGAATTCCTTGATAATAATTATGCTCACATTTCAGATACTAGATCTAATTATTGTTTAGCGTTATAGTACATTATCTGTCTTATACAGGGTGACTTTGAAAACATTGGCAATATTTTAAACTAAGAACCTACTCATGATTCATATCCCTTCCACATATTATTAAAATTAAAATCAATTGTTATAAAATATTTGATGAAATCAAAAATTATATACTTATAAAACACTACAGAACTGATATTTGCTTCAAATTCAACCTAAGAAATACAGTTAATAAATAACAGTTTAATTTGCTTGAATTGACGAATAATATTCATTATCAAAAAAATACTCTACCTAAACGGATCTCGGAAATTGAAGTGATACAGTATGATTTTTCTAGTTTTCATAAAATGAATTGATTTTAATTTTAATATCTCGAAGGGACTTTAAATCATGGGTACCTAGGTTTTTAGTTTAAAATATTACCAATGTTTTAAAGTCAGCCTGTGTAATGCATGATCTGATCATGATCATGATCATTAGCTCTAAATAAAAGTTTATTACGTGAATAACAAAACTCAAAAATCTTATAACGAAACTTACTCCAAATATTTTACCCTCACAATATTTTCTCAAGAATCCCAGCAGCAAATCGAAACATTTTTCAAACTCCGCAAAAGTTGTACAAAAGAGGTTATAAATAAAGCCGGAGGATGCGCAACTTATGACAGCGAAGTTCTGAACCACTCTTACAGTGAGAAGTCGGGAAGTTTCCACAATATATTTGTCTGATCGCAGAATGTGTAGTAAGCGAGCGAAGCGGAGAAATCTACTGGTACGGTTACCATGAGTTTACGGCAGTTTTAATCGCTACCGACGACGTAAAAAAATCTATGGAAAATTGCACAGCGCCTCTAGCGATCACTGACAGAACTAAAATTATCCATACAAAAAGTGACGTCGTCGTTAGCGAGTAAAACCGTCTTCGCTATCGAATAAACTCATGGTAACGGTACAGAGCGGTTCGAGCGAAGTGGAATAGTTAGGGCGAGCAATGGTTATGAACCTCATCATCATCATCATTAATAGCCCAATGACGTCCACTGCTGAACATAGGCGTCTCTTACGGTTTTCGGTTACGGTTGCAAGTGGTCCTCATTCAGTATGATCGTGCAATCTTTACAAGGTCCATCTAATCGGTGGACGTCCATGGAAATAGTAAAAGATAATCTGTCTTCAAGTGCTAGCAGAGCCGGAAAGATAAGGAGACATGTATGTATGGGTATTTTTTACATTCATAATTGTTACCCTGTAATCTAAAATGAATAAAAAGATAGCATTAGGATTAAACAAAGACTTAGGTTACCCGACAAATTAAAAAAAAAACCAGCATTATTACTTGCCATCGTAATGACAGTATATTTAAAATTGGTCGGTTGACATCTTAGTTTAGTACATTTCTAAGCTTGGTACTAAATATTTGGAATAAGGGGGAATTCGTTTTCGAGTTGATACTTGCTATCAGGTTTAATTTATGAGTTTATACCTGTGTTTTCCTTTATTTCTACCGAATATTAAAGTCTAACTAAAGGTAGAATAAATAACCTCTTTTTTTGAAAGCCAGTGATTGGGACATTGACATTGGGATAAAAAGCAGTCCCTTTTAACTCCAGCAATTCTTTCACAAAAACGCTTCTCGCTCCGCTTATGCACCACTGCAGCCTCCAACAATAAAGGCAAACGAACAAACACCGTCCAAGTTCTCGTATTAGACATATTTTGTGTGAAAACTTTATCTTGAGAGTGGCCACATATCGCGATCTTTAGCACCGCCTCTCTCTTAAATATACCCACTTCCTTTTAGGGCTCCCTTTTAATAACAATAAAGAGGTCGGGTTTATCACTTCAGATTAGTTTGGAGTAGGTATTGTTTTAGAATATAATGTTTGTATTGAAAGGTTTATGAGTGGGCAAATGGTTTCATGGAGTTCATGAGTAGCCGATTGGGAAGATTACTAATACGATAGTAGTACAATTAAAGTTTTAGTTACCTCAATTGTGTATTTCAGATCGGTACTTACTCGTACACTTGGATACTAAAAAATACCTATCGCATTTTTGTGGTGCTCAAAATTAGAAGTGCACATCGTATAGGTCAATAGCAAATTTGTTTAAATGTTCATTTTTTTCGTTTTTATTTAAAAATAAAAATAAAAAATACAGTAGAATTACATATTTCAATCAATGAATTAAATTATTATGAGGCAAAATATATATATAAAGTAAAAAAGCTAAAGCTTGCGAAAAGCTGTTTTAACAGATACCATTCATATCAATACCCAGCTCACTGATAAATGATAAACTACTAATAATACGATAGCAAAGTCAAAGCACTTAACGCTCCTATTGAACGTCCATAAAAAATATGTAGAGCATCCCTGATCAATGCATTGACAATAAATTACAAACGCACAATGACACGGTAGTATAGCATCCCTAGCGCCACTCAAAGGATTACGTTCGATATTCAAAATCGTTACAACTGATTGGTTTATTTTAATAGCACTTTATTGGCGTCTGATGCGGCTAATGTTCTGTGCTATTTTGAATTTAGAACGCAACACAAGCTTTTATCTAAACTTACTAAAAAAAATGTAAAGAACGAATGTACTGGCCATTTCTTACTAATTTAAGTTAATTAAGTTGCGACGAGAAAAAAAACCTGACAACAATTCAAAAGACCAATAAGAAATTTTGTCCCCCGCGACTTCGTCCGCGCGTTTTTCGATTTTTTCTCGCCATTTAAAAACCTTCCCTAGACCTCCACGAATATTTCAAGACTAAGATAAGGTAAATCCTTTTAGTTGTTCTCGAGTTTAAGTGAGATTAACGAACAGCAATTCATTTTTATATATATAGATTATTTACATATTGTTTTTTGAAATTGACTATGGCAGTCAATAAATTAACCAGCCAGTTGACATCTGCGAAAAATATAACAAAAAGTTCACACGCTCAACCAATCTTGAGAAAGTGAAAACCACAAGTCTTAAAAGAAAAATTAAGAAAACACGATGTACATTCTACCTGCAAGTCTTAAAAAAGGTGTAAAAAGAAACTTCGGGGGAAAGTGCATTAAAAATGAGTGCGCGAAAGCGAGACGCTGCTATACGGGTACGCAGCGTCTTACTTTAGTGGTTCTAAGAAAATGGTTTTATGAATGAAAATTACTTTTTTCTCACGCCATTTACCCGCTAGAAGCTTGAACGGCAGCAAACTCCCGTTTTTTTACATGCAGTCGTAGGCTCAACGGGACAAATGTCCCTTTTGCGTTTTTATTTTTTTAAACTCAGATTTCGCCGTGTTCCATTGCATTCATTCAATCACTCGGTAATTTTAACGTTACGGTATATTCTATGTCTTAATTTACAGTGGTCCAAAGCCGAAACTTGCCATAGGCGCCTCACAAAAAATATTAAAATCTGTGCGTGGTCTGTGCCAACTTTGCCGTGTTTGTTGTTATGACTATGAACTTATAAAATTCATTATTTATAATGTTTATTCACTTTTTACAGGTATGTTAGGTTTTTACGTAGTTAATATGATAAATAATGCGGTGGAATAGTATTTCTGTTCGTACCCATGTGGTTACTTGATTTTTTTACGTTTTTTCCAAGCAATTCACTCGGTTTTGGGAAATCATCGAAATACATATGGTTATTCTAGCACAACTATAGCATAATACGAGATAAACAGTGTATTACAAGTAAGGTTAATTAGTCAAGATACCATTAAAACCATTAAACTGTTCAGATATTAAAAGATAAAGCTACATTTTAAGTGATAATACAATTCGAGTGCAATTTTGGCGGCAAAAAATGGCCGATACCTACGTAAATTAAATTACGACATTAGTGTTAATTTGTGTTGTACTTGCTATTAGTTTTGATTTATATCAAACTATTATATATCATTGTAATAAGCTTTTCTTGAAGAAAACAAGAGTATATATTTCAAGTAACTATCACTAAGGTTTATTCATAAAACACATTAGAAACGCAGAATAATATTGTGGAAAGTAGTATTCCTTCAGTGTTTTACTTATTTCTCGACATTGGATTATTTAATCTACTTTGTATTGACAAATGTGGTTAATCTAAGAATGTAGCTATTAAACCATATCAATATTTTTACTTGATTCTTATAGCTAGTATAACTATGTTTTTTTTTGATACGGCTAGAAACTTCAGTCGATCCCAAAATTTTATGATATTTTTAAAAGGCCTAAATTGATAAAAAATATACGGAAATGCCTCGTTTTATTTATTTCTCTTACGTAAATTGAACCAATCTTCCTTTTAAAACATTAAAAATAACACGTCATCGATCTACTTTTCAAAATAAAAATATCTAAAGGCAGAAGTATGATCATTGCGGTACGATTTTGACATTCACAGCTCAATATGCTTATTCAGGTAGAATGAAACACAACAAACTCGACACTGTTTAAAAGCTTCATTCATTAGCTACAATTAAATCGTCACTTGAGCCGACCCACTTCTGTAAACAAGTCGTAAAAACGGCATGTTTACGACCCGGGCTCGGCGCGCAGCGGGTGACGTAATCGATCATCCTACATGGCCCTTTTTTTTTCGCCGCGTCAAGCTTCTAAAGGTTACTCAGTTCAGGGGCGGTTAGTTTCGTCGGAAGCGAAAGTTGTTTGAAACGGCTGGAGTGGAGCATGGGGTGATTCTGGCTGTAATGGCTGTTCCAATTTCAAACTGCTGATTGTTTTTGAATCTGTTTTCCGTTGAGATTTATATATGTACCTACAAAGCTTTGCAATAGACATAGCTGTGTAAGATAAAGCTTCCTCTTTAAAAAAGGAACATGTCCAAAATTGCTCAAATTTATGCTGACATATGTAACTAAACAAAAAAAATATGTGAAAAACGTACTTATATTTTTTGAAAGCCGCAACAGTAAATCAAAAATGATTTTGTCTTACCTTAAAAGTACAAGTTTGCCCAAATAATTGATGAAAGTAAGGGCGCATCAAATGTTAAATCCTTCTAAACTGAATTGAACAGAAGGCGTATGACAAAAAACTTTTTTCTCTACCTGTGCATCGGAGATGCTCAAAAAAGGGTGACTTCCGTTTTAGAAAGGGAATGGACTCGGATGTCTGTTAACAAAAGACGAAAGTAAACGTCAATTAATTATTATTGATGCCAGATAAAATGCAAGCAAAACCTTGGTTTTAAAACTTTTGTGTAAAAAAAATCTTTGCAATTATTATGAGACTAAGCGATATTTGGATAGAAAAGAATCTATTTAATACAAACAAATTATTACGGTCCGATGGATAAATTGTTAAAAAATACTTCTCCATATGTAAGTAAAGTACCATTCACACTGTTTATTGAATTACTTTTTTAATGAAAAAAAAAGTTTCTTTTTCTATAACAACAGAAATAAAAAAAAGGTACTGAGAACGTTCATTAGAAAATTACATTAAGTTTGATACTAAACGAAAAATTGCTTCAAATTTTGTGATAACACCGATAAATACCATTAATTTGACAATTGTATTGCTTCGATAAAATACATTATTTTATTCGGCAGCACATTAACCACCGAAACCCCGTGTAAGTCGTTTCGACAACTCCTGCGCACCCCATCCCAAACTTTTGTTGTCTCCTATAAAATATAAGCAGCATTTTTTAACGAATAATACGCATAAATTTATCTACCCATACATTAATAGAAAGGGTTTAATAGCCTATAAATCAGCATTTTAAACAAAGAATAGTAAAATTCAACACAATAGATAACCCTCTTTGTGTGTGGAAAAAAAGACACTTCTTTTTTTGTTGCATTACAGCGTGAAATGTTTGTTGTTCATTCTAGTGGTTTTTTTGAGAGACTGTTTGATCGCGCGATGATTGCTATTATACATGTTTTTTTTTGTGTTTTCTTATTTGTGCAAATATTTGAACGGCGTCGTCAAGTACAGATTTTTTTTCTTTTCAATCTTTCGATACCAGTGAACCCATTTGATATTTGTTTAAAAATGAAAACGATTGGAAAATTTTTGTGCACTTAACATAAAAAAAAAACGAAAAAGGTTGTTACAAATCTAATTAACCCAAAAATAATCCATTTTAAACATGACATACGACTCTTGAACTAATTTTTTTTTTCGGTTTTTTTTTTGTTTCGATGCAAAAACCCAAAAGTGCTGTTATTAGTTGAAGCTATTGCTATGCATGCATCCAATGCATTAGGTTAAAAAACAATATCAAACATGGCGTCCAAAGGGTTTGGCTCACAAAGAATTTCCGGCTCGCCGGTCACATTGTGGTAATATTAATAACGATAGATAATAAGAAACGCGATAGTATCTGTCTGTTTTAGTTATAATAGAAAATAAGGGCGTGGAGTATCGCAAGATATGCTATGCTATATTGGTGCGATAAATTTTGACGGGTCATTCGTTAGTAATAACAAAACATTGCGGCTTTACTATTGCCTTTACACGTATAAGTACTGACAGATTATACGAAAACTAAAATCTTATAACAAATTTTGATTGATTTTTCTCAAATGTGTAATATAGCAGTTGAGTTTTGTGTCAGTCTTCCATTGATTTAAAATCAGGCAACATTACATTATATTAAACAATATATAAAAATAACTAATGGACTTACATAAATATGTCAATTATTAATTGTTTAACATTTATAGCTACCCATAGTCTTAATAGCAAATCGCGCAGTGGAAGTATACCTTAAACAAGTGCCCGATGTTCTTTTCTACACCTGTTTAAAATAGTTAAATCCAAAACGAACAGTCATGCCATTTGAAAGCTGACATTTTCCAAATTAATTATACGCCTCAGTCTCAGTACGCACTCATTTACATATTTCAACTTCGTTATATTCAAGTGCTCGTAGGTAAAAAATATAAGCGGTTGGAGGAAGGGAGAACAGTATAGTTATAATACTGTAGAACACGGTTTTTATTACAAATAACAAAAATATGTTTTAGCAGTGGTAAAGTAGGAATATACGAAATTTGAGAAATAAAATAAATTCATCTTATTGCTTTTAGTATACAGCGTATTGTTTTGGTCAGCGACGAGCGACTCAGAAGTGGCTGTACAAACGATACTGATGCCAAAGAAAATGTGTTTTTCAATCAATTTATTAATGCGATACAGCGTCTAGTCAAAACTAATAGTACCAGGTAGCCTCTTCGTAGCTTACTAGCTACGGCGTAGTATTTTGTAGATATGAGCTAGCTACGCGCGAGGGTGCTAGTTTCTTCATTCGTTTTGTAATTTTTAGAATGTTGTGAAGAGGTTTTCTTCTATAAAACTTACATATATATTATTTTTAGTATAAGTACAACTTTATATTATCATCCCTCAGTTGGATGTCACTGGCTAAAACAACAACCTGTAGTTAAGAAATTAGTTTTTATCATCGATCTAATTTTCCCGTAACTCTTGGAAATAAAACACTATTACTTGCTAGATTGAGAGGTATGGAAAACCAAGCAGGAGGCCTATGTTCAGCAAAAGACGTCCTCTGGATGCTTATGATAATGATGAAAACTTGCAAGTTAAATAAACGTGAAAAAAAAAGATACAAAAAATAGATTCTATTTTCAAAATTCTCACAAATCCTAGACACAAGCACAACACACTTCCGTTACCACCGACAGCATGGAACAGATGACAGCACCTTCAACCCCACGACACACTCCGTAATCCTTATTAATACCACCAATTCATCAACCCTGAAAAACGTTAACATGACAATAGCCCCCTTCAAATATAAATAATAAACTAAAAATTATATGCAAATTCACGACCCATAAGTTCCTTTAGAATTAACCCTTTCATGGTCGGGGGTCACAAAAAATGGTAATAATTTATTCACGTTAAGATAGAGGTCACATTTTGTTGGCATTCAAAAACTGACGAGTATAGTGTACAGACGTGTTGTGATATTGGTTGTCTAGAATCTAGATTTGA
Organism: Pyrausta purpuralis; assembly: GCA_963924145.1. NCBI lineage: Eukaryota > Metazoa > Arthropoda > Insecta > Lepidoptera > Crambidae > Pyrausta > Pyrausta purpuralis. The sequence continues at coordinate 19,349,837 of OZ001658.1, forward strand.
GGTGATGTGTGGTGCGTGGGCGCAAGGTCGGACGCCATTTTTGTTTTTGTGACCTTTGGTTTATACAGGTATTTTTGTTTATTTTTCTTTTCCATTATTTTTGTATGATTGAAATGTTAATTAGTTGGTTGTTTTTTTTCTTACTTCTCTGATGTAATTTTGCTCAGCTGCAAATCAGAATGATAGGTAACTCAAAATAGTTATTATAAAACTTTTTTTTTAATATCTTTCGATGCCATAAATATCTTATAACGTATAACCATAAAACAAGTTATTTGAAAATAATGGCGCTATACTATATATTACATTATTATTTGAAAACAAGATACCTACTTTGAGCCCCGATATCTAAAAGCGTTGAGTGTGTACATGAATTGGAATAAACAATATCCTAATGGAAACTGTAATGCGATATATTTGTCAATACATTTCCCACCGCTATGACTATATACATGAAAAATATGTCCATATTGCAAACAGTCAAAATACACTGAGTATACAAATTAGCATTGCCCTTGAAAAATGTGTTCAGTTGCTTAAAAATAAAGTATATTTTCGAGTGTGCTGTTTTGTGGTAGATACGACGTTATTCCATCGTGCTCCTCTGTTTGCAAACGTTTGATCGATTGACAACGGGGGTGGGGTCTCCTAATAATATTACCCCCGAATCCTATATCAAAAGTGTTGCTAGTTCATTTCGTAGATGTCTCATAGTTTCATTTTTAAAAATGGATCACCAAATAGTGCGAGTTATTATATTTTGTTTAATTCTGGCCAGTTTTATGGTTAATGAATTTTCAAGTGTCTTATTGGAATATATTGGTCTAGTTTGAAACAATATTATGTATTTTTTAGAGGTTGATGTATTTTTTTTCTGAATTAATTATTTTAGTAGAACAAACACATCGTGGTGTTTCTTTTCTAATGGGAACAAGTTTCAATATTCTATGAATATTTTACTACTACTTAAAATACGGGACTTTTATTGCAAACGTCAACATCTTTGGAGTTGAAGATAAAATTGTAATATTATGCATATTAGTAGCATAACCAATATTACCATACTAGCTAGGCTGTATTTAAATATTCTCCTTTTTATATTTGCTAATACATAAATAATTATATAACTTGACGATCTTCGTGGTTTAGTGGCTAAGCACGCTGGGTTTCAAGGCGTTGCCGCTCCGAGGTCCCGGATTCGATTCCCGGTCGGGTGAATATATAAATAAAAAAATCCATATTGTCTCGGGTCTGGGTGTTGTGGTACCACCGTTGTGTCTGATTTCTATAACACTAGTGGTTAAGCTACTTACTTTAGAATCAGAGCAATGTACGAGTATGTGATTGGTGACCAATACAGTACAGCAAATGATTATAAAAATATTATAACACAATTATTCGTCATTTATATTATTATTCGTAGTATTTTGGTCATAAAATGAAACTAAGTACAATAATGTAAAACTAAGTTCAATTAAGTTTATAAAACCAAAACTGCTATTTTATTGCCACTTACTTATTTGCTTTAAAATAACTTTCGAATCATAAATACTGACTAGCCGATTTCAAGGCGATTTGAAGTTTATTTCTAGGTAACTGTACTCAATCTTTATACAACAAATTAAAAAATAATAAAACAACTGAAACGAGCCTATCAAATTATACTAACCGAATTGATTGGGCAATTAGATGCTAATGATACTGGCACAACGAAATATAATTTCCTCTAACGGCCATAAAACTGAATCTAGCGTGATGAACAATAAATTCCAAATTTGAAACTTTCCAATTTCAAATTCCGGCCCGTTTAAAACGAAGTTCGTTTCGATAATCGTCGGTAGCGATCATAGTCGATTAAGCAAGTTCTTTATTAGGCATCTTTTAAATACGAACAACAAAATAAAATTTTACGATCGGGCTCTTCACCGTTAAATAAATAGCTGCGCGTCCAACTCCGCGTTTGGTCATGCTATAAATTAAAGAGGACGTGTAAAAAATATCTACTGTGACTTGTTTTAAATAATTAACTGCAAGTTTGCTTGATAAAACGAGAAATCCGGTTTTACAAAACATTTCTATGTCCGATAGTCTGCACGCGGGGAAAAAGTTGAATCACAAATTGAGTTCTAATGGAACATTTTCTCGGTTTGTTTAATGATAATTCATAATTGATTATTTGGGACTAATTATAGATATCTTTGCTCAGATACCAATAAAAATTCAATAATATCTAGGCATCGTCGTCTAAAAAAGTGTGATTATTTGGGTGATTTGAATTCCGTTTTTTTTTTCAATAAAACATTCATTTCAAACATAAATTTCAACAAAATCTTATATTTTAAAAAAATGTATAGAAAAATTATATGACTTTTAATTACTAAGTTAAAAGTTTATATTTTAAGGTGTCTGGATTTAAACTTATTAATAAAAAATCTGTAGTACTAAAATAAGACTAGCATGAAAAATATCAGCGGCGGAAAAAAAAATTAAAAAGTGACAGCTCAAAAATCGCGCGAATCCGTTTTACAAAGGAGGTTAGGTATCGATTTTGTCCACCCTTACATACACGGTATGTACCTACGTGCGTCGGAGGGTTACGAGGGTGGGCCCAACTATCGGATATACGTATATAAATATGTCGTTCACCCCATCAATGCTATAATGTATGGAGATTCGATATTAGTTTGTGATTGGCGTCGCGTAAAATTTCAAATCGAATAAAAATTCGGGTGATTTTTTAAACATTTTTATTGAAACAAAAAGCAGTTGATCTACATGGATACAGTTTTGAGTAAAAGACAGTTCATAAGATAATACTTAAAAATAAGGTTTATTGCTTTGTTCCTTCTTTGTTTAATACCTATTACTTGATATTATATGATAGATAAAAACTAGTTTAAAAAATATTGCATGTATTAAATTAAATAACTTGTAAATAATAAGGTTATAATTATCATAAAGTAACTTAATACGTGTAAAATGTTTAAAGGTTAACATTGACCAAAGAACAATAATTATTTTTTGTTTCATACAAATTAATTTCTGACAAAAACTAACTTACCAGTTTCATGTAAGTAGCCATGCCAGCAAAGGGTTAATAAAAATTTTCTACAACAATTTTCAGAAATTATGTGATCAAAGTAACTAAAATAAGTAGGTATTTAAAAAAAATAGAGGTAACTTTTAAAAATTGAGTATCTTACTCACTTTAGTACACATACCGCAATAAAAAAAATAGGTTGCGCATCTGCTACTTTAATTAACGTAATTGGAGTTAAATTTACAATAGTGTTGAAAGATAATAATACAAGACGTATAGAAAATAATTTTAATTTGTTTAGACGTTAACTTTATTTTCTAATTTTATCTTGAAAACTAAAATCCACTATCGTGATAAAAATATATGAAGTAATTCATGAGGAAGGTTTATATGTACAAAACATGTCTTAATATTGCAGTGAATTTTAAAAGTTTCTACGTGAAGTCGTAATAAACCATATTTTTTTGCGCTTAAATTGCTAACGCTGGCTAAACCCTAAGAGATGGATCAAACATTGCACCCGCGTGAAACCGGGCGGGTCGCTAGTACCGTTTAAATGTAGCGTAATAGGCATATCAGCTGATGCGCATAAAAAAATCGATAAAGTTAGAGCAAATTATACCTAGAGTCCGCTGATACCTATTAAGTTATTTATATATAGTAAGTTCTTATAGAAAGTAAAAAAACTTACCTTCACGGCGGCCCGTACAAAGTTTTCAAGTTTTTTACGCGACCCGAAGTTAAGTGATTTAATTTGACACAACTCTAAAAGAAAACAAAAGACAAACGCGAGCGAATATCTAACGCGGCTCCATTCGAGAAAAAGAAAAAAATAAATTCTTAAGACAAATTCAAATTTGGAAACCGGAGACGCGTCCCGAAGGAAATTCGAGAAAATCGTCGTCTCCAGGCGGCGCACGGTGAGCGAATGTCCCGTTCAAACTACGCTACAATTTCCTCCGCGAAAACCGAATCGACTGCGCTGTGTAAGTATAGGGAAGGGTGGTTTTTCCTTCGAATTTCATAAGTATCTACCTTTCTTTATATCTAAGCGCAAGAACTACGTTCACCCCTTGAGAATACCTCGTGAGACTCGATCGGGCGTCGCTCGAGCCCCAACATCAACTGACGCCTAACCCGCATTCGAATTTCAAATCACAGTCACCGACAATAGAAGCGAATTTTCAATCATACTCTACGTAGTGATGTACCCTTTTTATCTGAAAAATATTTCTAGTAAGGCAACGGTAACATAGATAAAATGTATTGGGTGGTGAGTACGAATATATTTATGTATGTGTAGGTTCGAGTAAGATATGGTGCGGGCTTCGTTTCACGTGTGGCTGTGGAGTCCTATTTTTGTGCTTACGTTGAAAATGTAAAAGAGCTCTCTGTATGATAAGAAAAAAGGAGTGAAATTTGATATGTCTCGCAATTTGTCACAAAATGAGATATTGTATCGGGTGAGCAATATTGTTTATACGTTTTCCTTTTGTGCTTTCATCTTTTGTCTGGGGTAGGTATCTGATATTGTGTTTTATATTGGCAAATTGTATTTTGCTCAACCCTTTATTAATCGACTGAAGAGGTTCAATAGACCTAATGAGTGGAAAATCATAAGCCGTAACACGTGTTAATTTTTACACCCAAAAGGCATCCGCTCTTGTGTAAAATTATTCGCTGAAATAAGTTTCACGGCTAAACGGTAATGGGGTCGCAAAAAATCGGTTCAAAGTGACACCTTTCGGAAAATCAAATCGAGTAACAATCGATTAGGGGCGAACGCAGTGACACACATTTAAAATTCGAATGTCTTAAAATAAATGCGAAATGATTCGGCGAGCAACAAGTTTCATTCATTCTCGGGCAAGGGAGAAGGCAATCCAATTAGAAAGGGAAAGAGAGGAATTTAAAAAGTGAACGCCCGGAAAGTTAGGCGGGAAAGCTCCGTGCTAATAACCTGTTGCTTCCGCAAGCTAAATTAAATATGAGAGCGAACCTCCGCAGACAACGTCGATGTCGATGAAATCATTTTCTTTCGTTATTTTAATTACAAGTCACACTCCACACAAACACGTTGCAAGGTGTTACATGTTCATATGCAAAGATGAAAGTCACGCCCGAAACTATTGATTTTCGAACCGAACATGTCTGTGTTTGAAATGCGAGCGAGTAGTCTATTCTATAAATCGCGCACATTTATCATTTTCTCAATTTATAAGCTGGCTGCGTCTCACCCTCGACGCGGCGTGTTATCCACGAATATCGATAGAGCGAAATTTTGATGCGACAGCCACCCCTACGCTTACTTGACATGGGGCGAGAATGAGACATCCCTATGCGGAAAACTAGCAGTTAGAGCGAGACGCAGCCAAGACCGCGACGAGATAAGTGTTCTAATTTATACTCAAATTGCGAACGTCGTCACGAGAACCACGTGCTAAATAACCGTTCTGCATTTAAAACGGCTTACGTTCTAAAGTTAAACTTCTCAATTCTGCACTCTACTGTCTTTTGTTAAAGTTTAAAATCTTTTTCAATTTAAATTCGAAGAAATATTATCTTACAATTTTCCATTTTTGAAAACGGTGCGGTTGAAGAATCATTTTGATCTTTGTGACTCTGACTATTGAGGTTGTATTAGCTTGTTTGGAGAGTTCGCAAATTAATACATCAGATTTTAAAAGAAAGCCTCGCATACTAACTAGGGCTATGTCAAGGTTAGATTGGTGTGTATGTTTATTAGTCGGTTAGTGGGTTAACTGCTTGTTTGGGGTTGTTTTGAATCATTTGCTTCTGTATACGGTTTAAGATGGCAAGGGTTGTTCAATTGAGTTTTAATTAATGTTGAAGGGGTTCTCCGCTTTTGTAGTTAATCATTGAGATTTTTCATGTGCTTTAGAAAATGTGTATTATTGTTTATTTATACATCAATATACTTTAAAACTTATCCAATGTATCTATTGCATTGATTGAGAAAATAAATATACTTTGACCGATGTCACACGAAATCATAATCGATCACTTTTAAATATTATGATTTTATAATATGGTATGTCATGAATCGAATAAAAAAAAATATACTCAATTAATTTCGATATATAAAGGCTTACAACGTCCCTAGAACAAATAATTTACCTCTTTTCACACAGTTTTTTTAAAAAAAGTTACCTATATTTAGTAAAAAAAAAACATAGCAGTCAGTAGCCACAGTACAAATGCCACGATGTTATAGAAAATGCTAAGCCCCGTACGTTTGCTTAGTAAATTTTTGACACTTGTTCTGTCCTGAATTACAATGTCGGGGGAGTCGCCATAGCAACGGGAAAATAGATGCCCCTTATTTGATGGTACTGAAAGTTGAATTTAGAAAACAGAAATATTAAAAAGAACAGTCAACGCTGAACACATTGTTAAGATAATATTTTTTTTGTAACAAAACTAATTTAAATGAAGAAACCTGTAGGTAACTACGCCTAATTATTTGTGCTAATTTAACACAGTGTTAATTTAATTTACTTATGCTGTCGCTAAAAGCTTCCAGCTTCTGCATCGCGACTGCATCGATGCTAACGTGCATAAGCATCGCGACTGCATCGATGCTATTAGTAGCGCAGTGGGTAAAGGTTGACAGTTTGCGACTGCATCGATGCTGCATCGCGACTACATCGATGCTGAAAGTCGCAGTATGTTAGGAGTCTAAAAGTGCCCAATCTCCTAAGATTCTAAAAGCGCTTATATTTATCATTATTTAATTATAACAGAACACAACTTAACATCATTCAACCCTTTACCATAAAAACATTGTACGTTCAATCTAATGTCTCCTTATTTGGAATTAAGCCAATGTTCGACAAAGGTCGGCTTATCGCGGCCGCCGATCTCTACCAGTCAACGCTACACGTCGTAAAGAATGCTTGCTAACAAATGCATAAATATTGAGTAGATTAGAATCTATTATAACTAGCTTTGACTTGTGGTTTCGTTTTTATTTTTTATTTTTTTTATTACTATCATCATATGAAAAATATACACATATTAGCTTAATTAATAGTATCTTAAAGCCTATTACAGATTTGTCTAGATACTAGTGTTCTCAGTGATCGTTGAGCATCCATACTCGTATAGCAATAAAAATCATTAATGAATAAAAATTAATACAAAGTACAAATGACTAGAGTTTACAAATGACTTTCTTGTAACTCATATTGAATATTTCTGGTTGAACTTACCAAGAGAGCATTACAAATCGTTGCGATCAAAGAATCGAACGCCGTAGACAGAAATTAAACCGGCGTAGGTACTTCGTTTACTTGAGGAATGCCTAAACCATTCGGCCAACCGACCAAATATTGAATGTGACTGCTATCTAAATGATATTATTAGGATCATTGCTTTGGGTGATAACGTTTTAGAACCCATTAACCTTTATGGAATGAGACAAACTATTTGTCTCATTCTTTTTCATACATCGCAAACTAAGCTTGTTCGTCTTCGATTTTGAATAATGAAGTCTTTGTTTAAAAATGTTAAAATTAAATTTGTATTTTTTTATATTTACTGAAACATATATCTGAATTAAATCTTACGAACAAGCTTAGTTTGGGATGTATGAAAAATAATAAGACCTTTGTCTCATATAAATTGCACTTGTAAAAAGCAACTTTTGCTGTGTGATAGACGAGGAATCGTACCCCGTATCGTTCGACCGCAAATGTAGGCAATTTCGCCAAATGTTTCGCCTGTACAGGGTAGTCTTAAGACGCCAAGACAGTCGGTCCAGGATTATCCGTTCCTTCACCTGAGCTCGTTCCATATATTTGGAAACTGTTGACCATCACGTAGCGTGTGGTCATCCTTGACCTTTTTTCTTATCCGGGATGGCTAGAACTTTTTTTACAACGTATTTTTCGTCACGTCTATTCACAAGTCTGTACTTACGCATTCGTCTTTCAGCCATCTTTTATAAAATGGTGACTTTAAAATATGATCCTCAGAGGTCCTCTCGTTTACTTTATCAAGTAACTGGATACAGTTAATCTTGACTTAGCAGCTAATGTAGTCTTTTTATTAGAACTTTATCTATGAATAAGTACTTTAATATACCGTAAGATGCAAACACGAAGTAAACTAAGCGTATAACAGTTCGTTATTCAACTTAAGACACGAAGTATGCAAAAAGCATCGCGTTCTATTAATGATTATATCTAAAAATAACTTATAACTAGCGAAGGGAATAAAAAAAGTGTTATTAGAAATTAATTCTAATTGCTTATTTGCATGATTGCACAATTTTATTAGACTATGAACGTCTATGGAAATTATTAAGAAGAAAAAACTTACCATCTGATGAAAAACGTTTTTTTTGTCTTCTTCAAATCTGTCTAGTGGACATTTAGCAATAGGCTTGTAAGTGTTTAAAAGCCTGTACGGTAAGTGACCATAAGTGACCACTGACACATAAAAATAAAAAAAAGATCTTGTAGTACTTTCCTCTGCAGACGACGAGACGTAGTCGGCTCGTCCATTCATTGTTAATTGCTAGACAAGTATAAAAATAATTTATCTCTAAAAAATATATGAATGGAGTATAAGATTCGAGATGATCTCTCCAGTTATGTCAAACTAATAGTCTCATTCGTCCTTTTTTTACTTTGACTTGGTGTGAGTGAAAGCACAATTTAAAGTTAAAATATTGAGTAAGACTTGCGAACCCAGTGACCTTCGATTCAACCCCGGCCCCGTCACGCCCCGGTCTCGTAATGTTGACGAATCCAAAAAGTAAAATCATGAAAATCAGTCCAGCCGTTCACGCGTGATGTCATGACGGCTAGGGGAAATATGGATTCATTTTTATATGTACATGTATAAAGATTTTGGACACTTATACTAAAATAACTTATTGTATACATTAGATACTAAGTGGACTTGTGAAGTTAGTTACTACATACCTACTTTATAGAACTAGGAATATTTTTTCCTGCGTATAAAATAGAATCTTCTAAAATCGATATACCTCATCACAGCACACAATACAGGGTCTAACAACTCGAATCAGGATCCGTTTTATTCCATTCAATCCGAGGCGAAACTACATTTCAGTTCAAAATGGCGCCCATGTGAGCCCATGTGCTTGTTACTTCACTCCGTAGAGAAATTCGCATTCGTTTTGACAGGAGACACGGGAAAGAGGGAAAAGGACGCTAATGAAATTTTTTAGGGAGTTAGCTGATCGGAAAAGTTGGTTGGGTTGCTTAGGTAGAACTCAAATATTTTTAGTAATGAAAAAAGATGTAAAAATAGAAGTAGCTTGAGAAGACATCGTTACGCTTTTGCTAAAAATAACCTCTCTAAACTTGAAGATTTTATTGAATTTATTAGATTTTTCTTTTGATTTCCAAATATTAAGCGAGCTTTTCAAATACAGATGACCTCGCTAGTATCACAATATTCAAATATAGTTAGTTTTAAAAAAATAATAAATAAATGATTTTGTATTAGTAGTATCGTAGATTATTTTAAAAGAAACTATGTAAATCACAGACATATTATTTAATGATAGGTCAGAAAAATGCTATAAGTGTTTTTCAAGCTGCCTAAGAAATATGAAATAACATGTAGGTAACACGAACAATTTGTTCTTGTAATAACTTTTTGAACACAATTTAGATCCGCTAATTTGTTATTTGTTTATTGAATGAGTATTAATTTTAGCCAAATTCACTTACGAACAGTCAACAAAAAGTAGAAAAATAAATTTCCACTTACTCCCTCATTTCCCACACTCGTGCTCTGAAGGGCTGCTTGTTAGACTACAATATTATGCAGCCACCGATCGCATGCACCGCGAAATTATTATTATTTACTTTATTGTCATTCGGAGCTCAAACTACCGAACCGAGCCAAGACTTCGCTCGTTAGAATTTTAAGACGGGTGCATACGTACGGGCCTTTTGAGTTACTTGGCTTGACGAAATTAAAGAGGAAATTGTTGGAGAGAGTTTGTTGTACTATTGCTTGAGATTTGAGAAAATCATTTATATAAACATTGAAAATACGTCAAAATTAACCGAAGTTAAGGATCAGGTGGCCAAAAAGTTTACCAATCGAATTTCCTTTTTCGAAGAATGAGCAGGATGAGCAGAATGTATTACGATCCAACTTAAGCCGTTCAATTTCCAGGCAGCTCAATTCCGAGTCAGTGTATAGGAATATTTTCAATATAATAATATTATAATAATACTACAATGTTATAAATATTCATATGTTTTTTGTTTTATTATAATATTATTTTAATAATCATGTGAAATCACAATATGAATTGCTAATTTGATCGTAAAGCTGAGCCGCTTACCTATCAAAACTACATCGTAATACGTTCGTAAATCATCGTTTAAGTTCGATTAACGCGCGAATCTGGGGGGCCGGAATTCTCCTACAATTGGACGACCTCCGTGGTCGAGTGGCTAGCACGCTGGTTTTAAGCGTTACCATCTCGTGAGGTTCCGGGTTCGATTCCCGGTCGGGTCAATGTAGAAAACACTCTTTTCTATATGTCTCGGGTCTGGTTGTTGTGGTAAGTACCACCGTTGTTTCCCATTTCCACAACACAAGTGCTTTAGCTACTTAGCTCGGGATCGGAGCAATGTATGTGATGTTGTCAAATATTTTTTATATTTAATTCGTATACGAAATTAGTTTATTTTTAAAGAAAATTAATTACAAAATAACACTTGTAAAAATTGAAGAAAAATAAACTACAAATTAGTAAAGGAACATACCAGGAACTACCTACTTCGTTTTTTTTACCATAATAATCTTCTTATTTCTGACTTTCAATAAATAAGTGAATATTTTTGAAAACGTAAAAACACGTAAACAGAAAATACTTGGGAAATCGAACAGGCTTGAGTACCTTCGAGTTATAAGAGGCTACACCGAACGGTATCCCACTACGCATAGAATCAGTGGGGCCATTACATAACCTGATTGCAGTCGAATTGCAATCGTTTAAGGCAGTCTTTTAGAAGCTCTGAAAAAACCGCTTACTTGTGGAAAAGTGTTGTTGAAAAGGCCCTATTATTTGGCAACGCCAACAAATAATTAAGATGTTGATTTGTAAGCAAAACTCGATAGATAGTTACTGTGTTTTTACCACTGTTTTGAAAAATTAACGAACCTAGCTTGACATTATTAATGAACCGACTGTACGGAGTAGTGCATATTTTAACACACAATTTATTACTCATAAAGATGAATTAAGAAACCAAAAATTTGCGCACGGGTGGGACTCGAACCAGCAACTTCTGGCCAACCGGGCCAAACGCTCTACCAATTGAGCTACCGTGCTGTACACAATTTATTTCTACTTGTTTTTTTTGCATATATATTTTTAACGTTGTGTACGCCTGTAATAGGTATGCATATTAGAATCTTCTGTCAATTTTTATTTTTTATGAATGTCATATAATATATGTACTCTTGGTGTACTTTTGCAATAAAGTAACTTACATTTCTACTTTTGCTACTACTTCTTACCCTTTTCAATAAAAAGGAGGATCTCCAGCCTAGTCACACAGCTACTTATGCGAATTTCAGTTGCTATTACTATCGTTATCAACGTACGTAATACCTGCCGGTTACACCCCTTATCCCTTCGATTACATAGAACCCTTTCCCTTGTGGATGGCACGGAGGTGAAGCTTAATAGAAAAAGGGAAAATTTCCTCTTTTTTCATGTACTGCAATCTGAATTTTGTCTTGTACTTACATCCATACGAATTCAGGTATTCGAATGTTTAGAATTACTAAGTTAAAACGACACCTTGACAGATATCGCTATACTAATCATCAGAACAATATTCTCTATTGTTTCGGAAATCTAAATGTGAATGATAAAGTCAACCGATCAGCTGTCGACCTTCATGAAAGCAGAATTTTGGCCGAAGGGTGTTTTGTATCGTCGGTTTCGCGGACGGTTACCGGACACCAAGATGCGCAACACTACGCTGGCAAAATAGTGTTTCATTTGTTTTGATTTTTTAAATATTATTATATGTATGTTAGTCTTTAAGATATCTTTTGTAGGGGCCTTTATTGCCTGTAATAAATGATTTAAAAAACAGTTTCCTCTTATAAAAATGGGTTCATTTCAATTTGATATTCACATCCTATATAAAACCATGACAGTACTAAATCTGCACTATCACTATGAATGTTTTATTTTTTATTTTTCGTTTCGTTTCGTCTTTCATTAACAGCAATAAAGAGGGTTCACAAGGATTTTCAAATTTACAAACAATAAAACTTGTGGAATTTCTAAAACTAAGGCTAGGCTAGTGACTTTTTATCACAGCAAAACACAAAAAAAACTAGTGTCTTTTTCGCACTTTCCGAATGAGAAAAAGAAAGATAAAGTATCTCATTATGGCACAGTGACAAAAGTCAACAGTGCGCCCTGGCTCTAAAAATACAATCATCAATGAATATTCTTAAACTGATGATGAGACAGAATAAGGAAAGAAAGATATGTTATTCATACAATATAGAGTTATATACTACGAACACCTCCGTGCTTCGGAAGGCACATTAAGCCGTTGGTCCTAGCTAATATCGATTGATATTAGTCGTTAAGCCTAGCCAGAGGCCTTATGGGGCGGCTTGATAACATCTGACAGCAAGGTTAGTCGCTTGCCTTGCAAACACCCCACCACTCGCGTGGTGGAGTATGGCTCAAACTACCTCATAGTTGAGGTAAGGCCTTTGCGTAGCAGTGGGATGTTACAGGCTATCTTTACTTTTTAACTTCCAATGTAGAGTTAAATTAGTGCTTCTAAAACTAATAGCAACGTAACAACTCATCCAACTCCGTAAATAAAAATAGCACGGCGCATAAAGTCCTGACTCTAGTAGGGAAAGTAATTTGTTACTCGATTTAGCAAGCCTCTTATTTCGGCTCAGAAAGAGCCGAATCGACTGCCGGCTGAAACAAATGCCTTGTATCCGTACTTGTCGGAGGGGTGGGGTGATGTCGATAGTTTTTATCGATAAGCTGTTAAAAATGTCAAAAACTGTATTGTTACAACAATTCCTCGAGTTTGTAACGTGTCATAGGTAAAGTTTGTGTGTCGATAGTTTTTATCGATAAAATAATAACCCAGTGTAAGATAATTGAAAGTGTCAACAAATTTCCTCGTATGAGTAATAGACAATAGTTTAATCGATGCTTATTTAAATAATTTATTTTAGTACATAGCTAAACAATCACGACGCAAATAAACCTACTCCGCTGATTACTTCGGTAATTGGAAGCAATGCTGTTTTGATGACAGTCACGTCTAAATGCCACGTCAATTTCAAAAAGTTAAAAAAGTACTTGCCACATTATTAACGGTAATCAAATTAGGATACACGATGCGAAACAATTTAATAGCAATCAGAATTAATTACGCGCTTGAAACAAAATCTTCCGACAAGGACTTGACGTGTAACAAAAAACATAATATTACCATACATAACGAGCGTGCTACTCTTTAAACGGTCCCTTTAATAGTTCAAGAATTTCCTATCATAGCAAGAAACAAATTTGCATGAGCATAAAATGATAATATCCACTGCCCACCATAAATGGGCATGATAAAAAGTAAAGTGCGTCACAAAAACATTATACTGCACTTCATAAATTCCCCGATTTGCATCGCAAGTCTTTGCTATGTTAACTAGGAGGGCACAGTGTTTGATTGTAATTAATACTATAGTATGACCGTCAATTAAAAGTATTTCCTATGTTCATTAGTGAATTGCTTGGCATTTTTCAATAGGGTTGATTATTGTTACATAAAATCTAGTTTGTAATAAAAATTCTCAAAATGGGATTTAAATTAAAGGTAAATTCGGCAAGAATTAAACATGCCCTTTAAATATTGTGTTTTAACTTTTATCCATCCAACGCTTTATTACAATCTAAATTTATAATATCGCCTACAAACCAAATAATAATGCATGGACTGTTCTTCAAAAACAAAAATATAATAATAACTTTAAATTAAGGAACCCATGTAATTAAGTTTTTTTTTTGAACGCGCCAATGTCACAAACTACTGGACACCACGTCGTCGGGCGTATATTTTGTGTTGAAAATGAATAGGACTATTCACACGTACCACGTTTCACAGTAGATATCGACTTCTTGTGTGATACCGATCACATCGCCATAGACACTGTCGGCAATTACACAACGCTGCAGCGACACTATTCACACGGACACTGCTTGACTACATTTTGTCGCTGCTTGAAAGCTGTTGACCCTAAGTGCAACTTAAGTTAGAGTTCTCTACTGTATTAAGCAAAACTGTTAATTAAATGGAAGTATACCTTAGTAAAAACAGTGACAATAAACTTTTTTTTTTGACGCGGTTAAATAAATAAATAAATATTGGACGCCAATCACATACATTACTCTGATCCCAAAGTAAGTAGCTAATTGCACTTGTGTTATGGAAATCAGACACAACGGTGGTACCACAACACCCAGACCCGAGCCAACATACAAAATTTTAATTTCTATATTGACCCGACCGGGAATCGAGCGGAGCGGCAACGCCTTGATACCAGCGTGCTTAGCCACTACACCATGGAGGTCGTCAAAGTTAGTAGGTTAGTAGTAGTAAGTTAGTTATTTTTTACGGAAAAAATATCGAGCCTGTAACGTTTCTCCCTTCGCTGCAACCCTAGCGAACACGGAAGCGGGTTGCGTTGAAGCGTACAATTCAGGGCCACTACAAATGTGCTCAGTTTTGTTTCTGACACATCTCCATCAATTACATCGGAACACCAACGAGAACAGACCATTTGTTTTTATTTATGACCCTCCTTAAGAGATAGGGGTTTACTTTACTTACTATTCGCGAATGCTTTCAGACGCTTACGTAAATGTTTTTCGTCATAAGAGATAACGCGAAAGATACTTGTCGACGTGAATTTATGGCGACCGATGAGTTATGCTCGACATTTTTATCGATAAAAATCTTTCGCGGGACTATCGGTCTTAGTCTAGATCGGAATCTAGTTCTTGTGCATTTGTTTTGTAAGTCGTAAATAAAAGTCATACTAATCTCATGGGCTCGACTTTTTTCTATATTAACCATAATTTATTGGAGTGATTTTAGAATTCTAGATAAAAAACTATGATTTGGTAAAATCATTTTTTTTGCACTTAAACATTGGTATCGAATATAATGATATAAACTAGTCAACCTATTTTCAAATTTGTCATTAGGAGTTTTAAATAATAATAACAGAGCCGAAACTTGAAAAAAATCGGTACCGTAAACAGATGAATAGGTATTCTAAGAGGACAAATTCGGAGAGATTTTCATAAAAAATCTACAAAAATATTGATACAAGCCTCGTAATTTGTATTCCATATCCACTCGTATTCTCTTACTTATCCCATCGGTTATTCCGAGCCACAGAAAGAAACGCAAGCAATACATTGATAGCGATACCACTTAATACGAAATTCGTCATATTCAAACATTATATTAGCTTACGCAGCGTATTTCTCGGAAATTCCAACAAGCAGTGACATGGAAAAACGAATATTATTAAAATATCTCGCACACAAGCGCACTCACGCACACGAAAGAATTCTCATTCCACCAAATGTCACATTCATAGGTAAAAATTCAACATCGAATTGTGACGTTACCCTTTCTTTATCAAACTAACACATGTGAACACGTAACAAGGTTTTCTCTTGTATCGACGGTAAACGCAAACGCACACACTGAAAAATATTTTCCGAAACGATACAATCCAATTTATACCCAAACTCACTCACGCTACAATCTAATTTGGTTTGCCACTGAAAAGTTTTTCCGATAATATTGCTAGATGAAAAAAGACCTTATTTTGAAGGGCGGTAGGATAAGTATTTGTTATTCGACGAGAAATATTTACGTCGTTCCGAAGCTTTACATTTACGAAGCACTCATAGTCAAATCCAAATGAAATTCATTCTCAATACCTGAAAGATAGAGTCGTATTTACAATGTGATATTTTTGAATTTGGAACCGCGTGGGTGCGCTCACAGAGCAACAATAGTGTGTCCGAAAGGGGTTGTTAGTTTTCGGTCGACTGCGCATCGGTTTGCGCACTTCAAAGATGGCGGACAGCCGCCTCGCGCCATTTTGCTAGCTCTTTAACAAACATTTTCGTAGTTTGGACAACTATTCGACTTTCCAGGTGAGGAAAAAAAGAGATGTAAATAGTGATATTGCGTTAGAAACACTGTGTAATAACAGTAGCAATAACAGGTTCAAATGTAGATAGAAAATAATTAAATTGAAACTTGTATGTCAAACAATGACATGCAAGAAACATTCGTGAGCCGGCCCTTACCTATGGTTTTCCCTCTAAATATATTAGAATGGGGTGAAAATCGTTCGGTTAGTGTCAGTCTTGTTTTTTTTTTTAAACTAAGTTTTATACCAATAAAGGGTGAATGCAAATTGCAACCATACATAAATTTACACGCGTGTAAGATAATGTATTCCTCGATTACATAATCGAGTAACTACAAGTCGTTTTCGACGTAAAGTTGCACTTGGAATAACTAAACTCGCATAACAGAACGAATGATTGAACTGTATTATTTTTTATCCCGCAAATCAATGCTGCACAAAAGTAGTATAGTGTAAAAGAAAAAATCCTGTCAATTTAATATTGTCTTAATATAGCATGATAATTTTAGAGCAGAAAAAGTTTAAAAGTTATCAACATTTTTGACATATTGACATAAATCATATGGCAAGCGGATGTCATTGAATTACATCACACTTAGATTTTACAAGACGGCAGGTATAAGAACTGCTCCGTATAAAACGCGATATTCTAGAAAAGAAGATGGTTGGAAAAGAAGAGATGGAAAAATATATTTACTCTCGGATAAAGAACTAACGATTTATTCTCGTTTGGTCGAATTCACCCTTAATCGATAATTCAAAAGATCATCGTGTAGATGATCTTTGGTAAAATATTTTAGGTACGTCAATAAAAGATTAGAAAATTTTTATTGAATTTATTTTTTTCTTTGTTTCAGGCTCTGGTGGCGGGAAATTAGGAAAAAGTACCCAGAACAGGTTATCTGCGGTATTACTGTATCATTTCTCCAAAAATAAAGTGCTAAAATAAAAAACAAACAACGATATCGCGTAAACACATTGAATTATTTACCTTCTTCTTTTAAAATTTCTTGGGCGACATTTCTTTAATCCAGTACCGTTACCATGAGTTTACTCGATAACAACGACGGTTTTACTCGCTAGCGACGACATATCTTTTTGTATGGAAAATTGTAGTTCTGTCAGTGACCGCTAGAGGCGCTCACACTCACACACAATTTTCCATAGACTTTTTTACGTCGTCGCTAATGAGTAAAACTGTCGTAAACTCATAGTAACGGTACAATATACTTGGAAAATTCCAGTAGTTATGGTAATTTTCTGATAAATAATAATATTTGTCTTTTTAATTGCTGCACTGTTGTTCTTAACATCGAAAACGCTGAGATACATAACTATAACTTTGGTTTAGTAAAGTATAAAGATTTTCAAAATTTAAAAATAATGACAATACTGAATTCAAATCTGTCTGCAATTCTTTCTAATTTCAACTTATCGAGTTTTAAAATTAATTATATTTTTACTATAAAAATTCTCACACTCGATAACTACTTACAAAATTCTTGCAATTGTCGATCAATCAAAAATATGCCGAGTAACCGCATGCAAACTACCAAACAAGGAGTTTTTGTCACAAAATTATTGAATTACAAATCTTTTGTGAAGAAATTTGAATAAATTATAACAACAATACGTATTCAAATGTTCCCAAGGTTGGCACAAAGAGCGCCGTCTTGGGTAATAGTAATTTTTTAACCCTTCCGGCTCTAGCCGACACCTTGGCGTAATAAATTAAGCTAGAGTGCTTGCTTGTAAATTATATTCTTTTGAATGAAAATTTGTGGGTCTTTATTTGTATCGATAGAATTCTTCTTATGTTTTTAATGAAATTTTGTCATACATTAAAGTATAAAATAAGAAAAAAAGGAAAAAATATATATACATTTTTGTCACTTATTCGTCGTCAGTCACTATTGAATGTGTTTGTAAAGTTTTCTTACAGTACAGTATTGATATAAAAAAACGCCTCAAAAACGGATTCAATTGCTGAAAATAACGTATTCGTCTTCTATTTAGGTGAAACAAATTTTTTTGGAGTCGGTGCATAATGTGTGTTGGTATAGGTGAACTTGACATAATTAAAAAGAAATATTTCTTGATTTTTAGTTATAACTTCATAACTCATACTATTTCAAAAACGTCTTGACCGATCGTGATGAAATTTGCACTGTAACCTAAGTTGAACTATACCTTATTAAACTAAAAACGAATAATCTCGCTATGATTTCTTGTTTCTGAGAAATCCTTAGACACACATACATTCATGCATACACTTACGAAATTTTGCCCACGTGTTAGGAAGCCTCAATAGATCAACATACTAAAATTTTATCAAATTCTGACGATATCACATACATACAGCCCGAATTGATTACCTCCTTTTTTAAGTCGGTAAAAATAAACTGCACCCTCGTAGTTGCTTCCTACATGCAACCACCTCAATCTCGTTACTATACAATAAAACACAGACACGTGTCAACCACTGACCGTTTTAAAACTACAAAAAAAGTAAAAAAACTTACCCTCACTTTCAATCTTAAGCCGGTTTTCGCCGTGGCACATCTGTACCGTAAAAAATGACGAATAACACTATTATTCTAAGTACGCGTTTGACATGAAAAAAAAGAAAGGGCTATGACTTTTTTTCTCTATGATTGAAAGGAAACACGTTTGTATTATGCAAATTACGGTGACATTTGCATACGTTTTTTTTATAAAAGAAAAAATCACGCGCAGCTGTCAGTAGTTCCGGTTCCTGGCTTTTAATACTTTTTATAGTGATAGTTAAATGGTACTTAGTTAAGTAATGTATGTGCGTCGTATTCCTTTGCCGCTGTATTGATAAAATGGAAATTACGTTACTTAAGTTACGAGCGGAATGAGTTGAACTGATATTGAGTCTTTGTAAGGAGCAAACACAAATAATAGATAAGTTTATAGTTTAGCACAGGAATTACAGTATAAACAAACAACGTGTAACGTTAAATGCGCAAAACCTGATAATAGGTTGATTGAAATAACGAGCAGAATCAATTGAACCACTTTTTAATATGGGTCACATTAAAAAGAAACTTAATTAAAATGTTGCCCGCTCTATTTATTAATAAGACAAGCGGTCACGTAAGAAAACCCGTCAAGATACGTAACGAACAATGTTAAGTTCTTTGTGAACGTAGATAGTAATAATTAATAATGACAGCGCGCGAAGCGGTTCGGTTCATACCTACCGAATCCTTTATAAACAGAGCGTCGTCCGTAGAGCAAGAAATTATCAGAGGTACCAGTAAAACTAAAACTCCACATAAAACCCTAAATTATTTTTTAATATATAAGTACATTGAATTAAAAATCATTTGGGGTGTCTGAGATTTTGCACATTTAATATTACACGTAGTATATGTCGTCAGAACATGTTAAAAAAATTGCATGGACACATGTTATCTCGTTAATCAATGAGTTAACAAATCAATTTGTTTTTGCAAAAGAAACCGACCCAATTTCATTTTTATTGATATAAGTGTTATACGCGTTCCAATATACTCATCCAATATCACTCACAAAGAACAGTAAAATGATAGCCAATAAAAACATAATTACTTATTTGATTTAACCACAAACGGAACAAGAATGCGTTCATCAATTCCATTCATCATTCATTAAAAATAAAACCTTACCTGCATATTATAACCGTTATAGCGAAACCATTAATTCATAAGCAAAATAAAATTTTATTGGACACGGCCGCAGTAACTTAACAACGTTATTAAAATATACACGCATCAATTATAACAAATAACGCTGCGGTATAACGTTAAAGTTGAACAAAAAAACTACGGAATTAATTTAAAACGAGTGAAACAGGGCTATTACGAGAGTGTCGTAAATGTCAGATGTGTATCTAAGAAAGCGAACCGCATAGACGAGACGATAGCCAGATAAAAGTAATATATCATTATAGACAATTATTCAGTCTTATACTGAGTTGCCCTCGGAAGTTGATGAAATATGCCACGCATATCGGACGGGTTGAAATGAAATGGCTCCCTACTTTTACATACCTTATTTCATACGACATAAAGTCGAAATTCGATTGGGGTTTGTTGTAACTTAGAGCGTTGTTTAATATTATTTTTTCTAAGTCCGTAGGCGATCTAACCCTTTAATGCTATCGTGTCAGCTTTTTGAATTTCCTGTTATCTGTTTTATTATGTACTATTATTAACCATTCGCGGACGTCGGAAATGCCTTTGGGGCTGTAACGACCGCTTTGTTAAATGAGCCCATTGAAAGTGTTAAATGCTCAAGATTCGTGTCCGCGATAGTTTTATGTTTATTATAGAGGTCGACCATTTGTTCATTTTCTTTCTGGCCAGTCTTGCTTCCGGTATTATTTTTCTTTCAACCCCTTTTGTGTTTTAGATTAGGGCTATTCATATGCGTAACTGGTCGTAGAATTTGTACTGTGACTGTACCCTCTTTACAATTAGTGGAATTTAATTAAACACCTTTTCACCGTTTTTTTACATCCCCAATCAGACTGAAAAACGAATGTTTTTGTAAAAATGCTAACACAAGCAAGAAATCATTACAACTATTTATGTAGTACCATCGAATCAAGTTATTGTTACGTTAAAAGCAGGTTATAGAGTTTCAATTAATTTAAGCTTAAGATCTGCTAAATGTACCTATTTCTTTCATATAACTAAACAATAAATAATTGATTGATTAATTGAAGAAAAATCCTTACTTTCAAACCAAGACATTCGGTGTGTCGTCCGGCGCATATATTCATTTCATTTAATGCTGGTTCACAAAATTCTCGTTCAATATGTCGATTTCACATGATATTGATGAAATATTTCACTATGTCTTTATTATTTTTACAGGAGGGGAATGAAAAACGTTGTTGAGTGCCGCACACACCGTAGTGTAATCCTATCTATATTTACTTTTATTTATATTCATCATACTTATTAGATACTTAAAGTCCGTTTCTTTTTGCTTGTCCTATATTGTAAACAATCTTGACATTCCTTTTTACCAAAACAATTCATTTTAAAATAAGAAAAACACAAAAATCACCGACTGCATAGGTCAATCATCATAATTAACACTGTGATCTTTTTAAATCAAATAGTGAATGAATTTTATTCATTAAGATTATTTATAAAGTCGAAAAAAATTGTTTATATTATTCGATTAGCTAAGTAAAAACGAAATTTACAACAGTGTTCGATTTAAAATTTAAATAAATAATGGTTACATTAAAGAATATCAGAATTGATTGTATGTGTGTTTCTTTTTCCTAAATTTTCAATCACTGTATAGTTGATGATCATCTTTGTTTTCATTGTATTAGCCACTAAACTCCCACGAGAATGAGTCGGTTTTTTGCGTCATTAGCATAATTTTATTCTAAGTAGATCTACTGATGATTTGAAAATTCTAGTTAAATATTGACCCGATCAGGAATTAAACCTGAAACCTCGTGGATGGCGACACCTTGACACCCAAGGTGCTAAGCCACAACACTGCAATGGTCGTCATAAGGATATCTGGAATGAAAATAGGCCATTGAGAAGACATTCTTAAACATGTCCCTATCATGGTTTGCAATATATTGCTGTGTATGTTTTATTTAATCCTTAAACTACTCATCTGTACCGTTACCATGAGTTTACTCGATAACGACGACGGTTTTTATCGCTAGCGACGACGAAACTTTTGTATGGAAAATTTTAGTTCTGTCAGTGACCGCTAGAGGCGCTGTGCAATTTTCCATAGACTTTTTTTACGGAGTCGCTAGCGAGTAAAACCGTCGTAAGCTCATGGTAACGGTACTGATATAATTCTGCGGTAAGAGCCTCAAAGTGACCAGAGCCCCCATTTTTGAATCACTCGCGTCAAGATGGCGCGTGATATTCATTGATTAATGTCCGATTTTTCAAAAATTATTATTATACAACACACGAAGTAATTTAAAAACATATCACTGAATTTTGTGACTATATTTTTCTTTATTTTCATTGATTTTAAATAGTTTTCACGCCATATTCAAGCGAGTGATTCAAAAATAGGGCCCAATCTACCTCCTAAGTTGATAAAGCGGCGGATTTACCTCAAGGCAAAATGCAACGTAAACTCCGACATACATACATTACCATATAGATGCGCATTTGACGTTCGATATAAGATTAGCTTGTCAACTTGCAGTGCTACCTATCTTTAAGGTACAGTCAACTGACAAAGTATGGGTACTTTGTAAAAATTAAAAAAAGACTAACCTAGACTTGATATGATAGAACTACGACACTCCCGGAAGCCTACGGCGAATCCCCATTTTATATTGGATGTAGGGTCGAGTTCTCATGTAAATTACCTACCAACAAAAAAAAAATTTCTACACACAACAGAAAAATAATTTTAAAAATTAAACCGCCCTCAAAAACTGACTCAAAAACTTATAATCAAGCATTCACCTTCTTTTTAGGGGAAACAAATTCTTTTGAAGTCCAAAAGAAGAGTCTGACTCCAAAAAAATTTGTTTCTCTTAAACAGAACACGAATGCATTCTTTTAAGCTTTTAGTCAGTTTTTTGAGGGCGTTATTTTTTTTAATTAATTCAGGATTTTTAGTTATTAGCCATATCTCTAAAACTACTGGACTGATTTTGATGAAACTTGCACTGTACCTACCCTAAGTTGAACTATACCAGATTGAACTAAAAAATAATCATTTCGATAAAACTTCCCGTTGTTGAGAATATCTTAATTTGAGAAATTTGAGAGACAAACATACATTTAAAATAAATGCATAACATACTGAAATGTTATCAAATTCTGACGATATCACATACATACACATTGAATTGATTACCTCCTTTTTTATGTCGGTAAAAAACGGACATCATTCACTTTAAACAAAAGGAGACGCAAAGTGTATAAGATTTTTTTTGGCTCAGACGGTGGTTAGGTTTGAGCCACCGAACATGATTTATCATCATCATTTTCAGCCAAAGGACGTCCACTGCTAAACATAGTTCTCGCTCGCGGATTTCCATACCGACCGGTTGTGAGCGGTCTGCATCCAGTGAAATCCTGGGTTCTTTACAAGGTCGTCTATACATCTTTTCGATGGACGTCCGCTTGCGCTTTCGGCCGTTCATGATTAGTTAATAATAAACAGTAAGTATCTATTGAAGCTATAAGCAAGTGATATTGGCTTAATAATATCAAACCTTATGAGATGAAAGCAGAATACAAAAAATGTACACGGGCGAGAGTCGAGCCTGCATCTCCGATAGATAAATAAATAGATATAAAATTGCGCCAGACAACACATCAGTTGTCGTGTTTACGAAGTAAGGTATTTTCTTCCTTTTGTTACGAATACTAGACGATATTGACGGTTGCGTCTCCCATAAATACTTAAATACATACTAAACATCCATGATTCAGGTACAAATGTTTGTGCTCATCACACAAACATTTGCCCTTTGCGGGGTTCGAACCCGCGACGGCCGGCGTAATAGTCAGGGCCCCTATTTTTGAATCACTCGCTTCGAAATGGCGAGTGATTTTCGTTCGACAACGAGTTTTTTTCTATGACTTTTAATTCATCTTCGAACGAAAATCACTCGCCATCTTGAAGAGAGTGATTCAAAGATAGATTTCCAGGATCTCTAACCAATACACCAGACGCGTCGTCAAGATGCAATTTTTAGTTTCTTATTTCATCTTATAAGAATACAAAAATAACACTGTGAGTGTTAACATTCTTAACCATTAATATCAAACCTACTTAGTCGATATCGTATGGAATGACACTAGCACAAACCTATTGGTTTATATCACAGACATATTTTTTTTTCCATGATTCCCTCTGCAACCCCGTACAGAGCGCTCAAAAAATTTGCTTCTCAATTGACAGGGTTCGGTTCCCGGGCCCATTCTTTATTCTAGCCGCGAACTGATTATTGGGTTACAATCAGATTGGTAGGATAGTTCTACTATAGACGTACCTTTGGGAGGATAGTAAACTAGAAATTGTATTTGTAAGAAAAATAATGAGGAGTCTTATTGGAAAAAAGCTTTTATAAGTCTTGTAAGTACGTTCAAAATATTAAAAAGCATAGAATTGTCTACTTAAGTTTGTGTTAAACATAGTACATTGACAGTAACAACTTAATTTTAAAAAAGTGCTAAAAGACATAGAAAACTCCACTCGTAAAACACATCATTATTGGAGTGGTTTTGAAGTTGTGAATTCGTTTACTTGTGTTATGAATGCTAGACAACGATTATGACGGGGGCATCTCCCATAAACCTTTGGACATTTCCACACATCGCCATCTAGTCCCAAAGTAAGCTACTCAAAGCTTGTGTTATGGGTGCCAGACAACGGATATAATACTAAAATACTTTTTGTTTGTAAATACATAGATGATATACATATAGAAAACACCCAGACCAATACAAACAGACATGTTCATGCACACAAATGTTTGTATTGTGCGGGGATCGAACCCGCAACCAGCTGTGTAATAGATAAATACTTAAACACCTAGACATCCATGAACTGGTACAAATGTTAGCTTATCAGATATCACACAAAAATTTGCCCCTTGCGGGATTCAAACCAGCGATAGCCGGCATAGTATTAGGAGCTCTAACCACTACACCAAATGCGTCGTTAACTGTCCACTTCCTATAAGATAGAGCTACTTACAAGGCGCTACCCGGATTTTTAACGCGCACACTAGCGCCACTTTACTAGAAAAATCACAACTCGTTAAATAAAAGTCCAATCAAAAATCTGTTAGACACGATTGTAGCTCTGGTTATGTGGTTTAGATACAATGTTTAAGTTCAATAAAACAGAGTTATCTGCAGTTACAGTTAGAAAAATTGCCAAAAGTGGCCATATTTAGCAGTTTTTCTAACTCTAACTACAGTAAACTACTTTAGAAACAATTTAAACGTACTATATAAACTCGAAGTTGTCGACGAGTACCTACGTCTACCTGGGACAAGTGATCCAATTCGGTAGGTCCAACTTCGAGAAAGAGGTCAATCGACGAATCCAACTCGGCTGGGCAGCGTTCGGGAAACTGCGCAAGAGCGTCTTCTCGTCTCAATTACCTCAGTGTCTGAAGACGAAAGTCTTTAATCAGTGTGTGTTACCAGTGATGACATACGGATCCGAAACGTGGTCTCTTACTATGGGCCTTATAATGAAGCTCAAAATTACACAACGAGCGATGGAACGGGCTATGCTCGGTGTTTCTCTACGAGATCGAATCAGAAACGAAGAGATACGTAGAAGAACCAAGGTAACGGACATAGCCTTGAGAATCAGTAAGCTTAAGTGGCAGTGGGCAGGGCACATAGCGCGAAGAACTGATGGCCGTTGGGGCAGGAAAGTTCTAGATTGGAGACCCTTCGACCAAAGACGCGGCGTAGGATGTCCACCAACAAGATGGACAGACGACCTTAAAAAGATCGCAGGATCAAACTGGATGCAGACCGCTAGTGATCGGTCGCTGTGGAAAGCCGTGGGGGAGGCCTATGTTCAGCAGTGGACGTCCTTTGGCTGATTATGATGATGATGATGATGATGATATAAACTATATAACATGTAATATAATCGTATCTACCAGATTTTTGATTGGTTTTTTATTTAACGAGTTATGATTTTTCTACTAAAGTGGCGCTAGTGTGCGCGTTAAAAATCCGGGTAGCCCCTTGAATATGAAAGATATATGCAAAATGTATTTAGCAATCATTTGACTTATTAATTACTTTACTAATATGATAAGATATTCTCACATGCATAATCTGGGGGCACGGGGGCGCCACTCGTTAAAGCCGAGTCAAGCAAAGCACAAGGGCACTAACTACCTTTTCCCGAAGTGCCTGGTCTGTTTTTTGATTAGGCATTTAAAAAATATATTACACAGTACCTACGTTATTTCAAAAACCTTATTACCCTATTTATTTGCTTTGCCTAAAATCTTGTACAAAGTAGGAACCAAACCCACAATCCATAATTCATTAGTATTCCTTCCTTTACCTTCTGCCACATCACTCACATAGTTACTTATCAAACGTATAGTCGAACACATAAAGTGTATCGAGTGCTGTGGCGACGTCGCCGACTATACCGCGTTATGCAAATGTCGGAAATACATGCACACTGTGGTTGAGCATGCATGACTCCGATCGGGACACAGTGCAGCGAGTAGATGGTAGGTTAAGTCAATAAGAACACAGTAAAAAAAGGTAAAAAATAAAATAATAAAACGGTGAAGTGCGAGTTGGATCCCGCACCGAGTGTTCCGTGATTTTTCCTTAACATGTGTAATAAAAAATTGTTTGCTAAATTTTAAAACTCTCAATTTGGGCTTTTGACAAAAGAAATGGATTCAAAATGTCACCTCGAGACAGGGATACAGTGGAAGTAGAATACAGTGAATTTTGGCTACAGAACATACCTAAAGTCTGTTTTTCTTGGCTTGGGAAATATTGGTATCAGTTAAATTTTAAAATAATATAACAGTAAATAAAAAATTGTATTTGATTTTAAAAATAACTAAGTATTTAAAGATGAACTTCCGTGTTTATGTTCCGTTTTTATGTTATTTTATATTAGTACCAAATAATTAAAAAGTAAGGCATAAAACTTTGTTCATGGGTTCGAATCCCAATCCAGCCATTTTACTTATTTACTGCAACCTGAAAATCTGCAAAGTCAGAGTGAACAAACTTATCTTGTGAGCAATCTCACTCCATCGTCGACTTGGTCTCGATCGACGTCTTCGATCAAGCGTAGTTTAGGATGTATGAAAAGGAATGAGCCAAAATTTTCTGATACCATAATGTTTTATAGGTAGGGAAACGTCGTCGCAAGCATATTCCGACCGCAAATGTAGACAATTCCGTCAACCGTTCCGCTTTCAAACGATAGTCTTTAAAAAAAGGTTTTTTTATTGAATTGACGTAGCCAAGAAATAGGTACCATACAGTGTATCTTAACTAATTTATACTACTCGAAGACGATCACCAATCGATAGGAGTACGCCGGTGGTCGCGTAAACAAAATAATGTATGTAAAACATCCGTGAGGAAAAAGACTTATAAAGAAAGAAGAAATTTAAAGAGAGAAGAAAGAAATTTTAACAGATGTTTTTTTTTTTAAATCTCTGCTACTGCTACCGATATGCACTGTGGTCGCATTAAGAAATCAAGGGCCAACTTGAAGCTTACATTCAGTTACCAACTAATAGCTACCCTAGCTTACGTTGAGTACTCGTCAAATTAATATTTCTTAGCTCAAGACACGGGAAAGTTAATTACACACGCAAGTCACAGGTAAATAAGATAATCGATGTTAAACATAAAATAAATTACCAATAAGCGAACTTACCAATTAGATTTTACTACGGGAAGCAATTTAAAAGTATTCAACTAGATTTCTTGTAAGACTAGGTTGGTACTATGGATCACATTCGAATATGAAAGTCAATTCTCAAATCACGCTTGAAACTATGATAACTTTAATATTATCTTAAGAAATGACAATCTATCTTGACGTGTACCGTTAACATGAGTGTACGGTACTTTTACTCGCTAGCGACGTCGGTTTTACTCGCTAGCGACGACGTAAAAAAGTGTATGAATTTTTTAGTTCTGCAAGTCACCGCTAGGGGCGCTGATTTTGCATAGACTTTTTTACGTCGTCGCTAGCGAGTTAAACCGCCTCAAACTCATGGTAACGGTACTGAACTACAACTGTCAAACTTAAAGTCCACCTACATACTTCATCACACAGTTTAAAACAACTAGCGCCATCTATGATTTTTTTGACAGTTTTATTAACTCCCTTGCACAATTCCTGTAACGCCATCTGTAGTAGGGATGCAAAAGCATATGTATTTGTAGTTTAGAAGATAGGTAATTTAAAAGAAGAAATAATTAAGTTATACTTTATAGAAAGTGTACAGAAATGCTTAATAATATTTTTTGTAAATCTAAATTATAGAAAAGATAATTGAGACGTCCTTAGAAACTTTCTACAACAATTAAGGATCTCCTTCAAAACTTTATATAATAATTAAAAACAGATATAACTATTCAAAGAAAAAACAGAAGTTTAAAAATAGGCAGTGATAATTCAGTAATTATATTATATAAAAAAGTTCCAGTAAGAAATAATATTATCTTGATGGCTACTAGTAACGCCATCTATCAGTGAGTAGTGTATAATCTAAAGCTTAAAGTCGGTAAAGCAGTCCACTAAATGCTTCGGGACGCGCCATCGAAAAAAATATAAACTTTTTAATTCTATTGAACCGCGGCTGCATTGGAGTTTTACTTTGTTACTTGTTTGTTGGAAACTTAATTTATTTATCTCATGAAATAATATTTATCTCCGTGCAATCTTGTGGATTTTGTTATTTCTGATGTAAGCAATTTTTCAGGAGTAAGTATGTAGGATATTAATTGTCTGTTTACTTACAATTTTTAATTTTGTAATTGTAATTTATATGTAGGTAAGTAACAATGAACTACTATTCCTATAGCGTATGGAACTAACATCACAAAGGTATCTCATGCGCCATGAATCGACGATGCCACATGCCATCAACTCTCATACAAATGGTTTCATATTTAAAGGAATACGTCATAATGTTGTCGTATTTGCGAGTGCGACACATTTTTTGATTGGCATAACTAGGTACTCTATACGTAGTTTATAAGAACACACCTACAAATTTTATGCAACTTCTGCATTTTCTTTAGATACGGGCAGGGAGGAACTTCGATCTTATTCTAATAAACTATATGGTCATATTTTAATTATAATAAAATGTATGGTAATGAAAGATAAAAGGTACCACCACATCATTAAAATGCAAAAACAAGGCAGTCGAAAACTTCCAAATTTCCCCAATCGGAAAATTGCGGTCCTATTTCCACCAATAATGTGTTCAGGCTTCAGACAGGTTATCGAAATAAGAAGAGCTGATCCCCTGAAGGGGGTGAAAGGGGAAGGGGGATCTGTCTGATTGATTTAGGCAGCACCCCAGTACCCACCTAGGCTTTGGATACTGTTTCGTTCTTTGTCGGCGAGATTTTGTTGGGATATGTTTACCTACTAATTGACCGCTTCAGAGGTGAAATTAAAATACTCATATGAAAAAAAAAAAAACTTTACACCATGGAATATACAATTGGGATAGATGTTAGCTATTGTAACTTACAACTAGCTATATGAATTTATTCGCTATATTTTATGCGTACTCCGTCTACCTATTAATGAATGATTTGTTTCTCTTTTTTTTATTCGTGGTAGTATTGGATCCTAGAGGTGCAATATAAATAGATCATTCCTATAGATATTAAAGATTAACGTGTGAAAATGAAAATTATATTTTTTGTAAGAAAAAAGCAGAATGTTTGTTGGTTGTTGAAACAACCTTTTAGGTAGATATAATATCTGTTTAGTAGTAATCCATACATTTAACAAAATACTATATGGATCTGTGTCTGGGCTTAGAGATAATAAAAGCAAATTCAAATATATTGAAAATTCAAATATATTATAAACTTTTCGTTTGAAAATAGATTAAAAAATTAACAAGAATCACGTGAAGTATTGACGCAGCTACTTATAATATTATGTTATCTTTTATGGAAAAAAATCATTGAGTGCAATTTAATCGGGTTTCATTTGAAAATTAAATATTTTATCAACTAAAATCACACACCCACATATATGGGGTGATTCAAAATTACGCCCCAGGGGGACGATTCTCGCGGCAATCGAACTTTTTTCGTATGGTAATTCGATTGCGAATATAACTGTTCTACCTAAAAAATCAAGTTAAATATCTACACGTAAAAAAACTAGCGCACGTACAAAATCTAAATATATGGAACTCTCGACCCTGAGATTTCAAAAAGTATTTTTTCTTCAACTAAGAAAATTTGATCGGTGAACTTTTTTCGTATACGAATTGTATGAGAATTGGCCCCCAGAAGGTTTTTAATTATCCCTTAAAAAAGCGATTGCCAGTATTGCAGTTCTTATACTTTTCTTAAAACCGCTTCAATATTGGTTTAGCCAAAGGCGAGATTATAGCAGGCAAACATCATCAGTAGGTACTAAGGTAGGTTATAAAAGCAAAAACAAAATACTACGCTTCTTTCCAATCTCATAGCAAAAACTTAGTCAATCCAAACACAATGGCTTTCGTCGAGAAAAAAACTTCTAATTTTGAAGTAACGAAGGAGTGAAGTTGTCACGAACCATCCAATTAGAGGTAATTTGGTATAATTGCAGTAATTGCGACCTCTAGGACAGTTGCATGCTATTAGGACGGTCTATTTCATTATCCTGTCACTGTCTGATGACAGTTGCTTTTTTTTTTTGTTTTGAGTTCAAACGTGGACGCCACTCCACCTTTTAAAGTGAATAATTTACAGCAAATAATTAACCATATTTGAAATAATACGCCTGTCAGTTTTATTGTCACAAATTCAAAAAGCATTAAAAAAAAGGCGTGTTTCGCCATCACCAAATAAGCAATACACTAAGCAACGACTAAATTCAAATAAATAACATAATTTCGTATAAAGTAATGGACAGATAATGTTACTGGTTACTTATTAGAACATTGTAAAACAGGCCGTTAATAATTTTAAGTTTGACAGAGAATATTGCACTTACCAACATTTTTTTGAAATATGGTAGATATAATCACTTAAAGAAAAAAAAGTGTCTCAATTATAAAATTGCATATGAAATCATAGGCAATCAAGAGGCCTTACCACAAATATACAATTAGAGCGTGAGTACTCACAAAATTTAAAAACCCTTTGTCAAATCCCTTCTAAGGATTTCAACTGTATTTCATTCCGAAATTGGAATTTAATCAATGAATGTCATACGCCATCTTGGCGCGAGTAGTTCAAAAATAAACCCCCTGGTCATAGTGCTCTTAAATGATTTAACTCAGAGACATAGTAATCCAGAGTTATAATTTCTAGTCAATGTTATCAAAATCGCTAACTCGTTGCAGTAAAAGACAATGTCAAGTTATATGACTGGACGCATTTGTTTTCAATACATTGCTGGTTCAAAGGTAGTTTGTTTAAAAATGACAATAAATTAAAACCATTTAGAATTTATAAATAATGCTATGCAGCTAAAGTTAAATGTATGTCAATCAATTTAATTGATGCTGCTTTTCAACTAGACATATCATATTAAAACAGTTGTCCAAGTCAAGTTTTATTATTTGTGGTAAGAATGTATAAGTTTAAAAATCAACATGATGTTTAAAATACATGGATTATAATGTAATTAATGAAACATTTTGTGCCTAAGTCATGGACGTATCCCATAAATTTAAGTATTTATGGGATACGCTTCCGTCATAATCTTTGACTTGTATTAGTAATGCTTTAGAATGTTTTTAACACTCACAGTGTCATATTTTTATATTCATAAAGATGAAATAAGAAACCAAAAATTTGCGCACGGGCGGGACTTGAACCAGCAACCTTTTGGCCCGGTTTGCCAAAAGGTTGCTGGTTCAAGTCCCGCCCGTGCGCAAATTTTTGGTTTCTTATTTCATCTTTTTGTATTAGTAACACAAAGAAAATTCCTTACTTTGAAATCAGACAATTTGTGTGTTGACTAGCACATATTTATTTATTTATAATTATAAAACATCATTATTATAATTGATAGAATCTACTCAGTAAAAAAAAAAAAACCAGTCAAGAAACACAACATTTTGATTGTTATATTTTTTTAACGCTTTAGTTATAATTTATATCATCATCAAACAAATGTAAAAATAAATGAATATATAAGAAGGCACGATAGGCATTCTAATATTATATCGTGTGTATCTATGAGAATTATAATTGTTAGTTGTCACATTATTTATTTAGCTCTACATGCAGTGCATTCTGTGCATTCGTGACACTAGTAATTGACTCAAAAGTAAATAGATTATACTTCATGTTAGTATTCAGTTTGATTACTGACTCATTAAAAAAGGGCATTGGAGTTCCATGTTCTAGTAACTAGTGGCTTATTTATAAAATAAGGTCTGAGGTTCGATTCCCAACGAACACAAAGAAGCAAAACTATCAATTTGTGTGTGACAAGTGAGTGTGACAGAAAGCAGATGTTTTTTATAAAAAAAAATATCAAAAATATTTCAAAGTTGGAATACTTATTTGTTTCTTAGTATGAAAATATATGTATGTATTTTTTGGCATTAAAATATATAATAATATCTCATTACATATCAAGGGACTGCCTACAAACATACTTATTAAACGTTTACGAAATTGGCTGATAGAAAATTGTCTTTATGACCTAGCAAATTTTATGACATGAAAACAATAATTGATAACACGGATGGACATAATAATATTAATAACATGACATGTATTTTAAATTATATTAAATGATAGGACACAAATGATTGTATGATTAAATTTTTGCATGCAAATTTTTGGTAAAACATGTGAACCTCTGCTATTAAATAAGATCTTTCAATGTACCATGTTTATTGCAAATAAATATTCTACTTTGACTTTCAATTTAAGAGTAGAATTGACATGAATATATCTTACTGTTGACATCACAGCTCCAATACAAACAAAACATAATTAAATAACTGCAATTTTACTTGATTGCAGAACCCAAAACATCGCATCGCCCCATTTGATTATCAGATTTCAAATTCCTTAGTCATTTCTGAACAAATGCAACGAAACGAAAAAAGAAAAATCATAACTCAAACATCTATCTACCCAAACAAAGTGAGCTGTACCTAAGAGTAGGCTTCAAACAATCAACTCAGATGTTAGGGGCCTACTTAAACTGGACTTTCTAATTGAGCTTTCAAACCTAGGGGTGATACCGATATGTTTTCTGAGTTCCGATTGATTAACTTCTCAAACCAAATTGGACCTTATTTATATGGGATAGGGAATTAGTTGATTTTTCTCTGGGGTGCGTAGTACCCCTACAGTTTTTTTGAGTTCGATCAAGCGTTACTTAAGGTTGAAATACCTACTGAAGGATTTCCCTTATGTGTAGGAAGTATATTAGGTGTGCTTGGAAATCAAACAACTTAGTTTTAAGGTTTCTGTTTATTATTTTGATGGTTATTTAGCACACTTTCACCTGAATTAATAGTAAATTATACAATACTTGAATTGTCATCTAACATGTGGCGACGTTTTAGTTACTCTAAACCATTTTTAGTGTCAAAAATAGTTTTTTTATATACATTTGTACAGCTATTGCTAGCACTTTACATGTCCCAACATCTGCGCAATGCGAATCTTCGCAACAAACTCTATTGTCACTATTGTCAATGCCTCTTTTAAAAATATTAACTTTTTTATGTTCATACTTACAAGCTAGACCGTTCATTGTTTTTTATATAATAATTTAGTTTTTAATATCAGTTAGTCATTAAACATTGTTTAACAATCGATTTGAATGTATCTAAGGGTAGTGTAATTAAATAGTTTGTGTGTGTTCATGCAAGTAGCAAAATGTTTAATATATTACATCAGAGCTTAGTCCAATCTTTAAATTTATGTTATACAAAAGACCCTTCATTAAAACAAACTTTTGTACCGTTATCAAATCAAAATTTGTAGTCAATTACAGAGGTGCGATGGTTTAAAGCAATCGTATTCATTTGACCGTTCAAAACGTACGGTATGATCTGTCAAACGACAGTTCGGCAGACGTTTGACAGATCATACCTATATACCTACTACAACCTATAGGTAAAAACAGACGGTAAACAAGTAAACAATTTGTTTATTCTTCCTATACAAGGGGTAATATTAGAATTATTGAAGGTAAAACTTAATGTGTAAATGCGTAGGCGATATAAATATGATAACTTTCAGCCTTATTACAGCATTATATCAACTAAATACCACAATTTCCATCCCCACCTCGAAACACGAACATAAAAACGAAGCCATATATCCCTTACGTTCCGAAATCGCGTGCCGTCGTAACGGGGATCGATTAAATAAAAAATATGGGGGTTTGTCACGAGCGAAAAGAAAAAAACCACCCCCGCGTTGTCACGAGTAAGATATGCGCGGGGTGTATGATGGAAATGCACTTTTTTTTAATATAGGGTGTGGGAAGACGTGGAGGATTGATGAGGAAAAGTTCCTGAGAGAGACGTACATGAAATGATGAAACGCTGTTTGGTAAGTATATATAGAAAATAGGTTATCTACTTTATTATAAATTTTTTGTAGTATCCCTCAAGCGTATGTGAACGAGACACAATAGATATTCTATTGTTATGCGGTCTCATGCGACCGCTCGGGTGTTGAGGTATTAATGACTGGCTGAAATAAAAAGTACCTCTATTTTTCAATAATTCGTCCTTTTTTATTGTTTAAGAAAATTGTGGAAATAACAATAACCTGCCACTTGCGATCATTTAGTGTATCATGTATGAAGTGGTGCGTAGTTCATTCTTTAGATACAATATATATTAGAATTAGATACCTATTTATCAATATTTCATTTTGCACAACTGAGACATATTTCCTTTCCACTAAAAACTTATCTAATTCAGAGTTTTGTTCCGGCATATCTCTGGTGGTTTGACGTTTGATTACTTAAGCCCGATTTTTCCAACATCAGATAAGTATTATCCGTCGAATAAAATACAAAACGCCTAATTTGAAAATGTCACCTAGTTGTCACCTATCATTTATATAATATCATTTTAAAATCGAAAATTTAATACTTATTCAGTCGGATAAGTCTTATTTGACGTTGGTGAATTCGGCTTTTTAAAAGAGAATACACAAATTGATAAGGCTCGACTTGACCTAATTAAAACTACTAAGAAAATACCAATTTAAATAACTAATTGTGCTTTAAACAAAACACAAAATTTACTTGATTTGAGGTAAGGGTTTTTCTTTCTTGTATAACGAATAATAGACAAAGATTATGACGGAGGAGTCTTTCATAAATACTTAAATACATAATGTATTATAATCGAAAATCGAATAGGGTTCGAATCTCGCTTGTCACATGCACATGCGAGATTCGAACCCGTAACCGCTGGCATAGTATGTTTTTAACACTCACAGTGTCATATTTTATATTCATAAAGATGAAATAAGAAACCAAAAAATTGCGCACGGGCCGGACTTGAACCAGCAACCTTTTGGCAAACCGGGCCAAACGCTCTTACCAATTGAGCTACCGTGCTGTCAGTCCGACCCTGCGAAATTTGTGGTTTCTTATGAAAACGTCAATTGCGTGACGCTTAGCGCCATCTAGCCGTCTGTTTATGAAACAGATGGCCCAAGCTGTTATTCTTTACAGCAGTAACGTTAACCACTACACCAAACGATCTGTCATTCAATAAATTAATGCATAGGAATTCTCATATAGAAACACTAATCTGCTGTACTATCTAGTCACTCGCAGACTGTCGTGCAAATCTCGACCGGGTGTGATTATACACGCTACTTAACTGCCTAGTTGGTGTTGCGGTTCGCTTGCTAATTGCTACACAAGAGGTCCCGGGTACGAATCCAGGGTTGGGCTGAAATTTATTTCTTGTTTTTTTCTGTAGTGAAAATACTCGGAAACAGCTCGGAGTTACAATGTTGGTGGTGTTGACACCCCGTTCCTCGGAAATCACTTATAGGTACCGTTGGTCCTGTGCCCGATCTCTCACAGGTCATGTCAGACTGCCATCTCACTTAAGGGCCTTCCCGAATTTTTATCGCGCACACTAGCGCCACTTTAGTAGAAAAATGATAACTCGTTAAATGAAAGACCAATCGAAAATCTGATTGATGCGATTATATCTCTGGTTATGTGGTTTAGATACAATGTTTAAGTTCAAGGTATCTGCAGTTACAGTTAGAAAAATTGCCAAAAATTGCTATATTTAGCAGTTTTTCTAACTCTAACTGTAGTAAACTACTTTTGAAACCATTTTAAAATAAACTATAGAACCTGTACCACAATCGTGTCTACCAGATTTTTGATTGTTTTTGTATTTAAGGAGTAATAATTATTTTAAATAGAATGGCGCTAGTGTGCGCGTCAAAAATTCGGGGAGCCCCTAAATTAATTAGAGTCAATGAACAGAGAGTGCATTTGTGTATTGCGCACACATCTCCTGCATCCTGGTCTATCTCTGTTGAGAGGGGCTGCCATTACCGAAAATCAGTATAAGAATATTATTTGAAAACAACGACATATTGACGACGCGTTTGATGTATTGGTTAGCGCTCCTGACTATGACGCCGCCGTCGCGGGTTCGAATCACGCAAGGGGCAAATGTTCGTGTGATGAGCACGAACATTTGTACCTAAGTCATGGATGTTTATTATGTATTCAAGTATTTATTGGAGACGCCCCCGTCATAATAGTTGTCTGGTATTCGTAACACAAGAATAAAAATCCTTACTTCGAAACCACGACAATTGGTGTGTTGTCTGGCGCATTTTTATTTATTTATTTATTAAAATACCACCAATAATTGCCATCTTATCTTATACCATACAAACCACAGTTGATTCCCAATGAGCAGTGATCAGAAGATCCTTTCCTCCCTTTTCCCTAGGGAAGGGAGGGCCAATTTTCTGTAATTATCAATTCAATCCAGCTTAGCTTTGTATTCGTAACGGTAGAAATAAAAAAAATAAGTTTCGAATTATATTTCATGGCTATGTCCGTGGCTACTTAGGTTTGTTCTTTGGGTTCTGAGCAATGTAATTAATTTCCAATAATAATCAATGTTTTTGTGGTATTAATAATATGTTTGTGTGCTTAAACGCGCTAATCTCTGGAACCACTGGAACGATTAAAGAAATATTTTTTATTCATTTCTTTTGTTCGGAAAATTGGACTTTCATGTGAAGATAGACGGGCGGAAAATAGCTTTTCCATCCCTAGGGTGGAAAGTAATTTAGTTTTAATTGCTACGATCAGACATGGAACTAAAGGTAATTGAGTCACATTATATTAATAAAACAAACAAGCTTTTCAAATTTTTGAGGTTAGCTAAACATTAAAAGCATGTTTATTATGGTCACTGATTTGAAAAACGTACAATTGGTCTAATTTTTTTACAATTTAAAATATATTTCGGTTGCCCGCCATACATAGTGTCACTTTTTTTCATTTCAAATTGTCACATTTTGTTTGTCTTTGACGATGTTTTTTTTAGTTTGGTCGATTATTGCATAGATTATTAAGCAGGCGGAGGCTACTTGCCGCCATTTTTGTTGTTCATTAATCTTCTTACTCACTCCCACCTTTAGCTGTCATTCATAGCGCTATCTCATGAGGCAAAATTGTACCTGGAATTTAACATAATCTGTGGTAGTTTTGGTGACAAGTAACCTTGTTTTCGCAAGGTTGCGTTCTTTTCCTATTATTATTGTCTGTGAGAAAAAAGCGATCGATATTTTTAACAATAATTTGTAATATTTGGTATCGTTCGCGTTTTATGTAGTACTCTGTTGTCTTCCGTGCCTTTACTGTCCTTCTTATCTTGTGTTTTATGTATAACGACAGTAAACAAACTGATGTGATGTAAAAACTTGAGATTTCATCTCTCGTCAAACAACATAATATCTACATAAATTTATTTATTTTTGCTCACAGTCGAAATGAAAAATAGTATGTATAACTCGGGTGAAAGCACCCATTTCACTCTCGAATTATTAGCGCTCTCACTCCGTTCGAGCGCCAAGAACTTCTCGAGTGAAATGGGTCACTTTCTCCCCTTGTATAACAATCTACTATTGTGTTGTATAGCTTACTCATCGAGGAAGGCTTTAGTTTATAACACATCACGCTGCGTCGGGAGGGGAGGGAGCAAAGTCAAAACACGCGGACGATTTCGCGGGGAACGCTAGTGTACAATAATTGTGGATCCACTCCTACATCATTTCGTCATCATCATCAGCCAAATTATGTTCAGTCTTGGACGTAGGACTCCTCCATTATCAGCCATGACTGGCGGTCTTGTGCACGAGTCATCCAGCCAGCCTTACGTGTCATGGATATTTTAAAACAGCAATCAACGGTACATATGGCGGACTTAATGCTAAAAGCATCTCTACTATTCAATCATAGGTCATAACAGAAAATAATACAGGCGGCGCGAAGAAATTATTAAAGTGACTAAAGAAAGTAACGTACGTTTATTCTTTTAAGTAAGGCAACGGAACATTATCACTAGAGAGAAATATACGTCTGTAACTGTCTAAGTAATCCTTCTTTATGATTAGTCTACTACTATATTTTTTATTATTTTTCCGACTGCAAAACCAACTAAAGTTAGCCATAGGTATTTTCAATCAGCACAGTGTTCAGTGATCAGCTACTGAGTTCAGCATTGCTGTTTGATTGCATTTTGTGCGCTCCCTAATGCGCAGTTATTATCAATTATCCTGCCTTGTGTCTTGGCTTGTAACTGTATAGAGATGGTATATTATCCCCTAAGATAAAAATATTTGAAAAAAAATATATCTCTTCACTCATATTTCAGCTTCAACCTCTAAATATGAATTAAATAATATGTTAAAAATATGTATGTATTTATGATTATTTTATATCACTATTATTATTGAACAGGATAGGACACAAATGTAAAGATTTAGATATTATTCAGAGATCTCCCCCAGCGAAAAGACCGCCAATAGTTTACTTGTTACTTTGTCTGTTATTTTTATTTTTTCTTATGTCCTATCCTGTTCAATAACAATATTGATAAAATAATAATAATCAATACATATGTAATGATCGAGCCAAAAAAGAAAGCTATAATATAATTTATCTTGGACCCAACAACTGATTGAATCTTAAATACAACAAAGATAAAAAAAAGAAGTGTTGGCTGTCGCAAAAAGGAAACAATAACTCTAGAAGAGCTTTTTGGTTCCCTTTAAAAGATTTCTTTTGTTATCTAGCAGTCTGTGATTTAATGAGCGTTTTCTTAAACTTCTGCAATCTAAAATAATGACACCATAAGGTAACAAAATAAAAT
The DNA here is from genome assembly GCA_963924145.1 of Pyrausta purpuralis. Taxonomy (NCBI): domain Eukaryota; kingdom Metazoa; phylum Arthropoda; class Insecta; order Lepidoptera; family Crambidae; genus Pyrausta; species Pyrausta purpuralis. Next base: position 19,389,220 of record OZ001658.1, read on the forward strand.
GACTTTGTTTATTAAATCTAACATTTTGCGGTAATATCTTCTCTGTATTGTTTGTCAAGCGGATCGGTTTGATTAATACCAATAAATTGCAGGGAGTGTGATTGGGATTCCTTATAAATAACGTCAATTTTCCACAGAATTCGTCTAGAAATATTTCATGGTAAATAAGCAAGCATTATAAAAGCTAGTAGAAAACTGAAAAGCATTGATTGCCGTTTTAAATTATGTTTTCTCTTTTGTATAAAGTTACCAGCAAAGTTTTTTGGGGAACCCGTAGGACACTGAGCTTGATTCTAGTAACGCACCGACTAAAACAAAATCTTAAGAACATATCTCTTTTTCTTTTATAAAAATGAAAAGAGACAGACAACAATGATCTGAAGAAACGCCTCACAAAACAGCTGGCAGTTGCTCGGATGAAAAATTTTTTTTTTCAAATTGCCTCTTCGTGACTCACTGAATACTTTAAACCCAAGCTTGTTCAATTAAGGTTAAATAATATCACCGCTTACATACGTAAATATACATTTAAGATGCATCGGTAGAAAATATGTTTATAACAAGGCGGGAAAGTTGCGACCCGGTATTTTATATTGATGGCCCGGTACCGGGTCGCGCAAATAGAAAACTCTGCTCAAAATCATTGTAGTCGGGTTCTTTTAATTTATACGCCGTGTGGCGTGTAATTGAAGCAAATAAATCTATGATTCTACAGATTATAAAAAGTTACCTCGACCCGGTTATAGGCTTGAAAATGCTCTAATTCAGAGAAATAATAATCTTAAGTTATAATCCCTAATCAATGAATATCAAAATCGCTAACTCTTAGTAAAAGACAATGTCGAGTTCCATGGATGGACACGTTTGTTTGAAAAACATTGCTGGTTTTATTTATTTACTTAGAAAATTACATAAATGTATACCATTTACAATTGAATACTGGTTAATTAGAGGGCCTATATTTTTATTTTTCTGTCCTATTACAGGCCCCACCCTTCAAAGAAGAGAAACATCCATATCAAATAAAATACTAAAAAAAACTAAAAAGTATTAATAATAAGTAGTTCAGGGAACCACCACACCATCTTTCTTAATTTAGAGTTTTGAATAAAACTTCACCGACAAGAGCCTTGCCTTATTACATGTGACCAATTTTGAGGTGATCAATACACACAAGGCTTGTTGCCTCTTCATTTCTAGTTTACTTCAGCTACTTGCCAATAAACAGCACTCAGCTCCGTCTTATCTTATCCTACCCCATCGCACATACATTGAGGGGGCAAAACACCATTAATAACGGGATTAGGGGAAAGAATAAATTGGGAAAAAACCGCCCGCGGGAGAGATTTATCCTCACTTAGCATAAGTTGCGATGCGTTTTTCATTAATATTACATTTGCGGTTGCGAGGTTTGACGACGCTGCCTTCGGCTGATCGAACACGGTCGTGGATGATTTTGATGATGCCGCTACCATGTGCATCTTTAGTTCTTTACCTCTTAAGTAAGTTGGTGGGTGAAATATATTGGACACCAATCACATACATTGCTCTGATTCCAAAGTAAGTAGCTAATTGCACTTGTGTTACGGTAATCAGACACAACGGTGGTACCACAACACCCATACCCACGACAATATAGAAAATTATGATTCCTATATTGACCCGACCGGGAATCGAACCCGGGACCTCGGAGCGGCGACGCCTTGAAACCAGCGTGCTTAGCCACTATACCACGGAGGTCGTCGAAATAAATCAAATGGATGAACTTGAAAAAGGTAGAACATATGATTCTCCTACCCATTTTCAGAATGGCGGCCAGCAGTTCAACAGAGATAGTATCAATATGCAGGAGACAGTGCCCAGAAGGTCGAATCTAGCGGCAATCGAACTTTTTTCGTGTGGTAATACGATTGCGAGTTTACCCGTTTTACCTAAAAAATCAAGTAAAAAATCTATCGCACGAACAAAATCCAAGTACATAGAAATCGTGTCCCTGAGAAACAAAAACTATTTCTTCTTCGACAAAGAAAATTCGATCGGTGAACTTTTTTCGCATTCGAATTGCACGAGAATTGGCCCCCTGATGTGTGCACAATACATTAGTGTGGGTAGGTACTCTCTAGTCCTTCTTTATCATTAGTTTTGTGAGACGGCAGTTTGACATGACACGACCAATGAGTTAACAAAAATAGAGAGATGACAAAGGTCATGAAATAAACTAAATAATATCACGATCTGCTATAATATTGCTTCTTTTCTAGATACTATGTCTTAGTAACAGGCAGAAGTTAGTTCTTCATAAATGCATTCTAAAACGAATGAAGCAGCTATGCTTTGATTTATTTTTGCCTTGTAAATGTTTATTTAGGCCTGTATAAATATTATTCCTTTTGTGGAGAATAAAGATATCTTTATGATATATATCTATATTATTACACATTAGGTATATTCTGTCCCTCTTATTCATAATAACGCAAGCAGTCTTATAAACCTGTTTTAACTATTACACTGTTAAGTCTCGTTCTTTCTAGACGCTGATATCATTTAACAGAAAGTAACAAAACAGTGTATAGCAAAAATAGGATTATTAGACTGTTTGAGCTATTATAAATAGGGTGGTATATATATACAGCATAAGCTGCAAAAAGTCAATTTCACGTTCATGACAAATATGAACTGATAAACCTAAGCTTCAGTGCAAGTTCTTTCCATAACAAAGTATTTTTTTTTACTCGCTATGTTTTCACCTAACTTCAGCTCAACAAAAGCGATCAATCCTAAATTCATTCTTTACGCAATTTAATAAGTTACATTTTAACAATCCTTATTAATCTTTCAGCGGCTGTCTCAGGAATTCCTCCTCAATTTTCCGGGAAATTTCAAAACAAAATCCCTTATGAAACCCGGGAATAATAAGGGAAACACAACACAAGCATACTCGAAGGGGGACGTCCTATCTCATATAAAATTTATATCAAATAACAACCAATTTCGCACAGCCCTGCGTTATTAGGAAAATATTTAATACAATTCCATACTTACAAAACACAAAGAATAACAGGCTTTATGGTACAAGATAAAAGAGTGGAAATTCCATGAATAGGCGGCAGACAACAAATATATTTCCATCTGACTACTCATCAACATTGGGCGATATTGAAAAGAAATAAAGGAAGAAAAAGGGAATTCCGAAATTGGTCCAAAGGTGGCGTGTTACACTGCCGACCATGGAATGGAACTGTTACTATTTAATTTCAAAGATGTAGCTTTATTAAGATATTCAAAAATTGGTTAATACAATAGAGTAACAGATTAAACATAAACCTTTATAGGAAAAAGCGAGATTTTGAAGTAAGTACATTACGAGGGTCAAACTGAAAGTTCTTAGAAAATCAAAAACTGATTACATTAGCCAGTTATTAGTTTTATTATATCTTTTCAAAATATTGTCCATTGACGTCAATACACCGCTGCATGCGATGGAACCACTGGGAAAAGCACTTTGCCCACTCGTCCTTAGGGGTCTCTTCAATGGCATCGCGATACGCAGCCACCGCTTCTTCAGCATTCATAAACCGCTTTCCTTTAAGTTTTTCTTTAATTTTTGGAAATAAATAAAAATCACAAGGCGCGAGGTCGGGGCTATACGGCGGGTGACCCAGTAATTCAACGTGTGATGTCGCCAAATAGTCGATCGTTCGCTTGGCGGTGTGCGACGAGGCGTTGTCGTGGTGAAGGAGGATCCTACTGCGAGGTCGTTTCTCTCGAACTTTTTCCAAGGCAAGTGGCAAACAATTGGTAGTGTACCATTCTGCAGAAACTGTTTTTTGATCCTCTAACACAATTGTTGCGAAATGACCTATCCTTCCAAAGAACGAGGCCACCATTTTTTTCCCGCACTTCGATCTCTCTTCACTTTAGTTGGCAATTCCTCGAAGGGAAACACCCACTGAGCAGATTGTCTTTTGGTTTCAGGATCATAACAGTAAATCCAGCTTTCGTCACCTGTTAGTATGTCGAACACAGCATTTGAGTCACCTCCGTTAAATCTTTCAATCATTTTACGGCACCAATCCACACGATGGAGTTTTTGAGCCTTAGTCAAATTATGAGGTATCCACCGGGCGCAAAGCTTCCTGACCGCTAAATGTTCGTGGAGGATTTTGTGCACTTGACTCATACCGATGCCTAAGCTTGTCCAAATCTGCTGATAGGTCACTCTTTTGTCAGTCTCTATCATACGCCGCACAACACAGATGTTATTTTCAGTCGTCGCCGTAGAAGGCCGTCCCTCACGTACATCATCAGTGAGATTAGTGCGACCACGTTTAAACTCATTAAACCAGTTGTAAACAGTCGCACGAGATGGGGCTTCATCGTGAAAGGCCAATCGTAGTCTATCATAACTTTCTTGTTGACTTAAATGACATCGAAAGTCATAAAAAATCATTGCACGAAAATTTTCTCGTGTTAAATGCATGTTGACGTGACACAGACAATTTTCAATTTGCCGCCAAATCGTAAAACAAATGACAAATGAATGAAATATATACTCAGTAATATTGGCAAAGAGATCTATTTTCAAATTTTAGAATATTTTTTTATTATATTGTTTATAAGTGGCCAGTTCTAAGAACTTTCAGTTTGACCCTCGTATTACTTACCAATATACTTGCATAAATAAACATGCTTGAATACATACAATTATCCATACATAGGCTAACAGAAATTATAATAGGTGTAACAAAGGACAAACCTTAACTATCAAGCATCACGTGGTATCCTCACTTAGAAAAAGCTCACGAGCTTTTATGTGTCATAAAATTGCGTAAGTAGTTAATATTATTTGCTTAGGTACCTAATTTACTACTTACGCAAAATTTAGTTAAAAAAGATTTCAAAATAAAAGCTAATATCTAACGTTCGCAAAAAACTTCGTTCGCAAACAAATTATAGACAAACATCAAACAAGACAAAGGTTTACATTGATAAAACCACATCTTTCCTGGCATTGTTTGTAATGTACTATTAGTAAAGAGTTGTGTACATCTTTATGGAAGTTTTAACGCAATCTCAACCCGAGCCGAAACTTTTGTCCAGCACTGTTCCCGAAGAAAGCAACAGGGAACGGCCCTAGGCTGAATTTTAATAAGATGTCACTGCCATAACAAGAGCCGAAGGGAGCCGAAATTTTATTACAACAAAAACTTTATCATTGAACAATAACACGCGAAATTACGTGCCTCTTAATTGGGTCTAATCGACCAGACCATTTAATACCGATGGGGCAGAGAATGGTGCCTTGGGGTATTCCTAATTTGACAGCTTGGTTTCTTAATGAACGCGTTAATGGGTATTAATTCAGTCCTTTGATTAGGGACGGCTTTTTTTCGTTCGTCAACTTTTTTATGCGTGTCAAAAGTGTGTCATTATTTTGTCTTTGAGTGTAGAATATTTTTCGGAAGTGTGTTTATTTTTAACTAGCCGGGCTATTAGACAGCTAATTGTGAGTAATTATGGATAAAATTATAGTCCGTTAGATAAAAGTAAGTGGAAATATTACAGATGTGGACATAAATAAGTTAAATTACTTTTATACCCGTATGTTTTAACCGTTTTAGGGTTATCTTCACCTTAAAGTATCAATTTCAATTAAAATTAAGAATTAACTAATCGTAATGCCTCTTAAATGGTGCGTGAAACTGTTTCCTCAGACAGAGTGGTGATGATAATTTGTTTTAAATTTAATGGTGGGTTACAAATGCGTTATTGTATCCTCAAAACAAATAAGTACCGGTAACTCCTATTAAACTATTTAACAACTAATGAAAGAAATTCTGTTAACCCATAAATTTATAAGTAAAAGTAAGTTTAGAGCATGTTTCCAAGATATGATCAAACTAAACAAAATTATGTTCAAAGACAGTGCGTGAGTGATTAAGTACTAAAAGCTAAGTACATATAAGTATTCAATGCTATAGCATATGATATCTGTGCTAATAGTACATTATGATACAAGTGTGCTAAGTTGACCATTATATACAAGGCGATATTGTGTGCGCACGAGCGAAAGCGAGTGCGCCATAAGAAAGCCGCGTATGTAATGGTCACAGGCACACGTGTTTCATACGATGTTTTTCAACACACTTGCGAGGAAAAAACAAGACTCTTCATTTACTAAGTTTTTAATTATTAAAACAGTAAAAATACATTTCACTCGATTTTGATGGCAAAGACTTTCGCACGCGTTTTTCGCCTTGTTACGTATGTCCGGCGGAGTTAATAATAGCTTTTTTTCATTTTATTCACTTGAAGTAGACATTTTCATTAATATTAAACTTTATAATTAATCCAAACTTCGTCACAGCCGACAATTTTTATTTACGAAAAATGGCGCGTTGTTTTTTTTTTCTTGCCGCGATACCGATGCGCGCGCAAGGCTTTGGCGCGAACTAGATCGGCCAAAAGCCAAGATTAAAAATGTAATAATTCGTGTTCAAAACACAAATCACAGAAAATGTTAAATGAATTTGAGCAATTTTTAGTAATAAATCTGGATTTACCATTTATTGAAATAAATATGTAGATACTGTTATTTTAGTAATATGTAGATACGCATAAATCCTGTTTGTTGCTATAATAAAAGTATTGTATAACCCGACTAAATTAAGTCGCTTCTTCTTCTTACTTACGACTTGGTACTAGGGTACAAATGTAAATTGGTCGGGTTAATAAACTAAAAACACTAGTACAATAATATAATGAAAAAGCACGCGTGTTTAATATCTTTGATTATGAGCCAAAAATCGGTGGAATAAAAACGTCATTTTGAGCAAGTGTGTTGAAAAAACATTTAAAAAACTTTGAAATCTAACGCAAAGATTGTAATTTTTAGCCGCCATTTTTGATTTGTCAAGCGCATGATCAGCGAAACGCAAGGTGACGTCTTTCATTTAACCCACGCGACGCGAGACGCGATCTCAAACGCAACTCCCTCCCGTTAACGCATCCAATACTTAGCGAGGTGATGCAGTATATGTGAAATGTGCACATAAATAAATGGAAAAAAACACTGAAAATATCACAATGTATTGTTACGAATGTTTAACACAAACTCTTGAATAGTAAAGAGTTATTCATTTTGGATAAAAACTTGCATTATACTATACTACTACAAACTATTATAACTTATTTCAAGAATTATAGACAGTCAACACTAATTAGAGGTATTATGGAATTACTAACAATCTGTGTTTTTTTAATTCTAATGAGCTAAAGGTAAATTCATAATTTAAATAAATGATTCAATGATAGATACTTCAGACGTTAACTGTCGGGTGGATGACTAATTGTTTGTAAACAATTACGTGAGGGATATAGAAACAGTTTAGTTTTTTTTTTATTTCTAAATCGGTCTTTGCATATGGTATAACAGTAGCTAATTAAAAAATTTCCTGCTTCAAAAGTACCTCGAAGCGTTAATGAAAACCTACCTATATTTTATCTATATTATACGCTTAAAAATATATGTCAAAGAAAAAGTTATCGAATAAAATAAAAGCTATTCTGTAATATTCAATACAAAAACCACTTAAAAAACTTCTTTTCAAATTCTATTAAATATATCACATAATCCTATTAAAAACAAAAGATTGGTACAGTCGCGTATTAGCTTTCACATAAAACGCCCAACTTCAATTCAATATTCAGATAAATCGCTTTCAAAATGGCTGCCAAATCTAAAAATTTCGCATTTGCTACGCCAGGACTTCACCCGCGGGAGGGTCGGAGGGACAAAATGGGTCCTCGCGACATTCGGTAGCCATTACCGAGCCCCACGACTCACCCTCTCACTCACTAAAACGCGTTCAATTTTATATGCGGGCTTATGTACTGACTCGTGTGTACACATACTTACTTACTCAAACAAAATAACAAGAATTTGAATTTCGAATCGAATCCGCACGTTTCACATGGAAATGTTTACCGGATTATCGACTATACAAACTTTTTAAAACAATTCGCGCGTAAAAAAGAAAGCGTAAAAGGTCTGGCAGTTTGGAATTAAAAAGTTTCAAACTTTTGTATTAAGAACTCCCGATATGAAACGTCATTCACAAATCACAACCCGTCACTTAATGCGGGCAAAAGTTGTAGTCAGTCAGACCAGAATATATAAAAAAACTGCCTTTTTATGAGGCTGCCCGTAATGAATTCGAGTTTTTTGTTCGCATTACCATCTCTTTGGACAAATTACGAACGTCTCCTTATAAATATTCGGGCTGTTAAATAAAGGGTAGTACAAGCGGTCCCCAAAGTTCAGTTCCGTTGAAGCTATTTTTTGAGTTCTTTCTAGTAAAAATTGGTTTTATAGTACAAAATTATATTTACAAACTGGTTACATACAAGTACAGTACTTCAACTGGCACTATAATACCTCCTGCCTGGCATCGCTTTTTTAATCGCCTTGATCTTAAAATACATAATGTCGTAACTACGTAATATGCTTAATATGAATTATCCCAAAGTGAGTAGCCAATGCACTTGTGTTATGAAAATGAGGCCAACGATGGTAAAACACCCAAACCTAAAATTATGATTTCTACATTGACCAGGCGGCGTTGATGGCGTCACCACTAGTCACAATACAGGCGTTGACACTAGCCACAACACCACGGAGGTCATATCAGATTTCTAAATTATTATTATCATAGGCGTATTTCTAAATGCGTTATTAAAATAGTTATAACATTAATAAAACTGTACTACATTTGCTTATGTTATAAATAAAATATTTAGTTCTTTTTAATTTTTTAAATTTCCTTTTTCAAAGTTTTAAAACCACTATCTCGTATTAAAATTCACTCAAGGTCTCTGAGCTGAATGAGAGGAGCATCAATGAAAACCTGTTCTTAAAAGAGATTGTATTCTTAGTAATAGTGCTCAAGAAACCAGCAAATTTGCTCCAACTGATGTTTAACAGCTAAATTGGTTACATTTTAATAATACGCAAATTTAAAAAAATCGTAACTACTACTCCGTTTCCTTATAATCAGTTTCCTAAAAGTTTCAAGAAGTAAGGGAAGATAAACTTATTTAACTTCATCAAGCCACAAAATGATAATCTTAATAAGTTAACTAAATTAGTAAAGTTATTAATCACTACATCGTATTCAATTTTAGGAGGACCAAGTTACACTCGGTTTACAATTTACCTCTCACAAAAATTACATTTTTTTAGCTCTATAACATCTGCTTACACCGAGTTGTAATAATTTAACGGATTTCAAATTAATCTCACAGTGCACCAACAAAAACCTCATTACCATCTCAACGCTACAGTTATAATTCCTCATTGTGCGAAACTAAAATAATCGCAGCAGCTCTCAAACAAAGCGTAAGAAAAAAATTTGTTGTGCAAAAGAAAAAAGTTTATGCAAATGCTCGCTGCGGCGACGGAAGGGTTAAATCGCCCGCCATGACGAATGGTGACGTCGTGTTGGTAATTATTTTGACGTTTCGATAATTATTTTTAATTTCGAACGAACGCTTTTATTTTTCCTGATGTGCCAGAACGTAATTTTTGGAAGATTGGAACATAATTGTGTTTTAGTAGCTAAAACAAGTTAACTAATATTCGTTTATTTATTCTGTAAATGAGCAAATAATAAATTAACTTTCAGTGATTTTAGAATCGTGATACTGAAATATTCGGAATCAATATGTTAAGTCTCTAACTCATGTAAGTTTGTAAAATGTTTGTTAATGTTATCGGATGTAACAATATTAGGTTTCGCACTAACTCATGTTTTTTTGGTACTTCTTTCATATGAGCGGCGATATTATTACGGCTAAGGCGTAAGACCAAGGAGAATGGAATACATCTTTTCTTGTACGAAAATAGCTCTTCCATATTTGTGCGATGCAAATACTTCATTACGTTACTTAATGGATTAATGTATTTAATGTGGCTTTTTAGCAGCAAAAGAGCAGCATTCGTTCATGAAAATAATAATAAACAAAAGCGAAACCGTTGAACTAAAAGACCCGTATCTATTACCATACAATGATAAACGTGGAACACTATCACACCCATTAAGCTTCATTTCCATGAATTTAATCTAAAGACTTGACCGAATTTGAATGTAAAACATCTTCACAATCAATCTTTGAAAGGGTGAGAAATAGACCAAATAAAAAACGCATAATACCTTTACTATCTACAGAATAAAGTTACAAATCTCATAGCAAACATTACTTCCTGTGTTGTGATTCAAATGAACGAGTAACTGATATCCCTGAGAGCGACATTCCATATTCAAATTTTCAAAAAAAGGGCATTCATAGACACTTTTGTTTTTTCTGTCTCAACGTTTGGAACTGGGACACGCATATCATTATAAGTTGCCCTTTTAATTTTTTTCGCTCAAAAACCGGTAAGCAATGAATACTAAATCATTAGTAGTATTTTTAAAATTGGAACGCAGCTGGTGCTTTTTTTTCCGCGACATTGTTTTTTTCGGCCAGCAAAATGTTTGGTTTAGTGATTTGAATATTTTTATTGCGTTTTGACTGCGAAGTCAAAAGCTGCTAACTCCTTCAATGGTAGCCTTTTTTGAAGATACAGATGTTCACCACAATTCAATAACTAGAAAAGGACATAAATTAATAAGAATCAAGAACTGGAGGATCTAGTGTCTGAGCCGAACATCATTGGGGAGATAAAGGCAGCAAGACTCCGTTGGCTCGGGCATTTAGAAAGAATGCCGGAAGACAGGGCGGTAAGGAAGGCGTACATTGGGCAGCCTATAGGTCGTCGACCGGTCGGCCGACCGCGATACCGGTGGAGAGATGAAGTGGCCAAGGACCTACGCGCTCTGAATACAGATAACTGGGAGGAGATCGCTCAAGACAGGGCGCGCTGGCGCCATCTCGTATCGGAGGCCAAGATCCACTTCGGGTCGCTGAGCCAACGGAGTAAGTAAGTAAGTAAGCGAAAATGAAAAGTATTAGTAAATAATGGATTACAAGAAAGTGTATTAACGGCCTATTTCACAATGTCCTAATAAGTAACCAGTAACGTTATCTATTCATTATTTCATACGAAATGAAGTTCGAATGTTTGTTCCGTTATACGTTGGTTAGTGCTTATGCGTCGATGTTGAAACAGTAAGAGTACACAATCGCTTGTTTTTTTTTTAACGTATTTGGTTCAAATTTAGTGTAAGCTTCACTTATTTCTTTCCGCAAACATAAATTCCTCAAACTTAAAATTAAAGTCCATAAAACTAAAATCTGAACTTTGTTTATTTGATTCACACATAAGGGTAATAAAAGTGCTCAGATTTTGTCGATAACGCATTTAAAAATAATTAGGATTAGGCACGAAATCTTGGCCGGTCGTCGTAAAAAATGTATTTTATAACTCACTAATTTCAAGCAAATTATTATCGCAACAGAAAAGCAAATTGTTTTTTTTTAAAGTTTTTATTTAGCTCATTTAATTAGGTGAGAAAAGCCGGAATTCCGAAGTGGGCTGAAAACTATTACTAGCAATTTGCTCGTTATTTAAATTAGGTTAGGGCGAATTGGGTTTTCTTGTAAGTACTAAAGTTACTCCGAAACCTTAAAGTCTTAACTGGGCTCTATTGGTCCTCATTAACTGCCATTAAATGAGGTTAATTCCGATTATCCGCTAACTTAGTGGTATGAAGTGTAATATAATTAAATGATTATCTATAGCCTTTTCATAAATTGTTAGTAGGTACGGTAAATATTTGTTTTAACAGTAAATTGTATAAACACGCTAAAGGTTTATTGATATCTCATCATTATAATTTACAAGCTTTTTACAAGTAACAGTTAATTACAAAACAGGTCAAAAGAGTGGCTACTTTACAAATTCCATTTCTCTATTTCCACACAAAAACAGGTGTAAAATAACGTTACTTAAACGTCTCTTTCACTTAACCTGAAGGCCTTTCAAGTTTGTAACAGAAAATTGGATATTACACCCACGGAACTACCCCATTTCACACGACAGTAGCGAAATACTTACAGACATCTGCCCTCTAATTGTCTAACCAATGACGCTGTATAAATGGGACTAAATTATTGCAGCTAATAAAAAACACGTCACATTGCGACAGCAGTTAATTTCAAAGCAATCGTCTTATAAACCTGTCTTGGGCAAAGGTGTGAAATTTGCAAATTTAAAGGAATACTATTTTTAAAATAATGAATTTATGACTTATGGTCTTAGCCATACGGCCTCTGGTGTTAGTGCGTGAGTTCTTACGCCTTTCTTCGTTTCGCGCGCGTAATATGCAAATGATATAACCCATTTTTGACTTGCCCTATAATTACGCTTCTTTGCATACTATTTAGTGAATAAATATTTATAAGGAAGTGAAATTTAAGAAGTTCCTTTTAATAAAAACTAGCCCTTAATGCGTTCGTTACTTGTTAAAATACTTTTGCATTTTCTTTATAAAGTGTCGCAAAATATGCAAATGTTGGTTCCAACAGTTTGGTGTATTTAATTTCGTGTGAAGATAGTTCCGCGATGTCATTCCCACGATTGGGTATTTTGTATCATAATTAATTAAAAGGGTTACGTGAAACTAGTTTTTTACTTGTTATGGTGAATCAGTGAGATATCGCCAATTTGATGATGATGTTAAGAGACATCTGGTAGTAGAGTACAGTCTTACTAAGTGATACAGTGTTTTAAACACTTTGCTAAAAAAATGAGTGTGTAGATTTACGAGTATTGTTATTTAACTTCAGTCTTTACTAGAGGTATCAGATATATTAGAAATAAAAATAGCAAAATTATCTCGAATCATCTCTTTCTGCACCGTACCGCCAAGTTTTTAACCACAAAATACTGGAATGGAAACGTTATTATTTGTGTATTCCTTTTAATCGTTAACATATTCTTTTTTCTTCTTAATTTATTTTAGGATAGGAAACTCTAATAATTGATGAGGATGTGCATGCAAATTAATCTTAAAGCATCTTTCCATTAAAGACAAACTGTCTATATTTCGTGAACTTACGCTATAGTTTGTAACTTCGCAGTTAATTTTATCGTCAGTTTTGAAAGGCAATAATTCAATTGTAATCTTTAAACATAAATTAATCATTCTGTACGTGTAAACAAAACTACGACTTTCCTTATTTAGACCATCTTAGATGTAGAGATAAAATTGAACGCCTATTTTGAATCGAAAAGCAATTAAGACTTCAGTTATTCAACATTTAATTAAGTTGTTAAGATAAATTAGTGACCGTTGAAAAGTTTCTAGATCAAATTAATGTTGTCTACACTATTTAAAAACGTTCTACAGAACGTTAAAAAATATATTTATGTAGCACGTTTTGTTAAACATGGAGATTATCAACTAAAGATAAAAAAAATTGCAATTAATTATTATCAACTAAATGTACTTAGCGAAATTGAAATATAGGTATAAGAAATAGTAATATTCAATGCTTTAGGATGTTTTTAACACTCACAGTGTCATCTATACTAATATTATAAAGCTGAAGAGTTTGTTTGTTTGTTTGTTTGTTTGTTTGTTTGTTTGTTTGTTTGAACGCGCTAATCTCAAAAACTACTGGCCCGATTTGAAAAAATATTTTTACGTTGGATAGTCCATTTATCGAGGAAGGCTTTAGGCTATATAACATAAAGATACGACTCATAAGACCACAGCAGAAATGAAAAACGTTGCGAAAACGGGAGAAAGATATTCCTTTTGAGAGCTTCCGCTGCATACGCTGCGGAAACCGCTTAAGTTACACAAAAATCATGTATGACAGGATTGTTCAGCATTAAGAGTTCTATAATAAAGTCCGCGACAGCATATGTCTATCTTTTGTGGTTGACTTACTACAACCTTTTTTATGTTAATAAATTTGTAAAAAAATAATGCATTATTTTTAGAGGTGTATTATATACACAGGTATTTATTCTTATCAAAATAAATACATTCATCATCACGAGCATTTCATTTAGAACCAAGTTGCCCTTTATATCATTTGATTTCAATAAATATCTTAGGAGCTATCACAGTTTTAACATAACTCCGCACCAAAATAATGTTCGCAGCTTAAGTACAACGTGCGCTTGCGCTAATCTATACTAATATTATAAAGCTGAAGAGTTTGTTTGTTTGTTTGTTTGTTTGTTTGTTTGTTTGAACGCGCTAATCTCAAAAACTACTGGCCCGATTTGAAAAAATATTTTTACGTTGGATAGTCCATTTATTGAGGAAGGCTTTAGGCTATACAACATAAAGATACAACTCATAAGACCACAGCAGAAATGAAAAATGTTGCGAAAACGGGAGAAAGATATTCCTTTTGAGCGCTTCCGCTGCATACGCTGCGGAAACCGCTTTAGTTACACGAAAATCATGTATGACAGGATTGTTCAGCATTAAGAGTTCTATAATAAAGTCCGCGACAGCATATGTCTATCTTTTATGGTTGACTTACTACAACCTTTTTTATGTTAATAAATTTGTAAAAAAATAATGCATTATTTTTAGAGGTGTATTATACACACAGGTATTTATTCTTATCAAAATAAATACATTTAACATCACGAGCATTTCATTTAGAATCAAGTTGCCCTTTATATCATATGATTTCAATAAATATCTTAGGAGCTATCACAGTTTTAACATAACTCCGCACCAAAATAATGTTCGCAGCTTAAGTACAACGTGCGCTTGCGCTTATATATTATAAAGCTGAAGAGTTTGTTTGTTTGAACGCGCTTATCTCAGGAACTGCTGGACCGATTTGAAAAAATATTTACTGTGTTGGATAGCTTATTTATCGAGAAAGGCTTTAAGATATGAAACATGACGCTGCGACGGGAGGGGGGGGGAGCAAACTCAAAACGCGCGGACGAAGTCGCGGGGGACCGCTAGTATTTTATATTCATAAAGATGAAATAAGAAACCAAAAATCGCTACCGTGCTGTCAGCCCGACCCTCGGTACGACGACCGATGGTAGCTCAATAGGTAAGAGCATTTGGTCCGGTCAGCCAAAAGGTTGCTGGTTCAAGTCCCGCCCGTGCGCAAATTTTTGGTTTCTTATTTCATCTTTATGAGTATTATTCAAGTTAAGTTAATTATACCAAACTTATAAGTTTACTTACGACTTGTTTCACAGTGACAAAATAGGTTCCGGTTAGCGTTATCTGTCCATTACTCAATACGAAATGACGTCCGCTTTTGAATTATTCGTTGGTTAGTGCTTATTTGTCGACGGTGAAACGGGCCTGTGGGATTGGTAGATATATTTATTTTGGTTACTTAAACTGCCATTCATTGCCATTAACATTGTTCAAAAGTTAATTAAATACTCCAAGAAGTATACATATATCTGTTTTTTGTGTACATACACTTTATGTTATAAATAAAAAGTCTTACAGTACTAAGAAGAGCTCTTTTGACAAACCCAAAATGATTTCTGTCAATACAGACCCGTCAACAAAAGATCAAAAGATCTACACTAATCGAAGTATAATAGCTCAATCGGTACCACTCGACTCGTGTCATTGAAATATCGATCGGAACGCCCAAATCGATAGTCGAATCGATTTGTATTGGGGTACCATTGTTGCTATTGTCGGTTACTTTCAAAAGAATTGGCTAATATTTTGACGGCACATGATTTTACAATGGTAATAGGTTTTGAATTAGGCACCTATTATAGTTATTAAAATTTTGTTTGAATTACTGACTTATTATATTACGAGGGCTATGTTCGGTGTGTCTCTACGAGATCGAATCAGGAATGAGGATATACGCAAAGGACCAATGGAACAACCTTTGCGAGAGTTGGGCCATTAAGCTCAAGTGGCAATAGGCAGGCGCACAGCGTGACACAGCGCTAAGAGGTGCGATTGTGTAAAGCAATCGTATTCATTTCACAGTTCAAAACGTACGGTATGATCTGTCAAACGGCAAAGAACAAAGTGTTTGACAGATGATACCGTACGTTATGAACTGTCAAATGAATACGATTGCTTTTCAGAATGGGGAAGATTACGCAAAACTTTTTGGTAGAGGGCGCTGTGTGTTTGTTACATGTCAAATATTGTTGTTGTTATTGTTTTGAATCTTTTGTGGATTTGTGAACTTTTTTTGACTCTAGACCCTTGTTTTGTGGCCTTTTGTGGACTCCTAGCGTGTGGATAGGCTGAAGAAAGTGTTGAGAAAACGTGGAGTTCCGTAAAAAAGGAAAAAAGCTGACCTAGTCGACAGGTAAGATAACATAGTGTTTTTATACTTTTACACGTTTTGATAGCAAATCTAGGATTAAATTTGATCAAATAAAGTATGAACTAAAGGTTTATTGTAAAAAAAAACCAGTTTTATCATTTCCAAAGGATAAAAATTTGTTAACGCGACATAACCTCTAAAATATAGTTATGTTTTTATCATTCCTAGATTGGAGGCCTACGACAGAAACTTCAACTTTGTAAATCCATTACAAAAGTAGTCCTGAACTACAAATGAGTTAATTAATTAATTTTAATTTTAATTTAAAGTTTCTTCTTCTCAATGCCTTTTCCATTTTTTTCCTTTGCTGTGGATCACTGGGGAATTTCTAGGAACCTATTTCTCCACTCCCAATAGCTGTACAGCGCCCCATTTTTTAAAAAACTTCTTAAAACAGCAAAGCAACAAATATTTGTATGGGTTTTGACAGTTCCTGAGTAACAAACATTTGGCGCCCTCTATAAGGAACTAATTTGACAGTTTGCTTCCCCATTCCACCTCAGCACTAGTGTTGTAAGTCTACCGTAGCCTACCAAAACGCACGGAATCTTTCCGGGAGGATACAGAATACTGCGGCATACTAAGCTTTCGGAGATAACTTTTATTGAGGAATTTGCAAGATAAAGTATCGAATGTGAGATACCAAGTCTCGCCATCGTTTTAAAGTTGAAAGAAAATCCTCTTTTACTTACTGTACAACTTTTTTCTGTGAATATTTGTATCAAAGATTCATTTATTTATTTTATGTTTAAAACTAGCGGTCCCCCGCGACTTCGTCCGCGCGTTTTGAGTTTGCTCCCTCCCCTCCCGTCGCAGCGTCATGTTTTATATCCTAAAGCCTTTCTCGATAAATAAGCTATCCAACACAGAAATATTTTTTCAAATCGGTCCAGCAGTTCCTGAGATAAGCGCGTTCAAACAAAAAAACTCTTCAGCTTTATAATATACTAGCGGTCCCCCGCGACTTCGTCCGCGCATTTTGAGTTTACTCCCTCCCCTCCCGTCGCAGCGTCATGTTTTATATCCTAAAGCCTTTCTCGATAAATAAGCTATCCAACACAGAAATATTTTTTCAAATCGGTCCAGCAGTTCCTGAGATAAGCGCGTTCCAACAAACAAACTCTTCAGCTTTATAATATGTTAGCGCATTAGCGCAAGCGCATTAAGATGCGAACATTATTTTGGTGCGGAGTTATGTTAAAACTGTGATAGCTCCTAAGATATTTATTGAAATCAAATGATATAAAGGGCAACTTGGTTCTAAATTAAATGCTCGTGATGATGAATGTATTTATTTTGATAAGAATAAATACCTGTGTGTACAATACACCTCTAAAAATAATGCATATTTTTTTTACAAATTTATGAACATAAAAAAGGTTGTAGTAAGTCAACCATAAAAGATAGACATATGCTGTTGCGGACTTTATTATAGAACTTTTAATGCTGAACAATCCTGTTATACATGATTTTTGTGTAACTTAAGCGGTTTCCGCAGCGTATGCAGCGGAAGCTCTCAAAAGGAATATCTTTCTCCCGTTTTCGTAACATTTTTCATTTCTGCTGTGGTCTTATGAGTCGTATCTTTATGTTACATAGCCTAAAGCCTTCCTCGATAAATGGACTATCCAACGTAAAAAAAATTTTTCAAATCGTGCCAGTAGTTTTTGAGATTAGCGCGTTCAAACAAACAAACAAACAAACTCTTCAGCTTTATAATATTAGTATAGATTAGCGCAAGCGCACGTTGTACTTAAGCTGCGAACATTATTTCGGTGCGGAGTTATGTTAAAACTGTGATAGCTCCTAAGATATTTATTGAAATCAAATGATATAAAGGGCAACTTGGTTCTAAATGAAATGCTCGTGATGATGAATGTATTTATTTTGATAAGAATAAATACCTGTGTGTGTAATACACCTCTAAAAATAATGCATTATTTTTTTACAAATTTATTAACATAAAAAGGTTGTAGTAAGTCAACCATAATAGATAGACATATGCTGTCGCGGACTTTATTATAGAACTCTTAATGCTGAACAATCCTGTCATACATGATTTTTGTGTAACTTAAGCGGTTTCCGCAGCGTATGCAGCGGAAGCTCTCAAAATGAATATCTTTCTCCCGTTTTCGCAACATTTATCATTTCTGCTGTGGTCTTATGAGTCGTATCTTTATGTTATATAGCCTAAAGCCTTCCTCGATAAATGGACTATCCAACGTAAAAATAATTTTTCAAATCGGGGCAGTAGTTTTTGAGATTAGCGCGTTCAAACAAACAAACAAACAAACTCTTCAGCTTTATAATATTAGTATAGATTAAACTTGTTTAACTTAAAAATAAATAATGGTCACTATTTAAGTATGCTATATTATGCTTTGCTTAATTTCGAATTCAGATTCAAGAACATTTATTTCACATAAAAATAATTCGTGTTACAATTGAATGAAATCTACGAAAGATACCGAAGCTTATGGAAGGATGGCGAAGTCTACCGTAGTCTAACTGAATGCTACTTTGGTAGGATACATTGAACTTACAATTCTATTCAGCACTAAGACCGGTAGGGCAGAAAAGTTCTAGATTAGAGAGCCTTTGTTCGAAAGTGCATTGCAGGACGTTTACTGACAAGATGGATAATATGGATATGTTCATCAGTGGAGGCTTTGGTCATCTCATCCCGCTCAAAATCATCCCGGATATGAGATGTCCTGTGCATTTTTTAATTGGACAACTCATCGCGCTGATATATTTGACGTCTTATACAGACATGAATAAAAGTGATTAACTATGTTAGATTTACAAATACAACCACGCAACCACAAACGTACTAAATAACAATGTTTTTTATAAGTAACTTTGAATGACCGTGATGATAAACTCCTTATTAATCCTAAGATTATTGATTATTTATTGTACTTATTCATTTTGACAGTTAAACAGTGATTTTCGATTCTTAAATTTGACTTTATTGTGTAATTTTAATAGCTTTTTGTACGATAAATCAAACGACTGTGACCAAGCTATGGCGTATATTTTTTTCCCCAAACACTTTTGTTCTCGAATGAACAAATATTTCAAATCTTACAACTTTCTTTCCTTCAACCGAGATGAGTTCACCAAAAACTCCAGCAGCGAACGTCTCTATGGCTAATGATAATGATAAACATTAGTATTACATGATCTCAAAATTTGGACTAAAATAAAATTGTAATACGGATTCTAACTAGAAGTTAAGTGACGTAAATCATAAGATTAAATAAGATAAGAAGAAGAAAAAATAGCTCTGTGAGTCTAAACCATTCCAAATAATCGACGTAACTCAAATTTACTCTACGTGAAATATGACTTTTATTCTTTTTTTTCAGAGTCCTTGTAAATGGGTTGCTTATAATGCAGATCAATATAAATTAGACGTTAGTTCTTTCGCCGGTATAGTAAAATATCGTCTTTAAAATTAACTACACAAGATCGCACCTGCCTTACGCCATAGTTGACAAAGGTATAGAGGCACCATTTGAAACGACGATCAATGGGCATAGGTAATAATGAAATAGGTAAATAAATAGTTAGTTATACATATTACCATCTACATTAGTTGCTTATTTTATAAAAAAAATTGTCAATTTTTCTCAATAGCCAGCTTTCTATCAGTATGAAAATACATGCACGCAATGACAATAAAAATACGTACTCATCTAGCAATCAGCAAATGAGTAAAGGAATGTAGAGTTTTAATTAAAAATCATACAATATTATCCTTGTTTTTATATAGCAGCGTTGTGAATTAAGCTTAGCCTAGGTTGTACCATCCACGGTTTTTTTGTTGTATTTTTTTAATTTTATGCAAGATCTTCATCAAGATCAACCTTGTTAAGATCGCGTGATCACACTGGATGCAGACTATTTGTGATCGGTCGCTGTGGAAAACCGTAGGGGAGGCCTATGTTATGCAGTGGACGTTCTTTGGCTGATAATGATGATGACTATGCAAGATATTAAGCGAATTAAATAGTTCAAACGAATTTTAAGCTCCAAGCCTACTGTCAACCATGTATATTGTGGCTAAGCCCTGGGCCTTTGAAATTTGTCAAACAATGGCATATTTTAGTCTATAACGTTTTTAATTTTATTACTCGGCCTGGTGGTAACGAAATGAGAATTTAATGACCTATCCTGCCTATAATAGTGGGTTAAAAGAGGGTTATGCTACCAAGTGATCTTAAATTAAACTTCCTCGCTACTTTGAACCTTGCTGGGAAGAAATAAGGATGTGGAAAAGACTTAAATGCTTGATGAACGAGTGGACACAAGGAAAGCAATAAAGATTAATTTCTTTCTATGGAAAGGTGACAGTTTTTAGTGCTTTTAGGGACCGGTTGGTTTACCGTTTGATAGTTGGATTAAGACATGAATTTCTTTAAAAATACGGTCAAAAGCTAATCAAAAAAGCTTATTTATTAATATTCTGGTATGGGGTAGGTAAAACTATTCGAAGCTTCCACGCTGACTAAATTAAGGCCAGTTATAGAGCTTGTTTTTGTGATTGAGATTGACCGACTGTCTTTCGATTATAATATGCGTTTCAACAACTCATCAACAGTTTGAGAAGAGACAAAGCAAAATCAAACCTTTGTTTTCCTTTTTACTTTACTTTAATTGTAAGTGTATTCTAACTTAACATTTTGAAGCTTTGGTTAATCCTGAAACTCTGGGTTTTTACCAACTGGACACATGTGCTCAGTTGGTTAAACTTAATGATATTACCACTTATTATTTCGTCATCTGGACACGCCGAGATTTTATGCGTGTCCACATAGGACATATTAAATAAGGTTTCCCTATTTATGTTTTTACACGCCTAATAATCTTGGCGTGTCCAGATGACGAAAAACCCGAAACTCTTATATATTTTAACCGACTTCCAAAAAGGAGGAGGTTATCAAATCGACTGTACTGGTCCCAGTGTTGCCAATTTGGGATCTTGGTGTAATCGAGGGAAACCCTCATTTTAAAGGCAGGTATAGTGTTTTTTTTACAAGGATCTTAATGTTGACGTGTTGTTACGTATGAGGGACAACATCTTGTGGGGCTGAGCTGATGGTGGAACTCCTTAACGCTTAGGAGTTCAGTAAATATAATGACAGAACTTATGGTAGGTAGTTTCTAGCTTCATAAAGAACAGAGTCATAAGGTGCAACTAACTCCCCCCCCCCCCTGTAATCCCTAAAAATGAAGAAATAAAATTAACTTTATAAAAAGTTAAAACCGAAATACACTGAAAAGTCTTAAATAAAGTCTTGACCATTGAAAGGAAAGGAATCCATTTTTTCTTTTTGGAGTTAGTGCCATCACTTTGACCATCAAGAATCAACTATCACAGCTTTTTGAATACATGTGTGTTTATTTCTTTATGGGTTTGGTTTTTTAAATATCCTTTGGTTTGGTTTTGATAGTTACTTGAAAATTTCAGTGTAGTGCGCTTGTGAATTTGTTTTATATGAATTCGTGGGTGTGCCTTAAGTTTTATGGTTTGTTTATTATGTTTATATAATATATGTTTAATATATTTATGAAAGCCTGAGCTCTGTTATCCAGCGCCTATACATATACAGTCAGATTTCCCCCCATTTATAACATTCATCATTATCATCATTATTATCAGCCAAAGGACGTCCACTGCTGAACATAGGCCTCCCCCACGGCTAACCACAGCGACCGATCACTAGCGGTCTGCATCCAGTTTGATCCTGCGAGCTTTATAAGGTCATCTGTCCATCTTGTCGGTGGACGTCCTACGCTGCGTCTTTGGTCGAAGGGTCTCCAATCTAGAACTTTCCTGCCCCAACGGCCATCAGTTCTTCGCGCTATGTGTCCTGCCCACTGCCACTTAGGCCGCAAACTGGACGGCCGCGGGTGGGGGCGCGGGGGCGACCGCGGATCTCGCGCGATCTGATATTTATGCTTAAGTGTGTATTAACCGTTCTGGAGGGCCGCGGCACGGGCGGCGGGCAATAGCCTTGCCGCTCGTGCCGCAGTCGCCCCCGCGCCCGCACCCGCGGCCGACCAGTTTGCTTCCCCCCATTTATAACATTCATCATCATCATCATTATCAGCCAAAGGACGTCTACTGCTGAACATAGGCGTCCCCCACGGCTTTCCACGGCGACCGATCACTAGCGGTTCTGCATCCAGTGAGATCCTGCGATCTTTATAAGGTCGTCTGACCGTTTTGTTGGTGGACGTCCTAAGCTGCGTCTTTGGTCGAAGGGTCTCCAATCTAGAACTTTCCTGCCCCAACGGCCATCAGTTCTTCGCGCTATTTGCCCTGCCCACTGCCACTTAGGCCGCAAACTGGACGGCTGCGGGTGGGGGCGCGGGGGCGACCGCGGAGCTCGCGCGATCTGATATTTATGCTTAAGTGTGTATTAACCGTTCTGGAGGACGCGGCGCGGGCGGCGGGCAATAGCCTTGCCGCTCGCGCCGCAGTCGCCCCCGCGCCCGCACCCGCGGCCGACCAGTTTGCGGCCTTAAGCTTACTGATTTTCAAGGTTATGTCCGTTAACTTAGTTCTTACGTTATCTACTTGTTTCTGATTCGATCTCGTAGAGAAACACCGAGCATAGCCCGCTCCATCGCTCGTTGTCTAACTTTGAGCTTCTTTATGAGGCCCATAGTTAGAGATCACGTTTCGGATCCGTATCTCATCACTGGTAACACGCACTGTTTGTAGACTTTCGTCTTTAGACACTGAGGTAATTGAGATGAGAAGACGCTCTTGCGCAGTTTCCCAAACGCTGCCCAGGCGAGTTGGATTCGTCGATTGACCTCTTTCTCTAAGTTGGACCTACCTAATTGAATCACTTATTCAAGGTAGACGTACTCGTCGACAACTTCGAGAGTTAAGTTCCCAACAAATACTGGAGTGGGTACAACACGGGAAATCGACATAATTTTCGTCTTTTCCATGTTCATTTTAAAACCTACTTGTTTAGGATACTCGGTCGAGGTCTTCGTGCATATATAGTGCCAAGATCTTCCAGTGTCTTTGCCACAACGACTATATTATCGGCAAACCGGAGATGTGTTATGTATTCACCATTGACGCTGATGCCGAATCCTTCCCATATCATATTATAACATTCATGAACAAAATATTTTTATGAAATTGTTTTATAGGTTAATTAACTAGTGTTTATACCGACTTAGCTCCTGTTCAGATAAGACTTATATTGACGATGAATTGAGCTAGACTTTTGCGTCTAAAAAATGCCAGGTAGAGTCGCATTTCTGCTTAGATAGTCTATTTAGGCATTTGGTAGAACTGTATGAAAATCCATGCAGTTGCGTTATTGAGTTTTTTACGTGTTTTATGACTTAGGTTAGGTTAAATCATTATTGATGGTCAGTATTGAGTAAATTATTTCCATATAATTTGTAGACCAAAAAACTTATTCACGAAAGCGAAAATTAGCAAAGGCGCGAAAACATAAAAAAAGCATCGCCGAAACAATTTTATATTGTCCTGTTTTTCTTGCTTCTGATGATATTTACAATTAGTGAAATTATGTAAGACTTCCGTTTTTTTTTTCATTTAAAAACTTATAATAATATATAACATTTAAAGGCATAGTTAAACGTGAAAGATTTAGTTTTTAGTGTTGCTATTCCAAAAATCGCTGCTTCAGCTGTTATTAGACAGACTCTACTATTAAACGGTCTGGTTCATAATATCACATTAAGTTCTATTTTTAGTTAATATAATTAGGTTTTCCTTAACTCTAGACCAAGCCATTTAAATTACAGTGTTTACCCCGGAATAATTAAAATATCTAATAGTGAATCATTCATTCGAATCGAACATATTTAATTTAAACAAATCTTCCGTTTTCATAATATTAGTAATAATATAAAAGTATAAACGTAAAACAAACGTATCCGTTAAAATATCAGCATCGTGGAATGCGTCTTGCTGCCACTGCGCCTTTGCGACTGAATTATATTTTTATATTATTCAAATAGCGGGCACATAGCGCGAAGAACTGATGGCCGTTGGGGCAGGAAAGTTCTAGATTGGAGACCAAAGACGCAGCGTAGGTACGTCCACCAACAAGATGGACAGACGACCTTAAAAAGATCGCTGGATCAAACTGGATGCAGACCGCTAGTGATCGGTCGCTGAGAAAAGCCGTGGGGGAGGCCTTTGTTCAGCATTGGACGTCCTTTGGCTGATAATGATGATGATATTATTCAAATTGTAATTTTATGGAGCGTGTAAAAAGCTCTCCTTTTTTATCTTTCAAACCGAATCCAACACTATTTACAGAGTGAAAATAAATCCTATAATGTAATCTTGAAAAGTACAACACGCCCCAAGGCACTGTAAGTTAATGAATAATAAATTAATTAGGCAAGTCCTAAAGAAACTACAAACGCAACAAATTAATGTTGCATTCGTGTTTACACTAAAATTATTTCCACTCCCTGACTGAATCAAATCGGCCTAATTATTCCGAACCTTTAGAAGATACCTCCTTTGAGGGCCAGCGAAGCATACAGACATCTTACCGATTAGCAGTCAAAATTATCAAACCGAAATTATACTCGTACCCTCACGATTATACCACAAAAGGAAAACGCAGAGAAAAATACAAGCTTTTGTTATCGAAATTGGAAGGCGAACATATACCTAAAAGAAATTCAGCTCCGGTTTGGGGTGCATTTTTTTTCAATCTCAACGCGTATACAAAAAACACCCCTCACCATATGAAGCATTACCCCACAATACGTCCAATGGAGCTATGTCGCGTCTACACTCACATTTTTATAAACAGATTTTTTTCTTTGCCGAAAGGGATGGGTGTATCCGAAGCACGAATTCGCTGCTCGATTATCCATGTGCGAGAGAGATGGATGTAAAGAAAAAGTTTCGGATAAAGAAAGCTCAGGTATGGATAAGGGTGTGGAGAGAAGAAAAAAGGGATACGACGTGGGGTAGCCACCCCAAAACGGGTGGGGTGATCCAACGAGGTTCGCGGTTCCGTCGCTAGATGGGGTGAAATGAAGTTTTTTTTATTGAATTTAGGCGGTGGAGTTTTGGCATAATGATGATGGATTGTACTGTGGCTTTCTGCTGATAAGTTTTGGGAATTTTCCTGCTGCGTGTAATGTGTTTTTGGAGTTTTAAATTAGGTATGGAGAGTGCCGATGTCAATTTTATTAAATACGCCTGAGTGGCAAGTTTTGTTACTAAAGATATTTAGATATAGATTCTGATGATTACTGATTAATTTAATTTTAATGGAAGACATAAACACTGTCCTAACAAAATATTCGTAAATAAGTATGTTATATATGATATAACTTTTCCTAAACTATTGAACTGAGATCTTATTGGTTTAATTGGAACTCTGCTTGAAATCACATAATATTTACAAAAAGAATACTTAATCAAATAGCTAGTTTTTTTCTGATAAATTCTAATAAATTACATAATGTATGATTTATTGATTAATTCCACTGTATTAGGACGGAAAATGCAATAAATTTTTGGGCATTTTTTTTTCTCCAATAAGATATTCATACTCATATTCAGTAAGAATCATCCAATTTACGAAACTAAATAATCCTCACACCAATTACTAGCACGCCCGTGTAGTGTTGATACTTGACGGAGGGTAATTAGCGGAGCCGGTGAAGCCCCAGCTTTTTAGTGTTCATTACTGATAAGAATTTACAACGCGGCGTGTTTAGAGAAAATGTTGTATAATTAGCTAATGCAGTTGCGTTATTGAAATCGGACACCGCGGTGGTACCACAACCACCAGACTCTATGAAATATAGAAAATTATGATTTACTAAGTCTAGGTTTTATTTGAGTCTTGTCATTAGGTATCATGACTATCTTGCTTGCACTTAGCTATAAAGTAGCGTGCTGCATATTCCTATTGCTATCAACATTTTACCCTCAAGACTCAGTTTCTAACGCGACTACTTATGGAACGGCAACTGATCAATCTTGGCACTTGATTTTCTAATAATGTACTGTGTATAGTACGCATTAAGGCAAACTAAATTACCTCTAGATATATCAAAGTAAACCTTATGTCATATTCTCCTGACAGTGCTTTTGAGTGGATGTAAAACACTTACTTCACTATGACTATCTGGTGGTTGATATTTATGCACCTAACAATTTAAATACTTCCCTAAAATACTTGTTTGATACTTTCAAATCTTGTCATTTTGATTATCATGAAATTTGACAAGTAACCTATCAACATAAAAATAAAAAACTTCATAACTTGTAGGTTAACATACAGCTCTACAAAAAAAAGTATACGGAACTCTCAATACCTCAGTTTAATTTACAGTTGATACTTTTCTCCCTTTCTCGCTAATGAGACAAGCCCTTCAACCGTCCGTCTGTCGCGCGAAAAGTGTAATTCTATAGAGTATGGACCAGATATCATATTAAATTCAAACCGGTTATTGTTTTTCAGTTTGCTACTAAGTCACTAATGAATGATATAAATCTTAACAAATAAAATTTAGTTATTAATAAATGTTTTTGCCTTACTAAAAAATATTGAAAATTATTACGTTATTTTTTGTCTATCAATGGTTATCTATCAGAAATTTAAGTCATCACATCCTAAAAGGCCGCAATAAGACAAAGACCTTTCTAATAAGAATTTCGCTACAAAACCTAATAATTTCCATCAGCAAACAACTCAACCTTTCAAAATATCCAATTCGGGCTTCGTAGTATAAGCAATAAATAAGAGGAAAAGGCTTCCCAGACGGCTGTTGGAGGGACGAGAAAAGGTAAAAAAGGAAAAACCGGGCAAGTGTGAATTGAACTCACGCACAGAGGGTTCTTTATAAAACCACTAGTGGTCCCGGCGAACTGTTTTTCGCCCCGGCTTCAACCTAGCTCTTTTTGGTCATTATTATATTCCTAGTCAAGATAAATCCAACAAATTTGAAATGATGAAAATCTGTTCACCGTTTGTCAAGTTGTAGGTAGTGTAACTAACATGGCTTTCTTTTATGTATACGACTTTTAAAGGTAATTACTAAGTACCTAATATTAATGTTTACCATATTTTTTCTTTACATAACAATGCGTTTCACTGCACTCGTTGCTACCTTTTGCATGACCTAAAGGTTTTACTGGCAGATAATGTTTTCAGCATTAAGTCCACCTTTGTTCACTTAGTTTGTGTAATAAAGTCATTAAATAAATAAATGCATGTGCTGATGAAACTATGATACAGCCCTTGTGAAATTGATGATTGAGTGAATTTTAATGGTCATAACAAATAACCAAAACTTACTTTTTTTTTCAGATGTAAAATACCGCAGTGTAATAAGTGGTAATTATATTTGAATGTACGTTTTAAATCTCAAGCGTTTTTAAGAAGAAAAGTGTTGGTGGAAGTCAGACCTACCTTTATCATCATCATTATAAACCAAAGGACGTCCACTGCTGAACGTAGGCTTCTCTCATGGTTTTCCACAGCGACCGATCACTATCGGTCTGTATCCAGTTTGATCCTGCGATCTTTACAAGGTCGTCTGTTCATCTTATTGGTGGAAGTTGAAGGGTCTCCAATCTAGAACTTTTCTGCCCCAACGGCCATCAGTAGTTCGCGCTATGTGCCCTGCCCATTGCCACTTGAGCTTAGGCACTTTGATTCCTTGTAACTTATTATATGTTGAGGTTTAGTAGAAGGAACATTAATAAGTAGTAGTAATATTCCTTTTTTATTGCCCAAACCTTTATCTCTTTTGAAAAAGTTTTGATAAAGCTGTTGCTACTTTCCACGGAACCCTAGAAAGGAAAAAAGGGAACGGATCGAAGACTTTCCGTCGGATCCAATAATCCAGCAGTCTGTCCGCCTCCTAATGTGATCGTAGCCTAATGAAAAACGCTAAGGACAGATTTATAGACGCATCTTTACATTGTTTTTTAGATTAAAATCTGACTGTACCTGTGATATTTTGATTTTGAATTATTTTATCAGTATATCTACATGATATGATAAGTTAAACCGAAATAAACTGTCAGAAATTGCAGTATATATGTTCCTGCCCCCATGCGATTGTTTCTTCTTGTGATATTGGGATTTTCCCATGTTTTTTTAAAAAAAATAGGTTAAGATGGAACTGACATACAATGTGCCCCCTTAATTAATAATAGACAAAAAAATACTGATATGAAGATCAACAGCTTAGATTTATTGAATATAAGCCTAACCAGTAAATTCTAGGATGTGAGACTGTGATAGGACTGAAGATAAAGGTAGTTAATTAAGAAAAAAATAAGGGGAAGTTTCTAGATGGAGTCAAATACAAATAGTACTAGTTGACGTTATATCGTTTCTAACTTGGTTTATTCATTCAAAACTGAAACTGAACTGAATTCGAACTAGATCTGCTCTAATGTTATGAGACTTTTTTTTCTTATGAGACTTACAAATTGCGGACTATTTTATGAATACCGGACGGAGTTTCACGAATGTTGAAAAAGAAATCGTGTAATGGGTTTACGTTAGTAACGAAATCAACATAAATTTAAAAGAAAATTAAAAATAGAATACATAGAATATCTTCAGAAGTCCAGACGTCAATAATGTCTCTCTATTTACTTATATTAGCATTCTTGGTAGTTTATTCGAGCTTCACTTAAAGATAAGAAAACATTTATCATAAAAAGAAAAAAGAACTGCCTTTAATCATTATACTTATATTCGTTAAACAAAAGTTCATTTCAATATCACTGTTATCATAGACAATCATAAAAAGAAATAATAAAAACTAATAAAGTCTTATAAGAATTTTTCAAATCACGGTAGAATTAATATGGTACTGCTTGTTAAGAAGTTAAAAAGAAAACTATTTCAATCTCTGCTGTTTTTCATTGACCTAAGAAAACTAACTACGATATGATAAAACAACTTATTCATTCAACTCAGTTCGTTAAAAGAAAACTTATTCATTCATTTTCAGCTGCTATTTCTATCTCACTCATAACTTAAGAAAATTGTAGTCAGGAATCTTCCCTCCTCCTCTGGTTTGTTCAAGAAATAGTGACGTCATAACGAAGTCGTCTCCCGATTCACTCATTAAATAACAAGGAATTGAAAGTGCGACTTCCTAGCAGCGCCGCTTACCCAATATATTACATCCTAAGTTATACAAAATGTATTGTGTAAAAAATAATCGCAGACAATACATATACTTACATTTAGATATTCCGGTCAAACCGAGAACCTTTATTTGCCGGTAAAAAATACTGAGTGTTATAAATATAGAATTTGTAGGAAAAAATCATGAAATCTTGTAAGAAAAGTAATATTTTGTATTTAAAAAATAATAGAAACAATCAAAAGTAAATTTATTTTACGCAATACGTATTTACAAAATCATTTTTTTTGTTTTACACTTATTTCTTGAATTATAAGAAAGTAACCCAAATTTTCAATCATTGACATTTTAAAATAAATTTATTATTATTGTGGTTCCAATCCAAATATCCAATACATTAATAAGAACTAAAAATATTTTTGCACTTCCAGTTAAAACTTAAAATACAGAGGTGTCGCTGGGGTGGCGCTCACGCCGCTCGTTTTAATTCGTATCCCGACCCCGACTGTTCTTCATTATCTTATTACATAGCCAACTTTGTGTACAGCGACTTACTCGTTTGATACTTGAAAATATTTTGTTTTTCATATATCAGCCAATAACTTCTGTTGGCGACAGCCATGAAACCGTTTTTACCATTTTTTAAGGTTTGTGTATGTTTGTTTTTACTCTTTAATTTTGATTCTATTTTGTTTTACTTGATATTTTTCTGTGTGACAATAAAGTTTAAACGTGAAAAATAGTGGTTTATTTATTATAATTCGTAATTGTGTCTTTAATAAACTCAGTGTGTTATTTGTCAAGTTGTCATTATTCAAGTTGCTTATTATGTTTAACTTTATCATAATTTTCAGCTACAAGACGTCCACTGAACTTAAGCCTTCCCTAGGTTGCGGCAACGTCTTCACACAATTTGTGACACTATAAAAGTTCATTATCGTAAGTTTGCTCATAAATATGTTGATTTTATCAATCAAGAATGGAGTAGTGATGTACATTATGCATGCAAGATTTGCGTAAGAATAATACTAAAAGCTTTTGAATATAACTAGATATCTTCACTTCTACATAATGCCTCTATGATTATGCTCTCGGAAGCACAACCTTGATACTGAGATTATGTAAGTAAGCTCAATGGCATCATATTACTAAAACATAACTATAACCTCCTCTCATGCTTTTTAAATGCAGTTTGTCCGCCTTTTGTCATTATTCTACAGATTTGAGATTATAACAATAGCAAAAAAATGTTAACTGTTATGGGTCAAGACACTTTCTTAATTCTTGCCTGACTTTTAACTGGTCAATTACCAAGACCGTTCGATCTTCCTACAGATCTTAAGACGGCGGAGTTGTTCTAAGTGCAAACGCTAATGGCGTCGCCTTCACCTTGACCAGCCCTGAACTTTGCCCCCGTCCTGCTGCCCTGGTAAGGAATTGGGCCAAGAACCGATCTTAATGGAAAGGGAGAAGGGTTTGTTTTTAAATAATTTAACTTTGGGTGTTAATTGCAGTTGAAAGTGCTAGGTTGTAAATACGTGATTTCAACACCTATTTCATCATTCGCCGCCAGGTGGTTGGAGCTTCCCAGGGGAAACAATAAGCAACTACTGCTTACGTATGCACTAGCGGTCCTGCGACTTTGTCCGCGTGTTTTGAGTTTGCTTCCTTCCCTCCCGTCGGAGCGTGATGTTAAGCCTAAAGCCTATAAAAAGCTATCCAACACTTTTTTTTTTCAATCGGTCTAGAAGCTCCTGAGATTAGCGAGCGCGCTTAAACGGACAAAAAGCACTCTTCAGCTTTATAATATAAGTTTAAATATAGAGGTTAAGCCGAAATAGGCAAAATATGTATAAAAAACAGAATAAGATAACATTGTTTCCGTGGTGAATCATTCATTTTTGTATTTTTTTTTTTTATAGTTGGAAATTGGAAATAAGCATAAAGTACATTTTTGGTCCGCAGGTATTTTCCTGGTTCATTCATCATTTTTTTTTTACTTTCATAACTAATTAGTCAATTTATGTAACTACTTGATGGTGCTATTATTAAAAATATTTCACTCCAGCTAATTTTTTCATCATTACCATACATAATATAGTCAATTTCTCGCATGACCTTCGTTAATGTATTTAATTAATTATCCAACAGCATCTTTGAAAACTAATTATCATTTACTAAAATAGCCACAAACTGTCGTTTCTGTGGTACTTGAACCAGAAAAACTGGTGCATCAATGGAATTTGCCGACGGCGGCGACATCAAAAGGTTTGCCGACGGGCGGCGCCTTTGATCTCGGTAACCTATGCGTCCGCTGGAGATGTTTTTGCTAATCTAGGACTGAAATGTTAGGTTTTATGCTTAAATACTGCTTCAAAGTTATTTGTGTTGCGGTGCCTACGTTGATCGGTTTCCAAAGTAAAATATTTTTTCCGTGAAATATATATAAATATGTGCTTAACTCACCTTTTTATTTAATTATACGGTTACATTAGCAAAGTGACGTGAATGACTCTATTATCAATAAAAGGAAAGATCATTTTATGTAATTTAAAATTAAACACTATTATGATATTCAAAATACACTTTAACTTTTAAAAGAGGGTTGGTGCAGTTTTTTACAAACAATTACCTAATTTTATTATGGCTCAATTTGAACAATAATATATGTGGAAAAGTTTCATTTTAGCCATTTCATCTCATTCCAATAAGACAAATTCGTGACCACAAACAAAAACAAACAAGGGTGTCCTAAAACAAGACATTCGAATAAACAATGCATACGTTTGGAAGAAATATCTTATTTACGTCTTTATGCAAAGAAACATTAAAATACGGGGAACATGCTTCTGTTCTGGTATAAGAAGAAAAAATGTTAAGGAGAAGCGCTGTTGTTGAATTATAAAGTAAAATAAAACCACTGCAAATTATGTTATTATTTTATCACTTATTGCAATCCGAGGGATTATTTCCAGTGCCTTAGTAATTTTCATCAGCTTCTGTCAAAAGGGTGTCACCCTTTTGACAGAAGTTTGTCATCAAGTCACGCTTTTATTTAAGTATAGTGTTAAAAAAACTTCTTGACAAGAGCACACAATCGGCAAGTCCACATCCTTAAAAATAATGTAGGTTGTTTTTATGATATCATGCATGTCTTAGTTACAATTTTTAAAATCGGTTCATAGTTCCTGAGATTTGCACGCTCAAACAAACTAGTCTGTTTTACTACTCTTCAGCATTTATTTCATTTCATTTATTTATTGGTACATATAACAAATTACAATCATAAATTTACAATATTTCGAATCATCTATTACAGTCACGTGGTACAGGACAATAATTCTAAAACATGTGTACACAAATTAATTAATTCACTCAAGTCGAGATATGCGATGCCGAATATAACATAAAATTAAAAATTACAGGTTTTAAAATATAGTAATACATTTACATCAAAATTCAAATCATTAAAACAAAAATTAGAGCAATTCAATTTACCATATTAATAATATTGCAATCACAAATACATACTCAAATACAATAATATTACAATTAATTAATAATAATATAAAATAATAATCAAAGCAATATATTATATTAAAAAAAAATATAATATTAGTATAGTATCTTAGACATTTTGATGTTAATTGACACTGTGATTAAGTAAGACCGTCATTTTAGTATAGGAATTCTGTGTAACATCTTAATTTCATACCGACTTCTAGTTTCATCCCTGTATTTAGATACTTACACTCTTTTTTTTTTATAAATATTGGACACCAATCACATAAGAATAGTTAGATACGGGATTGCTACCATGTACCTTATTATTTATGAGTTTCCGATATTTCGGCACTGTTGCAAGCGCCATGATCACGGAGTTACTGAAGAGAATTTGCGGGTGGGTTGCAACAGTGCCGAAATATCGGAAACTCATAAATAATAAGGTACATGGTAGCAATCCCGTATCTAACTATTCTAATGTGAGTGACCATGAAAGTTTAAAACATTATACCAATCACATACATTGCTCTGATTCCAAAGTAAGTAGTCAATACACTTGTGTTATGGAAATCAGATACAACGGTGGTACCACAACACCCAGACCCGAGAAAATATAGAAAAGATCGTTTTCTACATTGACCCGATCGGGAATCGAACCCGGAACCTCACGAGATGGCGACGCTATTATCGTATTATCTATCTGTTTTTTTGTTTTGTTTCTGAAGTAAAATACTATTTCCACACAACTTTTCCTTAGTAGCGCTTCTCCTTAACCGGCCCGCGTTATTCCTTTGCCGAAGAAAAATCCCGGATTAAAAAGGGACGCATTCGTGTGTGAACTACTGTATCTCTTGGCCGACGAACAAAGGACGGGGGGAGCATTCTCCTTTGAACTTTGTTTTCCAGATAAAGATAAGCAAGGCTATGATAAAATAGTTGTAACTCGGTTTTAGAGGTAAAAAAACGAAAGGTACTATTTTATACCGACTTCAAAAAAAGAGGTAATCCATTCAATGTGAATGTATGTGATATCGTTAGAATTTGATAATATTTGAGTATGTTGATCTTTTATGGCTTCCAAACACGTTTGGGTGTTTTGTCAGTGTTTGTTGTTTGTCCACGTTTTTCGCAGAAAAAAGAGAAGTCATAGCGAGATAATTCTTTATTTGTTCAATCAGGTATACTTCAACATTGGTTACAGTGTAAAATTTCATAAATATCGGTTTAGTAATTTTTAAGATATGGGTAATAACTAAAACTGACTTTATGAAAAATAAAAAAAATGCAGGTTTGTAGAATGAATGAGGTAGGTAGAATGTTTTTATCTTCGTTTATGGTACCTTCAAACATACTTCCAACATAGACTCAACTATGCATCAAGACAAAGTAGGCTAGTAAGATGAAACAACTTCTAAAAGGGACTCTATCATTGTAGACTATTACTTGGGCCATTTTCCATGAGTCTATTGATCTCAAAAAACTGATGTTCACACTTTTAATCCCCAAAACCATAAAATTTAAAATTAAGAACAAAAATATTTCCCACCATGATTCTTCCCTCACCTTTCACCTAGCTTTCACTGTGAGCCAGTCTTAACCTCATTTGGTATTTACGTATACAGATATCTGCGTTAATAACACCCTCCTTTCTTATATCGGCATTGAAACGTTTTCCAGCGCAGACTTGGAACAATGTCCAATTTCGTACTGCGCCCTTGGATTATATCCGATCAAACGTTGTTTACTGATACGGTATGACTTATTATAACATTTATTAATCCAATTTGTTTATTGTTAGAATCATACGTATAAACTGATCCCATTAAAAATACAAAATATAGTTTTCTTTTCTTGCTTCTATAATTTATCTTATTTATTCTTCTGTAATTTATCTGCTTAGAGCTATGGTTGACTGGTAGAGA
Source organism: Pyrausta purpuralis (assembly GCA_963924145.1). Lineage (NCBI taxonomy): Eukaryota > Metazoa > Arthropoda > Insecta > Lepidoptera > Crambidae > Pyrausta > Pyrausta purpuralis. The sequence continues at coordinate 19,424,106 of OZ001658.1, forward strand.
AGCTTTTGTCATTAAGTCCGCCATATTTTATTTTGGGCATGAAGTTTTAAATAAGTTTAGTAGTTTATTTACTACATACTCACATTGTTTACCTAAATCCATAAAAAAACATCTTTTTTTTATGGACAGGGATGGTTGTACATATAAGCTAATAAATTTGCATTGTGTGTGTGTGTGTGTGTGTTATTTGCGCGATTAATTGTTTATCACATACTTACGCAATTTTTAACTTGACTGGACAGCCCCGGACTTTCTGGCGATGATTTGTGTCGAAGCCGCTTGCTAGCACAAGCATATTAATGCTTAACGTGGAATATCAACCACGATCATAAATTTGTAAACCTGTGTTTTATGCAAATTAATATTTTTTATTTCGGTTTTTCGGTGGGCGAGCGCTATATACAGCTTCTAATGAAGTATAGTTAAAAATCAACTCTTAGAATCACTCCGAGGTGCGTATTGCAATCTCGCTTTTATCCGTTCAAAAGTACTTCTTTATCAGTCACTCGTGTGAAGCTGTCCCACGTTAGTCAGCTAAGTAGATTAATACGAAATCGCAATACGAAATTTGCTAATCCGTTCAAAACAGAGCTGCTCATATGTCAAAGCAATATCGCAATAAGCACCCTTTTCTTATTTTCGGCACACTATTGACTTACTTACCCATTTTATAGAGTTTATATCTATCAACTGTTTTTTTTTTACCCTTTACTGGTTTTGAATATTTTTGACACTCACAGTGTTATATTTATTCTGATTGTTGGTTTCATATTATAAGTCTCAGTAAAAGTCTACACATATAAGTATACCAAACTGGTTTACTTTTGACACTTAATCAGAGATGGATAATAATTCGTGCCAACAAAATATACGAGTACTGTACCAGAATTTAATCAACCGCGTGCATGTAATATTATTTATAACCCTCCCACCGTCTCAAGGTAAGCCTGCTCAGAACCGGGGTACGAAATCACCCCCAGATCCGATGCCATAAATTTAGCAAATGCGCGTCATAAATTTTGTCACCAACAGTTCACTAATGTAGCGTAATACTAAATGGAAAAATGCGCGGCCATTTCTTATGTCCTGGTTGTAACGCCTTAAGGTTGTATGCTAGGATTCGTTTAATGTTACGAAACAAAAAGGTTATTTTTATTTCAGTTTGTTGATTGATAAAATAGTGAGACACACATTGAACCAAATTGAAGATAAAGTTTATTATGGCTACACATCTAAACGAATTCTGGGTATTTTATTAAAAAAACATCATATTTCAATTACAGATTACCCTGGTTTAGAATGCATTTAACACTTATAGTGTCATATTTATATTCATAAAGATGAAATATGAAACCAAAAATTCGGTCCGGTTAGCCAAGAAGTTGCTGGTTCGAGTCTCGCCCGTCCGCAAATTTCGGTTTCTTATTTCATATCTATGAATACAGATTACTCGTTACAACTTAGTACTGAATAAATGCCTTTCCTTTTCTTTTGCATGATTTTTGTTGTATTACACTAACCAGTTCACTTCTCAGACCCGCAAGACTTGCGCATGACATTTCCTCGAAAGCAACCAGCTTAAATCACAATATTTAAATACCTCCCTTCAGAGGAAAACGGCGGAAGTAAGCAGCCGGAAGTGCTCCGCGGCCATTGCCGGAACCGCCCGCCCATAGACGTAAGAACGTGTCGTATAAATCACTTTTATGTTCTACGTACTGGGGTGATATGTACCCGGACCGGAAATTGTCGTGTGAGGGGTTAAGGATAAAGAATAGTCAGAGTATCGATACTCTTTTGATGTTGATATTATAACTATCAAAAGGACAATTTTTGTACAAAAACCACTCACTTTTTGCGTCAGTGTTTTCTAACGCTTACTAAAACACTACTCTTTTTACAGTTTATTAAAGGTGGACGGAAAGGCAACTTGTACATTAACTAACTCCATCATCGCCTTATTACCTGATTTGCTACGCATGGCTTATGGTCATTCCCTATATCCTTATATATGTATTTTTTTCCCTACTAAAGATAGGAATGGTTATCAACCCCTAGATTTTTTGTCCTAATAAAACTTCTAGCAGCACAAACTCATAACTCCGGTTAAGTATAGCTATCGACCTTTGACTTTAGTTTGTATATAGGGAATGGCCGCTAGTCTAGTTAGAGTCAAGACTAATAGTAAATCTTTATATCGATATTAAAACCATCGATACTTCGCCGAAACTAATAAACAAACGACATTTATATAGTATTTGAAGTATTTTTCTAGCGAGAGCGTAATCAAACCTTAACGTTTTTATTTTCTGCGTAAACTCCATGGGGTGTTATGTACCCAACTAGTTGCGTGTGGGTTAAATTATTTCGTGTAGCAATGCTGTGCACACTTTAGGGTTAATGTATACTTTGTCACGAGTAGGTATCGTATAAATCTCTTTATGGCACGCTATAATAATTTATGTGCTTACTTTGATGGGCAACGATAGTGTTAAATTGCAGACTGGGTAACTTAGCTGTTCGTAAAATTAGAAAGAAACTTCTGTGTTTGTTTCAATGGTCCCTAATAACCACGGATCAGAGAAGATCAGCTGCCTCAGTCTGAGGTCTGAGTAAAAAACATCAATAGTTAATTTTATAAGATTGATTTTAAAAAAACTTCTCGATCAATAAATTTACAAAAACACCTTTTCTGGCTCAGCGTATTTCGAATTTCGATATCAAAATTTCTTTACTTTACGGGGCACCTTAGAACTTTGGTATTTTAATATACTTCGAGTGAGTGAGTGATCAAGCCTACAAGAAAAAATTCTGTAAATTGTTTTTAAATCATCATCACATCATATAAGTAATTTACGTAAACTTCAGAAACAAGAATTGAAAATACAATAATTTTCTTACTTAGGTATAGTGTTGTATGCTCTTAGTAACAACTGAAAAACTGATTGATATTCACTTACAAAAGTGTCATTACTTGATACTTTCCGTGACAGTTAACGGTTATAGCCGTATAACAATAAAAGTTTCATTGTGTCTGGGATACTGCCTTAAAAAGTGTTAATCAAATTCTTAAATATCTTCGAATGTTTCTTCTCTCTTCACTTCGAACTCAGAAGTACAGCCAGTGTCAGTGTTTCCATATCTTCGAATGTTACTTCTCACACAAACTCAGAAGTACAGCCAGTGTCAGTGTTTCCTCGAAATTGCAACCCGAAAGTTTTTAGAGTGAATAGGCTCTTCTAGGCGAGTTCGTTCCATCTTTAATTCCGTCGTATCCGCTCTTGGGTTGGTCTGAAGTTAAGAGGAAACCCATTCTAAAAAAGAATACAAAATAAGTTAGTAATTTATGTATTTTCATGTACTTAGGGCTGATTTTTCAATGGTCAGATAAATCTTATCAGACTGATAAATTATAAAGCGGCAGATTTTAATAAATGACAGTTACGTATGATTGCTGACAATTAGATGACGTTTACAAATAAGCCACATTGTATTTTGTTCGACGAATATTTCTTATCTGACTATTGAAAAATCGGCCCTTAGCCCTCTATTTCGACTTTCAAGAATTTAATCAAAATTATAGCCAATAAATGTTCGCGCCCACTTAAAAATTGCATCAAGTTACCATCAATCATTTTCTTCACAAAATTATTTCATTTTCATGTCTCTCCTTGTTAAAGACAAATGACAATCTGCAGCAGCCAGTGACAAATAGCCATTTAATTTATTTAAATAGCGAACCATTAGCAGTGATCAGGCGCAGACAATCACTAATTACAGGAGAAAGAGAAACAGAAGACAATCTTGAAGGGAATTAAGACAAAAAAACGAATTTTCTGGGCGGGCTTGATATTGTAAGGGGAAAAAGTTAGATGTGGTATTCTTTGGAGGTACAATTCAATAATATAAAAAATGCAAAAGTTAACAAAAAGGTGTTATTCACCTAACGATTATTATGATTTTTCTTTGAACTGATCTAAGACTAGAAAATAGAAAATAATACTTTACATGATCTGCAGGTGATTTATTCTGTACTCTCATCCCTTATGACAAACGGGCAGTTTCACAATGTCCGAAAAAGTTACTATTAGCGTTACCTGTCCACTCCTTCATATGAAATAACGTTTTTGGAAATAATCGTTTGTTTTTCCTAATCGTTGATGGTAAAATAGGACCTTAATATCATAATAATATTGATAGCTCAATAAATATAAGATCACATAATTTATACGTCATAGAAACAGGTCACTCTTATATATTTTTGAATAAGCGTTTTTTAAATTTCTCTTACAAAGTTTTTTTTTAAAAAGCACTATTCTAATGGCTTCGCCTCTCTCATTTCAATGACTAATCATTATTTTTCTCTTAACTTAACCATAATTAATAAAAAATCAATATCTGCAAATAAAAACTTAAACTCGAATTTTCTCAAAAACAAGCGTATAAAAACTCATGTGTTTTCTACAAAAAATGTTTCATTTATTTATGCTGAATCAGCCCTTTAAATATTATCACTTAACAAGGTGACCTTATATAGGTTTAGAAAAGCTCTACTTCAAAAATTTACCACATCTGTTTTTCCTTGTTCTTGTAAAAACCAAATCGTTAAAACTCTCCGGAAAGTACAAATGGAATTATTAAAGAGCGGCAAGTGAAGTAACAGAGTTATCTCTCCCACCTGTTGGTTCTGGAATTAATTCAATATTCTTACGAAACCTTTTGGTTTAGTCTTTAAACGATTCATAAGTCAAATAAGTCAAATCTAAGAGATAGGCCCCATACAACGGCACAGGTATAAAGCTCCAACATTGGGTATCTGGAAAGAATAAACTCCTTGTTAATAAGTTGTTAAAAAAAACGCACTCGTCTTCTATTTGGGAGAAAAATAAACTTTTGGGGTCGGTGCCTGATGTGTGTAGACTGTTGGTGTAGGTGAACTTGACATAGAATAACGACTCCAATAGTTTTTTTACTCCTTAATAGGAGACAAATGCGTTATTTAAGGCTTTTTAGACAGTTATGCGGTTTAATATTTTTATTTTTTATTTCATGATTTTAGTACTAGACCGAATTTAATGAAACTTACACAGTACCTACCAAGTTGATTGATATATACCTGATTAAAACAAAAAAAAAACGCTATGACTTTTGACATACATATATAACTTCCTATTTCTAAAGTCAGTAAAAAGAAATAAAAATGTGTAAAGTATATTCGGCATTTTTTTTACTTTTTCAGGGTGACAACTTTGTTGAACAGAGCTCTTAATTAAGCTCTGTCTGGTTACACACCATCCTGATTGACTTAACTGTGGGCTACAACGATTTATTTGAGTCTGGTGGTGCAGCATCTGAGTTAAACTTAGAAACAAGTGTTTGCAAGTGGGCTTTAAGTTCGAACATGGCATTATAGCTTACCGTAAAATTGAAAATGCTTGAAACTCGACTGGGATAAAATGTTGACGATTGAGCTTAAATTATGGATTTTTAAGTCTAATGAATAAATGCATTGTGACGATCGTACAAATATTATAATAAACATTTTTTTATTATTTTTAATACGGAACACAACAAAGAAAAATCGATTATCGCTTTTCTGTCAATTAAACAGAACGAGAGTCAGCCAACTCTAATTGGTTGCACATAAACTATGAAGATTAACATGTAATCCATGGTATTCATTCTGACAACATGCACCCATTTAGATATTTTATACACTTTAATAAGCATAATAAAATATCTAAAGTGTTACGGGTAAAATACATCAGCTATGCAAAATACTGTAATAGTATTCAAATTGCTACCTTAAAAAGGGCATTGCACAAAAACAGACCACGATAACATTTTCACCAATGAAGTTATTATTACGATAATATTTAACAAACTTAAAAAAATATAAATTCGCAAATTGCAGTCCAAAGTTCTTATCTTGTCAGCTTAAAAGCGGAATTTGAATGGCAAATTTATTTTTCGAAATAACGCGAATCGATAAATAACATCAGCACATTATAATTACGATAATTACCGCAATGAGTGACTCTTTTTACCCGACTGCGCCAAAAGGAGGGTAATATTTTTAACTTTCTTTGTCGTCGAAAAGTAGCTTGGGCGATTTGCGCAGGTGTTTTGTGTCATTAAAAAGAGTTTACAACCACTGTCCCATAGATATTATCGGGGCCGCTATCTCGGGCGCCATATTGTTTTTAAATTTATTACAGTAATTACGTCACCGACCCAGTAAGGATAAACATAGTTGCCGCTTAAGTTAATTTTGTGAATTTTTAAAAAGGCTACACGTCATTACTATAATGAATACTTTGGGTTGTTATCAATATTAATGTTGAGATGAGAGATCTTTTATGGCGCTTATGACGTGGTTACCGACCATATTATTAATTTTATAGGGATTAAGTGCGTGTATGTCTTTTATGAAGTATAAATGAATACCTCACGAGATGCAAGATTTAGATAAAGCAGAAAATACATTAGTATGAGATAGGAAATTGCTGTCATTTCATTTTGAAAAATATTGCCAAGCATGTTTCATAAACATGTACCTAAGCATAATCCTATGAATATATTTGTAAACTATTTGAGCCTTTTTTATAATAAGCGTCGTGCTCTTGTAGGTGAAGTTTTCACGATCCTTTTATTTTTTAAACCATCTCTGCTTTACTTCTTAAATGACACTAAACCATTTTTTTTGTTAGCAGGGCCAAAAATTGCCTCCTGTGTGTTTGTCTTCAAAGCATCAATACCCATTAGGTTGTTACTCAAAAACATTAAAAAAGCTATCATTCCACAGTTAAATGAATGGCAGTATTTCAATTCCGCCACTTAACAGTGATGTGCAAGACGCCCCGACATTTGTGGGACAATTACCCTGTCCCATTGTAATGTCACAGCGCACAGTCATTCATTATCACTGTGTCGTGTTATCACAAGTGCCCAATTAAATTTAAAAAGTTGCAATATTCTTCAAAACACTCAAACAACGCTGGGCAGGCATCTTGTAGATCTCTATCGAGCACTGGTCGTGATTATATGATTGCAGTCAATTGTTTCTTTTAATAAGTTTTCACAACAGTTGACGGTCTAATTTTTGTTTTGTTATGACAATTTCATTTGACGGTTAAAGTGCTCGTTTAACAGGTTGTACTGTGTTAAAAAAAAATCGTGAAAAAATACTAATGATTACTTTTACTTCTGGTGTTGTTTTTTTTAGATTTATGCAATCATTAATAATAAAAACTCATCAACTTAACACTTTGATGGGCAGTATCTCAGACACAATTAGCCGTTCACTGTCACGTAAAGTGTTAACACAATTAAACAATCCGTTACGTTAGGCCGATGTGACAGCTTTTGATTTCTCAATTTTATTTCATTCAAAAGTAATTATTCTATTTAACTTTTGTTCAGCTAACATAACTCACCTTTTCACACCACACGTATTTTTTGTTTGTTAAAAGTTTATTTCACTTTGAACTTTATTGTAAAGGCTTAGAAACTATCGCTCTGAATCTAGTATGTTGAAAATAAAGAACGCCAAATGAATTCACGTTATCGGAAACGCTTATCAAAACTCGATCCGGGAAACTTTCAACGTGACGTCAAAAAAAAATGAAAGTTGTAATTTATCTGTTTGAGGTTCCGTATCAATATTTTTAAGTACAAATCACCATTTTTGAACAATAGAAAAACCATTAACATATTTGCCATTTCTGAATTTGCATAGATAACAGTGTACAAAAGGCGGACTTAATGTTAAAAGCACTCTCTCCCAGTCATACCTTTAGGTCTTGCAGAAAGATTTTATTGTCTTATTCAAGTGAAATTACCTAAACCTGGTTATTGACCATAAAGTGTAAAATTAGGTTTTTTACTTAGTTTAAATTTAGAAAAATAACATGATTCAGTTTTAATTTAATAAAATATTTTGTTTGCCATTCCTTTCATCAGCATTCAGAGTGATGAAAATTCATTGATCGAAATACATGTCCCGCCATTTTGCCACCGACTTCTAAAAGCCCAAAAATAGTTAAATTTAGAGATGTACGATAAACGATCACAATCGTGAGTAATTCTCGACATTTCGGGTGAAAATAACACGATTGCATTGCGCCACTAAATTACTTGTTTTCGTATAAATATTTATGACTGTTTAGTATGGTAATGCATGTGCAGTAAACGCGTTAATACGAGCGTTTGAGGCCTAAAACCGTTTTAGGGTTATACTTCGAATAATTGGTACAGATAACGAATTAACGTAAGCACTTATTACTGTAATTTAATTCTATGGTTAGTAGCAACGGACAATAAAGTCGGTGTGCCAACATTATTCTAGTTTCGTGTAAACAATAGTTGTTGTGTGACAGAGTAACCCTGTATCATTCTAAAATACCGACTATGAGAACTTCTGACCACATGTTTATAATTTATTATATTTTTAAACATCATTTATTTGTTATGTTCACACATATAAAAAAGTTTGTAATGACTATTAAAAGCTGTTTTTTATTTTATTTATTTATATTTATAAGGTCGCCACGTTTTAAGTGATAATATTAAAAGGGCCATTTCAGCACAATAAATGAATCGTTTTTTGTAGGAAACTTTGGGTTTTTATACACTAGTTTTTGATAAAATCAGGGTGTAAGGTATTTTTTTTCCGATGTTTATTTTATAATAATAATGGTAAAGATTGGAGAAAAAGAAGAATGGGGAATTCAACTGAGAGAGGCGAAGCTAATGTCGTAGACAACTTTTAAAATCGTCAGGGTGTGCTGTTTTAAAAATGATATTTTCTTTGTTGAAGAAAATAAAAAAATAAAAACTCGTTTTTCCAAAAAATATTGACAGGGTCCTATGGTGTCTACAAAGATATAGTTAAAATATTATCACTGGAGATTTGACCTTATATAATAACAATTATATTAATTACGCATAAAAAAAAACATTTTGATATGTGTACATTCATTCGGTCTATCATTATCAGCTAAAAGACGTCCACTACTGAACATAGGCTCCCCCGAGGCTTTTAACAGCGACCGATAACACCGATAACAAGCGGTCTGCATCTTGTTTAATCCTGTGATCTTTACAAGGTCGTCTGTCCATCTTGTCGGTGGACGTCCTACGCTGCGTCTTTGGTCGAATGATGTTTGTCTGTAACCCTTAAAAGTAAGAGACTAATCATTTTCCATCCTTTGCTATAGTTACCTACGTATCTTCTTCTTTTAACCGCAGAGCTGAGCTCTTGTCAGAAGAGTTTTCTCTATAACTACTATTTAAGACTAGCGGTCCCCAGTGACTTCGTCCGAGCGTTTTGAGTTTGCTCCCTCCCATCCCGTTGCAGCGTGATGTTTCATAGCCTAAAGCCTATTAATAAGCTATTTCACACAAAAATATTTTTTCAAATTGGTCCAGAAGTCTCTGAGATTAGCGCTTTCAAACAAACAAAGTCTTCAGCTTTATAATATTAAGTAATATAGATACGACACCCAAATTTTCTTTATTTGTGTGTAATTATATTTTTTCACATGGGATCTAGAGTAGGTATGTACGGACAACAGCACGTCAAGGTAAACACTGCGATCTCTTATGCAGTTGTAATAAGGGCTAATTTGCAACAAAAGTGGGTAACCTGATGTGTGAACCACTCAATTGCATGTGGTCACTGTACCTGAATATCTGTTTGCACTTTGAATAATTATTAAATATGTATTATTCACTTCAAATGGTCGCTTACTCCAAATGCATATCTAACTTAACGCGATAAACGCCAAAGTAGGGTCATAAAATTATAATATTGAAATTAACACCACTCATAAATTGACCCTTCAATATTAACAGATAATTAATGAAAACAGGGTGGCAAACATATTCTGTTAGCAGTTTGTTGAAACAATGACTCTTAAATGAGAATGCGGTATTAGCATAATTTTGGTTACACTATTTTGTAATTATAAATTATCACGGGTAATAAAATTCTGTTATTAATTTATGGTATAAGAATTTTGTGGGGTAATTTTTATGGTAATACATGTTTAGTTGATTATTTCTTTCAATTACGAAGTTTGAAAAGAATTGAAAAGGTATTGGTTTATCTGAAAAATATGACTGGACTGGTGTAGGATTATTATAATTTATACACTCTCGAACAATTTTTATTACACTTATAACACTTTCGAGTGGTAGTGGTCTTGCTCTTTCTATGGGTAATATAATTTGTGTAAAGCCATAAGTGTGCTTTGGTTCTATATAGCTTGCCTAATTAATAAAGATGTTCATTTGCAAACTACTCGACCCAGCGACCTTCGCTTCGTAAATTTAACGTAACCAACATAATAAAAAATCATGAAAATCGGTCCACCCGCTTAATTTTTGATTTTTTTTTCCGTTATTAAAACCTTCCCCTGACAATTACAAACTTAACAAAACATTAATCAGAGGTGCGATTGTGTAAAGCAATCGTATTCATTTGACAGTTAAAAACGTACGGTATGGTCTGTCAAATGGCAAAGAACAAAGGGTTTGACAGGTCATATCGTACGTTTTGATCTGTCAAACGGTAAATAACAAAGCGTTTGACAGAACATACCGTACGTTTTGAACCGTCAAATGAATTCGATTGCTTTATACAATTCCACCTCAGCACCGGACCAGCAAAAATTGAAAACGTTAGCACGTGATGTCGTCGTGACCAAGGAATATATGGATTCATTATCATTTACCTTAAAGATTATTGCTAATAACCACCAATCCACTGGTTACTTTGAGTGCCTGCAATGAGTGTACTCTGACGTTAATATTAATGTTGCCACAAATCAAAACAAATCGGAGTTATTTACAATGTAACTCGACAGTTATATTTCAACAATAAATAATGCAAACTAAATTATTATGGGCCATAAAAGTTTAAGCTTGGGAATTTATTTGATGTTTGAATCAGGGGCACACATAAATGTGGCACTACTGTTATATTCATTTGTTTTTACCACGAATCAACTAGCGCCAGTCTTATAAAATAATATGTACGTACAGACAACAGCATTTCAAGGGACTCACTGCGGTATCTTATGCAGTTGTAATAAGAGCTAATTTGCAACAAAAGCGGGTAAACTGATATGCTGGCGACTGTATATTTATCTACGACAAGGTATTTTTACCGACTTTAAATAAAGGAGGTAATCAATTCAATGTGTATGTATGTGATATTGCTAGAATTTGATAACTCCCAAACATGTGCATTATTATTTTTGTTTATGTTTGTATTATTGAATGTTCAATTTAGATATCTCGTAAACAAGAAGTGATAGCGAGATTTTTAAGTTCGTTTAGGTATATTTCAACTTAGGGTACAGTGTAAGTTTTATCAGAATTGGTCCACTAGTTTTTGAGTTATGGGTTAATAACTTAAAAGTCAGCTTACCTACACCAACAGTCTACACTCATCATATACCGACTTCAAAGGAATTTGTTTCCCCTAAGTCTCCTTTCTCTCAGTTTCTTGAAAACGGTTTAATTTTAAAATTATTTTGACCTAAATTTACCTTAGTAACCTTAGGTTTCATTTCATTCATTTTGTTAAGTTAGCTTAATGTAGTGTAAAAAAAAATTGCACTCCGGGAGTGCCGGCAGAAGTGAAAACTTGAATTTATATTCAAGTTATAAATTATATTATTATAAATTGTAATGTTTGTGTACGATAGCGCAATAAATAAATATTGTATTCTATAAAAATATTATATTATATTATTATTATTATTATTATCGTATTCTATTGTGATAGAATACAATAATAACAATAATAATAATAATAATATATAATATTTTTATAAAATTCACTATTTCGACAGTTGGCGTTCAAAATGTAGGCAACTTCGCGCTGCGAGGCGCCTGCACACAATGCTCTTAAGATGATGCATACTCAGCAGCAAGATGTTAACAGGATTTTTTGAAGTGAAAACTTCTTTAGCGGCGTTGAGCACTTTTGTGGGATGGGGGAAAAATGTGAAACTCGCGTCAGGACAGGTGGGCTGATCGAAAAACCGTAAGACGGTTGGCGAAATTATGGATGTAAGTTGATTTTTCTGAGAGATAAACTTTTTAATGTAATTTAATATAATATAAATTGTAATGTTTGTGTACGATAGCGCAATAAATAAATATTGTATTCTATAAAAAATATTATATTATATTATTGTTATTATTGTATTCTATCACAATAGAATACGATAATAATAATAATAATATAATATAATATTGTATTCTATAAAAATCGTCGAAATATGCTTGCGGGCGAAAACGTTTTCCTACCCGTAAAACTTTATGAAATAAGACAAATTTGGTCTCATTCGTTTTCAAACACCCTAAACTAAGCTTGTATGTCTTCCTTTTTTTTTGAATTAAGGCTTGGTTTGGAATTGACGAAATTCTGAAGAGTTACTTTAGTCAAAAAGTGAATGTTTAGCTTCTTATTTTTTTATTATTTATTTAAAACATCTTATGCACAAACAAAAAGTTCATATGGCGGACTTAATGCTAAAAGCATTCTCTACCAGTCAACCATTGGTACAGAGAAAATGCTGGCGGCGCGAAGGAAGTGATAGAAGGGCAAAAGTGAGAGCTTGATTAAAACTACAATAGGTATTTAAAACAAATAATAAACATACATACTACTTATTACATAAATACCATATGCACAAATACATAATTTTGGAATAAAAAACATACACATAGTACATACACATAATAATCATACTAACACATGTGAGAAAAAAAAGAAGAGGTCAGTGAGACAAGTTCGATATCTCTTCATTGTAAAGTGCCCGGAGGGCCTTCTTGAAAGAGAATTTGGAGGTGGATGCTTGTACTGTCTTAGGGAGGCCATTCCGAAGTCGAATGGCTGTGAGGGTAAATGAATTGGACATGAAGGCAGAAGAGTGACACGGAGTGAACAGTTGGAGAGAGCTACTGGAGCAAAGGGACCGGTCATGAGAAGTATGGAGATACGAGAATTTGTCTCTAAGGTACGACGGTGAATTCTTATATTTATCGATATATATATTTTTTAAATGAAGAGGTAAAGTCCGTTTTTTTGCTTGTCGAATATTGTAAACAATCTTGACCTTCCTTTTTACCAAAATAATTTATTTTAAAACAAGATGAACACAAAACTCACTAACTCCATAGGTAATTTAATCGTTTAGCACTGAGATCTTATTAAATGAAAAAATATATATGATTCACTGATATTATTTAAAAGTATCAAAAAGAATGCTTACATCATTTGACTAGCAAAGTAAAACGGACTTTACAAGTCTAAACACCGCTTGTTTAACTTAGTAGATATTCTGTGACTAAATTGATATCGATCAAGTTGCGTGCTAGTTTTATAGCTAAAATTATAGGTTGATTATAAAAACTAATTAAAAACTTGCGCTGATAATTTTTATTTGTATTAGCTTAAGGGCCATCTATAAACACGCTAGATTTTATGTGTCAAGCTGGGAAATGATACCGACCACGAACATTCTAACAAATAACAGTTTGAAATGAATTAAAAAAGAATATCATAAATAACGTAATCGTAAGTAAGTCATCATCATCATCATCATTATCAGCCAAAGGACGTCCACTGGTGAACAAAGGCCTCTCCCACGGCTTTCCACAGCGACCGAGCGGTCTGCATCCAGTTTGATCCTGCGATATTTTTAAGGTCGTCTGTCCATCTTGTTGGTGGACGTCCTACGCTGCGTCTTTGCGTAAGTCAGTACAATATCGAATCTATATTAAGATTTTATATTTCCTTGAAAGATGCAGACTTGCGGCGATTCGCTATATGCAAACTGTGCAAATTTTCCTATCCATAGATAGGATTTTCTACCGCCAGATAGTTAATAAGGACAAACAATATAAAGGTAGATAATGATTTCTATCTCTAGTAGGGAATTAGCACAGATAGAAAGGATATTAGGAAGGGCCGGTAGTTGAGGTCTTTAACCACGCGGTCACGAGGTTTTTACTTTTTGACCTAATCAACGACCCATTTAAAAAGTTATAAAATATAATGATCAATGGATCTTGAGTTGTTATCATTCCTTTTATCTAAGTTGTATTTAAACCTGTGTCGGAAGTCTCGACATAGTTCCGTGTAAAACCACCAGGTGGCGCTCGAAAAATGCTGAGACAAAATTGGTGTTTTCGTGTATTTATTGATTGAGAAGAATTTTTGAATGATGCTTAAAAAACTACAAATATTTTTTAAGATTTATTTAAGATATAGCTACGTAAGTTAAAATAATATTTGATGAATTAGAAAATCATAAAATTGAAATTGTCGACGCGAAATTTCAAAAATGATGCATTAGACTACGCCCGCTGGGTGCTTCTCTACGGAATCGAATCAGAAATGAGGAGATACATAGAGGAACTAATGTGACGGACATAGCCTTGAGAATTAGTAAGCTCAAGTGGCAATGGGCAGGGCACATAACGCGAAGAACTGATGGTTGGAGCAGGAATGTTCTAGATTGAAGACCCTTCGACCAAAGACGCAGCGTAGGACGTCCAACGACAAGCTGGACAGACGACCTTGTACAGATCGCAGGATCAAATTGGATGCAGACTGCTAGTGATCTGTAGCTGTGGAAAGCCGTGGGAGAGGCCTATGTTCTGTAGTGGACGTCCTTTGGTTAATAATGATGATGATGATTTACAGCTTAGCCTTAAACAGATGCTTTTTACAACCTAGTAACTTTAAAGGTTAATTTCTATAATGTTCTTTTTAATATTAAAACAAAGTGCACGACATTATCTGAGCTTACCGGATGATGTTGATGTGATCTGCTAGCGATTTGCATATTATGCAGGTAAAGTGCATTAAATGCATGAATAATTACTAGGTAAAGCCTGTAATTAGGATATCAGATTTATTTCAATATGTTTACATTCAGGCCAGGGCTGAAATACTTCCATTGACGATGTGCAGATGAATAAAGTAGGTACTCGTAGATTCTATACAGACAAATAAAATAAAACAAAGTTTTTAACCTATTTGCTAAAAATTCGTTACAACTTTGAAACATGAACTTAATAAAATAATAATACACAACACATTATCTACATGTATTTTTGTACTGCCAAAAACTTCTCTTGACTAGTCAAATCTCCAATCCAGCGTTCTTTCTGTAACAAAAAAAAACAATTTCAATAAACCCACAATAATATAATAATTGCGAAAGTAAATCTGCCTGTTTGTTATCTCTTCGCTTATTTTGGTGTAGAGATAGTTTGATACCCATGAAACAACAGAACATTTTTATTCAGGAAATCTTATTTTAACCGAGTAAAAAGGGGAGTGGAAATTGGTTTCTGGAATCCAACTGATTGTACAGCCTCAAAATTCAGTTGCTATAAAACAATAATAGTCCTAGACGATTTCGACTACGGTGGCCAGTCACGACGACTAACCGACTGCACGGAACATATTAAAGTGCACAAGTGTGTGCGCAAATACCGGTCTAGGTACTCTCTATTCCTTTCACTTTCATAGCCCGATGGGACAGCAATCTGAGGTGGAATTGTGTAAAGCAATCGTATTCATTTGACAGTTCAAAACGTACGATATGACCTGTCAAACCCTTTAATCTTTGCCATTTGACAGACCATACCGTACGTTTTGAGCTGTCAAATGAATACGATTGCCTTACACAATTACACCTCTGACACGACCGGAGAAATATCAGGCGCAAGACCAATGATTTTACGTGCTTTCCGAGGCACAGGGGTGAAACACCGCGAACTTCCAAACTGTGGGCTAACCTAAAAATTTCTGAGCGGATAAACCCAGGTACATATTTTTGTCCCGAGCCGGGGATTGAACCTAGGATTACTGGCGCAGCCGTCGCTTTATAGTGCGACCCTCTTACCTCTACGCCATCGAGGCAGTTATAAAACAATAAAATGTGTATGCAAATAGACAACACACGATACGCGGTGTGAACGCGATTCGAAATTACGACAAAAAGCCAAAAGAATCTAACACCAGTCGTAAACGTACGCTAACCACTTTTAACATGTTTCTGTTTTAGGGTTCAATGGGCAGATTTATAAACGAAAAGTCTTTAAAATTTTAAGCTTAGGTACTTTATTAATTCATAACTTAAGAGTTTGTTTTTAAAAAAAAAGTACTGTATGTACTGTGAATTAACAAATAAAATATCAGACGTAAAATGTATACCTAAATAACACCTCTTTTATTGCATTGTTCGGAGGTTAGCAATTACTATAAGCGTGTCTAAAATACGTTATATTACTTTTTTTAAATATATATGCAGTTTTTTTTCACAATAACGAACTTTCTCTACAATCAGAATAAGTACATGGCTTTTAAAAAATCACCATGCGTCGGTAGCCTATATCATATTCTGAGGTCGGTAGCATGATTTGACGAAGTCCTTTAAAGTTCCATCAATTTACATAACCTTTGTGTTTTTAAAAATAAAAATAGTTAGTTGTTCCTACATGCCAAATATTGCCTTTTATTTACTATAAAGTCAAATATTTATTAAAGACGGAACCCACGTCTCACATCGCCTCGGTCACGCTTGCCCACTTTTTTCGGTTAATTTGCATCGGACGGTTATCTGACAATCTGACTGGTTAATTGTGAACCGAGCTGATGGTAACCGTTGCCTTATCTGATGGTTAGTGCTACACGCAATCGTTATGCCCGCCACACACGACCCAGCATTATTTTGACAGCTTTCTTTGTCATTCACTCGACAGGTATAATTGTTGACAGTTCTGTTGCTTTAGGCTCGCCTCACTCTTTTCGTTTGGAGTCTAAGAACTGCTTGATTTTTCTTAGTAAATCTTACGCCTTATTTCGTAATACTATTGTATTATTTATTGGTTTAGAACGTCACGCATAATGACGTTTCCATAAGAGACCACAAATTTCGCAAGGTTGGACTGACAGCACGGTAGCTCAATTGGTAGAGCGTTTGGCCCAGTTAGCCAGAAAGTTGCTAGTTCGAGTCCCGCCTGTGCGCAAATTTTTTGTTTCTAATTTCATCTTTATGACTGTTGTATTATTTGTTATTTTTTGTCGCTTCATTTGGATTTGCCGATGGTGCCGGCCTTTTATATTTTATATTCCGCAAAAAATAGGAATATTTATGTGTGGATTTTATGTGTGGTTACGACTAAAGCTAGTAGAGCACGAAACATAACAAAATAAAAATAAACAAGGCCTTTTATTTCCCGCAGTTTACAAACAGATAAGTATTTTAGTTTCCAGAATTTTGTTGCTATATTGAAAAAAACTATAAAAAACATTTCGAAAAGTGTATAAGAATTATTCCTTTACTATGCACAAATATATTATGGTCTTCAAGAACCTCTCAGTAGGTGAAGGTCTCCTGCAAAGACACCCAAGTATAACAAAATTTAGTTTAATATAAAAATAGTGTTGATTTTAACCTAATACTTCAATAACTGTAAGACGAAGTAGTTTCGTTCCATTGTTAAATATCAAAGTATATTTTGTCAAAGGCTCATATCGTGCAAGCTTTTCGATTAAGAATTGTTTGACCTATAAAAGTGGAGTCAGTAACTTTGTTAGTGCGATGTAGAAATCGCCCAATAATACCTCGTCGCCCATTGCTACGTGAGAACTCCCATCTACATATAAGGTTTATATTTTTTCTAATACCAGTAATTTCTCTGCAGTATTAATACTTAAGTAAGTAAACAGGAAGACCTTAGAAAACATCATCATTATCTTGCTCTAGTTTTTCTTGCTTATAAAAACTCCGAATTAGGGAAAATAGTGTGATTGTTCCCTCTTGCCTTCCACACCATAGTTTAAGAACCTGGGGTTTCTCGCCTCTTAATGTTATATTTTTATATAAATGTTTTTATTTTAATTTATGCCTGTTTTTTCTTTCCTTTTTTGTTAACTTGTGTGAGTTTGCCTATGTGTGTGTGTGTGTGTGTGTTTGTGATGTCCCTGATCCGTAAAAGCTTTTTTTCTTTCTAATGTATGGTCAAAAGCTTTTCGCGATATACTATGTCTTCAGTACTAATGTTGCTCCTACTCAACACCGGGGAACGATTATTCGATGGCACTAAATATTGTAGCTTATAATAAAGAAGCCCATTCCACTAGATTCCTCACTACATTCTGGTAATCCTTTGTTCGGGGACTGCTTATTCAACACATTCGCAGCTAACTACAATATCTGAATTCCGTTCACTATCGGCCACCTGTGACCCCACCAGTACCCTGCAGCTCAGCCTTAGCTAAGAGAACATACATGACCCTAATAAAGAAAAGTTGGATGTAGAGTCGTACCGAAGGTCAAAGTTGGCATGATCTAAACAATAATGAAGTCGTCGTTTTTATTTGTTGTATAAATTACAATACAATATACCTGTTTGAACTAAAATAGTTACTATAACCTTACCTTTATGCACCAAATACTTAAATTTTACGCGAATGAAATGCGGCCAAATATATAGAGATTTACGAGTCAAATTCAGAACCTCTTTTCTTGAAGTCGGTCAATATTATTACTCAAACCTTTATCTCAGTGTACCAAATACTCAACTAAAAATCGCATCAAAATCGGTCTAGCCAAACGCGAGATATTCGCAGACAAACATACATACAAACATACCGGTCCAGCAGGAAACTATTTTTTTTTAAGTCGGTGAAGAACTCCACCGACAAGAGCAAAGCTCTTAAATGAAGAAGAAGATGGAGGAATACCTATTTCCATCAAACGAACGTGGATTCCCTAAACAGGTTCTCCCAAAATATTAGTTAAAGATAAAGATAAAATATAAGTTACGATTAAATAAATCGCTACAGTAGCTTGGTGAAATCTTTAATAAACCTATCATTTCATGGTATTATCAAACATACTAATGTATGTATAATTAAGTATGCACTTATGCTACTAAATTTAACCCTCCCTTGCTTAACACAAAACCACAAAAAAGTTTATACCTATGGTTTCACACCGGTTCGTTTTTAATATCTGCTCACTACTTAATTTATTGACATTAAACATCAAGAACTGACTTTTATTCAGACATAAAAAGCCATATTATCATATCATTTATTATGTCATTATAACCGAAAAGAATGGACCGGCCTAGTTTTAATGCAATTATAATTATATTCATGATTTTATGTGTTTTTGATGGTCCCTTTAACAGTTAACTTATAAGACACAATGTTTATGTAAAAACCAATTAATTTAGACCAGGTATGAAGGTAAAGCTGGTAACTTTATAATTACTTTTGGTTTTAATATCAGTTCTAATTTGATTTGTGACAGTGAAAAGGAAATGAGGTTTTATGGCTGCGCGCAAGTTGACTATCGTGCTTATCATTTTTTATTATTGGAAACAGACTTTTTTTTTTTAATTCCAATAAGATTGACCTTGTTTGTTACTCAGGGCTTCTTCTTATATCAATTATTATTTACAACATCTCTATTAGATTTTGTATCGTTGTCTGTCTAACATAGTGAATTAAATAGGCTTATTGTTTTGTCTTAAAATGAATATTGTTTGTTGACAACCGTTCGTTCAGAATCGTACAATTTAATTTCTGTTTTACACCTACTTTTTTCACTAACTACTTTTTTCACTAAATAGATTTTCTATCGGTCCCTATACATCAGGCTTAATAAAAGGACATTTCTTGAAAATTATTTACTTTCTTATCCAATATTTTGTAGTCAAATCTCGCGACCGCCATAAAATGGCTCCCACACACTTCCAAAAATCAATTTAACCCCTAAAAAACGTATCATATTTTCTGCCACCCCACGCCGCGATAGCGCAAACGTGATAGCACTACCCAAATCACTGTGAAAGAGCGAGAGGGGTAGCCAAACAAAAAGTTGTATACGAAAAAACATGGTCGCGAAAAGCTTATAGGGGTCCACACTGAAGTGGGACATTAGTGCACCCTGTGCTGTATTTGAAGGAGAAAAATGAATAATAACCATCGGCAGGGTTGTTAACTTTTACGACGGCATTCGAAGATGGAGTCTAGGAGGTTATTAAATTTTGAGTACGTATATTTTGAAAGAGGTGACTATAGAAATTCCAATAAGAGTTCGTTAATTGAGTTTTTTGGTCTATAAGTGCATGCTTTTGCGGTAATCCGAATTCGATAGATACGGTTCGTGAATTTCATGGATGAAATACGAACCTTTGCATAGGTTGAAAATTTAAAACTTCTAAACCAAAATAGCGGTCAAAGTCTTAAATTAACTCTTGATAGGACTCCATTTCTTTTCCAACTAGATGGTCAACGCTTTAAGTAGGTGAAACCATTTTCGATGTCAAATCACTGAGATAAGAAGTAACATACACAAAAAAGCAACATACAGTCGAATTGATAACCTCTTCCTTTTTGAAGACGGTTAAAACAGTAATAAAGATAAGAAATCTATGAAAACAACACTAACCAACCAAAAATTCACTAATAATAATACTAAGAACTTATAATAGGACATTGTGAAACAAGCCGTAAGTAAATCATTATTAATTTAATATACAAGCTCTTGTTTGGTTTGCATAGATCCATATTTCATTTATTGCAACGTGTTTTCTATCAACCACAATCGAATATCGGTAATTCGTTCATTATTATACATTAGAATAATATGGGATTTACGAAAATTAGTTTTGTGGATAACGATGTTAAAGTTAATTAGCAAGCATGATGCTTCAACACCCGAGCGGTTGCAGGCAACCGCATAAGGGGCCGTCCATTAATCACGTGAGGCTCAAAAGGGGGGGGAGGGGGTACGGAAAACATCACGAAACATCACGAGGGGGGAGGGGGGATCTCGTTAGACATCACGTGTATTAATTTTATCTATTTCTAAACCGAAATTTTGAACGGCGCGAAAATTTGAAAGATTTGTTGTCACAAACCTCTTTGCTAATAACTACTGCCAGTGAAGAAGAAGCTTTACCAGTTGTAACCATAAATGCATTTAAGACGGAGTTGCAAGATTTTTTAATATTTTTTTCCAGTCAAAAATAGCCTTTACATAGACTTTCAAAAAAATACACGTGATCCAGGGGGGAGGGGGGGGGAGTGGTCCCAAACCTCACCAAATATCACCAGGGGGGAGGGGGGGGTCAAAAAATGAGAAAAACGACCTCACGTGATTAATGGACGGCCCCTAACAATAGAATTTGCATTGTGTCTCGTTCACATACGCTTGAGGGATTAATTGGTAATTATCTCAATTTGTTTGGCTGATGTGTTAACTTAAACAGAGAGTTTATTGAAAGCTTAACCAAAATTGTCGATATCTTATTAATTATAAGTATACAATAGGTTAACTTTAGCAAAGGAGATGTTTATTAAAATGCCAAGACCATGTACAGTATCTGTGAAAATAGCAAAAAATACGGGTAATTAGACAGACTATATGGAATCTTTATTAAGTTCACAATACTTAGGTAATTTAAATAATAAAGTTATAAACTTTTAAAATACTGGCAAGTCATTGTCAAATATCATTTTGCTTTCCGCTTTCAATCTTTTTAAATCTTTATACACAGCTGATTGGCTGTCACGTACTTGACAGATTCATTAGACTTCATGAAATATTGCTAGATTTTATTTTTTTAAGTACATACCTATTACCTGAAAGTTAAATATTTTACGGACAACAATTATTCTCAAAACGATTAAGCTTTACATATGCTATTTTTTAATGGCATGTAAAAGGTGTTGGCATTTTCCCCATACAAACGTAAACATGTCCTTTAAAAGTTAAATAAAATCAATTAATTAATACAAAATCATGGCTAACCTAAAGCGCTCCTTGTTGAACTACGAAAACTTATTAGAAATATGTCAATCATATCAATAAAACAGCGCTTTTCATTTATAAATGACGTTTATCTTTTTTTCAAATTGACGGCCGGATTTTTTAAACGTCAGGAGGAATAATAATTTTAAATCGTCACCTATTTGTCAGCAATCATTTATGTAGAAAGATGTCATTTTATAATCGGTCGTATAATGCTTATTCAGGCTGATAAGTCTTATCTAAAAAATCTGGCCTGTATTTTGTAACCGAGATTATATGTTAGTTTTCAAATAGCAAAGCATAAAACACCGATATTATGCCCTAACTAAATAAAATTCAGCAAGTAAAGTCGTTTTTTTTGCTAGTCCGATAAGGTTAACAATCTTTTCCTATATTTTTTAAAAATAATATCAGTGAATAAAGATAACGAACTATATGATTTAAAAAAATCTTAGTATATAACAATGAATAACCTAAGTTGATTGTTAGTTTTCTGTATATTTAAGTAAAGTTAGCCTGTAACATCCCACTGCTGGGAAAAGGCCTTACCTCAACTAGGAGGTAGGGGAGCGAGGGGCTTGTTGTAGCAGTTTTCATAAAAAACAATATGTATTAAGATGTATTGAATAGATTGCTACTAAATAAAGATGGATGGATGCTGTAACTCTTTCTCTACCAAAAGAAGTAAAAAAAAACTATAACTATTGGTAATTATTTTACAATCAATTATTTTTTAGAAGAGGTGCGGTGTTACAACTTACCTAGTGCTTGGGACAAGTAGTAACGATAAAAAAAACGACAATAATACCTCTAATCATTTATTCTTTCTTTATTTTCAACAAAATAGAGATCTACCTAAAGAAGGTATTATGTAATTCTTATCAAAAATCAACTCAAATTAACTTTTTAAGTATTTAACACCTAACAATTAAGTAATTAACAGTTTTATTTAGTTAAACACTGCTTATAATCATCATGGCACTTTTTGATCACAGTTGGTATTTAAATTCTTTATATCTTACGTATACTTCGTAATTATCTCCTTATATCTATCTAACAAAGTATTGTACTTATGTAAAAATCATTATTTGGTGGGTTGCATTAAAATTAAATTAAGTCTTCATCTGAGCTTCAATTACCTAATACAAATAAAAGATGTAGAATCTCCTGTAACACATCCTACATGTGCCCACATCTTACAAATGATACACTCTACTCAATCTTCTTTATTTGAACCTGTGTAAGCTTCACCACATACCAGACAATACCACTCTTCTGATTTAGATTCAGAATCTGAATATAAAATCTTTTTTTTAGCTCTGTCTACTTCGGTTTTATTTTTTGTTGATTTTTCTTTCTTTTTATTTTTTCTTTAATACACCCTCATTCTAGAAGAAACGAAAAAGAAATAAGTAGGTATCTACATCATAACTTGGAGCATGTTGTAACACGTTACAACAAGCCCCGGGATTTTGTTACAACTAACCCCATGGTATGATTTTTAACATTTATCAAGATACCTATTTAATAAATTTTGCTAACTTAAAAACTGTTACACATTATCAGAGATAGATAATAATGGATGTGAATAAGTTAAAGAAAGTTTAAAATTAGTCGATAATAATAACGCAAACCAAAATTTTACGACAATGCATACATTTATGGCAAAATGATGCGGCGAGGTTTATAGGTCAAATCGAGTTAAAGAAATACGTTAATAAAGTTTAAGGTTCTAGTGAAAAGAACCTGTTACTACTTACCCCTGTTACAACAAGCCCCTAGTTTTGAGACATACTCCACCACGCGGGCTCAGTGCGGGTTGGTGGAGGGGTGTTTGCAAGGCAAGCGACTAACCCTGCTGTCAGATTTTATGAAGCCGCCCATAAGGCTTCTGACTAGGCTTAACGACTAATATCAACCGATTTTAGCCGATATTCCGTGCTTCAGAAGGCACGTTAAGCCGTTGGTCTGTTTATCTTATTTGAAATTAATCAATTCGTTAAAAAGTAATATCAAAATTGTTTACAATATTTGACTAGCAAAAGAAACGGACTGTATATAACGTCATCTCAAAATGTAAGCCAATCAGCGCCCTCAAGCAATTAGCGCGTCACCCTTGCAGCCAAAACTAGGCTACGGTGCAAAATTAGGGTTCAATCGATTGGCGACGCGACATTGGAATTGAATTCTTAATTTTTAAGTGATCGATAATCAGAACAATGTCCTAAATTGTTCTGATTATCGATCACAATACTTCTGCTGCTATGTTTTGACTTTATTGAGATTACTTTTTATTTTTGCAATAGGTGCTTTTTGGATACGCAGAAAAAGTAAATAACTAATCGTTAATGTAGAGATACATGATTTAATAGTACTTTTTTCATATAGTCGACTTGAGATAAAATGTTTGGCCACTTGGCAGTCCTGTCCTATTGAGTAGTGCTTTTAACTTTAAACTTTACACAGGTGGTATAATATTCAACACAACAGGAAAACGGATTGCAAAAAACTTCTGTCCTCATCAATCAATCGAAATATTTGGTGTAGTGGTTAGCTCTCTCGGCTACATGCCAGCGCGGTCGCAGGTTCCAATCCTTCAATAGAAAAATGTATTATTTGATTAGCACAAACATTTGTACCTAAATCAATGTTTATCATAAAGAAAATTGCTAACCTACTTCAATCATATTCCGATACAAAGGATAAAAATATTTATATCTAATAATATTACCCAAACATTTCTTCAATACAGCTTATCCTCATAAAGATGAAATAAGAAACCAAAAATTTTTTGCGCACGGGCGGGACTTGAACCAGCAACCTTTTGGCAAACCGGGCCAAACGGCCAGCTTATCCTGCCTAGGCTTGGGCATTTAATGACGTCATTATTTGTATAATGACAGAACATTTTTTCTTTGCTGCATTGTCTTTTAATATCGCCTTGAATGGTTAAATTGTACTTTATTTTTATGACAGTAAGAGGTTTTATTTATTTAGAACTTCGCCCCCAATATTTAAAGTTATTTGTACTGCGTCTTGCCAGACCACTAATTGCCTGTTTTATTTGGATGATCAGGTATTTATATCGTCGCATTGAATCTTGAAATTAAAAATCTGCAGATACTCGTATATATATTTCGAACCAATTTGCTTTAAATATTTTTTTCATCAGTCATCCATTATAGTAAAAATAGCCCGAAAATTAAGTACCTACATCTCCAACCACAATTAATAACATTCTTAAATATGAAAAAAGATATCTTGCAATATAAAATCAGCTTCTTTCCCAATAAAAATCTCATCAAATAAGCTCGAAGTAACACCATCTCAAGTATCCCTTCGAAAAGATAATCAAAATTCCAATCTCGAAACTCTTACACACGATGCTACATACATCTACCGTTGCGAAGGACTATCCACATAAGACCTTAAATTCGCATAAAATACATCCACAAAGAAGGAAAAAGTAATGCAAAGGAATCAGTACCAACTACTATCTCAAAATTGATCTACAGTCCCACACACAAATTTCAATCTTAAGCGGCTAAGAATAGGATAGAGAATCGCTTGCTGATTACGATTATAAATTGGTTTTTCGCGGCAAACTCTTTTCAGCTTTATGTGCATAATATAAAGTCCAGATCAGATTGGAACAGGATATCTCATATACCCTCACATAAGTTAAGGCGCAAGTAATACGGATGACGATGCGAAGTTAGTGGAAAGAAAGGGGAGAAGGGAACTGGAATAACGAGGGGGTGGGGGGTGGTCCCCACACACCCCCTGTTTCGGGTTTTCAATAGATGTTTGAGAGTTTCGCTTCCCGTACGATTTAAAAAGCAGACAGGTGTTAACGCCGGCGAGTGTGCACGGGCCTTTATGTTGGCGTTATGATCGAATTTATGTGCAATTTTGTGTTTGTATACGTAATTTTGTTTACGCGTGATTTGGGCGAGTGAGATTAGAGGTCTGAGGGTAATTCTAATGAAAAAAGGGACGGGCCGACGTCCTACTTTAAAACACAGATTTTTATCATCCATAGACTTTTCGTATTGTAGCCTGTTATTGTATCAGGGTAAAAACATATTAAGTATTTTGTCGACAACGCCTAGTTTCAGTCGAGGGAAAATTTGAGCTGTTGCTGTTATAGAAGTTTTTTTTTCATTATCTTTTCTCGGTAATAAAACATATTGAAGTACCTACGTACCAATAAACATTAAAACATAAAAAAAATGTCACTTAGACAACGCAGATTACACTAGCTATTTTACGTTACCACCATACATACCATGTATAATTTATCCGCTTTGAGAATTATATTTTGTTGTTTTCAATTTTGACAGAAAATTAAAAAAAAAAAACAGTCCAGCCGAATATTTTCAACAGTCACATTATCAAAGATCACAAGAATTATACCCATACGCAGCTACGAGACTAACATAGAACCTTCTCCTTTTTGAAGTCGGTTAAAACTTAATACAAGGAGCATTCCTTACCCCAAAGTTATTGCCTCGTTCCAGCGCATAGCGAAATGAGGATATATCGCGAGATACGATTCAACGAGGTCTTAGGGACGGTTTTTTTCCATTTTTCAAGACACAATCCACCCCTGTGCGCCTCTGAGTAGGTTGTGTGGTGCAAGGTCTGAAGAGAACGAAGATAATCCGTATTTCTGTTATTTTATGTCGGTTTTTACTTTTTCTAAAAGTAAACACCGACTTTAAAAACTAAATGCGTGGTCAATGTTATGGCACCGACTCCAAAAAGAAATTGTTCGCCGAAAATGGAACCTTTCTTTTAAATGGTCAAGAGTTTTTTTAGGACTTTTTAATGCATTTTGGTTTTGAAGTCGTTTCTTACTTTTCGTTAAGTTAATTTTTAGTCATTTTCAAAGGAGGAGGAGGGCGGGGGGTGTTACACCTTATGACTTTGTTCTTTAAGAAGCTACAAATTACCTATCATAAGTTCTGTCATTATAATCACTGAACTCCTAAGCGTTAAGGAGTTCCACCATCAGCTCAGCTCCACATGATTTTGACTATCAGACAACATGGCAACATTAAGATTCTAGAACAAAAACACTAAAGGTGCCTTTAAATTTTATGGTTCATCCATGTCAAATCATCAGGTCTCGACTTGGCAAAAATTGGACCAACTAGCTTAAAAGTATAACCTATAGGCAGGCGAAAGAAAATATCAAACCAGTCCATATATAACTGCAATATGACGTCACAACAACTTGAAAGACATACAGTCGAATCTCCTCCTTTTTAAGTCGGTTAAAACACAAATTCAGCGCAAAAAAAATATGAAAAGCGTTCAATAAACCGACGAAGTACTTCGAAAAAAGGTGTGCCATTGCGCTTCGCTTTGGGTGGGTTAATATTAATTTTCCAAAATGAAATTAACAATACTAATCATTTTATTTTTGACTTCACAACATATGACTTCCGACGCATAACTTAGGTTTTATTTATATATTAGAACTTTTAGTTATATTAGCATATAAATAAAAGTTAAACTATAATTGAATTGTATTAAATTAACAAACCTTTTCCCCGCATTGTACTTACACCACTAACTAATGCCACTGTGATAGTTAATGTATTAAAGCTTTAATAAAAATAGTACTCGCTGTAAGCTTATCTCTCGCACGGTGTAAAACTCGCCAAGTTCTTACAATGCTCACGGTTTTGATGCATCGCAATATTTTCGCGTCATCCGCACACGCCGGTGACGTCACATGATATATTGGCTTTCACCGTGACGCCATGTTGTTCATAATTTAGCCCTCTTTTCTTAAAAAAATATATTTTATTAGTATAGAAATAAGATGTAGCGTAATTTTAATAGCAAACCTAACGTAGGAATGTAAACTTTTTTACCTAACTATTATCATTTATTAATTCACTGTCATAATTGTTTAAGTTGTTTGTCGTTGTTGTTTAAAATCAGTCAGCAGAACATCAAGCTATACATTTTGTTTGTTGAAAACTAACCCTTATTACAACCGCGTAAGATACCGTTGTGTTTACCTTGACGTGTTGTTGTCGGTACCTAAAATAACGTCATGTTAGTTACTACACCAATTATAACTTGAGAACAACTGGACTGATTATATAAAAAAAAGACTTTGTTTGATTTGTCTATGCCCCGAACGTATATAAAATACAGATTAATGTAAGTGACTTCCTGCACAAAACTCTCTTAGAAGAACTAAGAAATGTTTTCTGCTTTTGCAGCCCTCAAGTATATTCCCGAGCATCCCAAACAAGTTGAAACCAAATTCCAACTCAGATCTACCGTATTCCCTAAAACCGCAATAAAAGATTATGTAAGTAGCGTCATTCTTCACTTTATAAGAGATTTATAGTATTTTTTACAAGAACTGTAAAGTTGCTTCAAAACTTCTAGAATGACTTCGGTGAGATATCATTCATAAATCATAACATCAATATTTGTACCAACGTTATGTAATAAGTGTTGTACAATTGGAAGTCTTAATGCCTAATGGCATTCTCTACCAGTCAACCGCTTGGGTAATGCAGAGAGTTTAATTAGTCGTGGAATATTTAAAAGTACTGAGAGGTACCAAAAAATATTTTAAAATGCAGTTACATAAACATACATAGTAATATTACACTGATAAAATAAATATAAAAGCAAGGAACTAATAGACATACATATTTTCAATAAAAACTAAATTCAGGAAAAGGAAAGTTAAATAGTCTATTTACGTCATGAATATTGACATCCGTGTAATGGCAAATTATTTTCTTACCATAATAATACTACTTGGCTCTTGTAACTGCGTGGCCAGAAATCAGAGCTACAATTACCCATGAAGTTTGAAACAAATGAACCCACTGTATTGAACACCCATACCTTCAGGCAAAACTTTGCCAAGCCGAAAAAACCTATCTTCATCTAAGCCGAGAGAGCCGAGCTAAGACAAAAGCGAGGCTGGAAATATTGCTAACTAGAAAGCGGTGGGGGCGCCACTGTCTCATATGTATGGAAATGGGGGCTAAGCAAAATAACCGGCGTCTACACGAACGTTTTTTGCCAAAAAATGTTGAGCTTGGCGTGTTTTTGTTTATGCAGACGGTTTTCTTTAAGAAGCTGTGAATTAAAATCTCGAGTATAGGGTAGGCAGCAAAGGTTTGGGAAATACATACTGCACAGGTTTCAGATAAAAAGAGTATAAA
The DNA here is from genome assembly GCA_963924145.1 of Pyrausta purpuralis. NCBI lineage: Eukaryota > Metazoa > Arthropoda > Insecta > Lepidoptera > Crambidae > Pyrausta > Pyrausta purpuralis. The sequence continues at coordinate 19,453,177 of OZ001658.1, forward strand.
AGCGAAGTAGATATATGTTATTTTTTTTTAAATGAAATAACTTGGTTTCTTAGCATGAATTCAAGCGGATACCTTCAAAAATCAATTATTTAAATAACAATTAACCACATATTTTAAAAAAACGATCATTCCACTATCAAATAAAACAAAAAATAGTAATTATGATTGATAACTTAAAGTCTAAGGGCCTGTTTCACAATGGACAAATAAGCACTAAGCAACTAATAATTTAACTAAATATTCAAATATCGAACGCCATATACAGTAGTGGATGGTTAGCGACCAGTTTATTGATAACAATAAAAATTTCGCCATGAAAGAATTACCTTTCGAAGCTTGAATTGTGGAAAACTAAGCTTATCCTTATTCAAGTAAGGCCAGATTTTTCAAACGTCGGATAAGGAATATTCTTCGAATAAAATACAACACGCCTCATTTGAAAACGTTACCTATTTGTCAGCAATCATTTATGTAAATGACATTTTAAAATCAGGAATTTTATTCTTATTCAGACGGATAAGTCTTATCTGACGTTGGTAAAATCGGCTCTAATTGAAGTTATTTATTAAATTATAAATGGAACATAGCTTTCAGCCTGATGTCACATTTAAAATTTAAAGTTTGACGGCTCGACGAATGCGGAATCACGAAGATTAACCAAGAAAGCGTTGCCGCTTTTAAAATTTAAAATTTTACGCCTAATTTAAAAGGAAATCGTTAAAATATATTTCTGCTATATTTTTTTTAAATATGAACACTCAAACCCAAGTGGTTGGTTCACAGTGTGCTGGTAGCCAAGCGCTCGGGACCATGTGCTAGGTATGTATAAAATGACATAAGAAAAAAGCGTCGCCCTAAACACTCGGGCCTAGTTGCACATTCGGCAACGAGTTGAATCGTGGAATTGCAAATGTTAAAAAATTACAGTAAACAAAACATAGGGTAAGCACTTAAAATCCTAGACATGAAACCGCCTTTACTCTCTGTCGTATACATAAATAGCCGTCAGGTGCTCAAACCAGTACGAATTTATTTTCCTCGCCTCCAAGATATTGCGAGAGATTTGTAGCCTCCCCAATTTATTTACGCCCTATATAAAAGTTCTGACGCAAAAGTTGTGTGTGGAAGATGTATGGAGTACAGTTTTGACTTGATCTAATGCTTGTAGTTTTGGATGCGTGGTACGCACAGTGGGTTGACTTTCGCCTGCATCGGAGCAAAATTCGGAGAGATTGTAGCATAATTTAAATCTTTAATTTCATGGAATTTTATCATCCAAAAACAAAACAAAATATTTTTTCAAATACAATTTTGGAATGAACTTCCTAGCATTTTTGTAAATATGTTTTATTATTTTTGTCAGCTCTTAGAAAAAATCATATAAAACCACCCCATCTAGGTAAGTTTTCGGCACGTAATACATTAGGTGTAATCTTCTTACATCGTCTCAATTTCGGCCTACCTCCCCCCTCCCTAGAGATTTGTCCCCCTAGCAGACTTTCCTCCTTTATAAAACGGGATATAAGTCCTAGTTTTAGTGAATGTGGTGATGTGAAGAGACAGTGGTAAATTACTGTGATCATTATTTATGATTGAAAACAGGATCATATTTTTAAGGGCAATTTAAAATCCACAGGACAAAAAGACCTTTTATTTTCACGGAGTAAATGCTTGAGTGGGACTCTCTTCGTTCGTCCAGACTTCACCACTAAAACTTCCACGGTTTAGGGAAACCGCTTTAAGAGAGATGACAGAGGTGCACTCAACGCATGAACTCCAAGACTTTAAGACTTACATAATGGCTTAAAGTAAATAAAAACTATGATGTTCACACATTTAGTATCAAAGATAGTGATCATTTCGAAAACTGTGAGAGGCTAGGCTTCCGTGAAGGCTGAAATGCATGACTTACACTTAAAAAAGGAAGTTTTTTAAAAGATATAGAGCTTGCGAGAAAGGCTGCCGAAGTTTATTTTCCAGATCTGAGAAATGAATCTGATTTCCAGATTTTTAAACTGTTAAGGCAAACTAGACAAAGTTAACACAAAAGTTTTACATACTGTCACAAATATTTCAAAATGATAAATATGGTTTGCTTGGTTCCCATAATAAAATTGTACGCATTTCTAAGTCATTATCAAAATAAAATTTAGGTACTTTTGGTGCTCTGATAGTTGATGCTTGATGGTCAAAGTGATGGCACTGACTCCAAAAAGGAATTGTTTGAGTTAAATAGCTTCCTTTACTTTCAAGGGTCAAAAGTTTATTTAAGACTTTTTGGTACATTTTAGTATTGAAACCGGTTTTTCCTTTTTTAAGTTAATTTTACTTCTTCATTTTTAGTGATTACAGGAGAGGGGGAGAGGAAGTTGCACCTAATGACTCTGTTCTTTAAGAAGCTACTAATTACATATCATTAGTTCAGTTATTATAATTACTGAATTCCTAAGCATTAAGGAGTTCCACCATCGGTTCAGCTCAACAAGATGTTAACTATCAGACGTAATAACACGTCAACATTAAGATTCTAGTGAAGAAAAATCTATATGTGCCTTTAAAGTTTAAGAGTTTCCCTCAATTACACTAAGATCCCATCATCAGATCCCGAATTGGCAAAAACGGGTCTAACTAGAAGGTATACCCTCTAGTTAGCAGTTTTTTATTCGACTCGGTCGACAATTGACTAAGATATGAGATAACATAGATACAAAAAAAAGAAGAAACATACAGTCAAATTTGATAATCTCCTCTTTTTTTGAAGTCGGTTAATAAATGAAAAAGCACCGGAAAATATAAGTCATCTAATGTAGCCAACATCCATTGTTATCCGCGGTTATTACGCACAAAACATGTTTATTCTCAATACGACGTCCCCTTACACACGAAAAAAAACATAATTTACTTACATCCAGCCACCCAAGACATTGCCTTGGGTCTAACAAGACAATGGCTTGGCGAAATAACTTTTCTCCCTCCGGCCTACCAAGTCAATCAGATCTGCCACCCCTCTCTTTCGTGAACATTTTCTTGGTGAAAAGGGGAATATTGGTGAAAATTCGGAGGTCGACGTACATTGGTCGATTTCACCACCCACTGCCGTCACTCTAGTAGTGATGGATGACGTAGGCGGGGCGAATCCAATCATTATCCGTGATGCATGGCCGTTGGTACGTCACTAGTCTTGATTTGGAACGCTGCTGATTCGAATTTTGAAAATTAGTTTAACGGAAATGGATTCAGCGGGTGTTCTGTTTTGTGATAGATTGAGAATGTATGCGGTGATGTTTTGTTTTTAATGCAACTCTTGGTATATTTTGAATATTGTAGAACAAATTAAAACAAAATGTATAGTAAAATAAGTACTGACTTAATAATTTTAAGTATATTTATTATTCTTACGCACAAAAAATCAAGTTACTATTACAGACAGCAGCAGCAAACATTAAGTTTAATGATTTTGGATTAGGTTATTTAAAAAAAAACAAGTTGGCTTACCTGATCAACAATAAAATGAAAACATAATATGGACGCAATTTTGTATATGGTTTTACGTAATGGAACTTTTTAGTATTCTGATAACTAAATATCCTACTTATTGGTTTAATTTTCCTTAAAATACTCATTATTAAATAATGAAATCTTAATCGCTGACACGCTAAAGATGTACACTCCACGAAATTCACAGACAAACTAACGAAAGAATCTCGAAACGAATTCGCATTTTAAAATCGCATACATTAATTCTAACCCTTGAATAATTATGATTATGCGTGAGCGCAAATAGTCGTGAAGATTTAACCCTTTCGATGCAAATGAGGTGCCGAAAAAATCACAACCGGTCCTTGTGCCCAGGTGTCATTATTTTAGCGCAGGACACCTTGGGGTCTTTTTAATAAACAGGAACCGTTTTTTTTTAATTCAATGATAAAACCTCATGAAAGGTGATATTCTAGTTGTAAAGTATAATATCGTGATTTAAATGATATTTTTAAGATGTGTGTCTTTTATCTATAAAAGTAGCATTAATTAACGATGGGACAATCAGTATAGTACAAGATAGGTATTAATAAACTAAATTTCCGTTATTATTTCATTTTAACAACTATCGCTCAAATATATAGATATTTGGTTAAGACATTTAACAGTCTTGTCTAATGATGCCGTTAAAATATTTGGCTTTGAAGTCTGACTCAAATAACTTTTACACGTGTTTTGTTACTAAACAAAAAATGTCAACCGACCAATTCCGACAGGTGCCAATTAACTCGAAAATGCTCATACATTTCCGAACATAAGAATACAGCGACGAAATTAGCCATTAACATTTTACCACTCAAATTGTGCTCGATCAGTAACGACAAAATTACAGTCAAAAACATTAGGTACAGTCCTCCTACAGTCATGTTTACATTTTCAACCTTATCACTAAAATCATAAGGGAAATATTTTAATAAAAAGATGTTCCCAGTTGTAAGAACGGAAATTCTTTGAACGCACTCTGCACCTGCATCATTGCTTGGGGACAAAATTTGAATTTGAATGCCAAGGAAGGGTTGAAGACGTTGATAAAAAGAGTCCAAAACTTTTTTAGTTTCTGCTGGGTTAATCAAGTATTTGAAAATAAATTAAACGACAGATCTACTCGTGGGAGTCTGGAAACCTGCAGGGTAAATCTTAGATTGAATTTCGAATGAATATAAATTAAAATACCAAGAATTATGACTGTGCGTAATTTATTGATATGAATGTTGGAAGATGGGCTTAATCGTCGTTGCAGACGAAATTAAAATCGGAGTAAATTATAATCTATGAAAAATACCTTCATTGATTCAAAAACTATGCATTATGTTTTAATCAAATGATGCACGTGTAAAGACATTTTATGTTAAAGTGCTATCTCATACATGACATGAGAAAAGTAAACTATATGTATATGCACCTATTATGTAACAAACAGACACCTCTTCAATTATGGAGATATTGTTTTTCATCTACAGATATATTTAATCTAAAATATTATAAACTTTCATTAAAATGGCCTTAACTGCGACATCTCACCAGAAATCGGAACATAAAAAAATCAATCGAACGTATTTATGGTCCATCAATAAAGTCATTTGCATACATACGCAATGTTGACACAGCTTTCCGTAACACCCAACCCCATCGATTAGGCAAAGATAAGATTCCCACACACATCTCAACATCATCCAAAATCGTTCTCACGAATACTAAAACCATGAATACATTAAAAAGTTTATTAAAAAACTCTTTTATCTGTACTCGTTGCGTCGTCTTACACACTGGCCGCGAAGCTCAATTTGAATAAAAAAGTAAAAGGGTTATTCTACCAAGTGTCAAAATTGCTCTTCCGTATCTAGAAAAATGGCGCCTCATTTGAATACCGAACGCTCAAATTCAAAGACGCATGGGATCTATTTTGCATGTCTATATCACTTTTATGTTTTGAGAGATTTGTGTCTGTTTCTAAGACTTTTTGGAATATTTTAACTTTTCGCACAGTGGTACAAAGCGGGCCTTTGTAGTTATTGATTCGATGCGTGGAATGCCGTTGTATGCGTAATGAGATCAAATATTTTGCGTTCCGCTGTCAAATTTGGAGTTATATTGGCTGATAATGTATGCAGCGCATTGTGTTCAGGTGATAGATGTTTTAGCCATTGACTGCATTCCCACGGCTTGTTCGAATAAAATATACAAACACTATGCGGTGACACAACCACAAAATATTGTTTATAGTGTTCATAACAGCTTATTTAAAACAACCACAAAGTATCAAGTAGGTATGTGTCTTAGAAAATAATCTATTTTTTGTTTGTTTTGTAGTTGATAAGTAATTCTTTCTTATTGGAAGTAATATTAGATACGTTCAAACGAAATCTAACTCATCAAAAGAAATTATAAAAGAGAATTAGAATAACGCAAAGTTAGTAATTAAAATAATGAAAAGCTATATTGGTATATAGTCTGAGTCAAGTGCAAACCTGTATCTAATATCAAATAAGTTTAATTAAAACATTCTTATGTTTCCATAATCTGGCAATTCAAATTGTTTTAGTTCATAACGGAAAACTTGTGAGTGTACGCAAAGAAGTCCCTCCAAAAACAAAAAGTACTTGCAAAACACAAGATAAATTGAACACATCATAACTTTGTTCTAACAATAGCCATATCGATCCTAAATCATTTATCCGAACAATATAAACAATTGTCATAATATCAAACAGTTCGCAGATAATAAAAATAGGTTTGAATAAATTAATCCATTGTCAGTTTCGTGTTATTGATCGGACGCAGCTATAAGTGTCTGTTTATTTTTGAATACAGATAATAAACGACTTCCGACGGGTTTTTTAATTTATGAATGAATATTAATTAGACACGAACTGTTGATACGGAATCTCTGTTTCATAATAGTTTTGTCTAAACTTTCTTTTTGCGTGCGTATTGATAAAGATATTAATAATGTCATTGTATGGCTTAAACTATCAAGCTAGACTAAAATTTCATTAAACAAGCATATTCCTTAGAAGGTGAAACTTGTATGCTTTTTTCCGAATTTACAATTCATCAAAGTTCGATTTACCCAATCCGTGTTCAACTTTTTATATAAATTTTCTAACTATTGTCATTCATAAAAAAAACCTTTGTAGAAAAAATGCGAAATCGAATCGAAATCGGTCATATTATCTTTCCGATATTAAATATTGAAATATTTAACTTTTTTGTAATTCTTTTGTATGATTTCCGTTGCAAGGCACAAATCATTTTTCCTGAACGAGACCACGAAAAATGCTACTCTTTTATTATAGTAAAATACAGTATTTACCTCGCAGAGAAATAACGAGACAGGGACGCACAAAGTCTTTATCCGGAATAAGGAAAGCCTTGGATAGCGTTGTGGGGTGACCAACACTTTCAGGCCTTAAAGGGAATAATCAAGCACTTTAAATTTTCAGGAATTATTTACTATTAAGTGACCGCATTTAAATAAAAATCAATGTACTTTTGTATTTGCTCCATTCGACATAATTATGATATAAGGATTTATCAATGAATTTAATGAACTTTGATATATCAACAAAATCGTTTTATTTTAATTTATTTCTTTAGCGTCGTTACGGTTTCGGCAGTTTCACTATATTTTATGTTCTGGTTCGTGATATCTGCCAGAAATATTTGAACTATTCGTTATTTAGTAATGATTATTTCTCGACGGTAAAACTGTAGAGTAATACATATAGTATATTAATAGCATGCTTCATTTATTATTTTATTAAATAAATACTTTAATTCAAATAAATTTGTGTCTGACAAAAAGACTGAACAAAAATGGGTCTTTTTGAAAATGGAATGATACCAAAACTCCTGATTTCGAATCAATGTGGAGGGTAAAAATCTTAGGTTATCTGGGTTTCAAAACAGATAATATCCAATCCAGCTACTATTACTAGCGTTTTGAACTGATAACATAATTAAATCTCATGCGTGACGAATTGACGCCACTTGTCAACAACTTTTACAAATGGTTCCTAACCGAAATTCAAATTTCAAGGAATACATCACAATAAAATATTGTCGTCGTGTTTGCGCCACTTATGATATATTTTGCTTGGCAAAGCTTCTCTATGAAGTAATAAAAACTCGCTGTATTTTCCTCATATTTTCTACAAATGAGGTATCACTAGTCTCGGTAGAATAGAATAAATTGTTCGTAGAAGACACCGTTAAATCGCTCGTGAGTAACTTGAGATATTGTCCCGTTTTGTCTTTACGCCGTACCTGGGGCATTTAAGGTTTTTGCAAGACAATTGTTCCAGGCTAATTGAAACTACGGATTTTAAACACTCACTTGCTCAGAACGTAAATGTGCTGTTACTTAGATAAAATCGGGATGCATCTTGAGTTGAGGTAGGTATTTCATGATTTAACAACACTGCAACATTGGGCAAATGCCGGAACACCGGATACGATACAACAACTTTGTCAAATCTGTTATAAAAGGCAAAATAAAAGGGAGACAGAAGCGAGGAAGACACAAAATAAGTTGTATGCAGCAAATGAAGCATAAGTTTTATGTTGGGTCGTATCCAAAATTGCGGAAAAACGCAAGGAATAGAAAAAAAACTTTATGAAAAGAGCCTAACTTTTAAATGTGATGATGATGATGATTATAATTTGACAACAACTTTATTGTAATGACTTACATAAGTATCTTATGATTAAGAAAAACCTAATTTTTTTAATTACCCTCTCCAACTACGTGTAATTGCTTTATTTAATAATTCGATATAACATTATAATACATTTAAGTCAGAAGTGCACAGAAATGTAACGAATCTCGCACAAAACAACAGTAATAATACCGTTGTCACACAATCAGAACAAAAAATCCGAACTTCCGTACATCACACATCCGCTGCATTTGCATACTTTACGGCACAAAGGGCCGTCATAATTCTATATTTAATTTTTTACAGTTACAAGTACTCTTTTGTCTATTGTCACATATAAAATATTCAAATTTGAAACAAAATCGTTGGGACGAAACAAAAAGCTCACCTTTTGCGCGCGACGCGTATTCATTTCGACACACTGTGCAGTTCTAAACACCTTTGTTGATAATTAACTTTATGCAGTCACGTTAAAGTGTAATATTCCTTGGCAAATAAATGCAAGATTAGTAATAAGATTTAATATATTATACGATTGGCAAATGTATGCAAAATACGTAATGTAGTGAAATGTCACCTTATTATTTTAGTCTCCAGTTGAATTATTACTTGTTATTAAATACTTAAAATATCGTTTGTACTAGTTTTAAGAGATACCAACTGATATTATTCACCTAATCAAAGTAGGTAACCCAAAAGTATCAATTTATTTTGTCAAAAACAATACTCATCAAACTGAAATATCTATACGGATGAAAAAATAAATTATAAGACATTTAAGTATTTATGTAAGTATGTATAGTTCATTCATTATGTTAGTTTTTTTTGTTATTTTACGCCGCCTCAACTGTTTCTGCCTCACCCAAGGGTTGACTGATAGAGAGTATGCTATTTATTAAGTCCGCCATTTGTAACTCATTTTGTTTGTGCAATAAAGAATACATGAATAAATAAATTAATTAAAACCCAACTAGTCAGTAAATACTGGCAGTTTAGAAAAAGAAAATTATAACAAAAATCAGCGCTAACATTTCTAATTCAAAAAAAGAACTGTCAACATGCAAATGCCATAATCCGAACCACTAAACAAACAACGCAATAACTATAAAGGTGCCCACACACCGGTCCGTAGCGAATCGCGAACAAACGTGAGTGCTCGCGACGAATCGCCGAATCACAATAAGATGGTAATCTTCAACACCTTTACCTGATTTGCATACCTTTGCATAATATTTGCAATTTTGCAACGTGAGAAACTTAACTGGTTGTAACCGACGTTTGATGATTAGGTTGGATGCTGTTAAAATATTATTGCTTTTTTTTTAATTGTTTATTTTATTTATTTATTCAATATGTTAAAAATCACATATAAAAGAAAATGGTTAAGGTTTTGAATAACAATTAAATTAATATTATTGGGTTACAATAACCGGGCAACTACAACTGAAACTCAGAATAAATCTGTATGGTCGGTATTTGATATTAAATTCAAGTCAATAACGCATTATAATAAATATTGGATACCAATCACATACATTACTCTGATCCCAAAGTAAGTAGCCAATGCACTTGTATTATAGAAATCAGACACAACGGTGGTACCACAACACCCAGACCAGAGACAATATAGAAAATTATGATTTATAAAATGACCCGCCCGGGTATTCAATCCGCGACCTCGAAGCGGCGACGCCTTGAAACCCAGCGTGCTAGCCACTACACCATGGAGGAGCGTAGATGATAAAGACCACGAAGACTTTATTTGACGATACGAGGCGTAGAGACTTCCAGATTCAACCAAAAACTTTATTGAAAGTTAAAATATCCATCCGCTCGGTACGATATTCAATAAAAACATTAGCAGAATGTCTCTCTTAAAATAATTGAAATAGACATGTCTAAACCGTAAAACGATACATATCAATTTTAAAATGCCTTCATCCTCTCAGTGACATTAAAAATAAACTCAAAAACCTACACGCCCGTGCATCTGTAAAAAGTAAAATCATAAAGGATTCCAAATCCAAATTTTAAAGAGGCGACCGCAACGCTTCTTTTATAATTCGAATCTCACATGCCTAAAGTCGACATCACCTGAACAAGCGTGTGCCAGAAAATCAATACGGGCCGTGTCGCGAGCGCGTGATCCGGCGAAAAACTACTGCCCCCTCCCCCCCCGCGCGGATTTTTCTTCCCCCCACATGCCCTCGGCTTAGGGGAGCGAGGGAACGCAAAAAGATGCCTGGTTTTTTCTCGTGTGTTTTTGTTGACTGTGCGTAAGCTCAATGTAAATCCAACTCTATACGAAGAACTTAAGATTGGAATTTAGCTGTCGTTGGTGTCGATATGTGAGCGATTGTCATTTTGTCTTTGTGAGGAAATTCCAGCCTTAAGTCCAAGGAGTAGGAGCGAAAATAAATTGAAAGGTGTACATTGAAAATGTTTCGGTAAACGTGGTATATGGCACTGTTACGTTCTTCGCAACGAAATTAGGGACCGCGTCGTTCGCTTGAATGGCTAATGACTTCTTATGATTTCGATGTCATATTGCGTTTAGTTGCGTCCTGTTTGACTTGCGAGGGTCGCGTTCGAAATTCGAATTTTAAAGCGATTTCGTCACGTTCGCGAAGTCTGTACGTAAAGTTCGACGACCCCTTTTCTTTGCAAAATATAAGCGTATTTTCTTTCACAGAGAATTGGCAAATCGTATAATTTGTTTCAAATCTTGCGCGTCATCTTATAGGTATTTGAATGGACTTATTGACTTTACCAGACTTTATCAAAACAGCGTTAGATTATATTAAAAGTTACATACCATAAGCCTATTATTTTTGACACTTTTTAAGTAGGTACTTATAGCCACAAAATTAAGAAGATGCATTCGATATTTATATTTGGTACTACGTATTACTTATATATTTTTTGTTTGATACGTATAGACAAGCTAAGAGAAGAAGAAAAAAAATGTGTCGCAATAACGACAACAAGAATGTTTCAAATTTCAACGTTTTCCTTGAAATTTGATTTTCGAATTATGAATCTGTACTAGTATGAGTTGATATTGAATTTCGAATAAAGAATCTGTATTATGAGTTGATTACTGTGCCGTCAATTCATGGAGCACCAAATCTGATCGTGGTGTCAGGAGTTCAATGTAGACAGGTGTTAAAGTGCCTCTCTTAATTAGAAAGACCTTCGCACATCCGTTCAATGACCCCTTTTCGTCACGTATTGTCTTGATCTGCAGTCTCAAAAAAGTTTTTTTAAAGTTCGTAAGTAGGTAGCTACCTCTCATATGCAAATAGGTATGCTATTTATTAAATGTATGCATAGGTAAGTAGGTACCTATATTTCCAGGGAAACCCTATCGGTTGGATCTGTTGCTTCGTTACGCACCGTACTATGCTTACGACATTATTTACTTCAACACAATATTCGGTAGGCTTCGTGTGTGTTGTCTTTTAAATAGATTTGTTAGTTTTTGTTAACTCATCTGTCACCTTAAGGCCCAATTTCACCATACAATGTTTGTTAAATCTTAATTAGTCATTATTAACTAATGAGTAGTTAATAATAACAGAGTTGTTTAACATCCGTAAACCCATGGTGGGACACTCGATAACTTTAACAGCTTGTTAAGTGACTTAACGTTAAATATTTAACAGAGTATATTGAAATTGGCTCTAAACTTAGCTACAATCCTTTCTGCCTGCATTTTTAGGGTTCCGTAGCCGAATGGCAAAAAACGGAACCCTTATAGTTTCGTCACGTCTGTCTGTCTGTCCGTCCGTATATCACAGCCACTTTATTTTGTAACTATAAGCATCACACTGTATAAATTTTGTAGTAAGATGAAACCTGTTAACCGCTTTACGATTATGATACCAAAAATAAAAAAATATGAAATACGGCTCCATAGATGAAACTAAAACAGAAAAAAAGTCAAACCTATGCGTGTGGGGTGTTTGTGGATAGATCTTTTAAAATGACATTAGGTTCCTAACCCATTTTTTTTAAAGTCGAAGTAAAATTGGCACGGAACCCTCAGTGCGCGAGTCCGACTCGCACTATGGTTCTCTACCTCTACTCAAGTGTGTGTGAAGCATTGAACTGACACCACGAAAAATTTCGTGCTCCGTGAGTTGACGACACGGACAACTCACAGTGCAGATTAATAATTCGAAATTCAAATTTCAAGGAAAACGTCACACTCTTGTCGTATTTGCGACACATCTTTTGCTTTTCAACGTAACAACTCACTAGTGTGAAGCAGTTTTCTGTTTAACATAGTCCTGTAAAGATTGAATCTACAATGAAACAAACAGGCATATACATACAGGCATAGTCTTTAGCACTGGAAATTGCTAAACAAGTAAATGAATATAACACAATATACAGAGTGTTGTTTTGATCAATGTCATCCAACTCAGGGATGATAATATGAATTATACTTATTCTAAAAACATATTTCTTTAAAATTCTAAGCAAGTTTTATACAAGAAAACCTCTTTACAACATTAAAAAAAAATGACAAAACGAATGGGGAAGCTCGCACCCTCGCGCGTAGCTAGCGCGTATCTACGGAATACTACGCCGTCGCTAGTAAGCTACGAAGAGGCTACCTGGTGTTGGTAGTTTTGACTCGATCGCTGTACCGCATCATTAAATTGATTTTGTGGGTTTTTTCCATTTCCAAAAAAATATTTATATATATATATATACATACATATATATATATATATATATATATATATATATATATATATATATATATATATATATATATATATATATATATATATATATATATATATATATATATATATATATATATATATATATATATATATATATATATATATATATATATATATATATATATATATATATATATATATATATTTGGCATCAGTATCGTTTGTACAGCCACCCCTGAGTCGCTCGTCGCTGACCAAAACAACACCCTGCACCTAATGAATAAGCTATGTAATGAAGTTGATAGGAAACAGTGTGTTATAGACGCAAAGGCTATAACCAATACCTATAATTATTCTTATTACTTATTAGTATTTAAATTTCAGGTGCGACGTGTAGTGAATAGTTGAGTACAAACTAAAGTTTTTTTTTTCTTTTCTTTGCTGACTTGTTACTCGAACATAGCTCTTAGAATCAGTAAGCTCTAGTGGCAATGGGCACGGGCAGGCCATATAGTGCGAAGAACTGATGGCCGTTGGGGCAGAAAAGTTCTAGATTAGAGACCCTTCGACCAAAGACGCGGTATAGGACTTCCACCGACAAGATGGACAGACGACCTTGTGAAGATCGCAGGATCAACCTGGATACAGACTGCTTGTAATCAGTAGCTGTGGAAAACCGCGGGGGTGGCCTATGTTCAGCTGTGGACATCCGTTGGATGATTATTGGTGATGATGATGATGATGCCTTGTATTGCGTTGTCACCCATCTGCAGCTCCAAAGTATTATCCATGTATAGGGTTTATCAAAATTAACTGCATTCCTTCTTGGGGCTAATTCTGACCCTCAAATACAACAATTTTTTGTACGGGACCAACATCATAATCCCAAAAAAATATTTCACTTTCCCATACTAGAGTGCCGATCAGCTGATGCTAGGTTGTATGGAGAAGTACTTAATTGTTTTGAATTTCATCGTTGGTCCTATACAAAAAGTTGTTGTATTTTAGCAACAGAATCATCACCAAAAAGGAATGCAGTTGATATTGTTTAGCTCTGTATACATATTAATTAGTAAAAAAAGAAATTAACAATAGATTATAGTACTGTCTCCTCTCCTCTTTTCAGTTTTCGTCAATTCTATTACGCGTAATCTTACATCGCTTTTTCATCTTTATGCAGACGATCTCCAAATATATTCACAGGGGCACCTTGAAGACCTACCTACCGTTATAGAAGCGGTTAACACCGATCTTAATCGTATCCTCGATTGGAGCAAATTATTCGGTCTAAAGGTCAACCCTACCAAAACGCAGGTTTTAATTGTGGGAGGTTCTTGGTAAACTGCTAGGATTGACTGGCCGGCCATGCAACCTATCACGTTTGACGGTGTACAAATTCCTTTTAGCAAAACTGTAAAAAACCTGGGTATACATATCGACTGTTCGCTCTCATGGTCCAAACAAATTGCAGATGTTAGTCGAAAAATGTTTGCTGCAGCGACGTCACTAAACAGGCTTCGGAACTTCCTACCGATACCCACTAAAATTGCGCTTGTCCAGGCTCTATTGTTTCCAATTTTGGATTATGCAGATAGTTGCTATCTTGATCTTAACGAAAATCTCCTCGACAAGCTCGAACGTCTCCAAAATTTCTGTATTCGGATAATTTATGGTCTACGCAAGTATGATCACGTCTCCGAATACCGCTCTCGGCTCAAGTGGCTCCCAATTAGACTTCGGCGAAATTACCATATTCTATGTTTATTGTATTCCATACGTTTCAATCTAAAATTCCCACCTTATCTCAAGGAACGCTTCCACTTCTTGCAGCCGTTGCGCGGTCTTGACATGCGGTCATCGAGGAAACTCCACCTTGAATCCTCTTGTCACACAACGAGCTATTATTCAAAGTCTTTCACTGTCCAATCAGTACGCTTGTGGAACTCCTTACCCTTGGCTATCAAGCAATCAAAATCTATCGCTATAATTCTATCTACTCTTATGTCTCAGTTTATTTCCTTTCATTACCTATTTGTTTGTCTATATATATATATATATATATATATATTATTAATTTTATATAAAATTCTGTTATATATATATTATAAAGATGTATATTATTTATTTATCTGTTTTATTTTTATTTATTATACAGATATATTTATATTCCACTTTTTCAGCTCTTCATTTTCATTTTCTTTTCTTTTTATGCACAATATACCCCTTCCTATAAAACTCATATTCTTTACCCAAAGGTTGTCTGGAAGAGATCGCTTATAGCGATAAGACCGCCTAAATTGTAATTTTTCCCTAAAATGGATTTGTAAATCAATTTATGTAATGTGCAATAAAGAGTTATCTATCTATCTATCCATAGTGTTAGTAATGAAATAAATTTTAATAAAAAGATAATAAAACTAAAAAAACAATAAATATAAATGGCGATATGACGGACGATATCATATTAGGTCTCCTAGTTTATAGCCTCGTTAAGCAGCGGCATCTGATATATCTGATCGGGAGATAAAAGCAAACTGAAAGGATTTTTAAGCAAGCAAGGTAAGTTTTTAAGCAAGTATAAGTTTATTACAAAGCAAGTATTTATAATGTACCTAATTAAATTAATCCCTGAAGCGTATGTGAACGAGACACAATGCAAATGCTATTGTTATGCGGTTACCTGCAACCGCTCGGGTGTTGAAGCATTAATTGGATTTGGACAAAAGAGCAAGCAAGAAGAATTCCTAAGACACTATAGGGTAGTACTGGTTGATTTTGAATATCAGTCTCTAGTTTATACTCTCGTGTCTTTTTTAACGTAAGTAGTACTTCGGCAGAGTTCAAATCTTTTTTTTTGCATTCCTTCCCAGTCGTGATTCTGTTGCTAAAATACCAGCAACTTTTTGTATGGGCTAACAGCAAAATCCCAAAAAAATTGACTTCTCCATACAAACTAGCATCAGCTGATCGGTACCTACTCTAGTATGGCAAAGTGAAATAATTTTTGTGATAACGATGTTGATCCCATACAAAAAGTTGTTGTATTTGAGCATCACAATAAGCCCTTAGAAAAAATGCAGTTAATTTTGATGAACCCAATATAATTATATACTACCTAACTGTTCCAATTTCTTTTTTTCATACTGTGTGTGCTAGTATAGGTACTCGTATAATCCTTAAATCATAATATAAGTTTGTCTGTTGAGAACCATGTGTTATCAACTTTTTTGTCGTCATAAATATTTAACTGACGAAATTCACAATCCTCCTCGTTCCACTAATAAATCAAAGCCACCTTAAATTCCAAGATGTCAGTCGCCAAGCCCAAACACGGTTATCTCCAGAAATATTTTGTTCGTAGGCGTAACGAGCTGATAGCAGATAGTGTAATTGGCTGAAACGTATGGGACTGTGAGGGAAGAGGTTTTGATGGTTAAAGAAAAATGCACGGGCTTTATGTACGGACAACAGCATGTCAAGGTAAACACTGCGGTATCTTATGCAGCTGTAATAAGGGCTAGTTTGCAACAAAATTGGGTAGCCCGATTTGCTGGACACTGTACCTTAGTTTATACCCATTAGTAATATTATATCTCTTAGCGGCACCAGGTTATCTATGATTAAAACATGACATAGCCAATTACAACAGTAAGAGGTTTAAAGATTAGGCACAACCATGTTTACTGTATAGGTAAAATGTGACACATTATATTTTTATGAAACTACGATGCGTATTTATTGTATATGCTTCTTTTTTATTGTTATAGTTTAAACCTATTTATTTCAGCTGTTATTTGAAGAAAAAATAAACCGCCTTAAAAAAACTGACTAATAATTGTTTAGAGTATTTTTAACACTAACGCCATATTTTATATTTATAATGATTAAATAAGAAACCATAAGTTTTTGACCAAAAAAAGTCCCACCCGTACGCAATTTTTTGGTTTCTTATTTCATCTTTATGAACTGACTAATAACCTTAAAATAACGCATTCGGCCTCTACTTAGGAGAAACAATTCATTTGGAGTCGGTGCATGATGTCAAGCTTTAAACCAACAGTTTCATTCAAGGCAGGCAGGTATGTTTTTTGAAGGCGGTTTAATTTTTTACTTCATGATTTTTAGTAATTTACCCATATCTCAAAAACGACTCGACCGATTTTGATAAAACTTACATTATACCCTAAGTTCAAAATCGAACTAAAATAGAGTTCATTCAATCTCACGTTGACTTCTTGTTTTCGAGAAATCCGTGGAAAATCATACAAATATACAAACATACATATACACTTACGAAATTTTGCACACGTGTTTGGAGCCTTTATAGATCAACATACTGAAATATAATCAAACATATAGACTGAATTGATAACCTCCTTTTTTTAAAGTCGGTAATAACATAAGGTGTTTTAGAGTAATTATTTACGATCACAGATTAGTAGTGTGGTTGCGATTTAGACACGATCCCAACATTAATGAGAACTACACCAAGTTTGAGTTAAAGTTAACATATCTTTATGAAACTATAACGCAAGTTGAAGAGCTGTGTAAAGTTTGAACTTCCATAAACTCTCGCCAACGATTAGACATTCAATTAACTCTACAGAGACGATGCTTCTGCACACAGACACACCTTTTTTCGCGTACTGATTGCAAATAAAGATGTTTATATATACATTACAGTTGTTACGTGCAGATATTTAACGTCTTCTGTAAAGTTTTGGGCTAGTTTTATATTTGTGAGTACTTAAACTTATTTTAGGGTATCTTTAAGATAAGAAGCAATACATGTTTAAATCAGATAAGAACAAAATATTAGAAAGTTTAAAAAAGTAAGTAAGTAAAGTTAGCCTGTAACATCTCACTGCTGGGCAAAGGCCTTACCTCAACTATGAGGTAGTTTGAGCCATACTCCACCAAGCGGGCTCAGTGCGGGTTGGTGGAGGGGTGTTTGCAAGGCAAGCGACTAACCCTGCTGTCAGATTTTATCAAGCCGCCCATCAGGCCTCTGACTAGGCTTAACGACTAATATCAAGCAATATTTGCCGGGACCAACGGCTTAACGTGCCTTCCGAAGCACGGAGATGCTCGTGATGTACGTCACTAATATGGTCGGAATGGTCACCCAATCACCACCAAAGCGCTGCTACCACTACGCTACGAGGACAGAAAGCTTAAGTTTATGCATTAAGATATGTATTAATGTAATTCTTGTCATTTACTTATTCACTTAGTTCGAAAAACGGATGGCTGTTGGGGCAGGAAAGTTAAAGATTGGAGACCCTTCGACCAAGGACGCAGCGTAGGACCCCACTGACAAGATAGACAGACGACCTTGTAAAGATCGCAGGATCAAACTGGATGCAGACCAATCACTATTGGTCGCTGTGGAAAGCCGTAGGGGAGGCATTTGTTCAGCAGTGGACGTCCTTTGGCTGATATTGATGATGATGACTACTTATTGTAAATAATTGATTGAGTCACATCAATAGGTTACTAAATAGGTCAAAATGTTTTGACGACCTCCGTGGTGTAGTGGCTAAGCACGCTGGGTTTCAAGGCGTCGCTCGCCGTTCCAAGGTCCCGGGTTCGATTCCTGATAGGGTCAAAAGAAATCAAAATACACCACCATTGCGGTACCACCGTTGTGTCTGATTTCCATATCACAAGTGATCACAAGAGCAATGTATGTGATTGGTATCCAATTTTATATTATACTTAATATGTGTAGAGTACTTTATTTTGAGCGACGTCTTATCAAACGTTACAAAGTTGAAATTCTTTACGGTATTTTTTTGTTGCTAGTTTTATAACATTTGTACGGTGTATTTTTATTTTTAAAACTCCGTATGAATGTTTTTTTTAAAGTGTGCCCTCGATGGCTGAGCTATTTTTTTACTAACCGTACCTAAAACAAAGTGCTAAAATTATGAAATTTATGTACAGTTTTTAATCGCAAAAAATACCAGTTTTGAACTTTTTATTACCTAATTTGCTAACTGTACCAGATAACATCTCTTCACGGTGGTGAGTCTGGACAAAGGCGTGTGCTGACGCTACCGAAAGAGACAGCTTTATCGTGCTTATTCAAATTATTGTCATTGTTTAAGAGCGCTTTCACATTTAGGCGACTTGCGACTTTTAGCGCATCGATGCAGTCGCTTGTTCTGAAAACGCGCTTCAACGTCGCTACTCACGCAATGAACAGATTTAATTTTGCATCGATGCATTCGCGTGTTAGCATCGATGCAGAAACGCAACTCAAAAATGCAGTCGCCAAAATTCAGTACACAATTTGTCAGTTTCCATCTTCTGTATCGCGACTGTATCGATGCTATCGCGCGCTAGCATTGCGACAGCATCGATGCTCACGCGCGTTAGTATCGATGCAGTCGCCAAAATTCAGTACACAATTTGTCAGTTTCCAGCTTTTGTATCGTGACTGTATCGATGCTATCGTGCGCTAGCATTGCGACTGTATCAATACTAACGTGCGTTAGTATCGCGAGTGCATCGCTTCTAAAAGTCGCAGTGTGTAAAGGGTCTTAGAAAACTCAAATTAAGTTGAGATGATAGCACGACAAAAAAAAGGTTGAGTTATAGAGTGTAACGTTAAATTAAATATATTAGTTAAGTACAGCTTTGTTACAATTGAGCTACTTTTACCGTAACGTCAAAATAATGTATTGTGTTGTGTATGATAGACATTAGTTGACAGCAAACAGTAAAGGAGCTCTATTTTTGAATCACTCGCGTTAAGATAGATATGAATTTAATAAAATCCAATTTTCAAATGAATACATGTTTAAATCCACACTAGTTTGAGTGAAAGGTGACTTAATTTAGTTAGTACTCACGTATATATTATGTTTTATATTCGTTGATTTTTAATTCGTTTTTGAACCAAAATCTTACGCTATATTCAAGCAAGTGATTAAAAAAAATGCCGTGGTGACAGATCCTCATGCAGTTTGAAAAAAGTTTACCGATCTAATTTTCTTTGTTGAAGAAAAATACCAAAAGTAGTTGATTTCTCTAGGGTTACGATTTCAGTGCATTTCGATTTCCTCTGTATTGTAGTTTAATTAAGTGTGAATGCATGTATAACTGCTTTTTTTAGGTAAAACGTTTAATCTCGTAATCGAATTACCACATAAAAAAAATCGACTGACGTGAGAATCGCCGCCCTGTAGTGAGTAGATTTCATCATGGTGTTTTTCTCAATTTAGAGTCTGCAACTTTATACCTCGAATTGTCTGTATATTACTTCGAAATCGGCTTTTAAGTTTTAGAAGCAGTCGCTTTTTTTTCGAAAACGAATTAAAAACCAATGAAAATCACGCAAAACATAGACGTTTGTACTCAGAAAATTCAGTTATCTTTTTTCGAATCATTCCCCTGTGGAATTATACAAATTTTCATTAGACATTAATCAGTTAATATCACAGGCCATCTTGACGCGAGTGATTCCAAAATAGAGGCCTAGGATTTTATATCTGTCTTCCATACCCCTCCCGTGCCGTAACGCTGTAATGGTGTATCAAATATCACAAATCACTTAGTCTGTTGTCTGCTAACTGCTAACAATCATAATACCGAAAACACAAATATAATGGCTTTCAGTCCCACTTAATACGGAAAAAATCCGCCTAAGAAACATAAGGTCCTATGAACAATATCAGTACAAAACTTGTTTGTTTAAAATAGTTATGTAATTATATTTTTCAAAGTTACATTTACTTAAAATTAGTTTCAGGTACACAAAAGAGTATTTTTTTTTCTAATTTGGATTTAAAATAAACGTAAACTGATAAAAAGTAAGCTATACTTGTTATAACTACACGTCCTTTCTAATTACTGAGATGTCCTTTTAAAAGGCCAGTAGTATAATCTGGACAGAATTGACTTAGTTAATAAATCATTGCACATAAAAATGGACTCTTCCATATTTCCAACTATGTAGGTACCTCCTCACACTAACTGATATTTCTTTAACTTCAAGAGTCTTCAACTCCTGCGCACCTTTCACTATAATAGTACCAATCGTTTGACAAAGCGATTTACCCACCCCTCCACAGTTTGAAAAAATGTGTATTGTTAAAAAAAGGGGTGGGGTCACAGTCGGTAAAAAGAGAAAGAAGACGCGACAAAAAATGCGGCAGAAGGGTTTGAATTTTTTATACGATTGTTAGGGCACACTGCTGTTGGTTTGTATGGAGTAGGCCTGGATAAAATAAGTAAGTATAATAAATTTACTTTGTCTAATGAAGTGAATGATTTGAATAGTCTCGTATTTTCTACTGCTAATAAAATTCATAAAAATCCTTGACTAGAAATCGTTTTATTTGCATCTTTCTACATTATACTATCCGAATCTTGATAATCTTAGGTTATTCTTAGGACGACCCGTCTGGTGTAGTGGTCGAGGTATCGCCTACTACGCAGCGGGTGCGGGTTCGATCCCCGCACAATACAAACATTTGTGTGCATGAACATGTCTGTTTGTATAGGTCTGGGTGTTTTCTATGTATATCATGTATGTATTTACAAACAAAAAGTATTTAAGTATTATATCCGTTGTCTGGCACCCATAACACAAGCTTTAAGTAGCTTACTTTGGGACTAGATGGCGATGTGTGGGAATGTCCAAAGGAAGGATATTTATTCTAAAAGAATGAAGCTGTTGATTTAAATCTCATAAAAGCATTGAATATGCATAGTAATAGCCCGATGGTACAGCAATCTGACACCACCGGAGAGAGATCAGCAGGACCAACGGCTTTACGTACTTTGCCTTGAAATTTGAATTTCGAATTATGAATCTGTTCTATGATATTTGAGTCGTCAATTCATGGAGCACGTTTTTTTTTCGTAGTGTCAGTACTATAAGTATGTTAGTAATGTTAGTTCAATGGTTCGATTGTCAGTGGTAGGTAGAGTCCGAATTTTCAAAAATATAAGAAAATTGTGAGCACACTCACTGATAAGAAATAAATGAAAACTTGGAACACTCCGAATCATATTAAATTACATTTTTACCTTAAATGGCACCTAATTAAATTACTGTGACAAAAAATATCCCGCAAATTTCTTGCTAACTATAAAGACGATCGTAAAAAAAAGATTTTTAATCTATTTTAAGAAAGTTTTTTCCAACAAGATCTCAGTCCTTACAATAAAACTCAATTTCCGATAAATTCTAATAAGCTTTATTATTAGCTAGTACCTACTTCCATTACCTACTGAATTTTCTTATTGGCTTACATGTGTCTCAATGAGAGGCAAATAAATGAATATAAATGTGCAATAGCTACTGAATAAGATGTGAGTGGGTAATTTGTTTTGTAAATCAAGATAATTTGCATCAAAGTCACGTAGAACCGATGGTAGAAATGTTGCAATTGAAAGTAATACTACTAACGCCATCTAGTGGTGTCGTCTATAGACTGCATAAGTTGTACGCGAACATTTACTGAATCAGTATGTTTTAAAATTATTGTTTGATAGTGCACCTGATTAATCAAAAGTACATGTTTTTTTAATAACGATCTTACACATTAAAAAAATGACATAAAAGTCGTTTTATAGGTACTGAATGTAGTTGATTTGAACGCATAGCGCCATCTACCGGGGAGTAGCGGAACTATACGTGGGTGTGCTACATTACCGACTACCTTTGACATTTTGAAAGGGGGTGAGAAGCGTTTGTATGTGTGAGTGTCGAATTTGGCGCCCGTTTTTAAATCATGGTGCGTTCTTTTCGACTTCCTTTTTTGACTATTGCTTGTCAGTAAAAGATGCAAAATGATGAACCTAAGTATTCAAAGTATCATAATACGTACCTACCTATCTCTCTTATTACTTTCTTTATTTTTCCGGTTAGACATAAATGTGCTAGTAAGTAATATTTATTTTATTCAAGTTAGGACTAATTTTCAGTTATCAGCAAATCAAATAAACTAATATGTATGGGATATAATTTTTGAGCGAGTTGATGCGTAAACTTTGTGAGAGTGTTGTTGTTATGAGAAGATTTAAAAATTAGAAATAACTAGAGAAATAAGTAGGTAGATTTCAAAAATGGTTCGAGTTAAAATAAAAACATTGAGAGAAATATATATAATATTCAACAAGAATTATGATAATTAAGATAAGGAAGGAGAAAATAATAATATTTAAGTACGTAATACTTACGCTATCCACATAAATTTCATTTCTTGAAATGAAAGTAGTTTAGGCCCAATTTTCTCAGCGATAATAATGGTAGTCCTAGCAATTTAATATTTACGATTGTATGTGTTTTGAAGAAAAAATACCTTTACCACTTGTCAGAATGGGTATTTCGATGACCATGGGTTATGGTATTTATTCTTCAAAACACACACAACCGTAAATATTCAACAGCTGGAGGTCGATTCTCGCGGCATTCGAACTTTTTTGATTACGAGTTTAGGTACCAGTTTTACCAAAAAAATCAAGTAAAATATCTGCACGTAAAAAAACTATCGCACGAACAAAATCTGAATACATAGAAATCGTAATCCTGAGGTATCAAAAACAGGAATCATCGACCTTTTACCATTACCTAACTTTTGATGTGGAAATTTGGTCCTTATTGGTTTCACCAAGTGAATGAGTGACAATTCGAGTTAGTTTATGTTACTAGTTGAGACTGTAATTCCTAAGGCATGATCTCCCAATAATTTTATTATCGTATATTTATTTTATTACCTCTATATATTACTCGTATAACCAATAAATAATGAGGAATGTTGTTGCCTTAATAAATGAATATGATAATAATTGTTATTTATTTAAAATTTTGTTAACATCAGCCTTAAACCGAATGAGCTCCTTTTACCTAAGAATATTATGTATTTTTTTTAGGTAAAGCGAGCTGCTTTCCTCCTGAAGTTAACAGTACGTCAAATCAGTTCAATTCCTAATTTTTATTTAGAGCCAGAAAATTATTTCCACTTAGGGTTAATTTAATCTGCCAGATTGACTGAATGAAATGAAGAAAGAAAGGCTCAAAAGGACAAGCATCCAGAGCCGTAAAACGGAAATTAAAAATAATAATAATAATAATCTGCCATTACCACCCACTTATCAGATGGTGCCAACAGGAAACATAAACATCCGTAACAAGTACCTACTTAAATAATATACAAGCAAACTTAAAATCTAAAGTGCAAATTGAAAATTTCACTTGGTGATTTATGAGACCGTAAAAAAACTCAAACTCGTTCTAAAAATAAAATAAAAATACACGACAACTACCAGATGGAAACAGAAATAATACTGCAAATTATTTCAAGCTACACAATTATAACAATTATCGAGTATTCGCAACTGACTGCTTTTTTATTTTTAATACGTATTCTTGGACGCATGCATAAATTGTTGCCTTGGGCCCCTATTACGCACGCAACGTAAAAAAAAAGTTTAATAAAAAAAACAAAAGTCGCTACTACATACTGTCAGGTAAATCAGATAACAAGCGATGCATGAAAAATGACTCCGCGCGCTAATTAAAAAAAAACTCACAATAGAGTTCTTAATTCAAATTCGAATTGGCAAAAAAGTTACAACCCCTATTTTGTGTCACTGGCATGAAACAAAGAAAGGCGAAATTTGACTACTTTTGATTTAGAACCGACGTTTCAAAGAGTTGAGAGCGATGAAACGAATTGGAGAATGAGAAACAAAAGCACTTTTTTAGTTGCGCAAAAAATGTTTGGAACTTCTGAATAGTTGCAGTTTTGATTTTAATCAGTGGGAAAGTTTTTTTGACGGCGGAAATTATGCTGTAGGGCTTTTGCAGTGACATAATTTACAAGTAACGAGTTTTGTGATTTTAGAACATCATTTGCAGATGTAATGAATAGCCGTGGCTTTGGTGCAAGCTTTGATGGAGGAAAAAATATTCAAATGCATTTTGAATATTTTTTTCTCCATTCCTCCATTTCCTCCATCTTTCATCATAAATATTAAAAGAAAGGAGAAGAATTTTGCAAAGAATTGTTGACCATTTTAATAAGGAAATCATATTATAAAATATTTGTTATTTTTTGACTGATACTTTGTAATATAATTTTGACATGATAATTTTGAAAATTTATATTATTATTATTATTTTTTAATTGACGTTGAATTATTATGAAATAGTAATACTGTGATTCAACTAGCATGATTTTTGTTTGCAAATTTTGTACGCTACTCATAGGCCAAACATAGAGCTGTACTCATCATGGACTTACCATCCGAATTCACCTATGTTGTACAAATAAATGATTTCATTTGATTTGATTAAACTTACCAAACTATTAACTTTAATAAATATCAACCGATTAAAAATGAGTTTCTCATACAATAAGTAACCTGCGTGTGTAATTTCGCTATCATTTCCTATCATACCCTCTGTTACCGGCCGCTAGTATTTCCTTCGACATAAATACAAAACGTGACGTTTATTAGAAAGGTGCCCATAACAAATTGATGTTTTCCACCAGGAGCTAAGGTTCTAAACGGTTCTATTATGCCATTATTACGATCGGTTCGTTTTTTGCGGTAATAAATATAATACCGCAGTGGCATCGGAAGCGTTAGATACTATACGCGGTAACGGCAAGATGGCTGCTTGACGCATGGCGTGACCCGCGGGGGTCCGTGTTGTGTGTTTCCATTGATACACAGTGGCACAGAGGCACAGTGTAAACAAGCTGGTTTCAAGCGTCGCCATCTCGTGAGGTTCCGGGTTCGATTCCCGGTCGGGTCAATGTAGAAAACGATTTTTATGCTGTCTCGGGTCTGGGTGTTGTGGTACCACCGTTGTTTCCGATTTCCATAACACAAGTGCTTTAGCTACTTAGCTTGGGATCGGAGCAATGTATGTGATGTTGTCAAACATTTATTTATTTATTTATCCACCGACAAATTGGACAAACGACCTTGTAAAGATCAAATGGTTACACTGGATGCAGACTGCTTGCATCCGATTGCTGTGGAAATCCGTCGACCTATGTTCAGCAGTGGACGTCCTTAAGCTGATAACGATGATGACGGACGCAGTTAAAAGTTATACATAAAGACCGTAGTCCTATCTTCAAAGACTAGAGAAGGGTGATGACGTCATCCGGGTATGGTTGCTCCAGTGTAGACTCTCTCTCAGACGCACTTGGCTTCGATTCAAAAGGAAACCTACTTGTTTCAAATCGTAAAGTTCTTTACATTTTTTATACCAAAAGCCGTGAAGGAGAAACAAAATCAATTTTGTAAAGATCGGACAATGTAACCTTTTTTCCTGGCAGCAGAAGGAAAAAGAAAAAGCAATTTGTCAGTTGCAAAATCATTGTAGACCACATATTTGTAGTAGATTATAGTCGATAACAACGTTGGTTATTAAACTAAAAACCAAATTTTTGTAAATAAACATTACGGAGGTTAAGTATTATAAGCTATTCTGCTTTACCTTATTGGTTAGTTTAGTTCTAAGCGAGTGAGTAATAAACTGGCTATTGAAAGAGATAACTCGGTGTGTTGAAGAATATTCTTATTTCATAACAAAGTTACTAATTATACAATAATCAATGCAGTAAGTAAGATTGCGCGGGACAATTCCACAACAATTAAACTAATGTTAAACACAATCTATCTGACAGGTCTAGTGCTGTCCATAAGTACTAGTGTTGTCTATCAAGTAATGTTATAATCAATTATCCGTCTTACACTATGTACAAAATAATATCGAAAACTGAAGTCAAACCTCTGACCTGCAATACCGTCCCGACCATGGAAACAGTCCTAACAAAAAGTCTAACGCTGGAATAAAAACAAGGCTTAGTACGTAACGGCGTGTCTAAACTTAGAACTACTGCGGACGTAGAGTTTACAAAAGATAGACAGCACGAACACAGAAAAGTTTAAATTTAATTATCAAGAAAAGAAAATGAAAAACAATATCAAATGTAATTTATTAGAAACTCGTCCAATTTCTTCTTCGATAGTAGGTAATGGTAAGGTTTCGTTACTAGTGGTTAAATATTTACGATTGTGTGTTTTGAAGAAAAACTACCTGAACCAAATCTCAGAATGGCTATTTTAATGACCTTTGGCTAAAGTATTTATTCTTCTTAGCACATACAATCTTACCATTACTATCGATGAAAAAAATGTTCCTTACTTTATATGGGTAACGAATGTTACAAAGGTAAATTATAAAATACATTTTCAGAAAATAATTACCTGCTTACGACCTATTACTGATTTCATGGTTAATCATATTTTAAAATATAGTGTAATAATTTCCATTTTCCCTCTTATAGCACTGTAAGAAAGTAGCAACAGCTTGACCAATTTAAATATAGTTATGCACACTGACGCATATAATTAAAGCGCTTTTATTAAATTATTAAAACGGCTGATATCAAGTACCAACACATAACCTTCGCATAATACGGCACCTGACAAAAATGTCGCCAGGACCAGAACACCAAAATTTATTTCTGTTAATTTGTATTTCAGCTGTTGCGAAATTTACATAATTGTTTAAGGCTTTTTAAAATATTGTTATTAATGTGCAAAACGAATTATCTTTCTACAAAATGTACTTACTTTGTCTGATCAAATTTATATTATTTATTCCGATAAAATAGTACAGGTACAGACAGTAATCCTTACTTACAGAGATAACAATATTAACTTTAGTAGTACATAGGTACAGTGACAGCAAAATTGAAATGTACATAATAAAGTGAAATATAAATAGAAGCTCACGTCCACGACACACAGTCCTCTTATTTTATTTTATAACAACATTTGTCAACTTGTAATTATGTAATTATAAATCAATAATATAAGCTTAAACTATTTATTTGTCAGTACCCATTACCCTCATAACTTTGGCGTTTCTCATTTTATTTTATGTTTTTAACCTACCTTAAAATACGGAAGCCAAATAAGACTGCAAATCATCACCAAATATTTTTCCAACGTAAAACTCTTACAAACTTATTTGAGATTTCAGAGTACCTATTCTCTTTAAATACACAATGTGAAATAGCCAGAAATTCAGCCAAGATTTCACCTAGTCATCACTTACCATCAAGTGTCTAAGAAGTAAGAAACGTCAAAATAAAACTCACGCAATCGCTCAAAAAAAGAAATTTATATTATTAAAAAGCACATTATCCAGTTCTATCGCATCCATCGATCTATGGCAGATAGGGATCTATGAACTAAGGGCCAGTGCCAAGTTACGATCGCTCGCCATAGATCGGTCTTATTATGCTTTCCTAACTTCGACGCACGCGCATAAAGATGTGCGTTTAAAGCGAAAACTGCTCATTGTTAAAAGAAATGTGGTGGAGTTAATTTTTATAGGTTCCGAAAAGGTTATTGGTAATCGCAACCACCTAGCTAAAGTAAAAGCTTTTTTTAGCTGAAATAAAATTCTGAAGAGTGTGAGTTTTATAATTATACTAGCGGTCCCAGCGAAGTTCGTCCCCGGCCCCGAGATTTTAATAGTTATTATCATATTCCGGACGGTGACGATTACAGTAAAGTAAGAATCATTAAAATCGGTGAAGTCGCTCGATTTTCTTGTTTTTTTCTGTCATATGAACCTCACCAGACCATATAAAACACAACAACAAAAAGATTCAGCGAAATCGGTCCAGCCGTGCATGCGTGATTTCGTGACCAAGGGACAAAAGGAATCATTTGTATAGAGATGTACCTATTTTTTTAATTATTAAGTTAGACATTTTTTTACGACGGCAACTACCTATCTAAACTAAAGTACAAAATTTATATGTTTATTAAAAATCATGTTTTGTCCTCTTGTGAATTACTATTTTAACTATTTTTTTTGTTTTTTTACATATTTTCCCTGGATTTACATTTTTTTTTGTAATATTGGATACCCATCACATACATTGCTCTAATCTAAAAACAAGTAGCCAATGTACTTGCTTTATGGAAATCAGACACAACGATAGACCCAGAACACCCAGACTCGAGAAAATATAGAAAATTATGATTTCCCGACCAGGCAGACATTGACCCGACCGGGTATCGAACCCGGAATCTCGGAGCGGCGACGCCTTGAACTACTACTTGGCGGGCTAACTTAATGTTCCGTAAGATAATTTAAACTGCATATAAAAGTAAAACTATTCTAATATTATAAATCTGAAGAGTTTGTTTGTTTGAACGCGCTTATCTCAGGAACTACTGAATCGATTTGAAAAATATTTTTAGTGTTAGATAGCTTATTTATCGAGGAAGGCTTTTTACCAAAGTACATCACGCTGCGACGGGAGGGGAGGTAGCAAACTCAAAACGCGCGGACGAAGTCGCGGGGAACCGCTAGTTACTTTATAAAACTACCTACATCATCACTATCTATATTGTAAATACATACTTCCTTTAAAATATTCATAACACACAAAAAAAACCCTCCACGATCAACTAACTTTATAATCATTCTCTTAAAAACTTATTTAACAATTTACTTACTAGTTTTTGTTACATAAAAGCAGATGAGATACATTTTTATAATGCTATTATACAAATTTCCGTGTTACCATATCACAATTATGGTATCAAGTAGTTTCCACTTTATTAAAACTATCAAGATTATATAGAGGATGACTCTGGGCTGGCTTACAACGTAGCTTTGCAAGTATTAAAAGCAACTTAGAAAAAAAGGAAACAATTTCTTTTAAAAGTTTCGGATGTAGTTAAAAGCAGTGCCTATTCTTTTAAAGCCATGTACTTTTCTCATTTAATAAACTACCCAATTCTTGCATTAAAATGCGAGAATGAGAATGCCATAAGGCATTAAGTCCGCCAATTTTGAATTTACAGGGCAATAAAGTTAGTAAAATAAAATACAGTTACCATTACAATGCTTAGTTTCCATATAAATTTTATCAGACATTAAAAAACAGTTGAGCTGTATGGTAACATATCTTATGACGTTGTTTTAAGGACAGTCATTTATTATCATTAAAAATAACAACGCATATTTATAATTAAAAATATACATATATATATAAAATATCCTTTGGACATTTCCACACATCGCCATCTAGTCCCAAAGTAAGCTACTCAAAGCTTGTGTTATGGGTGCCAGACAACGGATATAATACTTAAATACTTTTTGTTTGTAAATACATACATGATATACACAGAAAACACCCAGACCAATACAAACAGACAAGTTCATGCACACAAATGTTTGTATTGTGCGGGGATCGAACCCGCACCCGCTGCGTAGTAGGCGATTTCTCGACCACTACACCATACGGGTCGTCAAATAATTATTTATCTTTTTGATATAAGTTTAACATTAATGTAAAGAAGATTTATTGAAATTGCTTTTTTTCCTCCTGTTGGTCATTACAAAGCTAATGACATTAATTAAATCACCTATGGCCAGATGAAAAAAAAAAAAAAAACAGCTGTCAAGCAATACAGCTTATTTTTGTTGTAATTAAATTTAATAGTTAAGACTCATTAATTAGGTCTAAAAGCAATATAATTCAATAGTGCTAACACGAAATAATAAACACAAGTGCAGGCAACGTACCAAATTGACGAAATACCATACGAAAAACTGCCAACGGTCGCCGGTCAAAGTGCAACGGATAACTACTTAAACCAGGGGAGTACTGTTTCTAATTAATTTGTAAACCTATTTGTCGCATTTTAAACGCTAATTAATACTTGAAGTGCAATTAAAGTTCGCAAATTGTAACAATATTTGACACTTTGAGGTTATATGTTTTTACGCAAGTCATCTGACCAACCTGGGGTCGAGTGAGTGCTGTTTGCTGTTGCTTACTGCTGTAAATACAACATCATAAACTGCACAAGCCTCACTACGGTGAGATACGTCAAACCTCATAACACTTCGGTTCTGTTGTGCCTCTCTTTACTTGACGTATATGTGGAAGTAAAGTTGAAGATAACAACCTTATGCCGCATACAAATCACTCGTATACACTAATCAGGCATACTCTTCACTAACTACACCCACATACATTGCAGTAGTAAGCATAAAAGCATAGCAGTGATAGTCTAGACCTAGGTAGTTAGTTGGCTATTTGTGTTTGTTCCTAAAATTGTTTATTTATTGGTAAACATAGTTATATTTAAACTCAATGAATCATATTAAATAGCCTGAAACTATATAAAAAATCAAATATTTCTTTAACTTAGAGATTAATATAATAATTCCCATTGCTGTAACTTATGTAACTTATTTACATACATGTATGTTTAATTTAAATGTTTTTTTAACTCAAATAGCTCAGTACTGACCCAAACATCATAACATCTGTTGTACACTCTGTTTATAAAAATTCCAGGTGACCCTCAACCTATCTAATCAATAAAAATGACCACCCGGACTGGAGCCATAACCCGCAAAATGACTGCCCGAGAAACTGAACTAAAACTCAGAAGGGCACTTGATGAATTAAAGGAGTCAAGGACTTCCTGTGAGGAATTGCTCAGAGAAAGAGATGAGTATGAGGAGGTAATAAAGACCAACATCGAACACACCTCTCAACTCAGAAAAGAAATGGCTGAACTGCATGTCCGCCTGCTGGAGGTCACCGAGCATCGAGACCAGCTTCTCAACACAGTCAGCACCTTCGACCAGTGCAGCAGCATTTTTGAGCAGACACTTATGCGCAATAATGACCTGGAAAGTGAGCTACGGGATGCCAATAGAACTATTCTGCACTTGGAAGAAGAGAAGAAAGATCAAGCTCATATCCAAACCTTGAACCTGTATGAGGAGCTGATTGGTACCCCCGGTGGTCGGTCTGTGGTCACCAATCCAGACTTAAATTGTAGTTTACACCAAACTCTAAACAAAACTGCTCATATTAAATTGTCAGGTAGAAATAGGGTTAAAAAATTTATAAAACTTAGTAAATTTATAAAGAAAACTAAAATTCTTGTCAAGAAAAATAAACGTTTTTTCAAAAATATTGAACTTAGAAAGGAAAAGTTAGATTTATTAGACAGTCTGGAAATATATCAAAATAAGTTACATGAAAGTAGGTCACAATGTGAACAAACTGTTGAGCGATTGCAGACTGACATCTCCAGGTTGCAGGAGTCATTGCATTCCATGACAATTAAATATAACTCTTCCCAGGAACAAATATCAGAACATATCCTGGCTGCAAATAAACTTCTGAAATTAAACACACCTAACTCTGATTTTAATTCACTCCCAAACATAAATCTAAACTCCGTACAAGACCTCAATCAGCAAGGGGATGACAGTTTACAGTTGCAATCACAAAATCTTAATTATAATTGTTCATCAAAAAAAAACAATAATGAATGCAACAATGTTATTGTTTTTTCAGACAGATTAGGAATTGGTTATGGCTCCTTATTGAATAAAAACCTTAAATGTAATATTGTAAACAATTGTATGCCTGATGCATCACTAGATCAAATAGTCATTAATATTCAAAATAGTAATTTAAATTCAAGTTCAATACTTGTGTTAATGTTAGGAAATAGTAAAAATTTAAGTAAAAAAAATCTGTTAAAAAATTATTCAATATTGTTAAATTTAAATGTACATAAAATAATCATTTGTGCAATTCCATTCTCAAAAAATCATACGACACAGGAAAATAACTGTATTCATGTATTGAATACTTTATTATTTAATTTAATCCAACGTCATAGTGACAAATTTGTGTTTTTTGACACAAATAAATTTACTAATAACTCATTTTTGCTGACTGGCGGCTCTATACACCTGCCATATAGAATCAAAAAACTAATTGCTAATTTGTTAGCATATAACATTAATTGCATAATTAACAAAACCATATCACATGGTTATCAACTTGTAAGTAATAATAGTAATGTTGATGTTATCAACCAGACAACCTCTGAGGCTTTAAACTAAGAGGGCAGACAAAGGCCAGGTCTAGTTTTAATGTTGTTCACCAAAATATACAAGGCCTGGCTGGCAAAGAGCTTGAACTATCATTAGTTCTACACGATTTAAGTGTTCATGTAATGTGTGTAACAGAGCATTGGTATAGAAAATGTGAAATAATGATTAGTATTGAAAACTATACAGTCGGTAGTTCGTTTTCAAGAGAGACCACAACTAGAGGGGGGTCGCTCATACTTATAAATAATGAATTAAATTGTAAAGATCGCAGGGACATTGTGTCACTCTCTTTAGAACGTACTATCGAATTAGCGTGTATTGAGCTCGAACATTATATAATTTTATCTGTGTATAGCCCCCCCGACGCTACTTACCAACTTTTTGAACCAATTATGGAATCAGCGCTAGAAAAGGTTTCAAAATCTAATAAGAAAATAATAGTATGTGGAGATTTTAACTTTGATATTTTAAAGGAATGGAATAGCGCCATTCGATTTCTTAATCTTTTCAAATCTTTTAATTTAAAAAATCTCTTTTGTGAACCCACAAGGGTAACTCCCACCACGGCCACTTGCTTAGATAATATTTTTTGTGACAAAAACGCAAGTGTCATTGATAAAGGTATTTTAATTGGCCTCAGTTCTGATCATAGAGGTCAAAAAGTTTTATTTGAACACAATCATACCGCAAGTTTACCTGTGGAAACTATGTATAGGCCTGTCACAGAAAATAGGTTAGATAGATTTAGGGATACAATTAACGATACACTATATTCAGTGAAACAAAATACTAGTGATAGTGTAGATAAACAATATGAAGACCTTTTTAACTTAATTAAAAACGAATTTAATGAAATATTTCCCATAAAAAAGACTAAATCAAATAAGGTCCAATGTCAATTTAATAATTGGGCCACGCCGGGAATTCATAAAAGTAGGATTAAATTATATGAATTATATAGTCTACGAGAAAACTCTCAAGACCAAAACTTTATTGAATATGTTAGAAATTATTCAAAAATATTTAAAAAAGTTTGTGCTACAGCAAAATCCCATTACCTTCGTAGAATAGTCTCTAGCTCCAAAAATAAAGCAAAAGCTACATGGAGCATCATAAATAAAGAAACTTGTAAAAATAAATTGAGAGATGGTAAATTTGCATTAAAAATCAATGATAAAACAATAAATTCAAATTTAGAGGTTGCAACTGCTTTTGAATCGTTTTTTTCACATATTGCACCAACAACAACGAAAGAACTTGCTTCTTCTTCAGTAATAGCCGAATCTATTCTAAAACTTAATGTCAGTGAATGTAATTCTCAACTGCACTTTAGGCATGTAGGACCTGAAGTAATAATAAAAACATTTCGAGAGTTAAATATGAAAAAAACGGAGGATCTTTGGGGACTATCTGTGCATATTATTAAGTCAATTATTAACATAATAGCCCCTCAACTAGCATTAATTTTTAACAAGTGTATTGATGACGGCCAGTTTCCTTGTTTAATGAAGATTAGTAAAATAATACCGCTTTTCAAAGCGGGTGACAAAAGTGACCCCTCAAACTTCCGGCCAATATCGATTCTGCCAGTCCTGAGTAAAATATATGAAAAGATTATATTCAATCAAATTTTAGCACACTTTTCATCGAACAAGTTATTACATAACAAACAATTCGGTTTTACTAAAGGAAGAAGCACCACGGATGCAGGAGTTGCTCTTTTAACACATATATTCGATGCTTATGATAATAGGCATGATGCTTTAGGGATTTTCTGTGATCTATCGAAAGCGTTTGATTGTGTGGATCATGAAACATTACTTAAAAAAATATGTCACTATGGGGCATCATTGAACTCGTTAAATTTAATTAATTCATATCTTTCAGGTAGAATGCAAAAAGTGTGTATAAACGGAACTGAGTCTTCTGGAGCACCTCTAACAATGGGTGTGCCCCAAGGATCTATATTAGGACCTCTTTTATTTTTAATATATATAAATGACCTCCCGCATTTTGTAGGGAATATTTGTGATATAGTATTGTTTGCTGATGATACTTCACTTATATTTAAAATTCCAAGAGGTGAAGGAAATTTTGACGATGTAAATAATACTCTTTCACAAGTATTACATTGGTTTACTGTTAACAATCTTCTTCTTAATGGAAGTAAAACTAAATGTGTAAAGTTTACGATGCCTAATGTCCGACAGGCATCAACTCAGGTTAAGATAAAAGACAAACCGCTTGATACTATTGATTCCACAACATTCTTGGGAATCACTTTAGACTCCAAACTACAATGGGGTCCTCATATAGAGGCCTTGTCAGGGAAACTAAGCTCAGCTGCTTTTGCTGTAAGGAAGATACGACGTTTAACTGATGTAGAAACAGCTAGGTTAGTTTATTTTAGTTATTTCCATAGCTTGATGTCCTACGGCATTTTACTGTGGGGCGCGGCTGCTGATGTAGAGACAATTTTTGTGTTACAAAAAAGAGCCGTGCGAGCTATTTATAATCTTAAACCTCAAGATTCCTTACGAGAGGTGTTTAAAAAAATTAGAATATTAACTCTAGCCTCTCAGTATATTTACGAAAATTTAATGTATGTACGGAAAAATTTTCATTTATTCACGAAAAATAGTGACATACACAAATATAATACTAGAAATAAGGATAAGCTTGCTATTCCACAATTTAGGCTTCGAAAGGTTGGTAATTCTTTCATGGGGAAAGGTATAAAATTTTTCAATAAACTACCAGAACACATTATTAACTTACCGGTTAATAAATTTAAAACTGTTATTAAAGAAACCCTTATGACGAAAGGGTATTATAAAGTAGATGATTATTTAAATGATAATAATGTATGGACTTGCATGATCACTACAAACATTGTAAACCTTTTGAAAAGAGGCATTGACAATAGTGACTGAGTTTCTTGCGCAGCTTCTTCTCAGCACTAGCCCACAATTGTCCCGAAGCTGTGGTAGGGTTTATATTGGGACGTGTAAAAGTGCCCCCAGAGGGCCTATTTGCATAAATAAATGACTTTTATGACTTTTATGACTTTTATTAATTTTCAATTAACAAAACTATATTTGTTTTAAACTGCATTCCTTACTAAAGCTATGACTGGTAGAGAATGCCATATGGCGGTAAGTCCAAATTTTGGAAATATTTTTGGTTGTGCAATAAAGTATTTAAAAAAAATGGCACCAATGCAAGCGCCATGATCACGGTGTAACTTCACATGGTAGGAATCCCGTATCTAAAACTATCCAAACTAAATTATAATTACATTTTTGTTTTTATAGTGTTTTCTCACTATACAAACTTAATTATATAAATTGCACTTGTAAAAAGGCATACGCCCGGATAGCGTAAGAAACAGGGTTCGATTCCTCGTCTGTTACACAGCCAAAGTTGCATTTTACAAGTGCAGTTTATATTACTAAGGGCTGATTTTTCAATAGTCAGATAAGAAATATTCGTCAAACAAAATACAGTACGGCTAATTTGAAAAAGTCACCCAATTGTCAGTAATCATAGGTACCTGTCATCCTTTAAAATCTGTCAATTTATAATTTACTAGCGGTCCCCCGCGACTTCGTCCGCGCGTTTTGAGTTTGCTTCCTCCCCTCCCGTCGCAGCGTGAAGTTTTATATCCTAAAGCCTTTCTCAATAAATAAGCTATCTAACACAGTCATATTTTTTCAAATCAGTTCAGCAGTTCCTGAGATAAGCGCGTTCAAACCAACAAACTCAGCTTTATAATATAATTAGCGCAAGCGCACGTTGTACTTAAGCTGCGAACATTATTTTGGTGCGGAGTTATGTTAAAACTGTGATAGCTCCTAAGATATTTATTGGAATCAAATGATATAAAGAGCAACTTTGTTCTAAATGAAATGCTCGTGATGATGAATGTATTTATTTTGATAAGAATAAATACCTGTGTGTATAATACACCTCTAAAAATGATGCATTATTTTTTTACAAATTTATTAACTTAAAAAAGGTTGTAGTAAGTCAACCATAAAAGATAGACATATGCTGTCGCGGACTTTATTATAGAACTTTTAATGTTGAACAATCCTGTCATACATGATTTTTGTGTAACTTAAGCGGTTTCCGCAGCGTATGCAGCGGAAGCTCTCAAAAGGAATATCTTTCTCCCGTTTTCGCAACATTTTTCATATCTGCTGTGGTCTTATGAGTCGTATCTTTATGTTATATAGCCTAAAGCCTTCCTCGATAAATGGACTATCCAACGTAAAAAAAATTTTTCAAATCGGGCCAGTAGTTTTTGAGATTAGCGCGTTCAAACAAACAAACAAACAAACAAACTCTTCAGCTTTATAATATTAGTATAGATCAGTCTGATAAGTTTTATCTGACCATTGAAAAATCGGCCCTAAGTAAATTAGTCAAGAATTGTATACCTGTATACCTTATAAGCGGTTAATAAAACAAATACCTTAGGCAATGTGTTTGAAGCTCGGCAGGTGTGCAACGGTTAGATTAGACCTAGAAGTTGTCTATCACTCAGCCTGATGGAACGATAGCCCTAATGTTAGCCACAGGATATCGCAACGCCATCTGTCGGTCAGTTTATTGATAGAATATTATAGTGAAATGTTTTTTTATCAAATATAATGTAATTTGTCTTAATTTATAATAGTCCCCCTAGCCGATTTCGACTACGGTGGCCAGTCACAATGACTAACCGACTGCGCGGGACATATTATAGTGCACAAGTGTGTGCGCAAACACAGGTGCACTCTCTTCCTTTCACTCTCATATCCCGATGGGACAGCAATCTGACACGATCGGAGAGAGTTAAGGCGTAGCACCAACGGCTTTACGTGCTTTTCCGAGGCACGGGGGTGAAACACCGCCAACTTCCAAACTCCGAGCTACCCTAAGAATTTCTGAACAGAAAAACTCAGGTATATATTTTGGCCCGACCCGGGGATCGAACCCGGAACCTCTGGCGCAGCCGTCGCTTTAAAGTGCGACCCTCCTACCGCTGCGCCACCGAGGCAGTTAATTTATTATGCACATAATACCCCTTCCTAAAAGCTCAATATTTCTTTACCCAAAGGTTGTCTGGAAGAGATCGCTTATAGCGATAAGACCGCCTCAATTGTACATTTTCAACATAAATTTTTTTTTTACACTTAATTTGTAATTAACCTTTTTGGTGTGCAATAAAAAGTTAACTTAGCTTATCTTATCTTAATGTACGTGAAAAGTAATATATGTAAGCTATATGCCAATGTAGTTAATAAAATTTTGCATCTATTTCGTAGGGCATAACAATATGGATAAGGCCCTATTATAACAAAGTCAGATAAGGAATATTCGTCAAATAAAATACAAAACGCCTAATTTGAAAACGTTTCCTATTTGTCAGCAATCATTTATGTTAATATTACTTTAAAATGTGCCATTTTATACTTATTTAGGCCCGATTTTACCACCGTCAGAAAAATAATATTCATCGAATAAAATACAATACGCCAATTTGAAAACGTTACTTATTGGTCAGCAATCATAGACACAGTCTGGCCATAAATACTGTTAAAAATAAAAATAAGAAAGATATTACATGTGACCGCGTGTGGGGGGTGCTTGAATAATAAACACGTAGTATAAATCTCCAGGTTCTTCTCCAATAGTTTTATTCCAACAAAATAGCACAAAGATAGGGCACAAAGTGAGAGAAAGTACAAAATAGAGACTTTATTCTGGCATGAAGCTCGCTTTTTATAAATCAAAACCCTGAACAACAGTAAAAAACAGTGGGGACGACATCCGTTTCCATATCCGAACATTTACTAAAATATTTAGTTGTAGAGATAAACAATCTGCTAATTAAATATGTAAATTCATTAATTATTTAGTTATTATTTGTACTGAATTTAGTTAGCCTTTTAGATTATTATTTTAATAGTTACAATTTTTCAAATAAATCTAACCTCCACCAACCAATCAGAGTCAACTTCCTTTTGGCGCAAAATGAACATTTGTTATACGGCAGATATAAAAATCTAATAAGTGTCACAATAATATTGAAATAATTATTATACAATTACTTAAATACAATTATAATAATTAAATCACTAAAAGATTAATCCAAGTTATTCTAATATCATAGCCGAATGTCATTCAACATGGTGGACACTTCCGACATTTACGTTAATCATAATATTTCAAATCTAGATAGGCATATGAATTGTAATGTATTGAACATATTTTGACGAAGAGAATGTGTAATTTAGTGAATACACTGGAATTCCATAAGTCACACGCAGTGAGTATGTGGTTTAGTGCTGAAGTATACTATTACACATAAAATTATTATCCCTTTGGAATAGAACGACAAAAGCGAGATGTCACTAGCAGCAAACTGTGTGATAAAAAGAGATGGGTAGCAGAACCATTTTTGTCAGATGTCAAACAGTTGACCGCCCTGCAGAAGCTCGCTGAAAATTACGTGCATTTGATTTTTTATATTTAAAAGTGAAATTGTGTATATTTTGGAGAAATAATGCGTCTGAAACATGGTGACTTGATCGGTGATTGATTGTTATGCATTACAACGGCATAACCCCAACAAATAATCATTTAACAGGTAGATTAGTCCAAATGAAGCCTCTTAATATACGACTTATATTTACCAATGCGCTTCAAATTTAAAGTACGCAGTTTGATTATTCTATTCTACAAACGTTAATTTACTTAAAAAATAAAGACAGAATAACACAGGGAATGTATATCGACGAATATTTTGTATACTGAAATAACATTTAGTTTTACACTAGAGCTGCATGTTCAATATTTTGTGTCGACTGTTTATCATGCAGTAAACTACTATATTTAACTTAGGAACATTGTTATAAATCACCTGATCAAAAGGTTATCTCATTTAAAGCTACAAATGTTACTTACTAATGTTAGTTACTGACATCTTAACTTATCTCGGTTTCGTTTGACAGCTTTTACTTGTCCTTCTATTCCGATAGGAATTTAATTTTATGCTATTACAGAACTAAGTAAATATGTGGGGCAGACTAGGATCGGGAATCGTCGTGTAACACTCGGTCATCCTGCAACCACCGTGTCCCACGGTGCTCTGGTGTTTTGGAGTCTGCGTTGTTGGTGTGCTGAAAATGAGAAGAAGCAGAATCAACAAATACACTGAAAACTTGCAAGAAATTTGTTTGATGAACATGGTAATAATTTGTTTTGATGGTTACGGTTGTGTTCGGATACTTTGTATTACAAAGAAAAATTTCTAGTAAGGAAATTTCAGCATGTGTAATAAATTCTAAAGGGGTATTAGCACACACCAGTTACACAGACATAACTTCACGTAAGTCACACACACTACTTGACCTAGATCACACAGACCATAACTTATGTTCATCACACGCCTTTGCTTTATGTAGCTCACACAGCAATGCTTTACATAGGTCACACAGGCAATACTTTATGTTGCTCTCACAGCATTGCACGTAGTTCAAACAGATATTACTTCACGTAGGCCACACAGATACTGCTTCTCACACAGACAATTTACGTAGTTCACACAGCATTGCTCTACGTAGTTCACACAGTACTTCACGTAGGCCACACAGATACTGCTTCTCAGACAGACAATTTACGTAGCTCACACAGCATTGCTCTACGTAGTTCACACAGTACTTCACGTAGGCCATACAGATACTGCTTCTCAGACAGACAATTTACGTAGCTCACACAGCATTGCTCTACGTAGTTCACACAGTACTTCACGTAGGCCACACAAATACTGCTTCTCACACAGACAACTTACGTAGCTCACACAACATTGCACTACGTAGTTCACACAGCATTGCTCTACGTAGTTCACACAGTACGTCACGTAGGCCACACAGATACTGCTGCTCACAGACATATTTTATGTAGGTCACACAGATCATTTTCCGTATGTGACACAGATATCAGTTTACTTAGGTCACACAAAGTTTACGTAGATAACATAGCCAACGTTTTATTCCGGAATATTTGAAATACTGTAGTTAATACTAATATAAGTACTCCTATAAATTAAACTACTATTACTTCTGCTCCAATATAAATGTTTATACCCTAATATCAATGTTATCTTGTTTAAGGTTGAAGAAAGAAAAACTTCTCAACGGTGGAAAAAAGAAACCTGAACCGTCGATTCCTCATTAAACAACTATTTATTTATTGCATAATGTTGTATATTTTTCATACTGCAATAAAAAAATATATTATATGCGTGGTTTTACTTACAGTTAAATAAAATCGGTTGTAAACGGTACTCATAATATATAGTACAAAAAGTTATCGTTTCACCCAGAACGACGGTATTAGGTTTAACAATTCATCACTAATTACCCCCTTTTACACGTCCTAACAAAAGTATAATCACCGTTCGAAATAATAACCATAATAAGTTGCTCAAATAACTTTCGTCTAGATTGATTGGATTATCTCTGTCTACCTCCCCGTCACTAAGCTTTCACCAAAAATAATTACCTAGGTTATTGGTTGCCCACATATCAGCGCGATCGTAATGAATGCGTTATTTTCGAGCAAACGTTGTCTATGTATAAAACTATGTGTGATCCACCTAGCGATTGCGTGTTAGCATCTCGAAAGCTCCGCATTGCACTGGTCGATGGCAAATTTTAGTATATAATGGTTTGACCTATTTAGTCTAAGTACGTCACTTAGGAGTAAACATAATGCGACTCACCTTGAGGTGGCTGAAGCGGCTGATGCGTTGAACTGGACGCTGCGAACCATCAAGCGATGCATACGTGGTCGCTGGAGCGCTGCGCTGGTTGGTGTCACGTCGTTGAGTACGGCAGTCTCCAAGTTGATTTTCGCAATGCCGTCGTGGTTTCTACTTGCAGTTTTCGAGCAATGACAAATAGAATAGTATCCACAGAGTTCACGCAGCTGGTTGATTTTTAGCAGTCAATTGGTGATGTTACACGTACTTTCTTCTCGATGAAATTTGGGGATGGCTCCCGCGTCAGAACGAATTACTCGATGATGCCTTTCTCTCTGGTCTTCTAAATCTTAGCAGTCTTCTTGGTCCATTAATGTTCCTTGGTCAGAGCCGGCAGCGTTAGGCCCGTTATTCTCGCACATCCCACTTCTGAGATGTGACCGCGTGAAAGTACAATATAGAGACTTTATTCTGGCATGAAGCTCGCTTTTATATAAATCAAAACCCTGAACAACAGTAAAAAACAGTGGGGACGACAGTCGGATAAATCTTATACGACGTTGGTAAAATCGGCCCTAAGATATTTTGAATCTATTGGTTAGCGACATAAAGGAACAAGTTAAAGTGGCTTA
This sequence comes from Pyrausta purpuralis, assembly GCA_963924145.1. Classification (NCBI taxonomy): domain Eukaryota; kingdom Metazoa; phylum Arthropoda; class Insecta; order Lepidoptera; family Crambidae; genus Pyrausta; species Pyrausta purpuralis. The sequence continues at coordinate 19,495,392 of OZ001658.1, forward strand.
TTAAATTAAATTATAGCAATATTAATCATAATTACAGCGTAGTTAAGGATAGAACCAAATGCGTCCTAATGAGGGCTCAATTACTATCAATTATTTGTTGCAGTAGAAAACGTTGGGGGAGGTCTTTATTCAGCAATGGACGTGCTTTGGCTAAAATTATGGTGCGATGATTGATTCATAAGGTGTCTTGTTCCAATATTTATTTGGCAAGCAGTATCAAGACAGTTTTCAGCAGTGAGTCTGGACTCACTGCTGAAAACTTTTTTGATACTGCTAGATACTGATAGATAGATATTTATAACGACTGATAAAGCTTAATATTAAGAGTAAAATTTCATTTAAATCCAGTGGATTTTCCTTCCGTTAAACTTATGAACCCTTCCATTTTTTAAAACAAATCACATACATTGTTCTGATCACAAAGAAAGTAGCCAACGAACTTGTGTTATGGAAATCAGACACATCGGCGGTACCACAACACCCAGACCCGAGACAATAGAGAAAAAATTGATTTCTACATGAACCCGACCGGGAATCGAACCCGGGACCTCGGAGAGGCGACGCCTTGAAACTCAGCGTGTTTAGCCACTACACCACGGAGGTTGTCAATATATTAATACTCATTACTTTAACCTAGTTTATAACATAAAATAAATAACTACCTCAAGTATCAAAACAAAAACTGACAGTCCATTAAACAAAACACAGGGTGGCAAGCTGTCTAGGAGTTCTAAAATTGCATATTTTACATAATTAATGTATGTAACAAGTTACTGTACTATCCGTATAAGGAAGCAGTGGCTTTTCTAAAGCAACCTCTAGTTTATTTTTATTCCCTCAAGGTGTTTATCGTTGGTCCATTAACTCCATGTATCTACTACTCTTGTCAACTAGCTTTGACTACTTTATACGATATGCCAGGGGTCGAGAACATTTTATGAGAAATTTCTGTAATATTATGAAAATTATTCAAGTTTTAATACGATGACAAGAACCTCCAATCGTTATTTATAAAACGTAAGTATTTTTTGTTTAATCTATCTCTATTTTTAAAAAACGTATTTGTACGTACGTACGTACGTACATATCATCAAGCTTAGTAAAAAGAAAAATTGACGTGTTTTAAATTAGTTATTTAGCGATCTTGTACGCCGTTTCTCTCTGTATTTTTAGACACTAGTGTACGACAAGCTTAATTAATAATTAACATTAACTATAGGTATTTAAAAATGTATTGAAGGAAATGGCCGGCTCCTCCATATATTATTTGCCCCCCAAAAAAAAATTCGACAGACTAAAAGTTAATTAATAGGAATTCGTTTTTTAATATTTTTTCTGAATATATAATAAATGTATCCGTAGATAGCAGGGTTTTCAAGGGTAACGAAATTAACTATTTATAGAGTCCATCTCTTCCTCACCGTCTAGGGCCCTAATTTATTGTTGTAGCAAATTAAAATGGGATAGATTTTTGACGTTTGACCCATACTAGAAGTATCAAGAATTGTTAGCAGAATTAGAATGTTCTTAACACTCACATTGTCATATTTTATATTCATAAAGATGAAAAAAACAATTGCGCACGGGCGGGACTTGAACCAGCAACCTTTTGGCAAACCGGGCCAAACGCTCTTACCAATTGAGTTACCGTGCTGTTAGTCCGACCCTGCGAAATTTGTGGTTTCTTATGAAAACGTCAATTGCGTGACGCTTAGCGCCATCTAGCCGTCTGTTTATGAAACAGATGGCCCAAGCAGTTATTCTTTACAGAATAAATTCAACTTGGAAATTGATGTCGCTCTGCTATCTAATGCTTTAGAATGTTTTTAACACTCACAGTGTCATATTTTATATTCATAAAGATGAAATAAGAAACCAAAAATTTGCGCACGGGCGGGACTTGAACCAGCATCCTTTTTGTAGACCGAGCCAAACGCTCTTACCAATTGAGCTACCGTGCTGTCAGTTCAACCCTGCGAAATTTGTGGTTTCTTATGAAGACGTCAATTGCGTGACGCTTAGTGCCATCTAGCCGTCTGTTTATGAAACAGATAGTCCAAGCAGTTATTCTTTACAGAATAAATTCAACTTGGAAATTGATGTCGCTTCGCTATCTAATGCTTTAGAATGTTTGTAACACTCACAGTGTCATTGTTAGCAGAATTGACCTGTAAACATTTCCAATAGGCAACAAAGTCACTTTGCCTTTTCTCTACAAAAAAAAAGCAATTGCTAGCGCTTACTTGCAAAAGCTAACTGTCAATTCTATGGCACAATTCATCATTTTGGTAAGTGGATGTCACTTCACTTATAAACGCTATTTTCTACCAAACAAAAAAAAAATGGGGTCATGGAAGTTGCATTAAATCGCTTCATGTTTTATTTTGTGTATTTTCAAACGCCGCTTGATATAAGCAAAGTAAATCTTAAATTATTTTGTTCTCTAATCAAACATGGTACGACTCTAGGGCGACCTGCGGCTGTCTCCTTTTTTCAAACCTGTGTTGTGTTCTGAAATTAATTTCAAATCAAAATTATTCTATTTCAGGTTAGCGACCCCTGACTAGGTAAGCTGTTTTACCCCACTTGTCTACTCAGTTCTAAAATAGAATCCCTTTAATGGTCGGTGTTAGTGTCAAAGAACAGTTGCATGATATTCGTCGTAATGAGAAATGACACGGTGCTTACAAATTGTAAAAAAATACTCATCAATTTTGTATGACGGTTAATAAGTTTCTTTTTTTCTATGTATACGTTGATTAGTTTAGCCTTTATTGGGTAAGATTATAATGGAGACAATTTCTGTAGTACTTTGATGACTAATAGTTAACTAGTACTATGAATAAATACTCGTTTATAAGTTATTCTTTGCAAGGAAAAAGTAATGGGTTGCTAATGGTCATTGGTAGTAATCCCCTTAGCTTATTAGTTTGTGAAGTTATTTTTACCATGTATAAAAGTATTGTTACACAAGGTATGATCATCTGTCAACGTATTGATAAGAGACCAATACTTTTACCATGAGTTTACTCGATAGCGATGAGGGTTTTACTCGCTAGCGATGACATAACTTTTTGTATGGATTTCTGTCTGTGACCGCCAGAGGCGCTGCGCATTTTTTATTAACTTTTATTTACGTCGTTGCTAGCGAGTCGTCAACTCATGGTAACGGTAAACGGTAGAAATTTCGCGCGGTCGGGTCGACAGCATGGTAGCTCAGACTAGCTAGCTAGTATTGGATAGAGCGTTGGCCCGGTTAGCCAGAAAGATGCAGGTTTGAGTCTCTACCGCAATTTTTGGTTCCTTATTTCACCTGATAACCTTTTAAACTTCATTCCCTTTCAGATTTACAAGAGATAATAACCTATTGGATGGTTTAAAGGGCATCGTCCAATTGTTTATTTAAGACGAGAACTCTGCCAACTAATTAAGTAATTAAAGAAATCTAAACGTAACGTAATACATCTCTTTGGCCGCAAAAATATAAAGATAAATCACAGTAATGCCTATTTTAATGTTAGTACCTCTAGTTTGCCTAAAAGAAGCCAACAAGATTAAAACATTTGAAAGAATTTAACACCTTGTTTGCTTAATATCTGTCATGAGCTCACAATTTTAAAATTGATTCGACACAATTGCTTACACCTTGAAACAAAATGGTGGTTACATTAAATAAAAACATGCACTTTACTTAATTGACAGAGTGCATGTAAAGTAATGACATTTGCACAAAAACATACGAACGCTTACAAAAGATATATTTATTTTTAATTTATTTAATAAGTACTTATTGGCTGCACTCTAGTATGATATTATTTCTTGCTTATTATTAACAGAAACAGTTGTAAAAGAAACTGACAATTGACTTCTAATTAATCCGTGAACAAGAGTCAATAAAATTACACCGTTACGCGGCAACAAATTATGTAAATTATTGATGTAACTACAGATGCAGTTTTATTCTGCCAAATGTTCGTTTTCTGGAGAAGGAACAAAAATACAGACACCATTTACATTATTCTCTTTTGCTTAGTTTTTGTTGTAACAATTAAATGGGTTGGCTCTCTCTTTTTTCATTTTAAAAATTTTGACAGGAAGTGCGGCTATGTTGTAACTAAGTGTACCTGTGTATAAACTATTTATAAAATATACTGAAGCACAAGAAAGATAGGGAGAGATTGGAAGCGTTTGAGATGTGGTGCTGGCGGAGGATGGAGAGAATCAGCTGAAGAGGAAACTAATAGAAACAATTGAGAGTAGAAGAGGGAGAATATAAATAAATAAATATTGGAAACCAATTACATACATTGCTTTGATCCCAAAGTAAGTAGCTAATTCACTTGTGTTATGGAAATCAGACACAACGGTGGTACTGTAGAGGTTTCAAGCTACGCGTAAAACCTCTACGTCTCGTTCGTTCGACTCTTCGTATTTCAAATGAAGAAAAACTTTCTTTACAAGTAATTTTTGATAGACGATTGTCATATCGATTGTGAGTCAAACCTTCGTGTGTGATACAGTATTTTTTATATACAAGAATCTTTGTTTAGAATTATAAATAAGTATTATTTAATATTCTAACAGAATAGAAGATTGACTTTAACAAAGTTAAGTAGTTTTATTACTTACATAATAACGTAGGAAGCATAAATCAGATCGTAACACATAAATTCACATTCGTATCTTCAAGATCACATCGACGCTACGCTTTCTTACAGTACCACAACACCTAGACCCGAGACAATACAGAATTTTTTTATTTCTATATTGACCCGACCAGGAATTGAACCCAAGACCTCAGAGCGGCGACGCCTTGAAACCCAGCGTACTTAGCCACAACACCACGGAGGTCGACAGAATGGGACACTTGATACGACACGACAATTTCATCAGAATGATAATAGAATAAAGAGAAAAGACCAAGAATAAGCTATATGCATCATATAAAGCAAAAGTTGAATGTTGCTTCGTATTAAGAGGTCAAGAGAATGGCGGAAAAGCGTAATGAAAAATATTAGATGAGATTATGACTGAAGCACAATCCAAAAAAACACGTTTTTCGCGTGAACTCCATTCAAGATCTACATTCCTAAATTCATATTTTTACAGGCAGTCAAACATTTTTCTGAAATAAATTCAAGCATGACCGAAGCGTTTAAGTAATTAGTTCAAACTCCAAGGTAAAATAACATCTCAATTCAGGGCGATTAGCGAAAACAAAACATGTCTACGTGACTAACTTTTCAATAAAGATAGGCCCGTATTTTTAACCGACTTCAAAAAAGGAGGAGGTTATCAGTTCGACTGTATGTTTTTTTTGTATGTTTGTTACCTCATATCTCAGTAGTTAGTCGATTCAAAAAAAAAATTTTCGCCTACTTAGAGGGTGTACCTTCTAGTTGGTCCCATTGTTGCCGATTTGGGATCTGAAGATGGGATCTTGGTGAAGTCGAAGGAAACCCTCAAATTTTAAAGGCACGTATAGTGTTGTCGTACTAAAATCTTAATGTTGACGTATTGTTACGTCTGATAGTCCACATCTTGTGGGGCTGAGCTGATGGTGGAACTCCTTAACGCTTAGGAGTTCAGTAATTATAATGACAGAACATGTAATAGGTAGTTTGTAGCTTCTTAAAGAACAGAGTCATAAAGTGCAACTTCCCCCCCCCCCCCCCCCCCAGAAATAACTCCAATAGGAAATTGTTTCCCTAAAATGGATTCCTTTCCTTTCAATGTTCAAGAGTTTATTTAAGACTTTTTAGTGCATTTTGGTTTTGAAGTCGGTTTTTACTTTTTTAATGCGTATGGAGCTTAAAGGTCGGCGCCGACTTATCAACCCGGAACGGGAACAGCACCAACGAGGCGTCAACCATACGGAAGCGCGTTACGTAAAGGCAACGCCTCGGATGGGATCGGCACCGGATAGCAAACGCCTCGCCTCGGATCGTGTTTGCTAAAACTTATGACAGTTCTTCATGTGAATGACAGCCTGTTTGACAGGGTGGAGGGATAGTCGTCAACTAGCGGGCGGTACGCCCAAAGGGCGTTACAACGCATGCGCCGCTGGTCGAGAGTGGGTCCCGAGTTGGTCTCGATCCGAGGTGATGACCTTACGAAGCTGATAGATGTGCGTTTTAGTATAAAGTTTCATACAAAGAATACTGAACGCCTCGAGTTGATACGGTGCTGTCACCGTGACGTTTGTATAGATGTGATACAACCTTGATAGCTATTTGACGTTTGTTATAGTCAATATTAGGTAATGTATGCCATCTAGTATTGCTTTTATTTTCTCTGCAAACATTTTTTTTATTGTGTGATGTATGTGTATTTTTTAGTGATAGCCATCATCAAAACAAGGAAACATCACTTGGAAGAATTCGGGTGCTAAACATTTTTTTTTTAAATATTCAATTTGTTTCATCTGAGATTCACAAAAAAATCGACAAGTAGGTCCATGCATTGTCTTTCCGCGAGATCTCATACCCTGAACCACACCCGAATATCTAGTGATTTCTCCGAACCCGCAAAACGCATGCAATTAATATTAATACCTCACAATGGTTCCGCTACTTTTTATAGCGTGGTTTGCTGGTACAGTTAGCCACAAAAGTACCATAACATTTTACTCGCACCTCGTGCTAGTAACTTGTTATCAAAGATAATTAATTTTGTGTTAATTTTAATGCGTTGTGCTAAATTAATCTTATTTTTAGGGTTCCGCAGCCGAATGGCAAAAAACGGCACGTTGGCACGCAACCCGAGTGCGCGAGTCCGACTCGCATTTGGCAGGTTTATTAATGAAATAATCAAAGCTGATGGATTCATTTAGATTTTATAAAACTTCTTCATATACACCTGTTGCCATGTTTCAGATAATGAAACAAATACTACCAGAACATAGAATATACCTTTTTAATTGTATTTAAAAATAAGTACAGTGGACAGCACATCAGGTGACCCACATTTGTTGCAAACTAACCCTTATTACAACTGCATAAGATACCGCTGTGTTTACCTTAACGTGCTGTTGCCCGTACCTGTCCTAAGGTAATAAAGTCAGTTTTAAAAATACACCAGGCATGTTCTCGACTGTACCGATACTAGCGAGGAATATTAATCCCGTAAAAAACAATGTTTATGTTCGAACTGGTAGTATGTTGGACTAAAATTCTACGCGTGACGCTACTAACCATTACATAAAAAAGGTGCCAAAAACGATATAGGAAGTTACAGACCGATTACTTTGTTGTCAAATTTTTCCAAAATTTTTGAAAAGCTTATAGCGAATCGAATGACATCTTTTCTTGATAAATATGAAATATTAAACTCAAATCAATTTGGATTCCGGAAAGGGAAAAATACGACATTAGCAATATTCAAAATTCTCAAACAAGTCTGGACTGATCTAAATGACAAAAAAAGTTGCATCGGCCTTTTTTTGGACTTATCTAAAGCTTTTGACTGTGTGATGCACAATGTACTTCTAAAGAAACTTGAACATGTAGGACTACGTGGTATTGCCCTAAAACTAATGGAATCATATTTGGCAAATAGAATGCAGTCAACGATATTGGATACATATGACAAAAAAACGAAAAGTGTAATAACAGTGCAATCCAATTACGATAAAGTATCCATTGGCGTACCACAGGGCAGTGCACTGGGGCCTTTATTATTTTTAATCTACATCAATGAACTTCCACTGATTATAAATCATTCATGTGTCATGTTTGCTGATGATGCTACATTGTTTATGTCAATAGATCGAGCAAAAAATGATACACTAAAAATTGTAATTAACTGGTTAAAAGCAATAAATTTGACTGTTAATCTAGAGAAAACCAAGTTATTAGAATTTAGAAATTATAGAAATGATCCACTAGAATTATGTATTAAAATTGTCAATAAATTTATAGAAAAAGTGCCTGACATAAAATTCTTAGGTTTAAATATAGATACTCATATGAACTGGAAGGCACATAACGAGATGACAAAAATATTAACTGGTTGTTATGCCTTGTCAATTCTAAGCAGTGTTTCCTCAGAAAATGTAACTAAGAACGCATACTATGGGTACATATATCCTCTATTGACATATGGTGTAATATTCTGGGGCAACTCTGTCAATGTTCAATCGACATTCTTACTTCAAAAGAAATGCCTTCGCGTGATGTACCACATTGACAAATATGAAACTTTACGAAATGTATTTAAAGATTATAAATTTCTGACTTTGACGAGTATCTATATACTTGAAACATGTGTATTTGTAAAGAATAATAAGAATCATTTCTGTGAAAAAAGTAAAATTAAAAAGAATCTTAGATCTCAACATGCTTATGACATTTGTACTTTGAAATCTTTAAGTTATATTTATAACAAGAGTACCTTGATTACAGGAACTCGAGTGTTTAACCATTTGAATAACTATATAAAAGCACTAGAAAACCCGCAATTTAAACGAAAATTGAAAGAATGGTTGATGCACAAAAAAATATACAAAATTCACTACATTAAAAAGGAATCATGGCAACTCCAAGGGGGGTTGACGGGGCGCGGTGATAACGTATTTTTTAAAAAAAATTGCACTCCGGGAGTGCCGGCAGAAGTGAAAACTTGAATATCAACGTTGTGCATTTTTGATTTTTTGGAATAGTTAGGGAATAATTTTGAATGAATTGCTCTTATTATCAATATAAAAGTACTATCATTTTTGTGATAGAATACAATAATAATAATATAATATTTTTATAGAATACAATATTTATTTATTGCGCTATCGTACACAAACGTTACAATTTATATTATATTAAATTACATTAAAAAGTTTATCTCTCAGAAAAATCAACTTACATCCATAATTTCGCCAACCGTCTTACGGTTTTTCGATCAGCCCACGTGTCCTGACGCGAGTTTCACATTTTCCCCCCATCCCACAAAAGTGCTCAACGCCGCTAAAGAAGTTTTCACTTCAAAAACCGTTTTAGGGTAAATAGGTGCTAAACTTGTTGACTTTGAAAATCGATTTAAAAAAAGTTTTAATTAATTACGTATTTTAATACTTATTTTGGTTTTGTTTTTAAAGCAATTTTATGACCCTTTTGGGTCGGACAGGTTTTTTTTTACATATTGTATAAATTTTCTTCCCTTGGACGTCGAGGGCCGAGTCGAATTTATTAAGAGTAAAGTCCGTCGATTTCTCAAAGAAAAAACCGTAACAAAATATTTTATTATTAAGTTTATTATGTATATTTTTATCTACTGTATTTATTACATGTAAGTTTTACTATGTATATAGAATATAAAGTTTGTTGTAGCAGTAATTTAAGTAGGTCTATCTGTCACTATAAATATTAGTTAACTAGCGGTCCCCCGCGACTTCGTCCGCGCGTTTTGAGTTTGCTCCCTCCCCTCCCGTCGCAGCGTCATGTTTAATATACTAAAGCCTTTCTCGATAAATAAGCTATCCAACACAGAAATATTTTTCAAATCGGTCCAGCAGTTCCTGAGATAAGCGCGTTCAAACAAACAAACTCTTCAGCTTTATAATATTTTAGCGCAAGCGCACGTTGTACTTAAGCTGCGAACATTATTTTGGTGCGGAGTTATGTTAAAACGGTGATAGCTCCTAAGATATTTATTGAAATCAAATGATATAAAGGGCAACTTGGTTCTAAATGAAATGCTCGTGATGATGAATGTATTTATTTTGATAAGAATAAATACCTGTGTGTATAATACACCTCTAAAAATAATGCATTATTTTTTTACAAATTTATTAACATAAAAAAGGTTGTAGTAAGTCAACCATAAAAGATAGACATATGCTGTTGCGGATTTTATTATAGAACTCTTAATGCTGAACAATCCTGTCATACATGATTTTTGTGTAACTCAAGCGGTTTCCGCAGCGTATGCAGCGGAAGCTCTCAAAAGGAATATCTTTCTCCCGTTTTCGCAACATTTTTCATTTCTGCTGTGGTCTTATGAGTTGTAGCTTTATGTTATATAGCCTAAAGCCTTCCTCGATAAATGGACTATCCAACGTAAAAAGAATTTTTCAAATCGGGCCAGTAGTTTTTGAGATTAGCGCGTTCAAACAAACAAACAAACAAACAAACAAACTCTTCAGCTTTATAATATTAGTATAGATTGATAAGTTTTTCTTATTGATTTTCTCTGGTAACTTCTTTTTGCTGCACCCTTTGCTATCTCTCTGTATGACGTCCAAGCAAGAGAATTCTTTCAGCATTAAGTCCACTTAAGACAATTATGTATCTGTGCTATTATATCCTATAGTGGTACCAGCAAACCTCGTTTTACCTCCAGCTTCGTCTCACCTCGACCCCGTAGTTTTTATAGTTATTATCCATCATAATAAAAATCATGAAAATCGGTGCACCTATTCTCGAGGTAATAAATATGGTGTAACTAACATAACTTCCTTTAAAGTACAGAGATACCCCGTAACTGCTAAAAGTCGGTTGATAGATGTCTAGGCAGTATTCGTACTTTGCTTTCATCAGAAAAGCTTGATCATAAAAAAATATGTATTTTACTTTACTGCAACACGCATCTAACCTATCAAACCAGGTATTTCGAAATATCAAGCAATTTCACTTCCAAGAACTGTAAAATAATTCTTAACAAATGAAATTAAGTATGTATTTGTACAGTAGCCAGCACATCAAGTTACCCACTTTCGTTGCAAACTGGCCCTTATTACAACTAAATAAAATACCGCAGTGTTTACCTTGACGTGCTGTTGTCCATACATAATACTTTATTTGCATCAGCTCCTAACGATCTAGTAATTTCATTTGCTGTTGACAATTGTCATAATTGTTGTGGTCATAATTGTCACAATAATTAATCGGCATTTTCAAAGTGAGACCTATCGCGTAGCAACAAGAAAAACTTAATGAGCACTAAAATGACACAATTATTATTATGTATGATTAACAAGTACAGTCATCTTCATATCATCGATAAGTACACAAAATTGAACAGAAAAAGCGAAATATTATATAGGGTCTAAGAAAATTAACTGCATTCCTTCTAGGGGCCAATTCTGACCGTCAAATACAACAAGTTTATGTATGGGACCAACATCGTAATCCCAAAAATTGATTTCACTTTCCCATACTAGAGTGCCGATCAGCTGATTCTAGTTTGTATGGAGAAGTCAAAAAAAATCTTGAGTTTTCGATGTTGGTCCCATACAAAAAGTTGTTGTATATAAGGAACAGAATCACTACCGAGAAGGAATGCAGTTGATTTTGTTAAGCCCTGTATATTTCACTATTTGACTACGCAATCGCAAATACTTTATGTTTATTATGTATAGTGTACATTGCAATAAATATAGGATTAAGACTATTTATTGTAATCGACAAAAAAAACTGCATAAAATAAAGGCACTGACAAAAATAAAATCTTTTTTTGTAATCTTTTTTAATAAACTATTTTTCATTTTGTATTTTACCTATTTCTATTTAAGGCGAGTATGTGTGTTGAAGATGATGAATATTTGTATTCCTTAACATAATAATTACACATTATTCAACGTAGTAAAATATGTTAAGGACAATACTACACAATAAATATCTATCTAATGTCAGACTTGATCCACATGACAGCTCTAGAACCCTATATTTGAATCTGAATTTAAATTTGAAACTAATACATGTAATAAAAATCTATCCAAAAGTACATTAACTATAGACTTGAGTTCTCATAAAAGTGAGCTATCTTTTTAACCGACTTCAAAAAAGGAGGAGGTTATCAATTCGACTGTATGTTTTTTTTTTGTACGCTCACTTAGAGGGTGTACCTTCTAGTTGGTCCCATTTTTTCCATTTTGGGATCTGATGATGGGATCTTGGTGTAATCGAGGGACATCAAATTTTAAAGGCACGTATAGTATTTCTTTACTAGAATCTTAATGTTGACGTGTTGTTACGTCTGATATTCAACATCTCGTGGGTCTGAGCTGATGGTGGAACTCCTTAACGCTTAGGAGTTCAGTAATTATAATGACGGAACTTATGATAGGTAATTTGTAGCTTCTTAAAAAATAGCATTATAAGGTGCAACTCCCCCCCCCCCCCCTCTTATGTAATCACTAAAAATGAAGAAATAAAATAAACTTTAAAAAAAGTAAAAACCGCCTTCAAAACCAAAATGCACTAAAAAGTCTGAAATAAACTCTTCGCCATTGAAAGGAAAGGAATCCATTTTAGGCAAACAATTTCTTTTTGGAGTCGGTGCCATCACTTTGACTATCAAGCATCAACTATCACAGCACCGACTCCAAAAAGAAATTGTTTGCCTAAAATGGATTCCTTTCCTTTCAATGGTGAAGAGTTTATTTAAGACTATTTAGTGCATTTTGGTTTTGAAGTCGTTTTTTTTTCAAATCCCTTCCGTGTGGATTTCAATTGATTTTCATTCGAAAATTTGACTTATTAAATGAATATCACACACCATCTTTACGGGAATGATTCAAAAATAGGGCCCCTAGTGCTGTCCTTACGCTAGTGTTGTCTACTGCAATAATACCATAATCAAGCATTACAAAATAAGTATCAGAATTATTAACAAACCGCAACTTTCTTATATTTTAATGAAAGTCAAAACAAACTATCATAATCAACTGACGTTGACTGTACCTACTTTCACATAAAGTAAATATTACTGCCATCAAAAAGCAATCAAACGGCGATCTCATTACAGCTAAATTAATTACCTAATTTCACACATTAATTGTCGCATAAAACCGACAAAGAACCGCAAATTGATTAAAAAGTAAACTTTCTTTTTAAAACTGACAATTAATGTTCGATTGTCTTTTTGTCAGACATGGCTCGATTGAGGAGACGTGATAGGTTAATAAGGTCTTCTTCAAAGCTTGAAACTTTTAATTACTATACCCATTGGCATGTATCGATGAAAACTTGTTAAGCATAAGCGATTTAAATATAAAAAAAAAAGTAAAGTGGTTAGAAATTATAAAATAAGAAATTGTGGACTCTATTCAATGAAACTGTATTCGTGAACTCGTTAATAAAGATTGTTTTCGTGACAGTAACAAATTTCAATATGGAAATCTTATGATAAGTTATTTTTGGATTACTTTACATGAATACAGTTTAACATTACGTTCAGTAAATTCAACAAAAAGCAGGTGTAAAGTAAGTATTACGAAAGTGATTAAGACGAGAATTGATTGTTGAAATATAATTAACAATGTAGAAAAAAAATATCGGTCAACAAAGCCACAATAAAAGCGTTGTTAAAAAAAACTTGATAGGAGCAACAAAATACTTTGCTACTGTCACAGAAAGAATATAGTGCTAATTTGCAACATTTTTATTGTTCCGTGTTTGTTGAGCTAGGAACAAATGAAAACTTGTCACCTCAAAAATGCTGGTAAATTAGTACATTATGATACAAGTGTGCTAAGTTGACCATTACATACAAGGTGATATTGTGTGCGCACGAGCGAAAGCGAGTGCGCCATAAGAAAGACGCGTATATATTGGTCACAGGCACACGCGTATCATACGACGTTTTTCAACACACTTGCGAGGAAAAAACAAGACTCTTCATTTACTAAGATTTTAATTATTAAAACATTTAGTAAAAATACATTTCACTCGATTTTGATGGCAAAGACTTTCGCACGCGTTTTTTGCCTCGTTACGTTTGTCCGGCGGAGTTATATTTATAATAGGTTTTCTTCATTTTCTTCACTTGAAGTAGACATTTTCATTAATATGAAATTTCATAATTAATCCAATCCAAACTGCCGTCACATCACATCACAGCCGACAATTATTATTTACGAAAAATGGCGCGTTGTTTTTTTTTCTTGCCGCGATACCGATGCGCGCGCAAGGCTTAGGCGCGAACTAGATCGGCCAAAAGTCAAGATTAAAAATGTAAAAATTCGTGTTTAAAACACAAATCACAGGAAATGTTAAATGAGTTTGAGCTATTTTTAGTAATAAATCTGGATTTACCATTTATTGAAATAAATATGTAGATACTGTACTTTCTGAGTGATGAAATTGCGAAGTTGCGACTATAAATTGCATCAAAATGACGACATGATTGGCCAATGCCACTGCTATAGTTGCAAGATGTGGCTAGGTAGTGTTGTGCAGTCCCGTACTAGTAAAAAAAAAACATAAAAATTTTACCGCCTTCAAAAACAAACACTAAAAGGACTAAAACAAAAGTCATTTATTTATGCAGATAATCAAGTGGCCCATTGAGGACACTTTTACACGTCCCAACATAAACCCTACCACAACTTCGGGACAATTGTGGACTAGTGCTAATAACGCTCATAGGAGAAACAAACTCATTTGCAGTCGGTGTATGGTGTACGTACGTAGACTGCTGCTTTTGGTTAAGGTTGACATCATGCACCAACTCCAAATGAGTTTGTTTCTACTATTAGCGTTATTTTAGTCCTTTTAGTGTTTGTATTCGAAGGTGGTAAAATTTTAATGATTTTTTTATTTATTGTTTTTTATTTTTATAAATAACGAAGTTTTTTTTTTGAAGTTGGTTTAAATATATACTGAGAAACATGTAGATGTTTAACTAGACTATCGATACCTACGAATTTTTGGTTAAACCATTTAACAACGGCGATGCATTAATCTAATTAAATAATTGCATGTTTCTGATTAAATAGTATTCTACTTACCTCCACTATAAATCTTACGTAGAGGTTGAGTTTGAGTGCCGGTTTGTTTAGTTGAAAAGGTTTTTTTTAGTACTTTCTTCTTCATTTCGTAGGTACCATAAATGCTCAATAGGGCTTAATCTTATACCGCCATTTTGGAATGTTCCTAGGAAGAAGAGGCTAATAAGCCACAGGCTGACCTTAGGGCCCTATTTTTGAAGCACTCGAATATGGTGTGTGAATCTCGTTTGAAAACCAATTGAAAATCAATAAAAATCACGCTAGATAAAGAAGCTACTACTCACAATATTCAGTTATCTTTTTTCGAATCACCCCCAAGTGAAATTATACAAATTTTCATTGGGGAATCGGATATTAATCATTGAATATCACACGACATTTTGACGTGAGTGATTCAAAAAAATGGGCTCTGGGTGGTCATTCTCACGAAGACCGCTTTCAAGGTTCTGTAGTGGCAAAGGCGAAGGTGAATTGAAGCTTGTAGGAAACAGAAATATTAAGAAATAGTAGCAGTATAGTCTTCATAGAAAAAATATCATTGATGGCAAGTAGAAATTTCTTTTCTTGACCAATAAATAATTAAAACATATGTTCATTTACTTGTGTTTACGTCGCTTAATTTTAAACGTTTAGCGGTGTTGAGCGAAACTCTTAAATTGACTGTTTTTTTAATATTGTCCTCAAAGAAATTACGACTTCTGCATATAATGAAATGAAATGAAAAAAAAAATGCAAACATAAGGGCCCCTATTTTTGAATCACTCGCGTCAAGATGGTTGAATGGTTAATGTCCGATTTCCCAATGAAAATTAGAATAATTCCACACGAGAGTGATTAAAAAAAAAACGTAACTGATTTTTGTGCGTACTACACTGCGTTTATATTTCGCGCACTTTCAATTGATTTTTAATTCGTTTTCGAACGAAGATCACACGCCATATTCAAGCGAATGATTAAAAAATAAGGCCCCAGGTCCGAATGTCCGAAGTCGCTCAATAGTGATGATGTTTAATTATAAGCTCCAGTCATTATAAATATATAGATGATACTATGAAATACGACATTTTTCTGTACGGTTGCACATCACTATTAGAACTGAATGAGTAACTAAATTGATCATTAATCACATGTCGCATGATTAAAACTGTCTTGCGTTTAATTCTTGTTGCGTCATTCTGTGGCCGATAGGCAGAATGCGTCATTTGAACACATTTACTTACTTTTTTGCCGTCGGATAATATTAATTGTAACTGAGTATAAGCACGAGCTGCCACAGTAGGGAAGTTGTTATTAAATGAAAGTAGAAAAAAGTAGGTATGGACAATTTCAGCATTATTTATAGTCATGCAAAACCTTAATAATGAATTATTTTTTTTCACTTTGAGGACTAAATTTGACTTACATATATAGAATTTTATCTAAAATTATAAGGCTCAGTAGAAAAAAAACTTCTACAAATATTGAGTGCTCTACAAATCTGACTATGCACTGATATACGTGTAACATATTGAAATACAACATACTTGTACTCAACTCAACCCATAACTCACCAATTATTCAAGTCAAAACTGAAGAATCACGCTTTTTAACGTGAAGCATGAAGTAAAATGCGTTTGGATCTAAATTTGGGCGAATTTTAGATTTAGTTACCTTTATTTGGAAAAAAAACAGGTACAAATACCACATTTGGCTTAATAGTAATGCATTGTTCTTAAGCAATACAGTTTTAACCATTATTTATTACAACGTATATGTTGACGAAATTGAAGTGTTGTAATCTAAGGAAAGTTACACATTTATAATTTGAAATAAAATAAGTTATATAAAAAAAACAAACAAAAATTGCTAAATAAGGGTTAATTAACTTTTCAATTAAAAAAATCCTACATATCCTGAGCTATGGAAAATTTCTTACACTGGAAAAACTACTAGAATTTGAATTACACTTAAAACAAGGTTATGTTTACGTTTGTAGATATAGGGAAAATGCCATCACCTTGTACGTGACACTAAAATATCTTACG
This sequence comes from Pyrausta purpuralis, assembly GCA_963924145.1. NCBI lineage: Eukaryota > Metazoa > Arthropoda > Insecta > Lepidoptera > Crambidae > Pyrausta > Pyrausta purpuralis. The sequence goes on from OZ001658.1 coordinate 19,512,138, forward strand.
TAAAGCTTAATCATTTTTGGAACGATTTTCGTCCGTAAAATATTCAACTTTCAGGTAATATGTACTTAAAATAATGAAATCTAGCAATATTTCATGAATTTAAGTCGATCTGTCGAGTACGTGTCAACCAAAAAAGATTGAAAGCGGAAAGCAAAATTATATTTGACATTGACAGATTTCCTTATTTTGCACGTTTTGACGTGAATTTGGCTGTAGAATAGTTTCATGGAGTTGCCGGGATTTTAAAAGTTTATTATTTAACTATTTAAATTACCTAAATATAGTGATTTTAATTAAGATTACATATCATAGTGTATCTATAACCTGTATTTTTCCCTATTTTCAGCGATACTGTACATGGTCTTGTCATTTTTATAAACATATCCTCAGGCATAACTTTTACATCACAAAAAAACGGTTTCACCTTCAACAAACATCCAGAATATTCCACTTACAAATGTCAAAAATTATCGCGTGCGTACTGATATGATATTTTAGCTTTACTTAATTGTTATAAGCTTTTAGCCATAATCGGCGGCTAATATGTGTCAATTATCTTAACTGGTCGGTTAAGATAACGTTGGTCAAGTGTGAAAAGATTTGACAAAGAGTTCTGTACACTTCAGTTTGACGAATATAATGATAGTTCAAAAAAGGCATTTTTTAAACTCGTCTAGATTTTTGATCGAATCTCGAACGCAATTCAACGTCCATTATAATATAAAAAAGTTGACTTAAGGTCGATTTTACCTAAGTCAGATAATACTTATCCGACTGAATTTGATAAAACGACCGATTAAAATATGACATTTAAAAAAATAATTGCTGACAAATAGGTGACGTTTTCCAATTAGGCGGTTTGTATTGTACGAATATTTTATATCGACGTTGGTAAATTCATAAAACTTTGTTCTGTTTTCGCATTTGGGACCTTTCATTGTATTGTTCGATTTCTTGCCAATTATAGTAGATTGCATACGAGTCTAATAAAAAAAAACGCAAATCGATAACCATGTTTGCAGTATGACACACTCATACAAGAGATAAAAAACATTTTTTGACCCAAACTACAAAAAAAAACTTTGGTAGGTGGGGGGGATCAACGTATATAATTATCTTTTGACCTCTAGTATCCGTGTGCCAAATACTTAAACTGTACACGGATTTGAGTTATTTCGTACAGCTTCCACTATTACTGTTATTAGCTTTGGGCAGTTTTGGTTTAGTTAACTGTACGTTCAAATATTTTTATACGGATCCCTGAAATACAAATGGATGGTTTACAACATTGTAAGGAAGCGTAGTACGATTCCCACTGTTTATTTTCATTTACATACAAAATACTTACGTTTGCATAATAGACTTCCATGAGTGGATACGTTACCTACTTATTTATAATTGTCTACTAAAATACTCTTAGATAAAACCTATCTTGATTTTATCAAAACACAAATAAACGCCTTGTTTATATTTGTGACAAAATACAAACAGAGTGTTAGATGTGCAATCATATTATTTATCGTTATTCAGAATTTTATACTATAAGTTGGAACAAGTATCTGTAAAATAAATCATTGACGTTATTTTAACCCTTCACGAGTCCGGAATAATGTTGAAGAAACAAAAAACATATTCTGAAACCACTTATTTTTTATTTTTAACCAGTTTGACATTTACAATTTGAATAAACTCTCTTATCTCAAAGGCATAATTAAATCGCATAATTCTTGTTCTGTGAGAAACCTGGCAATGACAAAGTTTTATTTAAAAAAAAGTGTATTGTCTATGATTTTAATTTCGCGCATTTGCATGAGCTCCCGAAGGAATAAGTTGTAAGGAGATTTATGAATAAATTATAAAGGGTGCAATCTTCGACGGGGAAGAGGTAGCAATAATTAAAATTTAAGTGAAGTATAGGGCTGCCACATAACAGCATGTATTTTATATTTTTAAAGTAATGACGAAAACATATAGATTTATATTAAACACAAATTGAGGTTTTGGTTTGGTTGTTCTTACTGTCGAAAAGAATATTATTATTATGATTGATGTAAACTTTTATAGACTCAAAGTTTAACCCGTCCCGTGATCGCCTTTGTGGAGGGGCGACACGGGTCGTGATACGAATTTTATGATAAACTTGTTTTTGTCAGACTATCGAGCTTTGTACGTTAATATAAGTGTTTATTTCTTTACAAAACCTTACATATGATATATTTTAAGAAAGAAGAAGAACCATGCTATCCTGTAATTTTATCAGTAGTTCGTCTGCTACTTCCTAGAAATAAAAATAAAAATAAATATTTTGTTTATTTTCGTTACCTTATAACCTAAAACTTGCCGCCATTAATCTGCAAAGTATAAAGTAGCTGCGCACTGTTTTTCGGCACAACACAATACACTCACTCTTTGCCTTTCGATTTCACTAATGTTTTTGTCACAAATCACTATAAATCTAATACAAAACATAATTGTTTACGCAAACGAAAAAACCGGCCGGCCATGGCAAAAATGGCGATCAGGTCGACCAATATTGCTTTTATTTTTTTTTCTGGTGCAGCTACTACAAAATTCTTTTGACGAGCATTTACGAAGCTAGTAGATAAAACTGCAGAGTGAATTAAATTTTCTACCAATGAAAAATTGTCAAGATAAATCCATAGATACGACCTCAAATGTCATGTTTGTTTTAGGCACACCACGTGTGCGTAGGACGCTACCGGTACATTTTGAGTTACGCACACGTGTGGTGCGCAGGACGTTTGACGGGTTAAAATAACTGAATTTTATTTTATTTATTATTCATTTCATTGTGTTTTTTTTTTCAAATCATAAATGTAAATGGTTAACATAAAATTTTGTAATTCTTTTTCGAGGATAGAAAGAAAAAAAATACTTATTAAAGTGACTTGTTAGTAGAGAATATTTCCAGATATTACAAGTTTCTTCAATCTTCTGCTAATTTGAGTACCAACCCTGAGATTGTAACCACTTCACCATACATCTCACTTTACCCTTTTATATGATAATTCAAACCTGTTCCGTTTCACGCAATCTTTTTTTGTTTTAACACTTACGGGGGTCACGTAATTGTGTCAACGCGACCCATTGTGTCATATTTTACCTTTGTAACTATAAACAATAATACCAAAGGGCCCGGAACAGGGATGCAGATGTAGGGTTAACCTTTGTCTTAAAGGTGCAGCATGCAGATATATTAAAATTAGTTTTTTTTAGTTGCACGCTATGGGAACTCGGACGTTAGAAACTTCATTGTGAATCGGGCTTTTGTTTTTTTTCCTCGGCAGTTATTTTTGTTTTATTAGTTGCCAGTTAGATACGGTAAGCAGATGTGATAAGAGCTTTGTGTTATACGCAAAATGAAATGATTTAGTTAACGGCCGTTATGAAAGGTGTTCGAGTCAATAAATTGAGAAATATTTTTACTACGGAATTTCTTACATTAAACAGTTAATAGTTTAACAAGCCTAGAAACGAACTAATATTTTCATAAGCTAGTATCGATTCTATCTAATCAACTTGTAAATAAACACTCAATATAAAGACTCAACATTAAAGCGAAATCAAATATGTACCTACAAGTCCTGCTTAATTCTCTTCACAACAAACGAAAAATAATTTTCATCAACGGTATTCTTTTCTCTGTAATTTCAAACGTAATCTTCAGATATTTGCATTGCAATTAAGTTCTTAGAGTCGAAAATCGGTTGTATATTATGTACTTTTTATATAGGGACGTCGTAGAATTAACACAGACAGTTAGATATTTTTCTTTCTAAAATTAACAACATCCATCCTAAAATTAAATTTAAATTAGAAATAGAACAAAACGATAGTATTAACTTTTTAGATTTAACTATAACAAGGGTGCAGGGTAAACATGAATTTCAAATATATCGAAAACCAACACATACTGACACTGTCATTCATGCATCGTCTTGTCATCCGTGGCAACATAAGATGGCCGCGTTCAATTCATATATTCATCGTCTCTTCACTGTACCACTTAGTAAAGACAATTACCATAAAGAACTTAATATTTTGTATCATATCGCCATATCAAACGGATACAAGAGATGCATTATTGACAACTTAATAAAAAACAAGACTAACAAAATCATAACTAGTTTATTATACTCTGTTCCTGAAGAAAGGGTAGACAGGTATAATTCTAGTTTGATTTACTTAGGAGAGGTGTCGGAGCGTATTTCTAAAACATTAAAACGTCAAAATATCTGCGTAGCTTTTAAAACTAATAATTCTTTAAGATTAGTTTGTAACGGAAAAGATAAGCTTGATAAACACCAAAAATCTGGTGTTTATAGGCTTAACTGTAGTGCATGTAACGCCATTTATGTAGGTCAGACCGGCCGTAGCTTCAACACACGTTATAAAGAACATATTTCCGCTTACCGAAACAACCATCCTGAGAGGTCTCATTTCGCCAAACATCTTTTAGATTCAGGACATAGTATTCCTGATAATCATACTTTTTCTGTCCTTCATACTTGTGAAAAAGGCTTGAAACTATCCGTTTTGGAACAATTAGAAATAATAAAACATAATAAAGATAATACGCTTACATTGTTGAACGAACAGGTCAGTTATACCGCCTCTCCACTTCTAAATATATTTTCAAATCAACAATCTATTAATAATAACCGTCAACTACCAACGGATTAACTTCATTTTCAAATTTCCGTGACAACGATTACGTCACCTCATTAGTGGACGGAAAGTATAAAAGGCCTGTTCGCCAGTCGACACAATTCAGTCGTCCGTGCTCCGCCGAGGCGACAACATCTCCTGAGGATGCCACGTGTAGTGGCGAAACGCGTCGAGGTTTTTTGCACGTTGGTGTTGGGTAATATTAATTGCATCAGCTGTGCCGCATGCGTATTGAGGGAGGGCGGGTGGTGCATCCTGCATTTGCCTGAACTAATACTAAACGCGGTGACGGTTCGTGTAGTTAGTTGCCTGCGCCGGCGTCGTTTCGCGGAAATTTAAAGCAAAATAATTTTATAAATTTCAATCTAATAATGCGCAATAACAAGCCGTGGGGGAGGCAACTGATTTGAAAAAAAGTAGATAGGGAGTGGCACGTGGGTACAGTCGCATAAAGAAAATAAACTGAACAATATTTTGATATTTTTATGCGAAAATTAAAAAAATATATCAAGAAACAAACTGCCTGCTGAATTTGTTGCATGATGTCAATCGTATCGGACGCAGTGAAGATTCACATCATGCACCGACTTCATGTGAATATATTAGTTTATTAAAGTCCTTGTATTTTTAATTTTATCGATAAAACTAACACTATACCCTAAGTTAAAATATATCTGATTGATCTAAACTAGAATCATCTCGCTTTCACTGCTCGTTGTCAAGAAATTCGTGGACAAACATTGAAATTTCAATAATAATATACTTACTACTATACGAAATTTCGCACACGCGCTTCGAAGCCTTAATAGATCAAAATACTCACATATTATCAAATTCCAACGATGTCAGATACATATGTATATGTCGAATTGGTAACCCCCATTTTTGAAGTCGGTAAAAATGAGTTCAAATTATACATAACATGATATAAAGGTCAAAGGTTTGAAACATGTCAAATACATGACCAATCAAAGATTACACATAAATTATTCATATAATTAAGCAAGAAACACAAAATTTATAGTTTAATAGTATGTATGTCAGCCAGTATGTCATTTTTATTGAAATCATTTTACGCTCTAATTAAACAACAAAAACTTTACCCACCCAATATCATCTAGAGATAATTACAGCTTATTATAATAAATTAGTTTAATATTCAAGTAAAAAGCTTTTAATATTAATAACATGCATTAAAATTCTTCGTGGTTGCAATAAAAAAAGGAAGTCGATAATGGAATACTGAATGATAAATAAATAGTTTTTGGTTAATAATGAACATTTTTTAAACAACGTTCCAGTTACTTATTTTTAAGTCATATATATGTAGTTTTTTATTTTTATTTAACGGTAAAATTGAACTGAAATATATACATAGTTATAGGCAATTATGGTAATAATATATTTATTTATGTTGATTATTACAATTATCATATTCTATACCGAATTCAAAATACATAAAAAAAAACAGAGGCCTTATGTTAGTATCACTCGCGTCAATATTACGAGTGAATTTTCTTCGAAAATCTAAAACTAAACTAAAATAACGCAAGTAGTAGTTAAAAAAAAGTTTTTTTACCATGCGGAGTTCAACTGATTTTCACTTGGAAATTGAACATGAATCAAATCAAATTACATGCCAATCGATTCAGATACTCAAGATAAAGCATGATTAAATTGTAGAACTAATATTTCACTGAATCATCGGCCACATGAATATTTCTCTGAAACTACTTCAAATTACAAGAAACGTTGATTTTATCTATTAGTTTTTGTTCTTGACTGTACATAAAACTCCCTTCTGATCTTGTAGATTTTCTTTCGCGAAAACCCTCACTTCGAAATCCCATATGCACGGGGTCTTTTCCAATACTCTTTTAATATATAATTTGGGGCGAAGTAATTTTTCTATTCGTTTATTATGCGCCAGCGAACGAATTTGAATTTAAAAAGGCTTTTTGAGATGTTTTCGGGGGCGTAGTATATAACGCTTGTTTTGGAGTAGATTGTGTAGAACTGTAGACGTACCGATGTAGTATATACCCCATCTTCTTATAAATATCAGACTCTGATTTTTTGTTAGACTAAAATGACATTTAGTGGGTGACTTTTTCAAGGTTTAGTAATTAAATAAATTTTCTTCAACTGTTGTTTTTAGTCTATTTTGTCATCATCATGTTTACTACAAAGGTTATCATTATATCTATAATTTATTTAAAGGAAGTATTCAACAAACCAAATTGGTATATTCAATGGCATTTTAGCAATAATTTTGTGAAAATAACCTAGATTTTTATTACTGCTTACAAATCTGATGTATGTTTTACGTTTATTTATAACTTTAATTTCTTTTTCCATTAATCCATTTATAAGAAAAATCACATTATTAAAAGTTCAATAATCGAGTACAATTGAATTGTTGCAGCACTGTAGGTACTACGTTTGCAACAATACATAATAAAAAGTTCAATTGAAGTTGTAGTTCTGATCTATCTAATTAAAGTCTTATAGTAAAATAACTTAGTATGTTAAAACTATTATGATGAATAATTCTGGCTGGTAGAGAATGCCATTAGGCATTACGTCCGCCAATTCGACTCCTTATAGTGCAACAAAGTTTAAATAAATAAATAATTCCATTCAAAGATATTCCATCTTGCCCTAATAATTTAATAAAAGATTTGATATATATTCAGAAGAGTTCTTTTGAAATCACAGCGCAACTCTGTTTGTCATGACTGGAAATACTCTATTGAGAATGTATTTGTTTAACATAATTTTCAATAAAAAATAAAATTGCTTGGACGAGAAAACAATAACAAAATTACTTGTGTTATTTAGAGGTTCTCTATTTAAGAACTTAAAATGACGGGTCTAAGTTCTCTATTTAGTCACCACTACCATCGGTCAGCTTAAAGAACGTGATCAACTCTAAGACTAATTGTCTGCTACTGTAAGTAAAGTCTAAAGAGAACTTTTACCTTTTTTCGTCATTATTTATTTAATAAAATCACAAGAGAACTAGACAAATTTCACGACGCGACGATTATCTTTCCGCACAGACTTATATCGCTGGCTAGTTATCGAGCTTGAAACATCAAAGTTTCTTACGCCGTAACAGGGGTGCCAAACATTCGGCTACCAAAAAACCTTACTTACTTACTTCTATGTAAAAGAACATAATTGTACCAATTTTTACTCTCATTACAGTTCGTCCACAGTCGGGTAAGCACTCTCAATTGTGATAGGATAAGTATCGATCTAAACACAACCATGCCGGTCACAGGGGTCGTAATAAGGGGTGCCACCCCCATCACTAGTTTATTTGTGGAGCTTAGCGTTTTCCTTATGTGTTTAATGTTAGGGCTCAGAGTTCGACGACTCGTTTTACCTAAAATATGTGGGGTCAGGCATTTTTCTCTGACAATTTTGTAGATCAAGAATTTATGTTCCATTTTTATATGTGGATGTCTATTTACTTTAAGTACGCTTCTACTTACTACTATGTTGATTAAGTGTTTTCGAAATTAATAAGTCTTCCAGTAATTTGAATTTAAGGAAACTCGTATCTACAAACCAAAAGTACTGATAAAAAAAAACAAAAATTGCACTTCGGGAGTGCCGGCAGAAGTGAAAACTTGAATATCAACTTTGTGCATTTTTGATTTTTTGGAATAGTTAGGGAATAATTTTGAATGATTTGCTCTTATTATCAATATAAAAGTACTATCATTTTTGTGATAGAATACAATAATAATAATAATAATAATAATAATAATATGATATTTTTATAGAATACAATATTTATTTATTGCGCTATCGTACACAAACACTACAATTTATATTATATTAAATTTCATTAAAAAGTTTATCTCTCAGAAAAATCAACTTACATCCATAATTTCGCCAACCGTCTTACGGTTTTTCGATCAGCCCACGTGTCCTGACGCGAGTTTCACATTTTTCCCCCATCCCACAAAAGTGCTCAACGGCGCTAAAGAAGTTTTCACTTCAAAAATAACGAAATAAACCAAATATTGTCTTAATCGGTACTAATATACTAAATTAAATAAATAATTATGCGCCAGGAAACACATCATTGTCGTAGTTTCGAAGTAAGAAGTTTTCATCCTTGTGTTACGAATACTGGACCACGATTATGACGGAGGCGTCTCCCATAAATACTTAAATACATAATAAGTTTAGGTACAAAATGTTCGTGTTCATCGCACAAACATTTTCCCCTTGCGGGATCGAACCCGCGACGAAGGCGTAATAGTCAGGAGCACTAACTAAAACACCAAACGCGTCTTAGTAGCATAATTAAGACCTACCTAACGACGTCAAGTAGTAATGATTTTAATTAATACTTCAATAGTGAGTACTTCAACTTTAGCGGCAGAATACAAGAAACTGTAAAGTATACTGGTATTGTAAATTTTTAACTCTTCATCCGACCTCATCGTTGTAATTTTTACAAGAATAATTATTTTATTGATGTAGGTACTAAATAAACTTTAGTCTCGTAAAAATAACTTAAAAACGAGATGAATTCAGGGTAAATATTTTTTATAAGTATCTCTCAGAAATATGAAGTGTCTGCTTATGACGGAGTGGCAAACTTTGAAAATTTATTGTTTACGTTTGTTTTTAATCGTTTTATGGGGTTCCTTGCATTTTTAAGAAAAAGGAATCCCTTTAAAATTACCAGACTTCGATCTCAGAATTTCATAGACTAAAAACTGACGATTTCAAATTGCCAGGTTTAAGGTTTTACATTTCTCAATTGTATATTCGTTGTCCAGTATTACAAATTATTTACCTTATTTTGTACTTGCGCAAAATATGAACTCCTATTTACCAATTCACAAAGATGAAATGAGAAACTAAAAATGGACAGACGGTTAGATGGCGCTAAACGTCACGCGTAATGACGTATCCATAAGAAGCGACAAATTTCAAGGTCGGACTGACAGCATGGTAGCTCAATTGGTAGAGCGTTTGGCCCAGTTAGCCAAGAGGTTGCTGGTTCGAGTCCCGCCCGTGCGCAAATTTTTGGTTTCTTATTTCATCTTTGTGAATATAAAATATGACACTGTGAGTGTTAAAAACTTTCTTAACCATCCTATTTACCAAGGCAAGGAAACATAACAACATAGTAAATAGCAGGAAAAATACCTCCCACCCTACATGTGCCGAGTAATCGCTTCAACGATTTCAATTTCTCTGATATCTTACTTGAGGGCGAGTTCATTTTTCCCCCTCCCGACTTCAAAAGACCCCCTTGTTAACAAACTTCTACCTATCTGCATTTTTATTTAAGTTTCGACAAAAAACTTCCACCCCTAATTCAATTTTTCCCTAGAAATTAATTAGGAAACCTTCCTGTTGATGATGTCGGGATGCTGGGGAGTATGTAAGGATTTGCGCCCTAAGGGAAAATAATTTGTAATTACGGATTCAGTTTTGGGATATATTTGTTTTATTTAAAACAAATCCTGGTTGCTCAAAATTCTTGGATTACCCACATGTTTAAATATACAAAATTGCTAAGATGTACCTACATGGTTAGATGTATAGGTAATTGTATATTTTTGACTGCTAGGGTGAAAATTGTGCATTTGGCACTTTTAAGTATTCTACATTTATTGAGTCTGGTGGCATTTTCAGACTTTATTACATTGTTTTACCACCAATTAAATTACGTCAAATGTTTGGTAGGCAGATAGGCAGGTATGTAGGTACTAATAATCTCGATGGGTGGTATTTCTAAAAATATTTTTTTAAATTATTGATTATTAACAATTCACAAGAAAAAAACACAAATAGGCAAATATTATCAACTGATTTTTTAACAAACGAATTCTATTTTTATGAAACGGAATTTAAAATCAGTGTTTCATTTCTTTCTCCTATTACTTTCTCACATAATTTAAGCAATGCAACATAAACATCAAGAACCAACTCACACGTTTTTGTTTCTGCAAAAAACTTGCAAAAACTATTAATCTTAAAAAAACTGTATCCATAACAAGCAATTCAAAGTACATCTACCGTGATTGAGTTAAGTGGCAAACATTAAAAAAGGTGACCCTTTAATAAAAAAATCAATCTCACAATTAAAATTCAAGTCGCACGATGGATCAAGAAAAAAGTTGCTCAAAAAAGTACGCCAAATTTTTTTTCATGCAATCAAAAAAACTTACCTGCGACCCAAGGGTTAAAACGGTGTGTGATTTTTTTATTACCATAAATGTTTTGTGATCAATTGTTGAAAGGTGTCAATGCGTTTAAGACCACTCAATATTGGCACGAGGCAATAATCTATTGTAAGATGACAATAACTGACTTAAGTATTATTTGTGATATGTTATGGTTATCGGTTTTTGGTGAAGGGTTAAGTGCCGATTTGTAATGATCAATAGTCTTTGAGAATTGTCATTGATATTATTAATAGGGCTTTGCGAACATTTTACAGATACGAACTCTCTAACCCGTCTCACTAAATTCCTATGTGTTCCATATTATATTTATATATACTGGGTGTCCCAAAAAGAGCGAGCAAAACTGACACTTGAGTTAGCTTATTTATAGACCTTTCAGATATGTTCTTTTTTTTAAATATGTCACTTTTGTCTTATAAATCGCACACCAGACTGACACTGGAGATAGGTTAGCAAAATACTTTTTTGATAAAAATAATATGAATTTTTTGAAAGTGTCATGGTTTGGGCGATAATGCCACTTTCTTGTTTTCTGCATACAAGAAAAATACAAAAAATTGGCAGTATCTATAAAGCTTGTATTAGAGTCATGGTATTTTTATTTGAAAGGTCTATGGCTAAGCTATCTTCAGTTTCAATTTGGCACGACTGTATTTAACCGACTTCAAAAAAGGAGGAGGTTATCAATTCGACTGTATGTTTTTTTTATCATTTTTTTTTGTATGTATGTTACCTCATATCTCAGTCGTTTGTCGACCGAATCGAAAAATTTTTTCGCCTACTTAGAGGGTGTACCTTCTAGTTGGTCCCATTTTTTCCATTTTGGGATCTGATGATGGGATCTTGGTGTAATTGAGGGAAACCCTCAAATTTTATAAGCACGTATAGTGTTTCTTTACTAGAATCTTAATGTTGACGTATTGTTACGTCTGATAGTCAACATCTTGTGGGGCTGAGCTGATGGTGGAACTCCTTAACGTTTAGGAGTTCAATAATTATAATGACGGAACTTATGATAGGTAATTTGTAGCTTCTTAAAAAATAGAATCATAAGGTGCAACTCCCCCCGGTAGTCGGTGCCATCACTTTGACCATCAAGCATCAACTATCACAGCACCGACTCCAAAAAGAAATTGTTTGCCTTAAACGGATTCCTTTCCTTTTAATGGTGAAGAGTTTATTTAATACTTTTTAGTGCATTTTGGTTTTGAAGTCGGTTTTTACTTTTTTTTATTTCTCTGTTCTGACCTATGGTTTATTAGTAGATAATGCTTTTGGCATGAAGTCCGCTATATGTATATGTACAACATTGTTTCGTGCATCAAGTTTTAAATAATGATAATAATATGATTAATGCATTTGAAATCTGTTTATAATTGGTAAATTAAACTTATCGATTTACTCATAAGAAATTGCTACCAATTAATAGAAGAAAAACAACATATAAGTCTTAAATAAGAGTAATATTCGTGTTGTGTTATTTGAAAGAAGTATGTTGGTCATAATGCTACCATTTTTTTTCATCTTTTGTAATTGTAGGTAAGTAATAAGCTCACTACTTAAATGTTTCTTGGATTCTGCGATCTACTAATTTGATAGTAAAGCAGACCTGCTTAAATGTCAAAGCTTCATCGCAACACGTAATCATGAATACATACCTTATGTTACATACGTTTTATTTATTTTAAGAATGTCACATTTAGTTATGTAACATCCTAAAAACACGTTCCCAGTCATTAAATCCGCTTAATTTAGCTCCAAATAGGTTTTTGATTTTTACTTAAAAAATATCTTTATCCTTCTTTAATGGGCTAATCGAAACCAGTCTGAACTCTATACGGGACCGTTCAAACCCGTTCCTCCCCTCGTATGAGAACCGTAACTAGACTGCACTGGAGCAAAAAAGATTTGGCAAGCGCGACTGAAGTTAAGAGCTGGAAGGTTCTGTATGTTTTTTTTTATTAAGGCGATACACATGCCTGTAAAACGGATCAGTAGCTGGCATGCGAGTTAGCTACTGGCATGTGACAGTTTAGCATGCCTATATTCAAAATGATGATACTCACACGCGCCAGTTTTAGAGACCCCGCGTCTCCTTCCTCACATGTCACATTGCATGCCAGTAAGCACGTGCCATCTACTACTACTATGTGAGGTTTACCCTCACATAGTAGTAGTAGATGGCACGTGCTAGGAGCTAGCATTCAAGTGTGTAAGCTACAAGCATGTGTATCGCTGCCTTTATATATTTGCGCACGGGAGTTACTGGAACTAGCAACTTCTTGTCTAACCGGGCCAAATAGCCAAGAAGTTGTTGGTTCGAGTCCCACCCGTGCGCGAATTTTTGGTTTCTTATGTCATCTTTAAGAATATAAAATATGACACTGTGAGTGTTAAAGCATTCTAAAGCATTGTTTTTTATTGCCAAACCCAGTTTGTGTATGCAAAAAAAAAACAGGAAGTTATAGCAAATGACCCCAACTAGAAGCTATTTTAATTTGCCACACGATGAATCAAACATCCTTCGTTTACATTTAATACTATACATTACATTTTTTTAAATTATGTATTTAGTCCTTAACTTGAGGTGCTATAAAAAGTAAAAAATATTAACTTAGTGTACCTAACAGACAACGCTATACAAACATCGTCTGAAAACACTATTTTCTGACGGATAAAATCCATTAGCCATATTTGAAGTCCGTTTCAAGACACGCAACACTTTGTCTCTTGAAGCTCCTTGACAATCGTGGCAAGTAGCGCGTAGCACATTTTAAATTTAGAATAGTGCAGGGGCCAGCACATCAGGTTACCCACTTTTGTTGCAAACTAGTCCTTATTCCAACTGCATAAGATACCGCAGTATTTACCTTGACGTGCTGTTGTCCGTACAAACAGAACATAACGAGTTGAATCAAAAACATTACGGTGTATAGTAGTCCACAGTAATCAGCCAAAACACTGTCAAAAGCTTCACTGCCATTTCTTGCGACCGAATCTATAAGAGATTTTACTACTGTATAGTTCCCATCAGACACACAGGCGTCATCCGTCCGTCACGGTTTTCGCATCAACCCGCAGACCCCTGCAAACCGGCTGTGGTTGCGCTTGAGATCAAGGTTAAAGCGCGTAGTGTTCCTCTCATTAACCAGCGGTTATTGCATTTTTAACTACTTTGATAGCGCAGCGGTAAGAGGATCGCACTTTTAAGCGACGGCTGCGCCAGAGGTCCCGGGTTCGATCCCCGGGTTGGACCCTCGGTGGCGCAGCGGTAAGAGGATCGCACTTTAAAGCGAGCCAGAGGTCCCGTGTTCGATCTTCGGGTCAGACCAAAAAATATACCTTGGTTTTTCTGTTCAGAAATTCTTAGGGTAGCCCAGAGTTTGGAAGTTGGTGGTGTTTCACCCCCGTGCCTCGGAAAAGCATGTAAAGTCCTGCGCCTGATCTCTCACCGGTCGTGTCAGATTGCTGTCCCATTGGACTATGAGAGTGAACTGTTTTTGCACACACTTGTGCACTATAATATGTCCCACGCAATCGATTAGTCGTTGTGACTGGCCACCGTAGTCGAAATAGCCTAGGGGACTATTACTGCATTTTTAATCGTACCCATATCGTATGTATAAAAATTACGTCCTCCTGGTCGTATCGACCACAGTCAATTTCAGGTAAGATTGGCAATCGGCGCGATTGTTAATAGAGCTCAAATTTGTGCGCCACACAAGTGTACTCTCCGTTCCTTCACTCTCATTTTTCGTTGAGACGGCATCAGTCCGATATGAATGACTTTTCAACGTGCTTTTCGAGACATTACGGAGTCACCACCACCAACTTCCTTACTCCGAGCTGTTTCTACATATAATTCTATCATACATATAATTCTAACAAAATTTACTTTAATGAGACACTTTGGTATCAGGGACATTCCCTAATACCAAAGTGTCTCGTTCGTGTTCGTAATAACAATTAACAGAGAACGCTCAAGTTGTTAACAAACATGTAATTTAGCACTTTCACTTGTTTCAAATAATGTTTCTCATTCAAAACGTTTTATATACAATCAATGTCAACAAAAAATATGGAATACTATAATATGTGTTTTCTTAGTGTAATTTCAATGAATTGCAGATAAGTATCATAAAAAGTTTCAAATAAATATTTTGACATCCTTAAAACAGCCTTACTTAGTCAAGGTTTGACGAAAAATTTAATATAAAACGGCTACCTACTTGAAATCACAGCTGAACAACTCATATGAAGAGTGACAAATATTTCACTTTGTCGTTTAGCACTTCAAACCTAGTCTATTTACTTGTAGGTATGGATATCAGTACTTACGTATCGTTACCTTTAATAAATTTGTACCTATGTCTTTCTCTTTATGTAAAAGATTTTGAGTGTCACAAAAAAACTGTACACTTTTATCAGCCTCGCCGTTTATCTTACCTCCTCAGAAAGTTTCCAAGAGATTTTTACGTCGGAAAGATTTAATTTGAGCGAGCATTATCTCCTAACCTTAGTTTGATGTTCATGGCACTCCAGAGAGGTATAATTCACTCAACTTCCCTCTTTATGACGTTCCTTGTTATTCTCTTCTACTTAATTGGATAAGACTTTTTATCGCTAAACTGCGGGTGAAAAATAAGCGAATTATGTCGGCGAATTCGCAATGGAATTGGCCGCTCGTTTGTTTTCAATTGGTTGGTTCTTTTTTTGGGTAAAAGATGGCCGTTAAATGGAATGACGTAAGTATAGTTACTTCTGTGCATTTCGTACTATAAACTCCAAGGTCCCGGGTTCGATTCGCGGTCGGGTCAATATAGAAATGAAAATTATTGTCTTGGGTCTGGGTGTTGTGGTACCACCAGTGTGTCTGATTTCTATAACACAGGTGTATTAGCTAGCTTCTTACTTTGGGATCAGAGCAATATTAGTGTTCAGTGTCCAATATTTGTTTATTATATGCCCAGTGTTAGTAAATTGTGGAAATTAAATCCGTTTACCTGTAAATATTATTTATTTATTTATTTTGGCACCACTTAACGCATGCAAACAGTTGCCGTTGGAACAGAAAAGTTCTAGATTGGAGACTTTTCGACCAAAAGCGCAGCATGGGACGTCCACTGACAAGATGGATGGAAGACCTTGTTAAGATTGCGGGATCACACTGTATGCAAACCGCTTGTGATCGGTTGCTGTGGAAAACTGTGGGGGAGGCCTATGTTTAGCAGTGGACGTCCTTTGGCTGATAATGATGATAATGATGATGTATGTTAGTTGCACTAAAAACAAGACAGTTGCTACATGAAATAACCACATACTAAAATAAGTTTTTTTTTTTATGTGCAGCAACTTTAATGCCAGTTTTTGTGGCACTGACACGACAATACATCAGTCAGCTGCACCTACATAGCCCGCCCTATCCAAAATCATATATACACCAAACAATGCAACAGTCACTCCTAAAATCAATACTTATTATGTACCAATAACGAACACGATCCCAAATCATGGGGTGACGGCAAAAAATCGAGGGTAAGCACGAGGGTGGGTGGTCACCCCAAACATTTTTTTGCGTCACTTTTCAGGGGCCCTGATTACAATGACGGTTTAATACGACATCTTTATGTGCTTATTTATAGGTGGATGGATATAGGGACGGTTACCCCACGCGTTTTTTTGTTTAGGTAGTTAACTAGTTGGAGTAAGTGGGTAGGACAAATTGAGCCCATAGGACTGATTGCTAGTTTGAGAAGCAGTGTTAAAAACTCTATTGAATGGGGTGATTAAAAAGTTAGTGGTTGGTACTTACCTACTGCCATTTTTTTAAAGTAAATTTGCCCTTTTCCTTTAATTTGGAATACAAAGATTTCATTCCCTTTCTGTGTTCCTACAATTCTAGAAGAAATTAATATTTAAACAAATAACGACGAGTGCCACATATTCTGCTAATGCAATATGTAGGCCTAAGTGTCGATTTTATTAACGTCAGATAAGGAATATTCATCGATTAAAGATCTATACGCCAAATATGAAATTGTCATGTATTTGTCAGCAATCATTTATGTAAATGTCATTTTAAAGCCGGTCGTTTTATATTTATTTAGTCGGATAAGTCTTATTCGACGTTGGTGACCAATGGCATCTTTAAGGAATATTCGTCGAATAGGATACAATACGCCTAATTTAAAAATGTCATCTATATGTCAGCAATCATTTATGTAGATGTCAGTTTAAAGTCAGTCGTTATATAGATACTTATTCTATGGAATAAGTCCTACTACCTATCTGAAGTTGGTAAAATCAACTCTAAGTGTTAACTTATAGTCGATTTAACCAACGTTAACTTGTTACTAAGCTGTGCATTTGGTTCGTCAAGCAATGAACCATAATGCTCAGATCTTCTTGATCGCAACCTCAGCAGAGTCAGTTTTTTTTAAGACTTTTCTAAACATCATAATTATACATATGACATTGCGATTTACGCTAAAAACGTAGTGAACAAAATATTGTATAGTATTCTTATGACTGAAAAATTTCCGGATCTTCTACCTCAGCAAAACACGTGTTCCACCATAACTTAGCGTCACCGCAAAAAAAGGTCGCAACCACCATGTTGCATCGCAAAAAACTTCCAGACCGTTACAAGAACGCCTACACCGCAACGACCAACCATGTAGCGGTGCAACATCGCAACTAGCGTGTCGCGGTCCCGCCTACTCATTGTTAGGCAGGTGAATTTAATTACGTGAATCTGTGGGCGCGTTACTTTATAATGACGTGATGGATGTGGCCTGCATAATATGCCAGTTTGATAGCGTTAGTTTGCGGCGTTTTTATTTTGATTAGGCATGAAATGGTGGCTGGAAGCCATTTTTTTTCTGATTTATAGCTTCCCTATCATTAGCTTAGCTTTTATTTTCATATAAACACTTACCCAAGATATATAGACCAAAACTAAATATCTAGACCAAAACTCTATAGAAACTCGGCCCACTTTGCGTCTGCATGCGTCTTTACAAAATGTTCAGATAAAATATATATAAATATTTGAAAGAATACAGACAAAAAATATTTTTGAAAAATAATAAGGGGTTTACGAGGAATTCAATGGCAGATTAGACATTTTGCAGAGTTAATGCACCTCACCTACATTCATTTTGATACATTCAGAAGGTAATTGTTATATTTTAGTAAAGTAATTCAATACTTACTTACTTAGTTACCCTTAAAATACCAGTACAATTATAATTTAAACAAGGTTTTTGAAATATAAACTACAAAGACGCAATCTGGGCCCGGCTTTGGTCAATATCCTTTGTAAAACCCAATTTATAAATAAAAATCTTACCTTAAGTGAACTTAGTGGGATTTCGTTTATTTACATAAATATTTAAACCCATTTTAAAATTATTTTATTATCTAACAGAATACACACCGTCATATTTATTATGCTATTTTTTAAGTCAGTTTGAAATGCTAAATGTTTCAGTCAATTTTACAGTAAGTCAATTCAGTATTTCCCCGTTATGACTAAAAATAATATTGTAATATTTTACCTATACATTTATTTGTAATTCAAGTTTAATTATTATCTCAAATGGTATATGTTTAAAAGAGCTCTACACCGTACTCCTCATTAAAAAAAGCGTATATTAATTTGTTAAAGGAAAACCATGTACTGCAAACTTAACCCTACAGAAAACAGTAGTTAGCAAAGCGAGCAAAAAGTTCCCTAATGAACTAATACAAATAATTGGATCGCTAACTAGCAAATCGAAGTTTTTAACAAACGGACGAAACAAAAAACTCCAATTAACGGTGCCCACATCCAACTTGCATACAACTAAAACAAGAAGGTGCACTTCGCGAAAAAAAGGGTCAAGTGCGAGTTGGAACCGCGCACCGGGGGTTCCGTACAAATATAAATTATCTTTCGGATTTCAGATTGCATCCTTTACAAATGCTGTTAGGTAATAACTTCTGTCAAAATTGTATGGTTCTCGGTGAACAGAAAATTTAAAAATTTTAGCGACTACTTATTGATTTGCTAGCGCTTTTTACATTAATATTTTTATTCTACCAGTGGAGATAGATATGTATATGACCTTCTTTTTATTTATAGTTTTTAAGCGATATTGTCTTAGCTGTAAGTCTTCCAATATTTAAAAATATATTTTATTAATATACCCTTTACATTTTAATTCCATCACGAGTGTTGTTAATGTGACACAACCCATATTTTTGATTGGGTAGCCTAAGATAACGCAGACTGCTGTATTATGTATTAAATATCTCTTGCGTAGAGGTTTAAAGTTAATTCCTGAGATGTGTCTTAACGGGCGTAAAACAAAGTAATGCTATGAGTATACGGGTTCCATTTTCACCTATTTCGGTACGGAACCCCAAAAAGGGTGCAAAGGGGATGCATAAACAGGGGGTCAGGGGGGTGAAGGAACACAAAAATGGGGTGTTAAAAGCCGCGCTAACGCCATCTTGGTGCGATGGGAAGCGAGCGCGATTGTTTTTGACGCGAGACGTTCCGAATTTGAAATATGGCAGTTCGAATCCGAATGGGAAGCGTAGGCTTACTTTTGGGTACGAGTGTCTTGAGTGGAGAATTATTGTGACTTACTTGCCTTTATTTTTGAAAAGCGTGAACTGGCAAAGTTCAAGACTACGCTTAACTCTTAGCCGGTGATTGGTTCAATGTATTTCATTCAATACATGCCGGCATCTACATATCTTTGCCAATATTGCCTACATTTCTTTAACATATGCAACTCATAGTTGATCTTATCGTTATGACTAAATACATATATAGATATACTCTACATACTGAACGAGTCCCCGACCCTTGATTTCATATAATATGTATGACAATCGAGGGTATGACAAACAATCATATAGTATATAATAAAGTAGAAGAGAAAATTTGTCTGCAAGTTATTCCAGCAACCATTATATATTATTACATTGTTTTTCACTGGATACAATATTTTCTTCTACACAATTTAATCAATATTAGTTAAGGTATTACATCATTATTAGTTAAGGTATATTAATTTGGTTTGTTATTATTATAACATGAATGAAATTAATTATATTATGCCACAATAACTTTTCAAGCTCAGCTTATCATATAAAAGGTATAATTTTAAATATCTTGCTTTAATCTTAAAAATAATAAGCGTAAAAGCATTGCCGCTCAGAGGTCCTGGGTTCGATTCCCGGTCGGGTCAGTGTAGAAATCAGAACTTTCTACCATTTTCCCGGGTCTGGGTGATGTGGTACCACCGTTGATTCTGATTTCCATAACACAAGTGCATTAGCTACTTACTTTGGGATCAGAGCAATGTATGTGATTGGCTTCCAATATTTATTAATCATCATCATCATCATCATCATCATTATCAGCCAAAGGACGTCCACTGCTGAACATAGGCCTCCCCCACGGCTTTCCACAGCGACCGATTACTAGCGGTCTGCATCCAGTTTGATCCTGCAATCTTTATAAGGTCGTCTGTCCATCTTGTTGGTGGACGTCCTACGCTGCGTCTTTGGTCAAAGGGTCTCCAATCTAGAACTTTCCTGCCCCAACGGCCATCAGTTCTTCGCGCTATGTGCCCTGCCCATTGCCAATATTTATTAATGTTTAGTCTTAATTAACAATCATTATTCCACAAAAATCTTGTAAACAGTCATTAAAACCATCACCTCACGTGATGTCACAGATGCATAAATCATTACTCATAACAAAAAATATAGCACGCCAAATAAAAATCATCATAATTTCAAACACCCCTCAACTCTAAACCGCCATCACCTCATGACGTCACAGATCGCCAACCCCAAGACGCGAGCCCAGCCCCCGGGCCGGGAGGGGAAGACACACCCCTGCCCTCGGGGTCATGTAGAGGAGCAGCTAGTTGGACTGTGGGAAGGTATGTTTGTGCGTCATTTTAGGGGCTTTGAGTTTTAAACTTTGGTGCTCGAATGCAGTTTTTGGGCAGATTTATTAGGCCTGTTGTTAATTTATAAATAAAATGAATGTGTTTCATTCGATCAAACTGGATTTTAGTGTTTTGTTTTAACAATGAAAGGTTTGTATTATGAAATGTGTTCAAAGTTTGTTTTGCAAAATTAAATAAATTCCTAACATTGAAAATAAGAGTTCGATATTTTTTAAAGCTAATGAAAGTATTTTATTACCTAAATTGGAAGCTAATTATTTATGATTTTAAAAAACCTCAAAAGCGATGTTAATCCGTTATTTTGGCTACCTACTAAAATCATTTGATTTAAGATTCACAGTACGGATTGGAAAACCATTTTCATAGTACAGTGCATTAAACAAAAATCCTTCAACAGAAAGAAAACTACTCGAAGCAAAACCATACGCCCACGCAAGTGTTGCCGCTTCACTCCACCGCGAGTTCTTCTTGCCTCAATCGGGGGCGACCCCTATCCGGCATCTTTCTTTTATTTCCCGCTTTTTTCGTCGCCATTTTTTTCACGCGTGCGCACTGGCCACCATAGCCGAAGAACATCGATTTATCCCGATGCGAAGGGAGTAAATAAGTGGGGGTGTGTTTTCGTTTGATAGACTTGCGGTAGGTTATTTTTGTTAACTTTTTTTTTCGATCTCGCGTCGATGCGTTGGAATTAAGATACTGGCTGGTTTTCTTTTGTTTTTTGGGTGGTTAGATTTTTGAATGTGGTTACTGATTGGAATGTTTGGGTGGATTGGTCTCATAAATTATAAGTAGTAGGTAATACTCTCAAGTGCGACAAGCATCTTCTGGCTGATAGATGACATTGACAGAGGGCGCTAGCATTAAATCAGGATAGCCAATGCAAAAATCTCCCTTAATTTAAGGAGTTTAGGAAGCTGTTTAAAGAATATTTTTTACGCTACCATGGAAAAATCAAAGAGAATAGAAATATAAAAATAAATTCAAAGCAGTATAAGCATGTATGTGTGTATCATTTATTTTCTACTGATTTTATCCGCAAAACAATTATATAAACAGTAAAACAGTAAGAGTAATAGGCAAGATGTATGTTTTTCATCGTATTATAGTTATCTTTATCTCTATTTTCTTCTCTATCTCGCCTCTATAACTTTACTTGCACCACCTGTACATATGTTTTTCTCTGTTCTAACCTGTGGTTGACTGGTAGAGAATGCTTTCGGGATTAAGTCCGCCATATGTACAATTTTATGTGATGTGCATGAAGTTTTAAATAAATAAATAAATAATAAATAAAACCCATAGAAAATTATATTTTTTAATTAAGAAATAATTGTTTTACGGTATTAAAATAGAATCATATTAAAAATGATAAATATCGAAAAATATTTTTACGATAATAAAACTTTCAGAAAATTCGGAAAATCACCTATAAGATTTAGATATGGCAACAGCATTTTTGAAAATGACAGCGTCAGTTCTGACTGTCGCCGTCGGGAAAAAATCCATCACATGTAATTCATGGACATTAATTGGTGGATTGGTATAACGAAACATATTTCAATTATTAATAATAACTGTATTTCTTGAATATCGTTGTTGGTAGTCTCACTTAATTGTACTACATAAGTAAATTATCTTTAGAATGACTGTGACATTTCAACCATTTTTATTTTATTCATGCAACAAACCTGGTTTTCTAGCCAAAAATATTAATAACCAATTTCAAGAAATTTCGATATCAAAGAGCCGGTTATCAGGTTTCCGTCTCTGTCGCAGACCAGAGACAATATCCGTTGGGGAGTGGGATGGTGATGTTTGGAGAATAGCGATACATTCCTATTAGCTAGTTACAATGAAAACAAAATTAGCTCTTATGGTTTAGAACTCAATGGAATGGTAGCACAATTGGTAGAGCGTTCGGCCTGGTAAGCCAAGAAGTTGCTGGTTCAAGTACCAAGTTCAATTTTTTTGTTTCTTATTTCATCTTTATGAAAATTAGCTCTATCTTGAAAATTTAGGTAACAGTTTATTTGATTCGCTTCCGATAAACATAAAATGCCCTAATGTTTTTACTGAGCACGAACGCAATTAATAATATATAGTAAAGCTAGATAATCAAGATAGTCAACTAAAGCTAAGTACGATTTATATGTGTAATTGTATGTCACTCAAGAATAATGTAGCTTAAAAATAGTGTAAGAATATTCGAAAAAAGCTTAGTTGTTTTTTTCTTGCAGACACTTCTATATTATTTTAGTGTAGCTTTAATACAGCAAAGCTTTACTCAATTTTCCTCATATGTTTTCAAATAATCATGGAACAAAATATTATTGGAAAAAATGTGTCCCATCACTAGTCGTCCTGCTGTTTAAAACAGTGTAAGAATATTTGAAACAGGCTTAGTTTTTTTTTTCTTGCAGACAATTCTATATTATCTTAGTGTAGATTTAATAAAGCAACGTTTTACTCAATTTTCCTCATATGTTTTCAAATAGGTAATCATGCTACAAAATATTATTGGAAAGAAACGTGTCCCATCACTAGTCGTCCTGCTGCGGCAGACAGAGCATCCGGTACCGGTAATTGTAAAACCGGTAATATTTCGATAACGGCAACGTATCGACTGATATTGACTTCAAACGATTCATTAATCTGAGTTTTGGGTATAAAATATACCTTCTATAAGGTAGGCCCTAAGTTCATAGTCTTCGCTGAAAGAAAAAAAAGATAAAGTAGTAACGACACATTTCATTTGAGTTTCATTATCCAAGACCTTTTGACCTTTTGATTAAAAAAATATAAAGTTATTTTGAAGCTGGCTGGTAGATAGATTGTCATACTGTTCTTCTTATTAAAAAATACAGAATATAGATATCTAACTTGAGTGTAAGTAGGTATAAACTGCATTTAACTCAGTTAATTACTCGGTCATCAAGAAAAGCAAAATATATAAGCAAATAATTTTCATTTCAACCATTCTTCAAAATAGATTAGTTTCGTTTTGTATTATTTAAGAGATTTATTATTTTTATATACGGATACAGTCCTTATTATGTTATAATTGTTTTTTTTTTCCTGTTGGATAATTTCTAAGACTTACGCAATATAAAATAAGAAAAAAAAAGGTTTACCTCACGCCTCTACTAGTGTGGGTAGATTTTAAATTAAACATATTGCAATAAAAAACTCAAAATTGTAACAAGACAGAGTCAAAGTTTGCCGACGCAAATTGAATCAATTACAGGCAATTTTCCAGGAAACTCCATCGAGTCATCCGATTACTGCCGGGCCCACCTATGCCCACATTCTCACATATGCCACAAAGAAACCAGCCAGGATATTTAAAACGCTTAAGACTATCGCGTGCAGGCGAAACAATCGGCGAAACTACCTACTTGCGGTTCAAATATGCTTCCGTAATAACGTTTTTCAACCCGTAAACTTTGATGCAATAAGACAAATTAATTCTCATTCATTTTTATACATTTTAAAAGCGTGCACGTCTTGATTTTTTTTAAATTGATGATGATTTCTTTAAAAAAGAACCTTATCATAAAGTCACGTTTCTAAAACACAATCTTAAAGTATAGTACTTACATCAATTTGAAGAAAGAAAGAAACTTAACTTTGTCTTTACAAAGTAGTTTTTTTTCTTTAGTAATTATTTCATTTTAAACTGTGTCTGGGCTTCGAACAAATAATTAAATAAATAGATATGATTTCTGATGATTGAGATGATATTATGCACTCTATTAATAATTTTATCATCAATACATCTTTAAATTGACGACCCGTTTGGTGTAGTGGTCGAGAAATCGCTTACTACGCAGCGGGTTGCGGGTTCGATCCCCGCACAATACAAACATTTGTGTGCATGAACATGTCTGTTTGTATTGGTCTGGGTGTTTTCTATGTATATCATGTATGTATTTACAAAAAAAAAGTATTTAAGTATTATATCCGTTGTCTGGCACCCATAACACAAGCTTTGAGTAGCTTACTTTGGGACTAGATGGCGATGTGTGGGAAATGTCCAAATGTCCAAAGGATAATACATCTTTAAATTATGAAATGCGCTGGATGTGTTGATCCTCTTAAGCTATGACCTCACTAACTTGCTTACAGGCGAGTCCTTGCGCAAAACGAGATTAGGAAACTACCGTCTACCAACAGGTAAATTTGGAGAGATGGGGTGGGGATGAAAATATTTGTTTCGAAAAAGACGGGTTCTTCTGGAATTTGAAATCAGAAAATAGAGTCAGAAAGAAGTATCTGGTTGTAAATTGAGTTCGAATTAGAAACATACTTTAAATTGTATATAGGCTATTAATAGCTAGAGATGTTAAGAACTCGAGTCTTTTGAGTCCTTTTTGAGCTCGACTGACAAATTACACGACTCAACTCGTTACAATAAGACTCCCAAGACTAGAATACTAAAGTCTACATGAGCAAAAGACTCGATTTCTTAACATCTCTATTAATAGTACTTATATACGTCCCAACATTGACCCTACCACAGCTTTTGGTCAATTGTGAGATAGTGCTGAGAAGAATTGAATTTTATAAAATTATTTTGCTTCTAATTTCCGGTAAGCGACGCCAGCGAAGGCACCCAACCACAAGAACTGTAACCACTTTTAGTATAAGTTAAGGCAAATGCAGTATGTACTGCCCGCCCTCCCTCAATACGCATGCGGCACCGATAATGCAATTGTTAATACCTAACACTAACTTGCAAAATACCTCGACGAGTTTCGCCACAACACGTGGCATCCTCAGGAGATGTCGCCTCGGCAGAGCGCAGACGGCTAACAAGCCGAATTAATTATCTAGTGCTGCTCAACAAACTCAGTCACTACTGTCAATGCCTCTTTTTGAAATATTTCAATTTTTATGTTTGTACTAGATAGATCATGCATTTGAATTTATCTAAGAGTAATTAAATGATTATAGTCGATGTTGCTTGAAGTACGGGCACGACTTCGTGACGTCAAGTCTAGTAAAAGTCCGAAGCGCGTAGATAGGAATTTATTCCACAGATTTGGGGTACAAAATAGGGTGCGAACTATGCAGCGAAAAGGCTTGAGCTAAGTGCCTTACACATCCAAAAAGTACGACAAGCTAGATACCCAACAAGGTAATAACCAGTTTGGTGCGTTCTAGAGACCCAAGGTATTACGTGGTTGTAGTTTTATTACGCATAATATCAGTAGAATACTTATGCTACGATACAAATATTCAAATACTGCGAGGTAAGTATGGTCAGCGCCATCTGTTGACAACGGGCGGAATGTTTGTTTACTTACGCTAATGTATAAAAACTAAGTCACAGCGAGCTTATAATGGAAAGCTCCATCTATTGCCGGGAAGCTGAACTTTAATCTTTGTTTACATAATTGTTGGTGTGTTACAATTATAGTTTGAAATAATATATCACACTTTATTTATTCCAGATCTTTCGATAAACGCTAACACTTAAAATCTTATAATGTACTATCCCTATCGCCGTCGCATCGCAGTCGCCAAAAGTATTTATTTTCCTCGTTTATTTTCCCGCTCTTTTATCCTTACAAATAAAAATACCTCCATCCTAACAGCACCGTATATAAACCTCATTAATAACACTCAAATAAACAGCAAACGACCGAGGGATGGAAAGCATCTTTTTGACCATTCTTTAAGAAATCGCCAATTTCCGCTTGAAGTACCCTCTTTCAAGTGACCCGACCTTTTTGTCAAAATCACTGGCTTGAGAAAACAGGCTTCAGTTAACAACCGTTTATGTTTTAAAAGACTTTATTAATAAGTTAAGCAGGTTGAGAAAAGGTTGAGCAAAGCGAACCCTTTTGTGAAGCTGAAACGCGACGCTAGTTCGGTCCAATAGTGCTCAGTCCTTAATAAGTTCTGAAGGTTTTATTTGTGAGTTATAAGGGATTTCTTAAAGCTACAAATACGCGCTTATAGCTAGTGTAAGGAAGACATTTGGCCGTTATTTTGCTGAATTCTAATAACTTATTTAAAAAAATTTAACTTATATAGTGGTAGGTGGACTTATCATAACTAAAGACATACTCTTATTCTAAAGATTAAACTAGTTTGATAAAAAGCTCCTTATCCGCTCAGCTGTCCAATGGCACTACAGTGCCATTTTCTTTTTTACGGTAAACTGTCCGTGGTACTACAGTGCCCACCACTTGAAAAGTATGTATTAAGTATAGTATATATATATATATATGAAGTATAGTATATATTATAGTATAGTAAGTATATTATATTTTCAACTTTTTATATATTTATAACTATTACCTATCTACCAGTATTTTTGTTTTCGTAATCACAGCTATACTTTTCTTTATATAATCGTTTTTATCGCGCGACAGTCGCGCGATTTTTATCATTCAACCGTCGCGCGATGTTGCCGGACAGTTCTCCCACATCATAGTCTGACAGCGCGGACAGTCGAGTGGGTAGAATCCTTCACATTAAATCTAAAATGAAAGTATCTGCTTTGCCTACGAAACGTGTATATCTCCCCTAAACTTATAAAACATTCAAGAACTTGTAATTAAACGCCAAAACGACTAAAGGGTCTTTGTTGAGCTATACTTATTTTGTTTACCAAATGCAAAGTACGAGACAGCTACAGGAAGGTATAATACTTGTATATGCAAAACTGCTTTTATGCCAAAAGTTCCACCAAAAAGAAAATTCGAGTGCACCGCGCCCCCACCTCTCCAAAGATCCCTGCACCTACTCTTTTCCTTATTAACGGAATTGTATACGGTGATGAAATAGTTTTGATCTGACGCCAAACGTTTGCGCTTTTTGAATATCCAAGTACTATACTATGGGCCTGTATTGCTTAAAATAATAATTTTAATGGTTTGCAATCTACTTAAGAAGTGCAAGATTTTATAATATCGTATGTGCATTTTATTTTTAAATATGTTAAAGTTTGTGTATTATTTTATTTTGTTAGGTTATTTGTTATACATCTGAACACATTCAAATAATATAGTATTTTTCCCGTAGTTAGTTCGAGCCTTATTTAGAATAAGGTTATGTTTATTTCTTAAATTATGAGGGTTGTTTTTTTTCTCTAGTTGTAAATTAGATTGTATAGAATTTGTTGTTATTTTGTAAACTTAAATACATGTTGCGTATGTATATAGTTGTTTGATATTAAGGATTTTAGTTCTTTCATAAATTTCTTTTGTTGGTGTTAAATAATCAATATGATTTAGTACTTTTACAATTTTCTTTTGTGTTCGTTGAAGTGCTTTAATTTGTTTCAGCGGCTGAACCCCATATTTCTATTAAGTGATTTAGGTGTGATTTTATTTTAGTGCGCCAAGTAATGCTGTTAATTTCGATTTCACGTGATCTATGTGCACTTTCCAAGTTTAATCAGAAACCAAAAACATGCTCACGGATAGGTTTCGAACCAGTGAACCTCTGACAGAACCAGGCTAATGATGTAACCAATCGAGCTACCGTGCAGTTTTGCATTTTTCACGTGTCCTATAAAAACGACATCAAGGCGATGATCTTCATTATCATATAAATGATAACATCTGTCTGAATGTGCAATAGATTATAAATTAAACCTGTCTCACGCAACTGTCAAAGCACGTAATAGTAATGAAATCTCTGTAACTTATTGTTTGTTCTATTTTTATCTAGTGCCTACCAAGGCATAACACTCTTAACCACTAAGCACTAGACAAATTGATAGGTTACATTGAATCTGATGTACCTATCGATAGGTAATCAATACAAATCTTTGAATATTGCCAACGATATTATAATGAGATCATCTCAGAAAGTTTCAAATTAAACAAAAAATAATCTTGTACATAGAATTTCTATTTCGCTAAATTCGAAAGATCCTACTGCAGTTTGTTTTTTCTAATCGCTCTAATCATTTCACAGAGTATCAAACCGTCTCAATCACCGTATACAGACACCGCGCCTATGGCTGTTTCTTTTTGGCAGCAGCCACCACCCCATGCATAATGGCGCTAAGTGCGTGGAACGGCCCTCAAACGTCCCTCCGAGTGACGGGAGTAAGTGGAGCTATGTACGCTGTAAGTGGATTGCAGGCCTTATTTATAAGGTAGTCTATTACATGGAAGGCATATAGTGTTTGTTGTTAGGCACTTTGATTCTGGCTGATAGAGATGATGAGGTTTTTAAGATAAAATTACTTGACTCACAGTCGTAGTCGTCTTGAGTTAATCTGTGCTTCGTTAAATAAAATACATATTATATTATATCGATATATGTTATATTGTGACTGGTATAAAAAATAGAATGTAACGGCGTTTATAATGTTTCCTCAATTTGATGATCGAACTCTTAAGAAAGCTAAACAACTTGAAATAGTTGTTTAACTTCCTTAAGAGTTTGATCATCTAATTTGAACGCGCTCTCACAGTCACCGATCTCAAGAAGAAGTGTTAAAAGTGAAAAGTCAATATCGTCTGGTATAAGAATACAATTTTATGACACTAAAAACGAAAACCTGGAAGACCTTTCGACCAAACTCGCAGCGTAGGACGTCCACCGGCAAGGTGGACAGACGCCCTGGTAATGATCGCAGGATCAAACTGGATGCAGACCGCTTGTGGTATGGAAAACTGTGAGGGAGGCTGTATGTTCAGCACGTGGACTTCCTTCGGCTGATTATGATGATGATGGAAATGAAAATTGATTTACCTTCCCGACGTTTCGACCCTGTTATGCGAGTCATGGTCTCGGGGCGACTGTGCAATAAATAATAAACGTGTGCAGGTAGAAGAAAGTATTTCATCGCGCACTGACAGACGACGCCGAGCTTCAACAGTCGCCCCGAGACCATGACGCGTTTAACAGGGTCGTAACTTTAAAAAGTAAATATCTTATCACAAACACAAACAAATTCACTTTCCGCTCTCAGTATGTATGTATGCTTAAATCTTTAAAAGTACGCAACGGATTTAAAAAAAAAAGATACAGTGATTCAAGAGAAAGTTTATATGTTTACTTCCATTGCACCGGTGTGAAGCCGGGACAGGTCGCTACTTTATAAATAAAACAAGTGAACGTTGCATTAAATCCTGTAGTATGGTGAAGTTTATTAAAACATGCTAAACACATACTTTTGTATGAGTTCACTCCTTACTTTAGCTAAGCATTCCATTACTTTCAAACATCTGTATCAAAATAACTCTAAATTGTGACTCCTAGAGAATAGAATGTATTTTCCTTTGGCAAAGGTTTTAATATAAAAGTGTGGGCTCTACAAAAGGCTATCCACTAGACGTGATTAAGGAGCAGATAGTTCTGGTGCTAGAGATGGAAGCTACTCTACTCTAAACGCCAGCGATTGGGCGCAAGTGTAGTACCTTTCAAGCAGGAATCAAGATGCGCCTTTGATGTATAATGGAAGCTGTAGACTAGAAGTTTACCATAATTACCCATAAAGGCACGTATTGGCATTTTATTAGTCGTCTTGAACCTGTCAAAAGCTGTAAAGAATAAACAACGCAAGAATATGACATCCAGTGTTTTGACATTTCTTAGATGTACACAGATTGTATCATTCTTAATATTAAAATCCACAATTTTGTCATTCCTTAATTATTTTAAAATAAGTATATATAAAACTGAAAATCTATATTGGCAATCATCGTTGAACACTGAGACATTTTTAAAAGAAGTAGTTTTTTTTACTGATATTTAAAAGTTATGAAAAGATTGTTTGCAATATTGGGCTAGCAAAGATAAACGGACTTTAATTTGCTCTACAATTTAACTTTTCTGCCCCAAAGGCCATCAGTTCTTCGCGCTATGTGCCCTGCCCACTGCCACTTGAGCTTACTGATTCTTAAATTAAAGTAAAGTAAAGTAAAATGCGTTTATTGCTTCCCATACAAAAAATAACTTATCTCTATCACATTTCTTAAAATTGTAGCTTAAACTAGGAGCAAATGGATGTGGCTCAGCTAGTGTTGGTAGAAGTCAACGCTGATTAAATTAATTTCTTAGGGACTCTCCATTATATGAATTGATGACACTCCTTTTTACCAAAAAAAAAACATATTAAAGTCAGATAAACACAAAACTCATCAACTACATAGGCAATTCATACTTAAGCAGTGAGATCGTTTTAAACCTAATAGTAAATGAATTCGATTCACTGATATTATTTTAAATGTTATAAAAATATTGTTTATATTATTCTAATAGCAAATAAAAGCGGACTTTAGAGGGATTTACATCACAGTATATGCTAGTCAAACCTAATACACATTTGATTTGATAAAATTCTATAAAGGTGAAAAGAGATACCTAAGATGACGTCAGAAACACGTTTAATATAATATAAATATAAATATTTGACAACATCACATACATTGATCCGATCCCAAGCACGCACTTGTGTTATGGATATCGGAAGCAACGGTGGTACCACAACACCCAGACCCGTGACAATATGGAAAAGATCGGTTTCCGACCCGACCGGGAATCGAACCCGGAACCTCACGAGATGGCGACGCTTGAAACCAGCGCGCTAGCCACTCGACCACGGAGGTCGTCGTTTAACACAAAATATTCGGTAGGTATCAGTAAGTTGATATTACAACCCTACGTATAGAGAAGCTACGCCAAACAAAAATTGTGTCGCAAATACGACGGCCAGATTGTGACGTATGACTTGTATGAATTGATGAAAATTGGCGTCAAGTCATGTGGCACGAGATTTGTTTGTAGTATCAGTTCCATACTCGAGTAATAGTTATTCAATGGAAGGTATGCAGGTTTTGTGGTAAGAGTGATATTAAACAGAAATGAGTTTTTTTGTAACCATCACCGTCAGCCTAAAATACACCCGATTAGTATGCGCGTCGCACGCGCTCGTTCTCGACTTAATTCTCTTTTTAAATATTTTTTACAGTAGCCGGATAATTTATTATTATATCTGACGAGATGTGCGCTAGGAACGAGATATGATATGGGATTTAGGGGAGGCATTCCACGTTTACAAGTAAGTACTAATATCATATAAGGTCACCTCGTTTTAAGTAATAAAATTTTAAAAGCCGTTTGACAAGGTACTGTTTTTTTTAAATTGACAGAGAAAATAAAAATAAAACATGAAAATCTCGATTACCAATATGATAGCGATGTGTTTCTATGACGTATACAAAGACACATTAAAATATTATTTAAAACGATTTGACCTTATATTTACTGTAGGTAGCAGGTCTTTTTCGTGACTACTAAAAAACGATAGACTTTTATGAGGTTGTAAATACCATGGTATAACATAATAGTACAGTTTACCACTGGTTTAGAATTGGAAGGACCAATCGGTCTACTTGAGATACAAATTAACCTTCGGCTTTACCAACCATTAAGAGGTTGATAGGCTAATAGCACAAGCGTAGTCAACTCTTGTTGCAAACAAGCAAATCTCTCGATCCTAAGACATTCCACACAGACTAAAAAATAAAAGTTTTGACCAATGTGTCCAATGTTTTTGACCAGTGTTCACGAACGGATAAGAAACAACGACCCTTAACGTATAATCAGCTGAAAGCCTACGCGTTGCGCAGACGGCAGTGGAGAGAGAAATGATGGGCATAACTGTACTCGACCAGATAAGTGACGAACGTATTCATCAAATAACGAAGGCTAAGGACGATGTTCATACTATAGCCAGCAGGGGCAGAGCGTACAGACAGAATGGACGAAAATCAGTGGAAGAAGGGTTATGGAGTGGCGACCAGTGGCGGCTGGTGGGTTATCGAACTGGTAGTGCACTTTAAGAAAATCGAAGCAAAAACTAAAAACAATTACGGTAATATAAATAAACAATAATTAATGCGTCACACATACAGTGAAACATGTCATTATGTCAATCATGGCTGCCGTCGTTGCCTTGCCCCCATGCCGGCCGGCCAATTCGTCAAACATCGGGTGCTCTCGGCAATCGTCGGTCCGCCGTGCGGCGCTCGACAACCCACTCATTACTCGGTACATTTCTATGAACTATCTTTTGTTTCACGCGTCAGGCGTATTACCTCGTATCTCCTACAAGTTATATCAGCAGTCCTCGTGCACTCGCCGAAGCGCACGAGAATTTGTCTTTACAGAAAAATAAGTCTTAATAGTTTAGTAAAGCGCTCAAACTGTTTTACCATAATTGGAATTAGATTATATCTTTTATACGTTTTTGTATGTTTAAAAATAACTATTAAAATGTTAATTAAAAAGAAAGATGAATTACTTAATATTTTGTAATTTTTAAATCTTTTGAATTGGTGGTTCAGCGCACGAGCGCACTTAAGGTACAGCCGCCACTGGTGGCGACCATGGGCCAACACGCGCGGAGAGGCCACCCACCACTTCATTGGATGGACGATGACGACGACGACAGACATTTTTTAACCGACTTCAAAAAAGGAGGAGGTTATCAATTCGACTGTATGTTTTATTTTTTTTATTTTTTTGTATGTATGTTACCTCATATCTCAGTCGTTTGTCGACCGAATCGAAAATTTTTTTCGCCTACTTAGAGGGTGTACCTTCTAGTTGGTCCCATTTTGGGATCTGATGATGGGATCTTGATGTAATCGAAGGAAACCCTCAAATTTTAAGGCACGTATAGTGTTTCATTACTAGAATTTTAATGTTGATGTGTTGTTACGTCTGATAGTCAACATCTTGTGGGGCTGAGCTGATGGTGGAACTCCTTAACGCTCAGGAGTTCAGTAATTATAATGACGGAACTTATGATAGGTAATTTGTAGCTTCTTAAAAAATAGAATCATAAGGTGAATACAGAAGAAATAAAATAAACTTTAAAAAAAAGTAAAAACCGACTTCAAAACCAAAATGCACTAAAAAGTCTTAAATAAACTCTTCACCGTTGAAAGGAAAGGAATCCGTTTAAGGCAAACAATTTGTTTTTGGAGTCGGTGCCATCACTTTGACCATCAAGCATCAACTATCACAGCACCAACTCCAAAAACAAATTGTTTGCCTTAAACGGATTCCTTTCCTTTCAATGGTGAAGAGTTTATTTAAGACTTTTTAGTGCATTTTGGTTTTGAAGTCGGTTTTTAATTTTTAGATTAATTGATTGCAGCGACTTGTTTACAGCTTAGAAGTTTTTTTAATGATCTATACAAATAAGATCAGTGAAACTGCGGGCGTCTTGTCAAAGTCTGAAGCAATTTTTTTGACATTTCGTGTAGACAATTCTCAATTATCTGATTTTCTGCTGCATCAAACATGAACTTACGTAGTAAATATCTTGAATAAATTAAAAAAAAAAAAACTTTTTAAGCTTTATTAAAAATCTTCTCAATCAATAAATACGCGAAAACATCAGTTTGTCTCAGCATTGTCTACGCGTAATGTAAAAAAATGCTTAGACTACGCACACTGAGCTCAAATCCGAATAATGATATAGTAAACTCAATGATAATAAAACAGTAAAACAAATAAATTGGTATAATAATATCTCTATCAATTTCAGTTTAAGCATTAACGGGGAAAATACTCTAAAAACCACGATTGTATTGTTGGAATCGTTTTCTAAATCGACACATCTGGTGGGGAAAAACTAGATTCAGTCATAATATCGTCTTAATGGTATCTATAGCACACTGCTAGCAAAATCGTACAAAAACCGATGCTTTTCGTAGAGCACCATCCAACGCTGTGACATTGCCCTCAAAAGATCTACTTTATAAACTGGTCCTGACTAATTGAATGAGTCCATTTTAAGAAGTGCACTTTACAATATTTTACGATTAAATTGAATGAAAAACTTGACGCACTTTTAACGTGTAACACCGGTGGCGAACGCTGTTTTTGTGCCAATTCCTTATATCAAAGTTGTTGGGAAGCAAGGAAATTGGTCAAATGGTAAACTGGCTAAACTAGAAGAAATGTTAACCCAATGGATAAACCGATGTCTGCACACTGCATCAAAATTTATTATTGACAAAGTTCAGTCTCCTCCTTGTTATCGAATTATTATTAACAGAGTCAAAATCTTGAAAACTCATTAATTAGGTAAGATGTAAGAATAGGTTAGTTGTGCCTAGTGTTCACCTTAAAAAACTTTCGTGCTTGAAAACACACTTCTTTCGTAATCATCATCCAAATGCTCCTGTCCAAAATGTTCTTCTTTTAAATCGTAGACTTTTGAAGGAACCACTTGAAGTGCCTTTAAATTTTACGAAGAAAAACACAAGGAACCGCAATTTTTAAACGTTATTCAAAAATAAATGCTAACCAATTCTAATACGAGATCACACACACAGGTCCAATTTATTACCGCCTTTTATTAAGACGGTAAATAAGAAATTGCCAACAATGTGCAAGCACTCGGGTCTGAGTGCTGTAATATACAATGACGTCTGCACTAAACTCGGGCCCGAGTGGGGCGGTTTCGCTGGATTATGTTTTTCGCGCATCGGGCCCGAGTCTGCGGCACTAATTAAATGTGGTAATCATTGTATTTTTATTCAACCGTCAGCCGCAAACATGTTATGTGACTTTTACAACCGTTACAGTTCTGTACTAGGTGGGTAAAGTCCGCCATTATTTAAAAAATATATTAAAAACAGACGTCATTGTCATATTATGCTAAGATCCTACACTAATATTTATTATAAACAGATGTCATTGACGAGACCTTTATAATGGTTCTATGACGTACTTAAACTGATCAACACCTAAATGTTTAGTCCCTTTGAAGAAATACTTTACTGGGTATTTTTGATTTAGCTTATTTCTCAGTCTGTCGGCAACACGATTACACTTAGGTGTTGCATCAGCTTGATGTTCGCACCTGTCTGGGCAATATATCATAGGTTCGAGATAGATATACTATAGTAAACGCCCGCGGCTTCGCGCGTGTGAAATTATGGCCCGCACCTGCTAAGCCAAGCTACTATAACCAATATCCAGTATTAAAAAGCTTCTGTCTTTAAATAAAGTAAAGGTACTTTTTATATTTTTACTAAATAAAAAAAATGGGTATTCCATTCGACCCGTAAAAAGGAAGTGTTGAAAAATGTAGG
Organism: Pyrausta purpuralis; assembly: GCA_963924145.1. Classification (NCBI taxonomy): domain Eukaryota; kingdom Metazoa; phylum Arthropoda; class Insecta; order Lepidoptera; family Crambidae; genus Pyrausta; species Pyrausta purpuralis. The sequence continues at coordinate 19,548,111 of OZ001658.1, forward strand.
CCTACAGAATGAAAGGATGCAACAAACAGACATACATATTTAATTTCAGCAGTACCTAAGATAAGTAAAGGTATGCTTTTTGTGTAAGTAGAAGATACAGAAAGTATCCAAGAATTTTAAACTCTATAAACTAAAACTTAGCTATCATTTAGTAAACCCATTTCAAGCGTTTGATATTCAAAAAGTCTGCCATTTTTTATAAAACTTTTACAGCAATGTTACGGTTATAACTTGTCACATTTTGCAAAGTGTGATCCTTAATCGAAATGTAATGGAAATCTAGCCTACAAAGTTGCAAAGCATAATTTATCGATCGACTCGGTGATTGGCTCGGTGATCATTTGTGCATTTATTCGTAACGATACGTAATTGACACGAATGGGAATGAAATACAACGAAGTAAAGTTTTTTCATGCCTTTGATCCGTTAGAATTAATTCAAAACGTTGCGGATTGCAGACATAGGAAGTAATAACCCCTTCACTTACCCTTCCTGACAAACACAAAAGCCTGAACCAAAATGATTAGCATAAATTATTATCTAACGACAAAACTACTAGCCGTGGGCACGGTCATCAGAATAATAAAGCAAACGCCAGGTGTCCATTAGATTCCATCGCAAAAAACACTCAATAGTCCATTGTGGATTTCTTTACTGACCCTACTTGCCGGTCGAAATGCAAAATCAAAATCCTTAACATCATTTAAACGAATTTCAACCTAGTCACTGAATTTTAGAGTAGATTTTTGCCTGTGACTTATTGAGTAAGGTAACGGGTACCTATTGTGGTCATACCCTTACCTATTGACACAGCATAATGAGGATAAAAAGTTCATGCTTTGTTTCTTCTCAAAGGGGTGGTCAGGTAAACATCTGCTGGTTGAATGTTTTACCCTGGTTTCGCCTGACCCTAAGGTCAAAAGGACAAAGGACAACGGTCTCAATCTTGCATGCGTAATGGATTTAATCCAAATCAATGAGGGACACGATTCATGTACCACTATAATATATAAATATATAATACATAAATTTCTTAATAACACAAGGTTTCCTGATAATATTATTATGATGTTCATAAATTATTATAAATATTAAACAATAGTTGAATGAAAATAAGTTAATTTTATTTCAAATCCTTTATATGCAAATAACACAATCAATGACTGTCAGTGATTTCTTATGATAAGTTAGTAATTTATCGTATCTAATAAAATATCGCTGGGATAGGTGGATTAAAATTATCTTCATTGATTCGCCATTGGCTATCTTAGTGTTGCAAATAGACTAATGTTATATAAATTATATATTAATAATAAGACAATGCAACAATGACTGTATATTTATGACTGTATGACTGAATATTTAATTTATATTAAATAATAATAATAAGGAAGATAGATAGGAATGATTTTAAAAAAACAGAGGAAGGACCAACCTCAATAACAGCAACGCCACCTGCAGTCATTGTTGCAAAACTAGGCAGTGTCATCTAGGGAATATTCAACAAAAGTACTGGCGCCATCTGTCGTATGACTATAGAACGTTTTACTTTAACGAACACAGTCATCATTCATTAATACAAGAGGTGTACGACGTTTAATATGTGATAAAACAGATGGCGTTATTAGTATTTCAAAATATGGAATAGTCTTCAATTATCTAATTACAACAAAACACTGCCCATATTAATTAATCTGATCAATATTGAGTACAATAGATGAGTTTTTTTCTCGAATTTACGTCGTAAAGAGAATTGAAAAATCAATAGAAAAAAAAGTTAAAACCGACTTCAAAACCAAAATGCAGTAAAAAGTCTTAAATAAACTCTTCACCATTGAAAGGAAAGGAATCCGTTTTAGGCAAACAATTTCTTTTTGGAGTCGGTGCTGTGATAGTTGATGCTTGATGGTCAAAGTGATGGCACCGACTCCAAAAAGAAATTGTTTGCCTAAAACGGATTCCTTTCCTTTCAATGGTGAAGAGTTTAATTAAGACTTTTTAGTGCATTTTGGTTTTGAAGTCGGTTTTATAAGAGGGGGGGGGGGGGGAGTTGCACCTTATGATTCAATTTTTTAATAAGCTACAAATTACCTATCATAAGTTTCGTCATTACAATAACTGAACTCCTAAGCGTTAAGGAGTTCCACCAACAGCCCAGCGCCACAAAATGTTGACTATCAGACGTAACAACATGTCAACATTAAGATTCTAGTAAAGAAATACTATACGTGCCTTTAAAATTTGAGGGTTTCCCTCGATTACACCAAGATCCCATCATCAGATCCCAAAACGGAAAAAATGGGACCAACTAGAAAGTACACCCTCTAAGTAGGCGAATTTTTTTTTCGATTCGGTCGACAAACGACTGAGGTATGAGGTAACATACATACAAAAAAAAAATAATGATAAAAAAAACATACAGTCGAATTGATAACCTCCTCCTTTTTTGAAGTCGGTTAAAAAGATGGATAATATCTTGTCAGGACTTACCAGAAAGAAAGCAAAGCGATTTCACCATCAAGAAATAACGATTAAATAGGTACTATGTATTGAAATTTTATGAAATTATATAATCAGTTCATAGTTACTGTTACTGTTCATTATATCCAGTACCCTTTTTCATCAACTGAAATCACCACTGAAAACTCGTTTCAATATCACTCCCACATTGTCATACTCTTTTTTTAACCCATTCGTGCCCAAATAATACGGATACGAATTAGCGGTCGAAAGGTAATAAATTCCAGGTTTCTTCCTATCCGATTTTGGACCTAAAAGATTGGTGACCCGTGGCTTATTATCATAGCACTCCCTGTCCCTTGCTTGTTGGACTGAATTACACTTGATTCCGATAAACCCTCTTGGATAATTAATCGAAGCTATCCAATAAAATAGGCTCTTTAAATGGCTACACATGACGTTGCACGGGATATAATCCAGCCCGTTAAATTGGTACTCTCCTCCGTTGACATAAAAATTGACATGACCGACCGGAGCCGCCATGCCGTAGCCATCAATGTTAGTCTGAACGACTTCCACGTAGTTTGCATCCGAATCGTCCAGTCTCCCTTCTGGGCCCGCGTTTCTAAAGCAGGGCCCTGAAGGTTCTAAGCCAGTCAGTTTGTCTACTTTTCTCCCTGTCTTCCAGTAGTAGTTCTTGGCTATGAAGCTCATGGTCTGAGCCCCGAGGCTGAGACCAGCCATTTCAACGTTGGAAGGATCTAAGTTGGTAACTTTTGCCATCATCTCCGCAATGTGGGCGCCGACTTTTTGAGCCAGCATGGCCACACTGAAATTAAAAGAAACCTTTGTGTAAATCCACTAAATTATTAAGTTGAGGTAGGAGGATCTAGCAGAGGTTTCACTCGTCCGATCCGACCAAACCCGTTGTACTCTTTTATGGGAAATGTTTTCGATTACCTACGACCAATTGATTTGATACCAGCTACCTGATGATATAATAAAATAATATTTATCCGCCCTCAGACAGACCAAAAACTTTGCGGCTACTTAAAGACATGTTGTCATTGTGATTAACTTAGATTACAGGAAATCTAAAAAAAGGTGTACGGAATTCCGCAGGTCAGCTAGTATTATAAACGTTTGTCATGGATAGAATCAGTAAGCTGAAGTGCCAATGAGTAGGGCTAAAAGCGCGAAGAACTAATGGCCGTTGAGCCAGCAAAATTGGAGATCCTTTTACTAAAGGCGGCGTAGGACGTCTAAATCACACTGGATGCAAACCACTCGCAACCGATCTCTACAAAACCGTGGATGAGGGTACGTGTTCTGGCTGATAATGAAGATGATAATGAGATATAACATGGTTCAAATTGGAGTCTTTTCATAAAATACTCACGGGGGATAAGGTCCAATAACAAAATGGGTTTGATCCAACATCCACACGTTGTACCCTAGTTTTCTGAACATCTGGTCGGCAGCTACCTGGTCCGGGTTTTTGGCAGTATGCAGATAACCCCCCACATAAATAAGGGTCCTTTTAGACCAGTCCATAGCAGGGTCCTTATTCAATAGATGCATCTGATAGTAGTTATACTTTATCTTCTTCGGGGAGCCAGATCCACGGACGGTGAATAAGAGGTATCTGAGATCGTCCGCACCAATTTTGAGTGTTTTGTTTGGACCTGAAAAGATAAAATATGCTTTATCGAAAACTATCGATCCCTCACGAGTCGCGACTGTGTCCGCGCGTTTTAATCTTACACCGTTTCTGTATGTTACAATTAGGGATGCAACGATACGGCTATTACGATACCAATACAAATGACGAATAGGTATATCGTAATGACCAAATACGATAACGAATTACGATACAAATATATTACGATATTTGTTTAATACCATTTTAATGAATTGTTATTTAGTTTAATAAGTTTTTATTGTAAGACTAAGTAAGGTAAAAGTATAAAAACAAGTTATGCATTTTTAATCAATATATTTATTAATTTTATCAATTTTCATCATTAATTTATATTTTAAATTGTTACTATTTGTTATATTTACTGACTATTAATCAATTTAAATTGTAGTCGTAATTTATTGCTGGCAAATTCTTATTTAGAAAACACATCATTTTTAAGTTTTTCCATTAAGTCGGTTTCTCTCATTACTGTGTCAGTCCTGCTGTGGAGAATAGTCTTTAAGATGGCACCGTTGCAGGTTTAAGGGATAAATATTTCAATGCTATCGTTTTCAAATTTGAATACTCTGAAGTTTTATTGCGCCGATAGTCAGCAACACTAGCGTCCATGTCTAAATTAGTAGTTTTCAAATAATGTATCGTAAAAATATCGTATCGTAATAAGTAAAGGTTTACGATGCCTATATACGATTATCGTATCGGTATCGTTGCATCCCTAGTTACAATGTGATGTCTTTAACACCCGACGCAAAAAGAGAGAGGTTTTATAATGTGTCTGTCTGTTCATCTGTCTGTATCGTACCTACCATATTACTCAAATGCTCTTGAAAGTACATAAAAGGTTTTCATGACTTTTATATTACATGACTATATTGGGGGTTTTTAATCATGGACTATGTAGCCTAAAAACGTTCCCCAATAAATAAACTACTTGACAAAAAAATTGATGTAAAAATATATTTTCATACATCTTTAGCTATCTATATCTTTACAGGTACAATAAAAGGTCCTTCTATTTTACCAAAATCATGGGAATTCTTAATTTATAACATTGAAATTAATAATGACACACATAAATTAAACTTTCTATCCCTTGAAGTTTAAAGTGCGCATCTGCAACTCTACCCGATCTCATCTTTACCCGATTTAAAAATACCTAACAAAAAAACTACCCGAAATCATCTGTACGGGATTAATAGTTTAAACGATATAAAAAACATATGATCATAATAGTTCAAATCACACATGCAAAACTAAAATTACCTGAAATGAGTTTTCAAAATCTGTGTATGTTTTACTGAAATATTAAGATATTTCTACAACAAATTTAATATAACCCGGTTAAAAATAACGCTTTCGTTATAACAATAAATATTTTGGAGATCTTTTTTTCACCACTGGTTAAGTAAATCCTCTGTAAATGGTCAATGGAATATATTATTATTTACCAAACAGTTGGAAGTGTGAATCGTCAAAGCAAATAATTGTTAAACAAACTTCCAACAAAAGCTAACTTATAGTATATTTAAAAAGATCTTGTTCCTGTCTGTTTTGTAGGTTTAAAGGCGTTTTTACTTGTAGATAAACAAATAGGTTTCATGTAGAATGGAAATGACAACCACAGTTATGACGAAAGCGAAGACGAAGGCTTCAGAAAACTAAGCAACTAGAAATATTTTGTATAAAAAACAACATTATTTCTTTTGCTTTAGAATGTTTTTAACACTCACAGTGTCATATTTTATATTCATAAAGATGAAATAAGAAACCAAAAACATTCTAAAGCATTAGATAGCGAAGCGACATCAATTTCCAAGTTGAATTTATTCTGTAAAGAATAACTGCTTGGGCCATCTGTTTCATAAACAGACGGCTAGATGGCGCTAAGCGTCACGCAATTGACGTTTTCATAAGAAACCACAAATTTCGCAGGGTCGGACTAACAGCACGGTAGCTCAATTGGTAAGAGCGTTTGGCCCGGTTTGCCAAAAGGTTGCTGGTTCAAGTCCCGCCCGTGCGCAAATTTTTGGTTTCTTATTTCATCTTTATGAATAACATTATTTCTTTGTTTATGTTGAAATGAATTGTTCGTCCAGTACTTCATGAATGAAAGAGCAATTTCGAGAAAAGGATGTTCTTTGTTATGTTAAAAATCACCGAAAATCCGGTCATTGAACCGAAATACCATTTTGTAGGTAGAGTATTTGGTAATCTCTTCATTGATATGTACGAGTACGTATGCTCTCTAAATTAATTTATTGATAAAGTGTTTTACTTTTTATTTATTTAATTTCCAAAAAAAACTTTCTACACTACAGTTGCACCGAGAGCGTAGGAAAAAATTGTGTGGCCACAATGATATTCAGGACTAGTCGCAACAAAAATGTCCAATTCATCACCACCTTAAGCTCTCTTCCAGCAACTGTTTCTGCCTCACCCAATGGTAGAGAATGATTTAAAACTTTAAGACCGTCTTTTGTACTTCAATTCATTTGTGAAATAAAGAACAAACAAAAAATAAAAAGCTGTAATAGAAACCCTAACAAACAGTTTTGAAGTAAGGGCAGGGTAGTGAAAACATGGAATAAATAATCCCAAAAGCCTCAAAAGAATCGTAAAAGATATGGCGGATTCAAAACATAACGCCAACCACTTAAAAATTTAATAGACGCTCACCCAATCAAGGTAACGTTAACCAGATTAATAGTACAGGCTTTTTATTTAGTTGTCTCGATATAATAGTAAGGTAATTTTTTAATAAAATAAAATTGTGTCTTCGAGAGTTTGTATTTTTTTTTCTATTCCTCCATGCTAAACGTACCTACACTTATAAAGTCGATCCAATTTCTAAGCTACAACAAAGTTTTTTTTAAATTTCATACTTACAATGCCCCAAATATCCTGCAGGATAACCTTCTAGAGCTTTGGAACTGTGCATTGATGATGACAATCCAAAAATACTGGCAATTATTAATATTTCACAGAATAAAAAACCAAGCCTTGTCATTTCACTTTTTTTTAAACAAAAAGTTTAGCTATCAACTTTTTTTAGATGCGAGTAGCGATTAAGGATCAAATTTGAATTGAATGGTATGGTTATTTCCCGCCAAAGTGTGACACACGTCCAATGTCAACTGATGACATTCACAGTATGATTTGCCCTGTTCTGGTTTCTCTTTTAAACTGCGGCATAACAGATAACAGTGTTAAACAAAACACATTAAGTTCTAAGTAACTACAAACTTCCCATGACCTTCTGTTCACATAGAGACTCAAAACATAATTTTGAAGCGAAATAAGCATGTTGATGTCATAAAAAAAATCTACGTTCTTTCTTAACTCCCCTCAACAGTGCCTAGTTTTGTTAAACGAAAATAAAAATGAAAGAAACGTCTCCAAAAAGTGTATATATTTTTAATAACCCATTTGTCTTTACTTAATTATTGTATTTTATTTTATAAAATGTGTTTTACCAACAGCATACTCGTACATACAAAAGCCATTATTTTGTAAAGCAACTATCCAATTTTGATAAAAATTAAACCGTTATATTACCAAAGTTGAACTTAACGTAAGTACACCAACAGTCTAAAGCTCTACACATATCACCCACCGACTCCAAAAGAATTATTTTTTAGACAGTTTTGTCAAGACAGTTACTTTTTTTATTCTTTTTTATTCCATGACTTGTAGTCATTACTCAATCTCAAAAACTACTGGATTAATTTTGATGAAATTTACACTGTACTGTAAGTTGAACTAAACCTGACTGAACTCAATGGGAATCACCTCGCTATAAGTTCTTCGAATTGATTACCCCTTTTTTTAATCGGTTGAAATACATCATCATTAGCCATTGCATTTCATGATTACACAATAATGTCTTTTAACTCTTACAACCTGTTTCACAAATGTCCTAATAGTTTCTGCTAGGCGTTATTTGTATAATAATTCGTACGAAATAATGTTACATAATTTGAATTTGACGATAGTTTGTGCTTATTTGTCGATAGTAAAACATGCCCTTACTAAAGTACTAGATACCTATTTTATTTTGTGTTTTTCTACGGCAACCTTCGACTACATTATTAATGTATTTTAAAAATTAGATCATTGTCATCGTTACTGATTTAACACTTGTAGAGGTAACGCTTGACAAACCACTCTACTCTAACAACTGAACTTTATAAAAGTACACTAAAAGCTTACATTAACTCTTTAACGGATTTAGAATGTTTTTAACATTCAAAGTTTTATTTGTCTATTGTTATAAGATGAAATAAAGGACTCCGTTTTAGGCAAACTATTTCTTTTTGGAGTCAGTTCCCAGATGAATGACGCTTAACATCTTAAGCGCTATTGTAAATTCAATTTGTGCACTATCCTGTTTGAGTTGGCTAATAAAATAATAATAATAAATATTGGACACCAATCACATACGTTGCTCTGATCCCAAAGTAAGTAGCTAATTGCACTTGTGTTATGGAAATCAGACACAACGGTGGTACCACAACACCCTTGCGATAATGATAATGCGATGGCACCGACTCCAAAAAGAAATGGTTTGTCTAAAATGGAGTCCTTTGAAGAGTTTATTTAAGATTTTTTTTATTAAAGTTATTTTTATTTGCACATTTAGTGATTAATAGAGTGTACTTTTGACTCTGTATTTAATAAGCTACAAAGAACCTTACATAAATTCTGGCGTCATAATCACATGGTGACAATCAGACGTAAAGACATGTCAACATTATGATAGAAGTACAAAAACACTACACGTGCATTTACATTTTTAGGGTTTCCCTAATCATACCAAGACCCCATTATCAGATCCAAATTTGGCCTCAATTGGACCAACTAAAAGGTAAATGCGTATTTTTTACCAAAATTTTAATAGAATGCGATCCAAATTAAAGCAAATTTATATTAATATTTTAAATGAGGACTTCGACATTATTTGTTTATGCGAAACAAACCTCAATAGCTCTTTCTGTGATGGAGAATTTGTAGATAACAGGTACATCGTTTTTCGTAGAGATAGGGATGTCAACTGTTCGCTCAAGCAATCTGGTGGCGGCGTTCTTATAGCTGTTAAGAGAAGTATACTGGCTTCTAGACATTGGGAGTGGGAAAATGAGATCAAAGATATCTGGGTCACGGTCAAAATTAATTCATCCGACTACAGTTCTCTTAATATTTGCCTAGCGTACTTACCTCCAGACCTAAGTTTACCTAAAGCTGAGGGCTTCTATAAGAAATGCTGCAATACACTCCTAAATCAAATACACGACAGCTCAAGAACAATTATTATAGGCGATTTTAACTTACCTCACCTTACATGGACGCCCAAGGACATGTGCTCGTCGCAGCTGGTTCCCAATGCTGCTTATGATGCCAAATCTGCCCTTTTGATCAACTTGCTGTATCTTGGTGGATTACACCTATACAACTATGTATGTAACCAAAACGACCGAATTCTCGACCTGTGCATAACCGATTTGGCGCGCCTGGAACTGAATGAATGTTCTCCGCTTTCTACCTCGTGATCGCCACCATCCTGCTCTAGAGTTTGAAGTTGAATTATCTTCTCCAACTAAACAGTTGCTACGTTGTAATAGTAACGTACGTAATTTCCGAAAATCCGAGACTACCACGTGCTCCCAACAAATTCATAATATCAATTGGCTTGACAAACTAAATAACACTGACATAAATATTGACGTTGATATCTTTTACACGACATTAAATAACATAATTGACAATAACACACCCATAAAACGTATTGGTTCTACTAAGTACCCGAACTGGTTTTCAAAGTATTTAATAGCCTGTATTAATGAGAAAAAAAAGCTCACAAACGATATAAAAAAACAAGTAACCCTAGAGACTACGACGAGTTTAAGCTGCTGAGGCAGAGGTCCAAGAGACTAATTAAAACATGCTACGCATCATATATTAGTAATGTCGAAAAATCTCTTGTCGACACTACGAAATAATTCTTTTCATTTGTCAAGAGCAAAAAACGTGCTCCATCTGTTCCTGATGTTATGAACTTTAATAATGTAACTGCACGCGGTGGAAAGGCGGTAGCTGAGCTGTTCTCAAGTTATTTCTCCTTTGTATTCCAGCCTGAGGATGCGGTTGATTCTTGGTGCCCTGACGGCCACCTCACGTCCTATTCTCTATGTAGTGTGGATGTCTCGTTGAAAGAAGTGCGTCTGCAGCTCTTGGGTCTTAATGTCAACAAGGGTGCCGGTCCAGATGGCATCCCACCGTGTTTCATTCGCTCGTGTGCTGATGCTCTGGCTAAGCCACTCTATATCTTGTTTGCTAAGTCGCTCCTTTCAGGCGTTTTTCCGGCTCTATGGAAAGTCGCACATATTATTCCCATTCACAAATCTGGTGATTTGAGTGACTGTGCTAACTACAGGCCTATTAGTATTCTGTCTTGTCTTGCTAAAGTGTTTGAGTCACTTATTTATGAGCACCTATATCATCACCTTGGTCCACATATTAAACCACAACAGCATGGCTTTGTTCGGGGGAAATCCACAATAAGTAATCTTTTGGAATATAATGATTTCATTTGTAACGTTCTCGACATTTGTGGACAGGTTGACGTTATCTACACAGATTTCCAAAAGGCATTCGATAGAGTTACTCACAGGGTCCTATTTGGCAAGCTTGAATCGATGGGTATTCACGGCTGTCTACTTCGCTGGCTAAGATCTTACCTGTCAAACCGCAGTCAACTTGCTGCGGCAAAGGGATATCAATCACAGCCGGTCCCGATTACGTCCGGTGTCCCGCAAGGATCACATCTAGGCCCCTTGTTTTTCATTCTGTACATAAACGACTTAATCCTGAAGCTCAACAATTTGACATTACTCTATGCGGATGATTTAAAGATATACTCACAAGTAACCACAATTCAGCACTGCCTGGCCCTTCAATCGGATATTAACACACTTTTAGAATGATGCAAACAAAAAGGTATGTCACTGAGTGTCGGAAAATGTTCCGTGGTGTCCTTCACTCGTACCAAAAACCCAAAAGTTTTTGATTATAATGTAGAAGGAGAACCTTTTGAGCGAAAACGATCTGCCAGAGACCTGAGTATTGTTTTTGACTCTGAACTGAGCTTCAGAGATCATTTTGATCTATTGAGCAGTAAATGTGGCCAGCTGTTGGGTTTTATATGTCGCATGTCCAGGAGCGCTATACTCTTGTTTCGCTCTCTATTGCTAACTTTTGCAAGTGAACTTTTGAACCACCCCTCTGCTCTAGCAACGCGACATTTCATAACGCCATGCTCAGAATATGTCGCGATTTTAATGATCTCACATCTGTCATCGACGAGGTACCTGACATCTACAACTTGTCTATAAATAATTTTAAATCAGCTGTAATTAAATTACTACCGGATGAGTGTACCTAGGTATCTCTCTTCTGTGTAGCTCACTAAATTAGTTGTTACTTGTCCTAATTTAATAATTTATTATTGTTTTTTTATTATTATTTGTTATTTTATTCCATCGGACTTCTGTTATTCATTAATACAATTTAATTTTTCACTAATTATAATCCAATTATTTAATTTTATTGATGTTATATAATTTTTAATTTTAATTTAATTCACCAAATTATACTGTTGGCCTGATAAGCATGCTGTGTGTAAGCGCTCTTGGAGCTGCAACAAATTATAATGAAAATTTTTGTATTGTATTGTTTGTAATGAAATGGTTGTAGATCTGTTGTTTGCACCAAATAAAAAAATAAAAAAACCCTCTAAGTAGGTGAAAATTTTATCCACAAATGACCGAGATATTAAACTAACATATATAACAAAAAAACAAACAGTTAAATTGATAACCTCCTCATTTTAGAAGTCAGTTAAAAATAATTCTCTGATGAATGCTCTTTCTAAAAGTCTGCCAGACTGATGCATCTTAACGGTGCTAGAAAACCTTAATTTCACAATTTATTCGGTTACCGTTGGTACAGCCGTGGGCCAAGTGTACTATGATATAAAGTCGTAATATATTACTACATTCTTTCAAACACGTGTTAACAGTGCAAATACGGACGTCAAACTACACTTCCAACCGTATACGATGGATCTTAATTTTGACATCACAAGATCGAAACTTAATTTTTAAGACATTATAAGGCTCGATTTTAACCAATGTCAGTTACGAGTTAGCTGACGAAATACTAAACGACCGATTTTAAAATGATATTAAAATAAACGATTGCTAAAAAATGTTGACGTTTTCAAATTAGGCGTATTGTATTCTATACGAAGAATATTCCTTACCTGACGTTGGAAAAATCAGGCCTCTACCATTAAGTTTTACTTGACTAAAAGGCGGAGGTGAACGTTGCCCCAGCAACGCTAAGTACGCATACCTACGTTTTTCGCACGCGTCTAAAACATAAAAACAACGAAGGACCTTCATACCCTTGGCCTATTACAACCGAATATTAATGTCTAGTCATATTTAAATTGTCAAAAATCTTGTTGCCATGAGAAGTCTCGGTTTTTCATGATTCAATAACCGAATATGATAGGTGCTTGTAGCGCAGTAGTAGCAGCGCTTTGGTCGTGATACCGAAGTTAAGCAACCTACAGCGCGGTCGTGTTTGGATGGGTGACCATTCCGACCATATTTAAGTAACGTATATAAGGAGCATCTCCATGCTTAAAAAGGCACGTTTAGCCGTTGGTCTCGGCTAATATCGGTAGATATTAGTCGTTAAGCCCAATCAGGGGCCTTATGGGCGGCTTGATAACATCTGACAGCAGGGTTAGTCGGGTATCTATCATTACACAGTTTTTTTTGATATCGAATTTCATTTCACAGAAAACTATTCAATGAATGTTAATATCTTTTATTCTTGATTAATCGAATAGTTAATAATCGTCGTTTCATAACATCGAATAACAGTTCACCAAAAAAATGATTCGCAACTGTTTTGTTAAGCAGAATAACGATATATCAAACGAATGTTTCATAGAATTATTAAGTTATTGATATAACCTTTCATAAAAACTTGTTCCAATGTGTAACGGTTCCCATTTTTTTTCCTCAAATAACTTTTAATGCAAGTAAGCACATGCATGCATACGCATGTAAGTAAGAAGGCATACATGCATGCATTAATGCATGCAAGTAAGCAAGCAGGCATGCATTAATGCATGCATGCAAGCATACAGACATGCATGCAGCAAGCAAGCAGGCATGCAATCAAGCAGCATGCATTAGGATTTCCTCGTCTCCGGCGCTGCGGGAATAGCAGCCTCGTCGCCCTTGCGTAACAAGGCGCAGTCACCCACGATCGCCTACACAGCTTCGGCTTGCTAATCGCCTTCGGCGACCAGCCTCAGCCGCTCCGGCTCGCGCGGGTGCCTACACCTTGTTACAGCGGGCGGAGGCTGCTCTCCCTCCGCGCCTCCGGCTTTTGAATTACACTCTAGTATCGGGCAGACTAGTATCACGGCGAGGAGATCACGGCGAGTCGGGATAACGGAGTTTATTTATTTGATCAATATTTATATCAGTTATGCTTTAAATTGTCTGTTAATAAAGTATGCAATATAATATTAGTAACAAATTCGTTTGGAAATACGGACTTTAGTGAAGTAAAATTCGATGTTTCAAGAATTCTGCATATTGAAACTTACGTGGAAATAAAATTATGGGTAACAAAATATAATGCTAACGTTACTTCGATGAAATACGTAATTAATGAAAAGAAGTAACGATGAAGTAAGTTTGTAGATAATAAGCATTCGACGAAATGAAATTGTGATGTAACAAGATTCTAATATTTGTTGAATATTATTTTGAAACATCTGCGAATCGTTTTATGGGGAATGAAAATCGATGAAGAAAATTGCGATTAAGTGATGGGTTCCCGGGTTAGTCGCTTGCCTTGCAAACACCCCTCCACCAATCCGCACTGAGCCCGCGTGGTGGAGTATGGCTCAAACTATCTCATAGTTGAGCTAGGGCCTTTGCCCAGCAGAGGAATGTTACTGGCTAAAGTTATAAAGCATCAAGATACATAAATCCAGCGCGGCAACGAAAAATGATACGAAAAGGGGGGAAAATATTCCTTTTGCGAAATTCCGCTGCGTACGCTGCGTAAACCGCTTACGAATTTCATAAAAATGATGTATGGTGAGATTATTCTCCATTCACAGTTCTACAACAAAATCCGCAGGAGCATATGTCTATCTTATATGGTTTACCCACTACAACCTTTTTTATGAGAATACATATCGAGGGGTGAAAGCATATTTGTTTTAAGCGCCACCCAGGGCGAAATTGAGTTATATACATATTTGGAATCAGCGGATTTTTCTGCGTCGAATAAGAGGGGCCCCGTAAAGATAGGAGCACTTTTTTGGCGTTTAAAACAATTAACACTTTGGCCTCATTTTAGAACAATGATGTATGAAACGCCAAAAAAATCAATAAAATTTTAGAGTCTATGGATATGAACTATACAAATATTTTACAAAAAACCGCTTAAACTGTTTTTGTTTTCCCAATAAAAATACTCAATGACGGTTGAAGCGTTTTGCCTGCCACTACTTTTTAGAGGTAACTGTCGCTTAATACATTTTGCCTTTCAAAAAAATCAACACGGCTATCGCTTAAAACAATTGGTCTTCATCTAAAAAATATATAACACGGCGCTTCAACCTTTTTTCCTTTATGAACTTTTATGATAGAATGTTGTTTAAATCATTATCGTCTGAATGCTAAACTTGACTAGCATGTCGTTTCAGAAAGTTATCCGCACTCTACAATCTCATTGAGTGTCGGTCAAACACATCTCAAGTTTACTTGGTGTTAATTAAAGCACTTATCGAAACTCGAAATAGTGATGTCTATGTCCGTTCAAACATGCAAATATTATTATGCAATAATTTTGCAACGTCGGATCAAACAATGACCGTTACAAACCGGCGCCTTTGACTCGCGTCGGTATAAATACCCCACCCCCTCGCGTGGGCGCTTCAGTCTGTCGTAAACCGTAAATACGACCGTTTGTGTATACTAAACTATAAAACATTTGTCGCCAAATCTTACATGTTGTTGTCTTGTTTAAGGTAAAACTTGATTCTTTTACTAAATTTCACTTTGCTTTCTTTTAAAAACGGGTTTGTAGTGTAATTAAAGTATTGATTTACTTCAAACGTGTATTTCAAAGGATGGCTGGAAACTGTAGGGGCAGGAAACTAGTATTATAAATAGGATAGTTTGTGTGTATGTTTGATATTTGACGACCTCCGTGGTCGAGTGGCGTATACACCGGTTTTAATGGTGTCGCCAGCTCTGGAGGTCCCGGTATCGATTCTCGGACGGGTCAATGTAGAAAAATACTTTTCGAATATATATATTGTCTTGGGTCTGAGTGATTGTGGTACCTTGGTTGTTTCTGATTCCCATAACACAAGTGTTCTAGCTACTTTCCTTGGGATCAGAACAATGTATGTGACGTTGTCCACATTTATTTATTTTATTTATTTAGAGAACAATACAGTTAGGGAAACTGAAAGGCCAGAACTAAAAAGCCAAATAAATAGTGACCCACCAATAATGATTGACTTGTCAATAAATATAAACACTAAAAAGAGAGCAAATGAAGAGCCCCAAAAAGAATCGCAGATTTCCAAAAACTACTTTGTAAATAATAGCATAACAATAGAGATTGAACCAATAGAAAATGATCAGGAACATGAGAAGGACGTAAGTAATTAATTTTTATTGAATCGAAAAAGATAAGTGTAGGATTATAAAATTCGTTTATAAATTAATTATGATTTATTTATTTCAGACAATACTCAGAACTAATCAAAACGAAGATAAAAGTTTGAAGGTGAAAAAGAATAATGAAGACATGCAGAATGCTATTCAACTACCTGTTACAGAGGATAAAAATAATTTTAATGATATAGCTAAACAATAAGAGAAGAAAAAAATAAGATTATAACTAAAACTCCTGAAGAACCTATAAATGAAAATAAAATAACCATTTTAAGGGTCGCAAACATATTGATGGAAATCATTCTCTAGTTAGATCCGACTATACATAAACGGCAGAAAAAAATAAAAGTGAAAATCAGGATGAAACTAACAAGCCAACTGAAGATATACCATAAGGAAAGAGAGGAAATATCATCAAGTTAGAAAAGATTGCTAAAAGAAGAAAATCACCAAAAAAGGAAGAGAGGAAATATCGATTGAGGCTATGTTAGAAAAACAAAGAGAAGAAATATCATTGAATAAAAGAAATGGAAAAAAATAGCTGAAAAAGAAAGAAGATAAAAGATCAACAAGGAAAGTGAAGAAATATCAACTAACGATGTATTGGAAAAAGAAGAAGAGGAAATGTCATTGAATAAAGAAAGGGAGAAAATATCGTTTGCCCGAGAAAGAAAGGAAATATCAGAGACTAAAAAGAGCAAGGAAAAATCGAAAGGCAAAAAAAGAAAAGCAAGATCACTTAGCAAAGAAAGAGAAAAGAGACCATCAAATAACAAAAGCCATAAAAAGTCTTTGGAAAAAGGAAATAAATTTGATGCTAGTGAAGATCTTCAACCCACTTTAACGAAGATGATACCAGAAACTGAAATGGACTTACGAAATTCTTTAGAAAACGATTATCCTGTCGATGATATAGATATCCCAAATTATCCTGATGAAGAAGAAGGAACTGAAAATAAGCAACAAAAAGGACATCAAAATAATAAAAGTTATGTTGATTTTCTGTCAGAAGACTTCATATGGGATTCCTCTTCTTGGATACGGGAGAATCTTCATCAAGTGAAGATGACCAGTCAAAAAAGAAAAAAAGATTGAAAGGAGGAAAAAATGGAGAAGATGGCGTAAGAAAAAAGAAAATTAATAAAAAAAAAACTACTCGGGAAAGAAGTAAAGGATATGTTAAGAAAAATGGATCAATTTCATGTGAAAAACGATTACATCCAAATCCATGTACAGGTGTCAACTAAGAAGGAAGTAAGTAGAAAGAGAAATAAAGATTCTCCTTATAGGCAATCTACAAGGAAACATCAGCAAAATGCAGATTGCAACTTTCAAAAAGTCTACACCGCACATAATTATTTTAAATGTTGGTTAGTATCTCAAACTTTGGTGTTATAGCTAAAAACATTCGTAGATAGGTATTACGGCTTAGGTATTTAGGTTTAAGGTATTTTGAACTCAGTTCATTTATGTTAGTTTTTTATAATTAAGGCATTTAAACATATACGTTATATTGATTACTTAAAATAAGACTGTCAAATAATACAAAGACTGTTTTTATATGGACATTTAAAACAGCGCAGAATCTCTAAAGTTGTTGATTAGTTAAGTAACGTACTTTAAAAGACATTTAAATACGTTGTTTTGATTATTTTGCTCAAAATAAGACTGACAAATAAAACAATGACTGTTTTCTTATAAGGACATTAAGAATGTTAAAAGTAGTTTGTTACATAAGTACTAAGTTGTTGATAATTAAAATGATTATAAAGGTTTGAGAATATTTTAATAAATAATTTTATTAGAGTTTTTTTTTATAAAACATCATCTCCACTAAGATGAAACGAAACACTAAATGAGAAATGATTGCATGGTATCATTCGCCATTCTTAATAAAGTTATACAAACAAATGCGATTTAAAACAATTGCTTTTGATTTAAATTTGTTGCTTAAGCTGTTATGATTTGACCCTAAAATTGTTAATTATGCTTCTTAAGCCATGTAGGTTTATTCTATTGAATTAATGGATAGTTGGTTAAAGCACTTATCCAAACTCGAAAGACAATTAAAGTTGTACTTAAAGCCTTTTGCTTGCAACGATAAGCGAAATAAAGTGGCGGTTAAACCATTTTCCCCGACTGGATCATGCGGCCATTTTGTGTTAACCGACATTTATTTTCGAAATTGTTATCATGACAAAGTTAAGAATATCACTAGAATTTGAGGATTTTTAAACTTAACTAGATTGTTATACGTTCAGGCGAAAATAACAAATAGTTTTCTTTTTATGATTTTTTTTTCGAAATCCAAAACTTTGAATCGCTCTCCTGTAAAGTTAAAAAATTGGCGCTTAAAACAAATAGGCTTTCACCCCTCGATATGTAATAAAATAATGCACTATTTTTGAAGGTGTTTAATACACACGGGTACATTTTTATCAAAATGAATACATTCATCATCACGAGCATTTCATTTTGAACAAAGTTGCCCTTTACATCATTTGATTTCAATTAATCTAGACTAATACTAGCGGACCCAGCGAACTTTGCTTCGCCCCTAGCACCGTCCCGCCCCAGCCCCGTCTCGCCCAGCCTCGTTATTTTAAAAGTTAAGAGAAACACAATAATTGATCGAGCGGGATGAAAAATGATCAAATTAATAAAATGGCTATAAAAAAATAGGGGTTGGTGATAAAAATTTAGGGTTGTATGTATTTTTAATGCCACATTTTAAAAATATAAAAACAAAAAAATTCGACAAAAAATTAAAAAAAAATTAAGGGTGAACAACCCTTATCACTTAGGGGTATGAAAAATAGATAGTAACCGATTCTCAGATCTACTGAATACGCATATAAAATTTGGTAAGAATCGGTAAAGCCGTTTCGGAGGAGTACGGGAGCGAACATTGTGACACGAGAATTTTATATATAAGATTTTAAAGCTGAAGAGTTTGTTTGTTTGAACGCGCTAATCTCAGAAACTACTGTACCGATCTGAAAAAATATTTTTGTGTTGGATAGCTTATTTATCGAGAAAGGTTTTAGGCTATATAATGCTGCGACGGGAGGAGAGGGAGAGAACTCATAACGCGCGGACGAAGTCGCGGGGTAATTAAAATATGATTCATTTGACAATGTACATACACAAAAATATTATCTTATTTTGTCAGTAGTCTTTCGGAAGTTATCTGCGTACTCATATACATAAATTTGCATTTACATAAGCTTTATATTATTTAAGATCATTTTAAGTTACAATATTTTAACTGTCTTTGTATACATCATATAAGCAAGACGGACACTTTTATTATTTTAAAAAATCGAGAATTACATTTTTACTGACTTCAAAAAAAAACGGTCAAGTGCGAGTCGGACTCGCGCACTGAGGGTTCCGTGCCAATTTTAACTGAATTAGGGCATCCACTTACTTCCACTTGGTAAAAAACCACAATATTTTGTTGACAGCAAATGTAACTTTATTTTTCATAGTGTTTGTATGAAGTACAAAGTTATGTTTGCGGTTGTTGAAAATGCTATATCTCAAAAACTTCTAGTTCGATCCCGTCCGAATCAATTTTTTTGAAAGTATTTGTTAAGATCTACATTACATTTTTTTTCAAAATTTACACTTGCTAAGTTTAGACGTTAGATGTGGGGATGCCCATTTTACCTCTTTGGAAACGTTAGACTTTAAAAGAAAATGGTTTTGGAACCTCGATGTCATTTTAAAAGACCTATCTATAGACCCCACGTGCGTAGGTTTGGCAAAAAATTTTTTTTGGTTTTAGTTTCACGTATGTATAGGGGGGAGCCCCCCTTTAAATGTCATTATTTTTTATTTTTTGTATAAGAATCGTAAAGCGGTTATCAGATTTCAACAGTGTGATGCTTATAGTTACAAAATAAATTGGCTGTGACATACGGACGGATAGACATACAGACAGACTTGACGAAACTATAAGGGTTCCATTATTTGCTATTCGGCTGCGGAACCCTAAAAATAAGTTTTTAGTCATTGGTAAGCCTTTTTTTTTAGTTACTTATCTTTAATTTTGACCTTAATCAAATTGCTAATTTATAATTACTCGTAAGTGCTAATTTATAATGATTCAAACGTATTACTTTTTTGTTGCATAAGGAATTGATTCAATGTAATATATTATTTTTAAATTTATTTTAAAATTTAATTGATTTATTTTTCATTTTAGATTGATTTACAATGTTAACTTTATGTGCATGCTGTGTGCACTCGCCCTTGGAGCTGCAACAAATTGGATGATCAAACGAACCTACCTTAAGTGAAGTTCGATCCAAATTGTCCTGACTTCGGCGAAGAGATTTAATTGACCATGTAGTATGCCCTGCTACGCGTCTATTCACTCGCACACAGGTTTAGCGCAAGAAAGAGAAAGTAAAAAACCTCACTCCCTCCCACGCCTCACAGCACTGCCAGCCGCCTGTCGCTCATTCATTTCAGAGCTCCTTGCTCTGAAATGAATGTATACCGAATGTAGACCGATGTATGAGATGTACAACAACATTGATTATACTTATTGTTAGGGTGACGATTATTTTTGCATAAAAACGTACACGGGAATTGGGAAGGGTGGGACCTTAAATCTCTTCGCCGAAGTCAGGACAATTTGGATCGAACTTCACTTAAGGTACCTACGTTCGTTTGATCATCCAATTGTCCTGCCTTCGGCTCTGAGATTTAATTGACCATGTAGATGTTTGGAGTAAAATCAATGTTGTTACAATATAATAAGTTGACATCTCTGATGTTAGTAGTGTTGGATCATTAAAACGATCATTTTAAATAACAATTCATTTGACTCTGCATATCATATATACATATCTTTGTACATATCACTATCTTTGACATTTACATGTATCACTATTACTAAAAAACATTAGATGTATGATAACTATGATACGTTATAACTTCCTACTAATAAAAATATCTTTATTAGGAAGAAAGAAGATATTTGTTAGTATTTTTTATTACTGAAATCAGTAAGTAAGTAAATACTTAAAAATGTTAATTTATTTATTTTAGTAATCTTAAACTGAAATACGGCATTCTTGTTTAATTGTGGCATGTTATAAAAATTGCAAACAATACGGAATACGTATTGTTGGGCTGAGACGGTTTGCGAATAATATAGTTTTACACACTGAATTTGGCACGTAAAACAAATGATAATTTTATTACGAGGAAAGCTACATACAGAAAACACTTTTTAGTTAGCATATTATCTTTGGTAAGGTAACGGGCTTGAAGGTAAGTCTGACAAATCGTTATCTTTGTCTTGCAGTTTTGAACATATTTTATAATTAGAGATTTGAAATACATACATGATATTCTATTGCTTTTAAGTATGGGATATTTAGGTATTAATGCGACTGTTTTAAAGATATTTGTCCGAATACCAAACATATAAATAATATTTTATGCATTTAAATTTCGAATACCTGAGAAAACATTTGGTTGTAAAAAGTGTTAGATGATTGGTATAAAAGCTATTAATTAATTTATTCATTTTAAGGAATGTAATTATCATAAGATCGTAAAAATATTGATAGAAGTCTATCAATGCTATATGATTAAATGCTGAGTTACAAAAAGAATACGATAATTCAATGGCTTTGAAATATTATCGTTATCAGAAATTTTAAGGCAAAAATTCGATATTTAAAGTTAAATTCGATATTTTAAGTAGTATTATTAAGCAATGTTGTGTTTACCATAGCATTGTCTAATTAGACAATTTTATAGCCATTGGCAAGAAATAAGTACAAAAGAGTTGTAATCAATGGCGGATATAGGACCAAAACCACCCATAACTACGTGAGCTATGGAGGGATGCCATGCTACCGTTTTTAGAGCTTTGGGAAAAAATTTGGAGCGTGTACTGCAGGTTGCAGAATATGTGTATTTATGATTAAAGTCTAGACAATAAAAGTGTTTTTAAATCTCTCAATTTTACTTTTCCGAGCCAAAATGTACAAAATAAATATAAATTTATTCGATTTGAAATAAATCTGCCACTATTATTTTTCGGTACTTACGAAAAAGGTACTTGGTATTATTTTATTGCTATTTTTGTTTGTAAGTGTGATGGCTTACATTATGCTCCATTTTAATATTTGTCAAAAGATTGGCTGAGACAAGTGTTCGGTCGTGGTTTTGCCACGAGTGGAATACGGTAGCCCGTAATAAGTACATATGTACGTACGGCTTTAAGGTGATATAACAAAGCTTTCATAAAAAACACATACCTTTTTTGGTCGGATTCTGATTCCGAGAGCGAAACGTTGAAAAAACGCTGGAATTGTGACGGTAGATCACCGTTACGACGTAATTCGCGGCGCATCATGGGCCGTCGCGTTGGCACAGGTAGAACATACCCAGGTAGGCGCCTGTTGGGCCGGATGAGTGCGGGCGAGGGCCGCTGCTTCATACTTAGAAGCCATGATGGCGCATCGTCAGCGCTGCTTAGTATGTGGAATTATGCATGAATGCCTTTGGCTGTAATTTATTATTAGCATTAAAGCCCAATTGGCTGTAACTTCACTCAACTTGTTCCCCTTTTTTCGCAATGAAAATGAGGATAGGAAGGATATTGGAAGCAACGCATACCAAAAGTCTCAGCTGAGATCAAAAATGATCTAGATAATTAGGACTGGCTGACATCGCGTGTCAGCTCGGCCAGTATTTGCTACAGATCAATATCGCGTATTGATTTGGAGCGAAAAATGCGGACTGGCTAGCATCGCGTGCTAGCTCGGCCGCGAAGCGTAAAGCATGCATGGTGCAGCCACGCTGGGTAGTGCGTTTTACTTCACATTCACTATTTTAATAAATACGTAAGTTTCACTATAAGTTAAGTTTCGTTTAGCACGAAATAAAAACTTAACGATTATATACTGTGGTTACTGCGTGCGTTGTAACGGCGCGCGCGCACGGACACGAATGAGCGACAGGCGGCTGGCAGTGCTGTGAGGCGTGGGAGGGAGTGAGGTTTTTTACTTTCTCTTTCTTGCGCTAAACCTGTGTGCGAGTGAATAGACGCGTAGCAGGGCATACTACATGGTCAATTAAATCTCAGAGCCGAAGGCAGGACAATCATATTATAGCACTGAATGGATACTTTTATTTTGTAATGGTTGTAACTCTGTTGTGTGCACCAAACAAATGAATAAATAAAATAAATAAAAATACCCTAATAAATAAATTGACTCCCTGAATCAAGGGAGATTTTCTTGCACTGCCTACCCTCAAAGCAAGCGGCCCATATCAATGTTATCTATTGGCTAGAAGATTCTTGTCGCACTGTACAACCAATGGATATTTATGAGATGGTTCCTATTATAGTCGACATAATGGTGTATCCACACCGCACAGTGGCCGATACCGGTGGCCATGCCGCTCATGCCGCAGCGACTGCCTCTGAACCGCAGCGTTTGTTTCTATAGTATCTGACACTTAATTGACATAATATGCCGCTTGCAATGCCGTCGGGCGGTGTGGTTACACCATTAGCGTCGGTTGTTATCATTGACACGATAAATTGATGGCTGTTTCTTAAGGCAGCAAATAACCATCTGGTCATTAGAATAAAACACTTTTTTTCGTATTAGCTTTATACATACCTACCATCCATGAGTTGGGGAGCGCTGACCAAATATATTTTTTTAAATATTTTTTATATATTTTTTTATAAATGTTTATTATGTGATGTTGTCAAATATTTATAAAAAAAATATTTATTATTCCTTTAATTATTTAATAGTTACTAAGCCAGTGAGGCAGCTGGTCTAGCTGGATATTGCAGAGGAGCGGGGAGACCGCTCATGGGCTTGGCATAAAAATCGGAACATATCTTTTGATAACGCGTTTGGTGTTGGTGCGCTCCTGATTATTACGCCGGCCGTAGCGAGTTCGAATCCCGCAGGGAGGAAAAGTTCTTGTGATGAACACGAACGTTTGTGCCTAATTCATAGATATTTATATGTTATGGTTTAGAATGTTTTTAACACTCACATTGTCATATTTTACACAGTCTGGCCATAAACACTGTTACAATTAAAAATAAGAAAGATATTACATTTGAATTTGAAATCTGTCATTTTTATATGACTGCTCATTGTGTTTTCTAATTTTGGCGCCAATACATTTTATAATATTTTGCGATATTCAAATGGAGTGGGGTGTTAAAGAGAACCGAATCGCTGTGGTTGCATTACACAAAGTTGGTATGAAGCCAAATGCAATTTTTTAAAACTCTCCATACGCTTGGTATTAGTCAAATGTTTGTGTACCGGGCTATCAATAGGTACAATGAGACCTCCTCTGTTTGTGACAGAAAAATATCTGGCCGTCCACGTAGTGTTCGTACGAAAAAGGTGGTCAAAGCAGTAAGGGAGAGAATTAGCAGAAATCCTGTCCGAAAATGAAGATCTGCCCAAAACCATGTCGCGTATTTTAAAGGATGACTTAGCACTTGCAGCCTATAAGAGACGCACTGGTCATTTTTAACTGATAATTTAAAAAAAAAGGGTGGTAAAATCATATACATAAATTTGCATTTACATAAGCTTTATATTATGTAAGATCATTTTAAGTGACAATATTTTAACTGTCTTTGTATACATCATATAAGCAAGACGGACACTTTCATTATTTAAAAAAATCGAGAATTTCATTTTTACTGACTTCAAAAAAAAACGGTCAAGTGCGAGTCGGACTCGCGCACTGAGGGTTCCGTGCCAATTTTAACTGAATTAGGGCATCCACTTACTTCCACTTGGTAAAAAACCACAATATTTTGTTGACAGCAAACGTAATTTTGTTTTTCATAGTGTTTGTATGAAGTACAAAGTTATGTTTGCGGTTGTTGAAAATATATGAAAATGCATTTGATTTTTATATTTAAAAGTGAAATTGTGTATATTTTGGAGAAATAATGCGTCTGAAACATGGTGACTTGATCGGTGATTGATTGTTA
The DNA here is from genome assembly GCA_963924145.1 of Pyrausta purpuralis. Lineage (NCBI taxonomy): Eukaryota > Metazoa > Arthropoda > Insecta > Lepidoptera > Crambidae > Pyrausta > Pyrausta purpuralis. The sequence continues at coordinate 19,573,066 of OZ001658.1, forward strand.
TTCATTACAGCGGCATAACCCCAAAAAATACATTCAACAGGTAAAAGAGTCCAAATCGAAGGCTCTTAATATACAACTTATATTTACCAATGCGCTTCAAATTTAAAGTACGCAGTTTGATTATCCTATTCTAAAAACGTTAATTTGCGTAAAAAAGAAAACAAAATAACACAGGGAATATATATCGACGAATATTTTGTATAATTAAATAATATTAAATTTTACACTAGAGCTGCATGTTCAATATTTTGTGTCGACTGTTTATCATGCAGTAAACTACTATATTTAACTTAGGAACATTGTTACAAATCACCTGATCGAAAGGTTATCTCATTTAAAGCTACAAATGTTACTTACTTAAGTTAGTTACTGACATCTTAAATCGGTTTCGTTTGACAGCTTTTACTTGTCCTTCTATTCCGACAGGAATATTAATTTTATGGGTCAAAGCAGTAAGGGAAAGAATTAGCAGAAATCCTGTCCGAAAATGAAGATAGCACCCAAAACCATTTCGCGTATTTTAAAAGATGACTTACGACTTACAGCCTATAAGAGACGCACTGGGCATTTTTAACTGATAATTTAAAAAATAATAGGTTGGCAAAATCGAAAAAAATACTAAAGCGGGTACGCAAAGATAGGTCGCAGAATTTTTTTGTTTACGGATGAGAAAATCTTTACAATTAAGCAACATTTTAACATACAAAATGAACGTATTTATGCTCAAACCTCTAAGGAAGCTTCCCAATTAGTCGGCAGAGCGCTACTTGGGCATACACGATTTCAGTGATGGTTTGGTGGGGTGTTAGCTATGAAGGAGTGACTGAGCCATATTTTTGTGAAAAAGGTATCAAAACATCGGCACAAGTGTATCAAGATACCATTCTTGAGAAGGTAGTTAAGCCCTTTAAAAACACTATGTTCAATAACCAAGCATGGTCTTTCCAACAAGACTCGGCGCCGGGTCATAAAGCGGTCCACGCAGTCTTGGTTAGAAGCGAACGTTTCGAACTTCATCAGAGCTGAAGACTGGTCGTCGTCTAGTCCCGATCTTAATCCGCTGGATTATGATTTATGGTCAGTTTTAGAGAGTACGGCTTGCTCTAAACGCCATGATAATTTGGAGTCCCTAAAACAATCCATACGATTGGCAATGAAGAATTTTCCTATGGAAAGAGTGCGTGCTTCTATTGATAACTGGCCTGAACGTTTAAAGAACTGTATGGGTGAGGCCAATGGAGACCACTTCGAATACGCTTTTTATATTTTAAATTGTTTTATATTTATGTATAAAACTAACACACTGTAAAAGTATTAAATATTATTTGCATTAAAAAAAAACTTTGTGACAATATTTATGGCAAGACTAGGTATATTCAAAAATTTGCGCACGGGCGGGACTTGAGCCAGCCAAACGTCACGCATAATGACGTATCCGTAAGTGACCACAACATTCGCAGGATCCGACGGAGAGCACGGTAGCTCAATTGGTAGAGCGTTTTGACCCGGTTAGTAAGAAAGTGCTGGTTCAAGTCCCGCCCTTGCGCAAATTTTAGGTTTCTTATTTCATCTTTTTATATGTTTTTACGTTTTTATAAGAAACGCCTCAAAATCGTTGTCTTTTGGTATTCGTAACCAGTGTTGAAAATTGCTTTAATGACTGAATTTGACTGACTGATATTTACGGTCAAATTGGTGAAAAACGGTCATTTACTGTCACAAGTACTCATATTCAGTCATTTTGTTTTCAGTATGAATATTTTATTACTTTTTCGGTTGTTCGCATGCGATTGGATTAATTCGGTTGGTCACGTGATTTCAACGCAGTTCCGTGAAACTCCGCTTTTTAAAAATTATTTAAACCATATTAACATGCAAATAAAGTCTAGTTTAATTCTTTGATATATTTTTTGGTGTCTGATTCCAGCAAAAAATTCTTATCTAAAGCTCAAATATTTTGTGTATAATACGTGACTCACAATTATTGGTTGTAAGTCATAATAACATAATTAATATTCCGATTTCGACTACGGTGGCCAGTCACAACGACTAACCGACTACGCATGACATATTATAGTGCACAAGTGTGTGCGCAAACACAGGTGCACTCTCTATTCCTTTCACTCTCATAGCCCGATGGGACAGCAATCTGTCACGATCGGAGAGAGTTCAGGCGCAGGACCAACGGCTTTACGTGCTTTTCCGAGGCACGGGTGTGAAACACCGCCAACTACCAAACTCCGGGTTACCCTAAGAATTTCTAAACAGAAAAACTTAGGTAGATATATATCTATTTTTGGCCCGACCCGGGGATCGAAACCGGGACGCCTGGCGCAGCCGTCGCTTTAAAGTCCGACCCTCCTACCGCTGCGCCACCGAGGCAGATCATAATTAACGAGAGATATAAAAGAAGTTTTCTTTTTCTTTTTGAGTGTTAGATGATAATGTTTGTTTGTAAATATATTAAAAAGTCATTATAAGTAATCACAATTATATTTAGGTTTTTATAGTGTTTTTCTCGCCTGACACAGTTGATTTCTACAAGTGCAATTTATATTATTAAATAATCACAACTATTCCACACAACGGTTCATCACATACGGTCAAATTGACTAAATTTTACCGGTCATTAATAGTTCATGACAAATATGACTGGTCAGATACCGTCATATTACAACACTATTCGTAACATAAGGAAGAAACATCCTTACTTTGAAACTATGACAATTGGTGTGTTGGCAGGCGCCTATTTAGTTATTTAAGATAAAAAGGATAAAAGAGGTTTGACAGAATTCTCATCATATTTAATTTACAAAGTTAAAAAGGTATAAAACAAAATGTTAATCCTACAGTCAGTTTTCATGTCATTTATTAAGTCAAATAATACAATCCATTATATTTCTACTAAATTTCTTATGCTAAGTTGGAAACTCATCGTTACATTATTATTATGTATGTGAAAAGTAATACAAGACTTTAAACATATCGCCGGAATAGAGGACCTTCATTTATTCACCATTGCCTAGAGCCCAGATAATATAATACTACTAGCCTAGAGTGATATTTCCATTAATTGATTGATTTAAGATCTCATTTAATAATATAAATTCCAAGAATAATTACCAAACATGAAAAAACGAGCATAACTATCACTTATAAACCCTGTGGTATATATAACAAATAGCTGAACAGATTTTCATGAAACATGCCGACACTAAGGATAAAATTATCTATGACACAAAAAACTAAACGAAAATCGATTCATTCGTTTAGGAACTACGATACCACAGACAGCATACACAGACAGACACTTAAGTTTATAACATTGCTCTCGTTTTGCGTGGAACGTTAAAAGGAACCAAGCTTGAATTTGGAAACGCCTAACTAAGGCAATGATATTGTATTTAGAAGTAGATGACGCCTCGCGAACTAAAAGAGTACACAAATATGGCACCGTCTGATTAATGGATGTCAATATATTGACATCTATCACATCAGACATCAGTTTCGGAACAGAGTCTTAATAGAGTAGCTTTCTTAATATATTTTTTAAAGTACACACATCAAAAGTGTCTAGGGATCAACATATATTTTTGCAATAACTTTTCTCCTGATTGATATTTATTAAAATTTTCTTTAAGGATTCATCAAATAAAGTTTTTTCGTTTGTCTTCAGTAACGAGTAAACCAAGTCACCTTTGCATTAATAAAGAAATTTGCCATTTTTCTAATAAAGGGATTTTTGACATTTGAACCACTAACATTAAAGTTTGAAAAAAAGACTGAAATAACAGTTTTCTTTAAAATTTTATTGGGTAACTTAAACAATTAATAATCCGTGTTTCTACCGCGAACACTAACAACACAAGAACATCGGTTTGGCATACTCAAAATGAGTTCATCCAAATCGCGCTGTGGAATGGCCGCCCATGTTCGTTGCAACAACAAAAAAAGGTCTTCTTGCGACTGGATACCCTCCATATTCGGCAGAGCTCTTTTCTGTAGCATATCCCATGCATGCTCAATCGGGTTCAAGTCTGGCGACTGAGCAGGCCAGGGCAGGACATTGATGTTAGCTGCGGCGAGAGTCTGTCTTACAACTCTTGCGGTGTGCGGTCGTGCATTATCATGCATTAACTGAAATAAGGGACCGATTTGCACTTGTAGAGGAACGATGACGTCTGATACAATCGTCTCAGCATAAATTTGAGCGTTGAGGTTGCCTCTGATCCGAATCAAATCAGTTCTTCCGCCGATCCAAATACCCGCCCATACCATGATAGTTCCACCACTATAAGGATGGACTTCCTGGCAGGATTTTAATCGCTGTTGGCGTCCAGGGGTTCTCCAGTGTCGTATACGTCTTGTAGCCGGTCTCATACCAAAACGAGACTCATCAGAAAAGCACACGAAACGCCATTGTTCTTCTGCCCAATTTCTGTGTTCAAGAGCCGATTGATATCGAATCCTACGATTGTGCATTGCTATAGGTGGTACCCGTAGCAGTCTTCGGGAATGAAGGTTCACTTCATGCAAGCGGTTTCTGACTGATTGGTCGCTAATTAAGTTCCCTGAAGGGTGATGAAGCCTCACGGATAACATCATGGTGGTTATTGTTGGAGCTCTTCGAGCTGTGATTTGAATGTATCGGTCTTGTCTCCGTGTGGTGCAGCGATACCGTCCTACATGGCGCTCAGCCACGGTACCAGTGCTTCGGTAAAGTGTCCAAAGTCAACTGATAACACTCTGACTTGTATTCAGAGCTAAAGCCACAGTACGTTGCCAGGAACCAGCTTTTATCATTCCCACGGCTCTGAGCATTTCTTCCCTGCTTAAATGACGTCGCCGCTCCATAATAACGTTGGTTTTAATTAGTAGTAGGGAAACAGTAGCACTAATAATGTCTTCAAGCGTTGTATGTTTTTATAGGGAAAATATTGTCAGCTGATTTTCATCTTTTACTCGAATTTGATTGACAGTTCCTGTTTCAAATTATGAAATGCACCAAAAAGGATCCATATAAATTTATAAAATCATAAATTTATTACAAAGCCACATCTCAATCTCAAGAAATCCGCATAAAAATGCTTGATCCCTAGACACTTTTGATGTGTGTATGTAGGTACAATACAATAGATTCGTTGGCCCAATTTTAAAATTGAGTTCACACTTTAGCTCTGTAGTATATTAATCAACAAAAACATTTTATTTTAAAACTATTTAAGAGCCAGTTCACCAAATTATTACGCGCGCGAATAGGTAAAAACTCCGTTATTGTTTATGTGTGCGTGTCTTAGTCACACGTACGCAACATAAGCTGGACGAGATGGACAAAAATATCTTGAGCCGTGATCGTAATGGGAACCCATCACTTAATCGCAATTTTCTTCATCGATTTTCATTTCCCATAAAACGATTCGCAGATGTTTCAAAATAATATTTAACAAATTCTAGAAACTTGTTACATCACAATTTCATTTACTCGAATGCTTATTATCTACAAACTTACCTCATCGTTACTTCTTCTCATAAATTACTTATTTTATCGAAGTAACGTTAGCTTTCTATTTTGTTACCCATATTTTATTTCCACGTAAGTTTCAATATGCAGAATTCTTAAAACATCGAATTTTACTTCACTAAAGTCCGTATTTCCAAACGATTTTGTTACTAATCTTATATTGCATACTTTATTAATAGACAATTTAAAACATAACTGATATAAATATGTAATAAATATTGATCTAATAAATAAACTGCGTTAATCCCGACTCGCCGTGGTCTCCTCGCCGTGGTACTAGTCTGCCCGACACTAGAGTGTAATTTAAAAGCCGGAGGCGCGGAGGGAGAGCAGCCTCCGCCCGCTGTAACAAGGTGTAGGCACCCGCGCGAGCCGGAGCGGCTGAGGCTGGTCGCCGAAGGCGACCAGCAAGCCGACGCTGCGTAGGCGAGCGTGGGTGACTGCGCCTTGTTACGCAAGGGCGACAAGGCTGCTATTCCCGCAGCGCCGGAGACGAGGAAATCCTAATGCATGCTGCTTGTTTGCATGCCTGCTTGCTTGCTGCATGCATGCCAGTTTGCTTGCATGCATGCATTTATGCATGCCTGCTTGCTTACTTGCATGCATTAATGCATGCATGTATGCCTTCCTACTTGCATGCGTATGCATGCGCATGCCTTCTTACTTGCATGCGTATGCAAAAATATATGGGAACCGTTACACATTGAAACAAGATTTTATGAAACGTTATATCGATAACTTAATAATTCTATGAAACATTAGTTTATAATATCGTTATTCTGCTTAACAAAACAGTTGCGAAACATTTTTTGGTGAACTGTTATTCGATGTTATGAAACGACGATAAATAACTATTCGATTTAACAAGAAAAAAAGATATTAACATTCATTGAATAGTTTTCTGTGAAATGAAATTCGATATCAAAAAATTCAGTGTTATGATAGATACCCGATCGTAATAACAAACGATTATAATTATCAAATAAACAATTTTATTCAACATTAATATCTAGTAATGTTGAATAGGTATTCAAAAGGGTTTATTTATACAAAGACTAGCGGTCCCCTGCGACTTCGTCCGCGCGTTTTGAGTTTGCTTCCTCCCCTCCCGTCGCAGCGTGATGTTTTATATCCTAAAGCCTTTCTCGATAAATAAGCTATCCAACATAGAAATATTTTTTCAAATCGGTCCAGCAGTTCCTGAGATAAGCGCGTTCAAACAAACAAACTCTTTAGCTTTATAATATATTAGCGCAAGCGCACGTTGTACTTTTAAGCTGCGAACATTATTTTGGTGCGGAGTTATGTTAAAACTGTGATAGCTCCTAAGATATTTATTGAAATCAAATGATATAAAAGGCAACTTTGTTCTTAATGAAATGCTCGTGATGATGAATCTATTTATTTTGATAAGAATAAATACCTGTGTGTATAATACACTTCAAAAAATAATGCAATATTTTTTTACAAATTTATTAACATAAAAAAGGTAGTAGTAAGTCAACCATAAGAGATAGACATATGCTGTCGCAGATTTTATGATAGAAATCTCAATGTTGAACAATCCTGTCATACATGATTTTTGTGTAACTTAAGCGGTTTCCGCAGCGTACGCAGCGGAAGCTCTCAAAAGGAATATCTTTCTCCCGTTTTCGCAACATTTTTCATTGCTGCTGTGGTCTTATGAGTCGTATCTTTATGTTGTATAGCCTAAAGCCTTCCTCGATAAATGGACTATCCAACGTAAAAATATTTTTTTCAAATCGGGCCAGTAGTTTCTGAGATTAGCGCGTTCAAACAAACAAACAAACAAACAAACTTTTCATCTTTAAGATATTAGTATAGATCTCAGCATAGTCTAGACCGCTGATTGTAGAGACTTGAAACTAGGAGGCTGTGTTCTTTGTATAACGTAGGGATCCGATGAGAAAATATTTTCTAAAACTCTATCATTAAAGGGGTGAATAAGGGGGGCAAAGTTTGTATGTGGTACAATGTTTCCTTAGTATCCTTTATATCCTTTGGACATTCCCACACATTGCCATCGAGTCCCAAAGTAAGCTACTCAAAGCTTGTGTTATGGGTGCCAGACAACAGATATAATACTTAAATACTTTTTGTTTGTAAATACATACATGATATACATAGAAAACACCCAGACCAATACAAACAGACACGTTCATGCACACAAATGTTTGTATTGTGTGGGGATCGAACCCGCAACCCGCTGCGTAGTAGGCGATTTCTCGACCACTACACCAGACGGGTCGTATTGGTGAATTAACGTAAGATTCGTTTTAAATTTTATTGAAAATTATTACTTAATGGGGTTAAAAAGGGGTAGAAATAAATTTAGGGATCGATTTTCTAAAAAAATGATATCAATACTTCTTAGTAATTTACGCTTCAATAACCTTGTATTTTTACCGCGACACATGTCTAAACACTCAATCCGTCACATGATTTGACACATACATGCTATCACAATTGAATTGATGTTGCATCTTATGGTGTAATCACACTGGCCGCCGGCAATCCGGCGGCTTGTGTCAATCAAATTTCAGCACTATGAACAAAACCGCTGCGGTAAGAGAGGCATGGCCGCCGGCACGGCCGCGGTCTCGTGCTACCCGGTGGTGTGGAGACACCATTACGTTGTTTTCGAAAATAGGATTGATTATTACGTCGTTGAATTCAAGAAAGAGCATTGCATTTTCATCAAAGTCTACTTCGTAATTTGTTAGTTATACAGAAGTTAAACAAAGTTAATAGGTACACAATAATTTATACCATATTCTTGTAGTATTTTGTCGTTTTTGTCTTTATTAATCGTTAAACCTATTCAGAAGCCTTATGGGCTGCTTGATAACATCTGACAGCAGGGTTAGGTGTTTGCCTTGCAAAAAAACCTTCACCAATCCGTACTGAGACCGCGCGGTGGAGTTTGCCCAGAGCAGTGGGACGTTACAGGCTAACTTTACTTAATATTTATATACTCTTTTTAAATACATTGTCTTTAATAGTTTTCGTTGAGCACGGTCTACGTGTAAGAAACGAGTTTTAGCCGCAGTCCCCAAACAGGTATACAATTCACCTTAATAGACTGTGCCAAAGCCACATATACCTCTTTCAAAATGTTTCTAGACGGTTCCTGTACACCAACTGCTGCTCTTGGCAGCACGTGTCTCAAAGTCTTAAAGATCCAAGTAAGCTTTCGAATTCTGTGTATTACAAAGTCAATTGATTTTTTTTAATTGTGTATTAGCTCTTTGGATGTCATCTAGAGACAAAGTATTCATCAAAACAAATCAAATACAAGCCCAAATTAGTCATATATTTTACATACCTACTTAAAAAAAAACAGCTAAGTGCGAGTCGGACTCGCCCACTGAGGGTTCCATGCCAACTTTAACTGAATTAGGGATCCACTTACTTCCACTAAGCTAAAATACGACTTTATTTTGTTGACAGCAAATATAACTTTGTTTTTCATAGTGTTTGTATGAAAAACAAAGTTATGTTTAAGGTTGTAGAAAATGTGCTATATCTCAAAAACTACTAGTTCCATCTCGTCCAAACCAATTTTCGTTGAAAGTATTTTTCAAGATATATATTTTTCAAAATTTACACTCGCTTAGTTTTGAAGTTAATAGGGGGACGCCCTTTTTACCACTTTGGAAGCTTATATCTCGCAAACGTTATGCATTTAGAGAAAATGGTTTTAGGAACCTATATTCTATATTTTTTGTATAAGAATCGTAAAGCGGTTAACAGGAAACATCTTTCAACCAAATTTTAACAGTGTGATGCTTATAGTTACAGAATAAAATGGCTGTGACATACGGACGGACAGACAGACAGACAGACAGACTTGACAAAACTATAAGGGTTCCGTTTTTTGCCATCTCTGTTGCTTTTTCAAAGCAGCAGAGTTATCGCTTTTTTTAAAGATACGCTATACATTGCGACCCATAGCTAAAATGAATAAAAATAATTTTATTATTAGACAGACAACTAAAATAAATCATATATTCATGTTTCATAATAAACGGGGCTTCCCTCACAAACAAAACTCTAAGTGAATCAAAAGTATTTGGTCGTAGTATAATTACCATTCCACGATACGAGCGTACGTGTCGGGACGCGGCAAAAAATCGCACAGGTCCTACCTCGACGGGCGCTCGCGCCCTACTGTACTGATCGGTGCCCGTATGCGCTTTGGAATTTATACCAATGTTTACATCAATGTATTGACAAATTAATTTATAATATTTGAAAAATAACGATGCCAATCAATTCTCCAAAGAACGTTTTATATATTGATCCAATGATATTTTAGTTATTTTAGTATATTTAAACTGAAAAACTACGATAAAATAAAGCGTTAATCTCAAAAATTTTAAAGTTTGTTTTTTTTCTCTCTGATGGCAAAATAATTCAAAAATCTGGTACAATAAGTAAAAAATAAAACATATGTCCAACGATAACTATATTTTTCCAAGCTATTTTTATTCGCATTATTAACAGATTTAGTCTAGGACAATAAAGTCTACGACAACTTTTCAGTGAAATGATTGCGGGAGATTGGCCACTGACAGTTAATCAAATTAGTTTTAGTAAATGTGTTACATAAATAATGAACACCAAACATTGATCTATCTTTCGCAATTTTCAAATAATGTCTAGGTGTTCAAAAGATAGAGATTCGGGAATCATATATCTTAGAAATTCGCGATTTAACGTGAAATGCCTCTTAACATTTAATGTATTGAATAATTATCTAATAAATGCAATTTGAATTTAGGTATCACGTGAATGCTTGAAATATCAGAGTCACGTTCACTGCTAGGCATTCACGATCACGAGACCACATGTATATTTTTTTACAAATTAAATTAATGAAAATATTCACAATCCTTATTTAAAAAAATATTATATTATAAAACTAACACTTTAGACACCATAGTCTTATATTATTAAGACACCATAGTCATCTGGCATCATGTAAACAGGATGATTCCTTCCAATAACATGCTTACAGTTAGCGTACATATTTTTTTCTACAATCGTGAGGATAATCCTATACTGATGTGTTTATCAACAGTCTTTTGTTATACTTTTGTTAACGCGAGGGCCTTTGACCTTTTGATCCGTGAGCGTCTACGCTGTTACTTTAAAGAAATTGAAGGTGTACTTTATAGTTATATAACAAAGACATATTAACATACATGTCCATAGACATATGTGTTAGGATCGTGCGGGCGGGATTTGAACCCGCGACTGCTTATCTTAGTAGTCCGGAACGTAAACACTATGACGGTCTTTAAATTATTATTAAAAAAATATAGTACCAAACTACTCCATGTATGGTACTGTCTTAGAATATCGACTATATTGGTCCATGGGATGGCTAAGAAACAAAACTCACTAATTTTATTAAAAATACTTTAATCATGAATGATAGGCATTATTGAATACAATTTAATAAATATCCATTGGACATTCCCACTCATCGCCATCTAGTCCCAAAGTAAGCTACTCAAAGCTTGTGTTATGGGTGCCAGACAACGGATATAATACTTAAATACTTTTTGTTTGTAAATACATACATGATATACATACACAGAAAACACCCAGACCAATACAAACATACATGTTCATGCACACAAATGTTTGTATTGTGCGGGGATTGAACCCGCACCCGCTGCGTAGTAGGCGATTTCTCGACCACTACACCAGACGTTTTTTATTTATTTTGTTAGTTGTTTCTGCAGTTTTAAAGGCGCACTGCGGCATTGACACACCGACGCCATCAAAAACAGACTAAGTCAAAGTTAAGACCATAAAATTAATATTTCTATAATAATTTTATGGTTAAGACCTCACTTTGACGTGAGGTGGTATTTGCTTGACTATCTTTTAGCCTCTCACTGGTGATCTAGTTCTTAATACAATATCATTGAACTAAGGACATTGTTGCAAATATGCAGTGCCATGCAGGAAATATTCAACAAAAGTACTCACGCCATCTGTCGTATTGCTTTGGAACTTATTTCTTCAACTCGCACGTTATCCTTCAATACAAGAAATTTCACATGTATTGAAAAAGAGGGCATTAGAAGTATTTTTAAATGCGGTGACGTTTTTTAGAGACAGAGGGGCGCTAGTATTCAATCAGGAGAGCCAATGCAATAATCTCCCTATTGTAAAGTATCTAGAAGGCTAAGGAGTTTAGGAACCTGTTTAGCGAATACTTTTTCACCCAACTACGGCAAAGTCAAAGAGAAGGGTACTAATTTAAAGCAGTATAAGCATTCCACTAATTTTAAACGCAAAACAATTATATAAACTAAACATTCATTGGCTAGCTGGTATGGTGTCGGTATAACACATGGTCATGGACAATTCCACTTTAATTTTTCCTCTTCTGTGTAAACTTTTTTTTTCTCTCGATCTTTGCATTTTGTTTGATTATTATGTGTTATTTTGTGAATATGTGTGTTTGTGATGTAAACCAATAAACGTTTTTTCTTTCTTCTAAATGGAGCAAAAATTTTAATTAGTTATTCTACAAAGTATACGTAGTAATCTTAAACTGGTCATACTGTTCTCAAATACTTTACTCAGAAATATAGCCTCATCATATATGAGTCTCCTTAATTTTTGGAAGTTGTTAAGAACAATTTATTTTTTACACTTTACTGTACTGAATTAAAGCAATATACATATTTTCTTTGCAAACATTTCATTTTATTTGACAACTAACGTTTTGAATGCTTAAAGTAGCATTCGAGGTCATAGGAATACTCATTATTAAGCTAAGAAATATTACTAAGCTTTTTTTAGCACCAGGAAGAGCAAACTGAGTCTTGAGATATTGCAGTAGGTTGATGAGGTCTACAAAAAAGTAGGATTCAATGCCGATTAAATTTTCCAACCATATTATCTGTTACATATGGATGTTTTCTTATGTAGGTGGTCTCAACCAAACACCATCATTATTCGAGTACTTTAGGTTAGTCATATCATCAAGAGATGGCGCTCTCGTACCTTTTCAGGATAACTGTTTTCTGCCAACATTAATAAAAATTAAACAACTAAAACATATTTTAGGTACATTCAAAATGACAAAACTTATGTTTGTGTTAAGAAAAGTATAACCTATAGAATATCGATCGTATGGGTAATGAGTGGCCAACACCATCTAGTGAGAGGTATCGAATATTATAAATATAAAATGACAAAGGAATACTTATACTAAATGTTAAAAGCGCAAACGTTTCATAATATCGGAAATATTTTCAAAGACTTAATGGCTTAGTTGCTAATAACGTCAGGCTAGTACGAGATACTGGAATTAAACCTAGGCGCCGGCTATTTTTAACCGACTTCAAAAATGGAGGAGGTTATCAATTTATATGTTTTTTTTTGTATGTTTGTTACCTCATATCTCAGTCGTTTGTCAACCAAATCGAAAAAATTTTTCGCTTACTTAGAGGGTGTACTTTCTAGTTGGTCCCATTTTTTCCATTTTGGGATCTGATGATGGGATCTTGGTGTAATCGAGGGAAACCCTAAAATTTTAAAGCCACGTATAGTGTTTCTTTACTAGAATCTTAATGTTGACGTGTTGTTACGTCTGATAGTCAACATCTTGTGGGGCTGAGCTGATGGTGGAACTCCTTAACGCTTAAGAGTTCAGTAATTATAATGACGGAACTTATGATAGGTAATTTGTAGCTTCTTAACAAATAGAATCATGAGCTGAACCTCCCCCCCCCCCTCTAATGTAATCACTAAAAATGGAGAAATAAAATAAACTTTAAAAAAAGTAAAAACCGACTTCAAAACCAAAATGCACTAAAAAGTCTTAAATAAACTCTTCACCATTGAAAGGAAAGGAATCCGTTTTGGGCAAACAATTTCTTTTTGGAGTCGGTGCCATCACTTTGACCATCACGCATCAACTATCACAGCAACGACTCCAAAAATAAATTGTTTGCCTAAAATGGATTCCTTTCCTTTCAATGGTGAAGAGTTTATTTAAGACTTTTTAGTGCATTTTGGTTTTGAAGTCGGTTTTTTAGTTATTTTTTTTACTGTACTTACGAGAACTCCACTTTACTGATACGATACTTTGATGATAGTAATATCTTTACCGTGGCTTAGATTTTTTGTTTTACTAATATTCATAGTCACTTTATAGGTCAAGAGTAGTCCGGAATACTCAAAAAAATTAGCGGTCGAAAGACAATAATAAGATAAAATAAAACGTAAAATAGGTATGTATTAACATTTTATGACAATATCATCAGTGTATTAGTTACTGTTCGTCATGTATAACAGCTTTTTTCATCGACTAAAATCGCCACTGAAAACTCGTTTCAATATCACTCCTAAATTGTCATACTCCTTTTTAAGCCCATTCGTTCCCAAATAATACGGATACGAATTAGCGGTCGAAAGATAATAAATTCCAGGTTTATTCCTATCCGATCTTATACCTAAAAGATTAGTGACCCGTGGCTTATTATCATAGCAATCCCTGTCCCTTGCTTGTTGGACTGAATTACACTTGATTCCGATAAACCCTCTTGGATAATTAATTGAAGCTATCCAATAAAATATGCTCTTAGCATGGCTGCACATTACGTTGCACGGGATATAATCCAGCCCGGCAAATTGGTATTCTCCTCCGTTGACATAAAAATTGACATGACCGACCGGCGCCGCCATGCCGTAGCCGTCAATGTTAGTCTGAATGACTTCTACGTAGTTTGCATCCGAATCGTCCAGTCTCCCTTCTGGGCCCGCGTTTCTGAAGCAGGGCCCTGAAGGGTCCATGCCAGTGAGTTTGTCAACTTTTTTTCCTGTCTTCCAGTAGTAGTTCTTGGCAATGAAGCTCATGGTGTGAACCCCGAGGCTGAGACCAGCCATTTCCACGTTGGAAGGATCTAGGTTTGTCACTTTTGCCATCATCTCTGCAATGTGGGCGCCGACTTTTTGGGCTAGCATGGCTACACTGAAATTAAAAGAAAACTTTTGTCTTTATCAAAACGTCAAGTTGAGGCAGGTGGAGGAAGGTCTCGCGGGACTGTTGAGACACCGGGGCCCCTGCTGTTACAGCCAACAAACGCGGCGGGCGTCGTCAGGTTTTAGTGAATCCGGGAGAGTCCCACACACGCCCCTCCGTTCCCCGACGGAGAGGTACGGTGCCTTATCTGCATTTCCGAACTTTAAAAAAAAAAAGGTGGAGGGAGGTCCCTCACGTCCGAACCGACCAAAACCCGTGATACTCTTTTATGGACAATATCGTGATATTTGTTATACTAATAGTCCCTCTAGCCGATTTCGACTTCGGTGGCCAGTCACAACGTCTAACCGACTGCGCGGTACATATTATAGTGCACAAGTGTGTGTGCAAACACAGGTGCCCTCTCTATTCCTTTCACACTTATAGCCTGATGGGACAGTAATCTGACACGACCGGAGAGAGATCAGGCACAGGACCAACGACTTTGCGAGCTTTTCCGAGGCATGAGGGTGAAACACCGCCAACTTCCAAACTCCGGGCTACCCTATCTCAGAAAATAAACAGGTACATATTTTTGTCCCGACCCGGGGATCAAACCCGGGACTGCTGGCGCAGCTGTCGCTTTAAAGTGCGACCCTTTTACCACTGCGCGGTTGTTTTTAAATGCCTCGGTGACGCAGCGGTTAGAGAGTCGCACTTTTAAGCGACGGCTGCGCTAGAGCTCCTGGATTCGATTCCCGGGTCGGGACAAAAATATGTACCTGTTTATTTTCTGTTCAAAAATTCTCAGGGTAGCCCTGAGTAAGAGGTGAGACGGAAAGGAATAGAGAGTGCACCTGTGTTTGCGCACACACTTGTGCACTATAATACCTATGTCCCGCGCAGTCGGTTAGTCGGTGGCCAGTCACCGAAGTCAAAATCGGCTAGAGGGACTACTATTATATATTAAAATACTATATACCTGCACTCAGACAAATCACGTACTTTACGGTATCGGAGTATTTTCCCAATAGTCTGAAGATATCAAAAGTATATTAAAAAAGCTATTTAAGTAATAGAAAACAATATGTACAAATGTCTTAATTAAATAACACTAAAGTACTTCAATAAGTCAAATCTCTTATGGAACCAACCAAAGTTGGAATACCACAAGGATGAATTTTTGGTACTTTTTATTCAGACTGTAAATTAATCATTTACCAGATGTTACAAAATATGATTTCGTTCTGTATCCCGAACAATCCCTTTCACTGACCTTGAAACATATAACTTTTGACATTACAAATAATGTTATACTTTGACATAACACCTGGTAAATGATTAATTAACAGTCTGAATAAAAAGGACCAAAGAATGCTAGTACAAATACTAGTATTCTAAAATTATAAATTAGCTTAATTATTATTTAATGAAAGTTAATTTTATGAAAGAAAAACATATGCAATTTATTTATATAAACGGCAAAAACAAAATTTCAACGTCCTTAAGAGGTTTGGGTTTGGCCCATACCCTTTTTGAAATATTTGAGTTGCTTAACAAATTAATGCAGCAATCGCTGCTTTCCGTCTATTACTTCAAGATTTCTAGACGAGTAAAAAGACCTCTTAACCTATATTTACGTAAAATGGCGTTAGTAATTTTAATATTTTTGTTTTGTGGATTTTTCAACAGTAACACGATAAATATTCATTTTCTTAGTCTGCAAAACAGTAAATTAAAACGTGTTTTATGTTTCTGTTAAAAAAATATTTTTACGTAAAAATGAGTTAAAGCGTCTATGTCGAGGACAGACCTCCTTACTGATATCTTTGACTAAGACGTTGTCAAGTCCACTGCTGAACATAGGCCTCCCCCACGGCTTTCCACAGCGACCTATCACAAGCGGTCTGCATCCAGTTTGATCCTGCGATCTTTTTAAGGTCGTCTGTCCATCTTGTTGGTCGACGTCCTACGCTGCGTCTTTGGTCGAAGGGTCTCCAATCTAGAACTTTCCTGCCCCAACGGCCATCAGTTCTTCGCGCTATGTGCCTTCCCCATTGCCACTTGAGCTTACTGATTCTCAAGGCTATGTCCGTTACCTTAGTTCTTTTACGTATCTCCTCATCCGATCACGTAGAAAAACACCCAGCATAGCCCTCTCCATCGCTCGTTGTGTGATTTTTAGCTTCTTTATGAGCCCATAGTTAGAGACCATGTTTCGGATCCGTATATCATCACTGGTAACACACACTGGTTAAAGACTTTCGTTTTTAGACACTGAGGTAGTTGAGATGAGAAGCCACTCTTGTTTAATTTCCCGAACGCTGCCCAGCCGAGTTGGATTCGTCTATTAACCTCTTTCTCGAAGTTGGACCTACCCAATTGGATCACTTGTACCAGCAGGTAGACGTACTCGTCGACAACTTCGAGAGTTGAGTTCCCAATGGATACTGGAGTGGGTACAACAAGGGAACTCGACATAATTTTCGTCTTCTCTATGTTCATTTTAAGACCTACTTTTTGGGAGACTCGGTCAAGGTCTTCGAGCATAGTGCCAAGATCGTCCAACGTCTTGGCCACAACGACTATATCATCGGCAAATCGCAGGTGTGTGATCTATTCGCCATTAACATTGATGCCGATTCCTTCCCATTCCAGAAGTTTGAAGGCGTCTTCCAATGCCGCTGTGAACAGTTTCAGAGATATAACATCTTCCTGTCTCACACCTCTCCGCAGTGGAATCGCCCTCGTGTTCTGCTCCTGTACTCGGACCGACATGGTGGCGTTATTGTAAAGGCACTTTAACACCTCTATATACCTATAGTCTATGTGGCACCGCAGCAGAGGCTGAAGCACCGCCCAAGTTTTGATAGAATCAAAGGCCTTCTCATAGTCCACAAACGCTAAGCATAGAGGCATATTATACTCCTCTGACTTCTGTATAATTTGCCTAAGCGTATGGTTGTGGTCTATGGTACTATAGCCTTTTCGGAAACCGGCTTGTTCGGGAGGCTGGAAGTCATCAAACCTACGTGCGAGACGTGATGATTAATTAGTGATGACCCTTGAAAACAGCTTGTAGACATGGCTCAGGGGTGAGATGGGTCTATAGTTCTTCAATAAGGTTTTGTCTCCTTTTTTGAAGAACAATACCACCACACTCCTGTTCCACGCCTCGGGTGTGATGCCCTCCAGCAGCACGGAATTAAAAAGTCTCTGAAGGACTTTAAGTACCGGAGTTCCACCTGCCTTCAGAAGCTCTGCTGTGATTCCGTCCTCGCCAGGTGCCTTGTTGTTTTTGAGCTGTTTAAGGGCCATCCTGATCTCGTAGAGGCTGATGTCCGGGATGTCTTCGGTGTAGTGTCGGGTCAGAATAGCTCGTGGATCTATGGCCGAGCTATCAACGGGTTTGGCAACTGAGGTGTACAACTGCCCATAGAACCTTTCGATCTCCCTCAAAACCTCTGCTTTCGTCGACGCTACACTGCCGTCCTCCGTCTTAAGCTTTGTCATCAGACTTTGCCCAATAGACATGTTCCTTGCAAAAACTTTGGAGCCTTGATTCCGCTCTATCGTTTCTTTAACACTATTTGTGTTGAAGCAACGGAGCTGCCTGTAGTTTTCAGTATTAACGCAGGTCTGCAGTGCCATAGATCGTCGTTTTGCCATAAGGTCGAGAGTGTGGACCGACAGTTTTTGAGGTCTATCTTTAAGGCCAGGCCTAAAAATCTTAGACCCCACTGTTTGGACAGTTTCCACAAACCCGTTGTATTTCGTCCACTGATACGCAATTCTTTAGGCAATCGAAGCGGTTGGACATCTCGAGTTGAAAGCTCTCGGGATTTTGGATATGAGCACGAGTCGGTCGGAGCGTGGACTTCATCAGGCGGGACCTTTCCAATTTGACATTGATATTCAATATGCCTCAAACCATTCGGTGATCGCTACCGGTTTTCACCCTGTTGATCACGGAGACATCATTGAATAACCGTCTCTTGGAAGTCATGATGAAGTCAATCTCGTTTCTCGTGAAGCCATCGCGACTCACCCAGGTCCACTTCCTTCGAGGCGGCTTCTGGAAGAAAGAGTTCATCGCAAAGAGTCCCTCCTTCTCCAGAAAGTCGGCCAGCCTCTATCCCCTGGCGTTCCTTTGCCCGTATCCAACCTTCAACTCATTCTCACTTCGCTTGCCCAGTTTTGCGTAGAAGTCCCCCATTACAACAGTAAAATAGGTGTTGGAAGTATGTATAGCTCTACTTACGTCCTCATACATTTCCTCCACCTCTTCATCCGGTTGTGTCGAGGTCGGTACATATACCTGTATGACCTTCAGCGAATACCTCTTGGATATTCTGAGTATAAGATATATCACCCTGCTCGACAAACTCTCGATGCTCTCGATATTGTTGACGAGGGACTATGAACGGAAACCCGACACCGCCTTGGGACTTTTGTTGGTTGCCTTCCCGGTAGTAGAGCAGTAAACGGTTGCCGGACTGCAGAGTTATCATGTCCTCGCCCTCTCTACGGACTTTTGATTAACCCATTATGTCCCAGTGTAACCTGCTCATTTTTTGTTCCAGCTCGAGCTGTCGTCTGTCCTCAATGTGCACGCGTTATAAGTTACCAGGGCCAGTTGACGTTGGGGGTGGCAGCGCGATCGCCTCCGGGGATTCTTAGCACCCCCTGCCCCGCCATTACCGTGACCGCTACCAAAGTCAGGAATAGCGGGCTGCAGGAGACCGGGGGCCTGGTTTTCTTGTACACTCTCATGTGAAGGTATTTTGCCAATACTTGCCACGCTTGGCAGGCGGGTTGGCGAGCGCAGAGGCGCAGTTCTTTGCAGCTGTGACGCTGCTGCCCGTCCCAGTCCATTATGTAGCTGCGCCTTATATTGGATGGTTATATCGCCATCGGTCGGTCGCCAGAACCTCGTCTGTATATACATATATTTGGTCGGTCTTATTTAGCTTCTTAAGTATGATGACGTATCGATGGAAATAAACACAAGCTTGTCGTTCCTAACTTCAGATTAGTTAAATCTAGTAATTCGTTCATGGGAAATTGTATAAAATTCTTTAATAATATACCACACAATCTTGTCGAATTGCCGGTTGATAAATTTAAGAAACACGTTAAAAACACGCTTATGTCTAAAGGCTATTATAAGGTTCAAGACTACCTGAACGACACGAATGTGTGGTCTGTCCAGCCTGCACCGACTGATGTACTTACCTTTGATGATTTTGATTTTACGGCAGCTAGTGGTGACTGAGTTTGTTCCGGCGTTTCTTCTCAGCACTTGCCTAATTGTCTGTGTTCTGTCTCGAAGCGCTGGTAGGGCCCAAAAGATAAGGAGACAAGATTCGGCCTCTTCAGGGCACAATTATTTTTATTTTATTTTTCACTGTACATTTGACGTTCATAAGTGACATATTGTGTCCTAAATTGAATAAATATTTTTTTGATTTTGATTTTTTGATTTGATTTTGGATATCCGGCTCGTATGATGGCGTCCTTGCCTTTTTGTAGTAAACACAAACACAATTTCTGGTGATGAATTACTACATCCAAAAGTAAGTAGCTAATGCACTTGTGTTATGGAAATCAGACACAACGGTGGTACCACAATACCCAGACCCGAGTTAATATTGAAAATTTCATTTCTATATTGACCCGACCGGGAATCGAACCCGGGACCTCGGAGCGGCGACGCCTTTAAACCAGCGTGCTTAGCCACTACACCACGGAGGTCGTCATTATATCTTTTAATGTTTTATATATTATCCTGTTTACTATCCAGTGCAGCATAGAGGACAGATATGACATAAATAGAAAAGTATTTAAATATATTAATTATTTTATATTATCGCAATTATTTCCCTTAAATACTAAGTCATACCTATATTACATGTTTTTTCGACGTTCATTTGTTTTTACGGCATTCACTTGTTTTTCCGATGCTCATTACAATAACGAGTAGGACTTGATTCAACCATATTGCCGATATATTCGTTAATAACTTATTGCATAACTATACCTAAAATTGAATCTACAAGGAAAGACTGTTAACGTTTAAAAAAAGTATATCTTACAGGAACAAAAGCGAGGATTTCTCAAAAGTGTATCTACGAGGAAAGTGTATCTTGGAGGAATAATTCGTTAATTGTTATTATGGCTGTTGTGCCCTAGATCAAAAGCTGTGCACCGTTCCTGGTAAGGACGCGTTGGGTCCAGGAAAACATCGACCACAAACTCAAAGAGAGTATAATTTTGGTAAGCCTGAAGCTAATAACGTAAGTAATCTTTTTTCCTTGGCCAACTCTATTGTTCTCCTCGTACAGAACGTTGTGGCTGAATCATTTAAATATTATCCTTATGTTAATTATAAAACAAATCAATAAGATTTGTGCTCCACCTATGTTAGGAGACAGCGTTTGATTGATATTAATATTATTATTAACTTATCAGTACACGTTATTTATTTACAAGAATTAACAAAAAATCTAATACAATTATTTCTTGTGTTACAGAAAATGTGCTGTGATGCTGAGCAGCGTCATTGTAGTAGCGATCATCAGCTCCAGTTGTTAGTTGCTTTCCTAGAAGGCGAGCCCAATATCCAGCCGCGCAGTGGTCAAGCTGATGCTCGGTGGAGCATTGGTGCATCGAAACTTCTTCTCGTTTCAAAATATGCTCGTTTATATATCAGCGTTTCTGTTTATAAATATTTCAAGTTATGTTAGTTTGTATAAGATATTTTCGTTTGAGAAAAGTGTCATAGGGGACACAATTTTATGTCTGCACTAAGTCTCTCCGGTTTTATAATCTGCATTAACTCGACTAATGTTCTAATAGTTCGACTAATAGTCTACATCCATGTGCAATTTGAGCGATGAGCGGCTAAGGCATTACCACTTTCAGTTTCGAGTTAGTTCTGATTAATTTGGCCTGATTAGTGACAGTGTGGCTGAATAAGAGAAAAGAGAAATGCAACCACGGGAAAGAGCTACCACGGGCTGGCAAAGAACTCTCCATCTTACTTTGGTCCGCCAACACCCTCCCAGCTAACTCTGAGATAAGACGTCGACGCAGATTAATATTAAACCGATGATAACTGTCTTGTCTGGTGGTTTAGATCAGAACAAAGATTACGAAAGATGCAGGGTCAGTGTGCCAGATAACAGGGTCAAAATGACAGACGATAGGGGCAGAACAGGAAGACAGATAACAAGTGTTTTCATTGACACGCTAGACCTACAGTAAAGCACGGCTGTTGCGTTGTTCCCGCTGAGAGCCTACTTGAGCCGAAGTAGTTAAAAGCCACTAATGCCTATCCAATATTTCCTCATCCCACCTTTCCGATATCTTCTCATCACACTTTGTATATCTGTGTCCCCGCATTCATTACTGCAACACTGTTCCTGAAGCAAGATTGTGTTAGTGAAAGACATACTTTTTATCTTCTTATTCATGAAGGTTAAGATGAAAGGTAGCATAAATACAATTTATTTGTTATTTTTAGTGTGTTAATGTTTAAAATGTGTAATATATGTTTAAAACCTGTCAATGGATTTTGCTTAAGTTATAAGATCCCTTATAAAAGTCTGTCCTCTGTCTATTTTTATGTAAGTTGCCTTTCAGTGAGGGCTATGCAGACCTCCTTACTAAGACGTTGTCAAAACCTAACGTAAAAAAGAAGTACCTAATTGACGATTGTATGAAGAACAAAGTTATGTTACTTGTCTTTCAAAATGGCTTTAGTTTTATAATATTTCTTTATAAAATATAATTATTAACCGACTTCAAAAAAGGAGGAGGTTATCAATTCGACTGTATGGTTTTTTTTGTATGTTTGTTACCTCATATCTCAGTCGTTTGTCGACCGATTCGAAAAATTTTTTCGCATGCTTAAAGGATATTATACCTTCTAGTTGGTCCCATTTTTTTCAATTTGGGATCTGATGATGGGATCTTGGTGTAATCGAGGGAAGCCCTCAAATTTTAAAGGCACGTATAGTGTTTCTTTACTTGAATCTTAATGTTGACATGTTATTACGTCTAATAGTCAACATCTTGTGGGGCTGAGCTGATGGTGGAACTCCTTAACGCTTAGGAGTTCAGTAATTATAATGAAAGAACTTATAATAAGTAGTTTGTAGCTTCTTAAAAACAGAGTCATAAGGTTCCCCCCTCCCCCATTCTCCTGTAATCTCTAAAAATGAAGAAATAAAATTAACTTTAAAAAAAGTAAAAACCGACTTTAAAACCAAAATGCACTAAAAAGTCTTAAATAAACTCTTGACTATTGAAAGGAAAGGAACCCGTTTTAGGCAAACAATTTCTTTTTGGAGTCGGTGCCATCACTTTGACCATCAAGCATTAACTATCACAGCACCGACTCCAAAAAGAAATTGTTTGCCTAAAATGGGTTCCTTTCCTTTCAATAGTCAAGAGTTTATTTAAGACTTTTTAGTGCATTTTGGTTTTGAAGTCGGTTTTTACTTTTTTTAAAGTTATTTCCTTAATTTTATGGGAGTTTCCTTTGCCGTCCTCGACAGTCTATTTAATCGTTAATAAATCTTGAAGTTATGTACTTTGAAGTATTTAAAAAAAGGATAAAGGGCTCTGTGGAAACTCTTGTCTCATAGATATCGTTCTAAGAGAGCATAAGCAATGCATTAGTGCTAGAGCCATTTATAATGCGGATTGCGGACGTAACGTCTTGTAGGTGATTATTTGTGAAGAACACCTTTTGTTGTAATGATGATCAGAAAGAACCTCTTTTCGTACACTCATAATAATATACTCACGGGGGATAAGGTCCAATAACAAAATGGGTTTGATCCAACATCCACACGTTATACCCAAGTTTCCTGTACACCTGGTCGGCGGCTACTTGGTCCGGATTTTTGGCAAAATGCAGGTAACCCCCCACATAGATAAGGGTCCTTTTAGACCAGTCCATAGCAGGGTCCTTATTTAATAGATGCATCTGATGGTAATTATACTTTATCTTCTTTGGGGAGCCAGATCCACGGACGGTGAAGAAGAGGAATCTGAGGTCGTCTGCTCCAATTTCGAGTGTTTTGTTCGGACCTGCAAAGAGTATATGTATTCTATAAAAATATGTAGGTAAAGACGCTTATTGAGTAACTACTTCAATGTCTTAATGTCACTTGGTTGTGGCGTGATGTTATATAAAACCTTTTTGTGTAAGTAAGCTATCTAACATAAAATATTTGAATGTATGAATATTTTAACGCTTAAGACATGGCTTAAATGACTTTAGTATTTTACAGGTACATAATGTCCTCATATTTTACTAGAATCATGGCATGTAAATTGTTTTGTATGATATGATTCCAATGAACATTCTTATATTGAACTTTCTATCCGTTAAAAGTGATTTATATACTGAGCGGGGACGTGTTTGGCACACTTGGCGGCTTTGTTTTTGTTTTATAAAAAAATGTTTTTTTGCTGTTTTTATGGTAAGTAATGTAATTTATTTCTATGTGTGGGTATCGAAAAAATAATATTTCTATTCTATTCTGTTTCAAAATGTTATATACGAGTATTCTTAGACCACAAGAAATTAATACAAAACGTCCTTTACTTAACCCCATCAAAAATTAAAGTTTTTCTTATATTTTTCTTTTAGTGATAAACGACCAGGGTTAACTTAAACACAACAAGAAGACAAGACAAGACGTCGTCGTTATTTAAGTTAACCCTACATAAATGGTCAATGGCAACTATAAACCAAACATGAGGAAGTGTGGATCGTCAAAACAAATAATGGTTAAACAAACTTCCAGCAAAAAATATATTTGAACGGCCTTTGTTTGTGTTTGTTTTCTAGGTTTCAAATTCATCTTAAAAATAAAAAAAACCAGCCAAGTGCGAGTTGGACACGCGCACTGAGGGTTCCGTGCCAACTTTAAAAAACTAGGCTTAACCAGTTGTACCTACATCATTCAGTTGGTGTAGGGTACAACTGGTCAAGCTTAAAATATGTGTCGATTTGTCAAGCGCGTTTTTATCTCTAATTTTATTGTACATTCGTCAAGTAATAAAATCTAACCCAACCTAACCTAATAACAATATTTTCCCTCCCCTCCGGTTGCAGCGTGATGTTTTATACCCTAAAGCCTTTCTCGATAAATAAGCTATCCAAAACAGAAATATTTTTTCAAATCGGTCCAGCAGTTCCTGAGATAAGCGCGTTCAAACAAACAAACTCTTCAGCTTTATCATATTATTAGCGCACGCGCACGTTAGCTGCGAACATTATTTTGGTGCGGAGTTATGTTAAAACTGTGATAGCTCCTAAAATATTTATTGAATTTAAATGATATAAAGGGCAACTTTGTTCTAAATGAAATGCTCGTGATGATGAATGTATTTATTTTGATAAGAATAAATACCTGTGTGTATAATACACCTCTAAAAATAATGCATTATTTTTTTTTCAAATTTATTAACATAAAATAAGTTGTAGTAAGTCAACCATAAAAGATAGACATATGCTGTCGCGGACTTTATTATAGAACTCTTAATGCTAAACAATCCTGTCATACATGATTTTTGTGTAACTTAAGCGGTTTTCGCAGCGTACGCAGCGGAAGCTCTCAAAAGGAATATCTTTCTCCCGTTTTCGCAACATTTTTCATTGCTGCTGTGGTTTTATGAGTCGTTTCTTTATGTTATATAGCCTAAAGCCTTCCTCGATAAATGGACTATCCAACGTAAAAATATTTTTTCAAATCGGGCCAATAGTTTCTGAGATTAGCGCTTTCAAACAAACAAACAAACAAACAAACAAACTCTTCAGCTTTATAATATTAGTATAGATAGCGGTCCCCGCGACTTCGTCCGCGCGTTTTGAGTTTGCCCCCTCCCCTCCCGTCGCAGCGTGATGTTTTATACCCTAAAGCCTTTCTCGATAAATAAGCTATCCAAAACAAAAATATTTTTTCAAATCGGTCCAGCAGTTCCTGAGATAAGCACGTTCAAACAAACAAACTCTTCAGCTTTATAATATACTAGCGGTCCCCCGCGACTTCGTCCGCGCGTTTTGAGTTTGAGTTTGGAAGGGAGGGCCCTTCCCGTCGCAGCCTGATGTTTTATATCCTAAAGCCTTTCTCAATAAATAAGCTATCTAACACAGAAATATTTTTTCTAATCGGTTCAGCAGTTCCTGAGATAAGCGCGTTCAAACCAACAAACTCTTCAGCTTTATAATATAACTAGCGGTCCCCCGCGACTTCGTCCGCGCGTTTTGAGTTTGCTCCCTCCCCTCCCGTCGCAGCGTCATGTTTTATATCCTAAAGCCTTTCTCGATAAATAAGCTATCCAACACAGAAATATTTTTTTAAATCGGTCCAGCAGTTCCTGAGATAAGCGCGTTCAAACAAACAAACTCTTCAGCTTTATAATATACTAGCGGTCCCCCGCGACTTCGTCCGCGCGTTTTGAGTTTGCTCCCTCCCCTCCCGTCGCAGCGTGATGTTTTATATCCTAAAGCCTTTCCCGATAAATAAGCTATCCAACACAGAAATATTTTTTCAAATCGGTCCAGCAGTTTCTGAGGTAAGCGCGTTCAAATAAACAAACTCTTCAGCTTTATAATATATAGCGGTCCCCCGCGACTTCGTCCGCGCGTTTTGAGTTTGCTCCCTCCCCTCCCGTCGCAGCGTCATGTTTTATATCCTAAAGCCTTTCTCGATAAATAAGCTATCCAACACAGAAATATTTTTTCAAATCGGTCCAGCAGTTCCTGAGATAAGCGCGTTCAAACAAACAAACTCTTTAGCTTTATTATATATTAGCGTAAGCGCACGTTGTACTTCAGCTGCGAACATTGTTTTGGTGCGGAGTTATGTTAAAACTGTGATAGCTCCTAAGATATTTATTGAAATCAAATGATATAAAGGGCAACTTGGTTCTAAATGAAATGCTCGTGATGATAAATGTATTTATTTTGATAAGAATAAATACCTGTGTGTATAATACACCTCTAAAAATAATGCATTATTGTTGACAAATTTATTAACATAAAAAAGGTTGTAGTAAGTCAACCATAAAAGATAGACATATGCTGTCGCGGACTTTATTATAGAACTCTTAATGCTGAACAAACCTGTCATACATGATTTTTGTGTAACTTAAGCGGTTTCCGCAGCGTATGCAGCGGAAGCTCTCAAAAGGAATATCTTTCTCCCGTTTTCGCAACATTTTTCATTGCTGCTGGGGTCTTATGAGTCGTATCTTTATGTTATATAGCCTAAAGCCTTCCTCGATAAATGGACTATCCAACGTAAAAATAATTTTTCAAATCGGGCCAGTAGTTTTTGAGATTAGCGCGTTCAAACAAACAAACAAACAAACAAACAAACAAACAAACAAACTCTTCAGCTTTATAATATTAGTATAGATTAGCGCAAACGCACGTTGTACTTAAGCTGCGAACATTATTTTGGTGCGGAGTTATGTTAAAACTGTGATAGCTCCTAAGATTTTTATTGAAATCAAATGATATAAAGGGCAACTTGGTTCTAAATGAAATGCTCGTGATGATGAATGTATTTATTTTGATAAGAATAAATACCTGTGTGTGTAATACACCTCTTAAAATAATGCATTATTTTTTTACAAATTTATTAACATAAAAAAGGTTATAGTAAGTCAACCATAAAAGATAGACTTACGCTGTCGCAGATTTTATTATAGAACTCTTAATGCTAAACAATCCTGTCATATATGATTTTTGTGTAACTTTAGCGGTTTCCGCAGCGTACGCAGCGGAAGCTCTTAAAAGGAATATCTTTCTCCCGTTTTCGCAACATTTTTCATTGCTGCTGTGGTCTTGTAAGTCGTATCTTTATGTTATATAGCTTAAAGCCTTCCTCGATAAGTGGACTATCCAACATAAAAATATTTTTTCAAATCGGGCCAGTAGTTTCTGAGATTAGCGCGTTCAAACAAACAAACAAACAAACAAACAAACAAACAAACTCTTCAGCTTTATAATATTAGTATAGATATAGATTAGCGCAAGCGCACGTTGTACTTAAGCTGCGAACATTATTTTGGCGCGGAGTTATGTTAAAACTGTGATAGCTCCTAAGATATTTATTGGAATCAAATGATATAAAGGGCAACTTTGTTCTAAATGAAATGCTCGTGATGATGATTGTAATTATTTTGATAGGAATAAATACCTGTGTGTATAATACACCTCTAAAAATGATGCATTATTTTTTTACAAATTTATAAAAATAAAAAAAAACAGCCAAGTGCGAGTTGGACACGCGCACTGAGGGTTCCGTGCCAACTTAAAAAAACTAGGCTTGACCAGTTGTACCTACATCATTCAGTTGGTGTAGGGTACAACTGGTCAAGCTTAAAATATGTGTCGATTCGTCAAGCGCGTTTTTATCTCTAACTTTATTGTACATTCGTCAAGTAATAAAATCTAACCTAACCTAACCTAATAACAATATTTTATTACTTGACGAATGTACAATAAAATTAGAGGTAAAAACTAGCTTGACGAATCGACACATATTTTAAGCTTGACCAGTTGTACTAGGGAATCCACTTACTTCCACTTAGGGCCGATTTTTCAATAGTCAGATAAAACTCATCAGACTGTTAAATTATAAGGCGACCGATTTAAAAAATGACAGTTACGTATGATTGATGTCAATTAGGTGACGTTTTCAAATTAGCCATATTGTATTTTGTTCGACGAATATTTCTTATCTGACTATTAAAAAATCAGCCCTTAGTACAATACCACAATATTTTGTTGACAGCAAACCTAGCTTTGTTTTTCATAGTGTTCGTATGAAGAACAAAATTGAGTTTGCGGTTGTTGAAAATGTGCTACATCTCAAAAACATTATTTTTTTTCAAAATTTACTCTCGCTTAGTTTAGAAATTAGATGGGCAGGGGCACGCCCATTTTACCACTTTGGAAGCCTCTAGCTATAAAACGTTAGACTTTAAAAGAAAATGGTTTTAGGAACCTCTATGTCATTTGAAGAGACATATCCATAGACAACCCATACGAATAGGTAAGACTAAAAAAAATTTGGTTTTAGTTTCATGTATGGGACCCCCCACTTAAATATCATTATTTTTTATTTTGTGTAAAAGAAGTATAAAGCGGTTAACAGGATACATCTTCCTACCAAATTTCAACAGTGTGATGCTTATAGTTACAGAATAAAGTCAAGTCTGTCTGTCCGTCCGTATGTCACAGCCATACGGACGGACAGACAGACTTGACGAAACAATAAAGTTTCCATTTTTGCCATTCGGCTTCGGAACCCTGAAAAGGTTTCATGTAGAAAGGAAATGAGAATCGCAGCTTTGTCAATATTTTGCAGAATAATTGCCAATTTCAGGTACCGAGTGCCTGTTGTTATGTAAATTAGAAATATTTTTCTATTAAAGGATACCATGAATTATCCTCACATGCGTGAAGATGAATATTTAGTCCAGTACAACATTCAAAAAATATAAACTACTAGCGGTCCCCCGCGACTTCGTCCGCGCGTTTTGAGTTTGCTCCCTCCCCTCCCGTTGCAGCGATGCGATGTGATGTTTTATACCCTAAAGCCTTTCTCGATAAATAAGCTATCCAAAACAGAAATATTTTTTCAAATCGGTCCAGCAGTTCCTGAGATAAGCACGTTCAAACAAACAAACTCTTCAGCTTTATAATATACTAGCGGTCCCCCGCGACTTCGTCCGCGCGTTTTGAGTTTGCTCCCTTCCCTCCCGTCGCAGCGTCATGTTTTATATCCTAAAGCCTTTCTCGATAAATAAGCTATGCAACACAGAAATATTTTTTCAAATCGCTCCAGCAGTTCCTGAGATAAGCGCGTTCAAACAAACAAACTCTTCAGCTTAAAACTGTGATAGCTCCTAAGATATTTATTGAAATCAAATGATATAAAGGGCAATCTTGTTCTTAATGAAATGCTCGTGATGATGAATGTATTTATTTTGATAAGAATAAATACCTGTGTGTATAATACACCTCTAAAAATGATGCATTATTTTTTTACAAATTTATTAACATAAAAGAGGTTGTAGTAAGTCAACCATAAAAGATAGACTTATGCTGTCGCGTACTTTATTGTAGAACTCTTAATGCTGAACAATCTTGTCATACATGAGTTTTGTGTAACTTTAGCGGTTTCCGCAGCGTACGCAGCGGAAGCTCTCAAAAGGAATATCTTTCACCCGTTTTCGCAACATTTTTCATTGCTGCTGTGGTCTTATGAGTCGTATCTTTATGTTATATAGCTCAAAGCCTTCCTCGATAAATGGACTATCCAACATAAAAATTTTTTTTCAAATCGGGCCAGTAGTTTCTGAGATTAGCGCGTTCAAACAAACAAACAAACAAACAAACTCTTCAGCTTTATAATATTAAGTATAGATTAGCGCAAGCGCACGTTGTACTTAAGCTGCGAACATTATTTTGGTGCAGAGTTATGTTAAAACTGTGATAGCTCTTAAGATGTTTATTGAAATCAAATGATATAAAGGGCAACTTGGTTCTAAATGAAATGTTCGTGATGATGAATGTATTTATTTTGATAAGAATAAATACCTGTGTGTATAATACACCTCTAAAAATAATGCATTTTTTTGCAAATTTATTAACATAAAAAAGGTAGTAGTAAGTCAACCATAAAAGATAGACATATGCTGTCGCGGATTTTATAATAGAACTCTTAATGCTGAACAATCCTGTCATACATGATTTTTGTGTAACTTAAGCGGTTTCCACAGCGTATGCAGCGGAAGCTCTCAAAAGGAATATCTTTCTCCCGTTTTCGCAACATTTTTCATTTCTGCTGTGGTCTTATGAGTCGTATCTTTTTTTTATATAGCCTAAAGCCTTCCTCGATAAATGGACTATTCAACGCAAAAAAAAAATTTTTAAATCGGGCCAGTAGTTTTTGAGATTAGCGCGTTCAAACAAACAAACAAACTCTTCAGCTTTATAATATTAGTATAGAGTATAGACTAGCGGTCCCCCGCGACTTCGTCCGCGCGTTTTGAGTTTGCCCCCTCCCCTCCCGTCGCAGCGTGATGTTTTATACCCTTAAGCCTTTCTCGATAAATAAGCTATCCAAAACAGAAATATTTTTTCAAATCGGTCCAGCAGTTCCAGAGAGAAGCGCGTTCAAACAAACAAACTCTTCAGCTTTATAATATTACTAGCGGTCCCCCGCGACTTCGTCCGCGCGTTTTGAGTTTGCTCCCTCCCCTCCCGTCGCAGCGTCATGTTTTATATCCCTAAGCCTTTCTCGATAAATAAGCTATCCAACACAGGAATATTTTTTCAAATCGGTCCAGCAGTTCCTGAGATAAGCGCGTTCAAACAAACAAACCATTCAGCTTTATAATATATTAGCGCAAGCGCACGTCGTACTTTAGCTGCGAACATTATTTTGGTGCGGAGTTATGTTAAAACTGTGATAGCTCCTAAGATATTTATTGAATTCAAATGATATAAAGGGTAATCTTGTTCTTAATGAAATGCTCGTGATGATGAATGTATTTATTTTTATAAGAATAAATACCTGTGTGTATAATACACCTCTAAAAATAATGCATTATTTTTTACAAATTTATTAACATAAAATAGGTTGTAGTAAATCAACCATAAAAGATAGACATATGCTGTCGCGGACTTTATTATAGAACTCTTAATACTGAACAATCCTGTCATACATGATTTTTGTGTAACTTAAGCGGTTTTCGCAGCGTACGCAGCGGAAGCTCTCAAAAGGAATATCTTTCTCCCGTTTTCGCAACATTTTTCATTGCTGCTGTGGTCTTATGAGTCGTATCTTTATGTTATATAGCATAAAGCCTTCCTTGATAAATGGACTATCCAACGTAAAAATATTTTTTCAAATCGGGCCAGTAGTTTCTGAGATAAGCGCGTTCAAACAAACAAACAAACAAACTCTTCAGCTTTATAATATTAGTATAGAAGTATAGATTTCAGACACATTAAGATTACCGAATATATAGTTCTTGAACAATTAATGTGCTTAAAATTTTTAGAGTATTGGGAAATCTCTCCATTGGCACATAACATAATGTTTGCTTTACTTAATTAATAGAGTTTTTATTCAGGGCAAATTAGACTCATACAAGAAATAACCGACTGAAATATATAGCGACCAAGTAAATAAAGAATGAAAACCGGCCAAGTGCGAGTCGGACTCGCGCACTGAGGGTTCCGTGCCAACTTTAACTGAATTAGGAAATCCACTTACTTCCACTTAGTAAAATACCACAATATTTTGTTTACTGCAAATATAACTTTGTTTTTCATAGTGTTTATATAAGGTACAAAGTTATGTTTGCGGTTGTTGAAAACATGCTATATCTCAAAAACTACTCGTTCGATCTCGTCCAAACCAATTTTCTTTGAAAGTATTTGTTAAGATCTACATTATGTATTTTTTTCAAAATTTACACTTGCTTGGTTTAGAAGTTAGATGGGGGAGACGCCCATTTTACCACTTTGGAAGCGTCTCGCTATGAAACGTTAGACTTTATAAGAAAATGGTTTTAGAAACCTCCATGTCATTTTAAAAGAACTATCCATAGACGCACACGCATAGGTTTGGCTATAAAATTTTTTTTTGGTTTTAGTTTCATGTATGGGAGCCCCCCCCTTAAATGACATCTTTTTTATTTTATGTGTGAGAATCGGTAAGCGGTTAACAGGATACATCTTCCTACCAAACTTCAACAGTGTAATGCTTATAGTTACAGAATAAAATGGCTGTGACATACGGACGGACAGACAGACAGACAAACTTGATGAAACTATAAGGGTTCCGTTTTTTGCCATTCGGCTACGGAGCCCTAAAAAAAACTAAAAGCCTGTTTCATAATTTCAATAATACCTAAAGTAGTGC
Source organism: Pyrausta purpuralis (assembly GCA_963924145.1). Classification (NCBI taxonomy): domain Eukaryota; kingdom Metazoa; phylum Arthropoda; class Insecta; order Lepidoptera; family Crambidae; genus Pyrausta; species Pyrausta purpuralis. The sequence continues at coordinate 19,605,569 of OZ001658.1, forward strand.
CATAGACAACGCGCTTAGTTATCTGTAGAGCCCTTAGTATATTTTTAACCAAAAAGGCGATTCAGTCTGCTATACTGTATTTTATTGGCGTTAATTTTTTATCCAACTATGGAGAAAACAGCCTTTACAAAAAGAATAAGGGGCGTTTGGTCATTTTTGACTTTTCATCACTCATTTTCAGTGTCTATTCAATATAATATAATGTTTCGTTATCGTTTTAATACGTATTTAATTAAATTGGCGTTAATTGACGTTTAGTCATCGCAAAATTTTATGAAGTTATTTTTTACAGTTGACAAGAAAAATGGTTATAGGTATTCGTATATTATGTTAATGAAACTGCCTGATTAAAACAAAATAGTTTGCTATGCATAACAAAAAAAAACAGTAACGCGGTTTTACTCATTAGAATAAATAATACGGATTTATGGAGGACGAAAAGTCAAAAATGACAGAACGCCCTAACGCAACAAAGTTATGTAACGCACTGACTAGTGACTACTATCACAAAGCAAAGGTGTAATACTAAAATAGGTAACTAACAGAAAACAATTAAAATATTGATCTTTCTTTCTTCTTTATTGTAATACACACAAATCAATTACATCGAAAATCATATTAAATATTAAACAACATTTTTTTTAAATAAACCTAAAATCACCTCTTTGCTTCTGATCTCCAATAGCCTGAAGTTTCAAAAGCAATGGGGACGGAATGGTAGCCTGCTTTTAACTCACTATAATTAGAGTTCTTCTTAAAAAAATATTTTTATCTACGAGAGTTTGTAAATATGTTTTTTTCTACTCATCCACGAAAAATATTCACTGCTAATGTTTTGTTTCTTTTCCGTTTATTTGTTTAAATGCCTGATTTTACCAACGTCTGAAAAGGTATATTCGTCGAATAAAACACAATGCCTAATTTGAACGTCACCTATTTTTCAGCAATCATATATGTACGAGTAAGTGTCACTTTAGAATTGGTTGTTTTATACTTGTTCAGTCGCATATAAGACACCCTGACATAGGTAAAATTGACCCTTAGTTACTTAGTTACAAACGCGGGATAGTCAAGGCTTAGTTGATCTCCCGACCCCCACTCAGGCGACGAGAGGGCCACCTGTATTTTTTAGTGGGACCTGCCAGTCGGGCAAGGGATCCTCACATACCTCTGTCTCTCTGTGTCCCCACAGGGAGGGAACAGGTAACGCTTTTTTTACATGTCAAACAAAAAAATACGTGGCTAAAAAGTACTTACAATGTCCCAAATATCCTGCAGGATAGCCTTCCAAAGCTTTGGAGCTGTGCATTGCTGCTGCCAATCCAAAAATACTGGCCACTATTAATATTTCACAGCAGAAAAAATAAAACCTTGTCATTTTCACAAATTTAAACCAATAAGTTTAGCAATTGAAACCTTTTTTAAGATGTGTCTAGTAGCGGTTTAGAAATTAATTTTGAATTATTTAGAAATTAGTGGAATCTTTATGGTAATTTTCCGCCAAAGTGCGACACACGTCCAATGTCAACTGATGATATTCGCAGTGTGATTTGCACTGTTCTAATACCTCTTTTAAACTGTGTCATAACAGCCAGCACATACTTACATACTTACTCGCTCTGAAGTAACTATCCCATCAAAAACAATACTTGTTAAAAAAACCAAGTCTCGCAAATCCATGTAATACCAAGTCGGTTATTAATTTATTCAGTCTCTACTTAAGCGACTTTCTGTCTTAATACGTCCAGTCTCTAAGACCACGATTGTGGTCCATAATAATTGAAAATCCATTGTGTCTGGAATCTCCGTACTCGAAGCATTAAGTTGTTACGTAATAATTAACAGTATATATATATATATATAAATTAACAATATTTAAATTCTTTAATGTTTTATATAAATATATTGAGACTTGGCCATCGCACTAAATAATTGAATTTACATGTGTTTTCAGGCGATTGAATTTACACGTGTTTTCAGGCGATGGCCAAGTCTCAATATATTTATATAAAACATTAAAGAATTTAAATATTGATTTGCGTCACTATAAGATGCTGTTAATTATTACGTAACAACTTAATGCTTCGAGTACGGAGATTCCAGACACAATGGATTTTCAATTGTTATGGACCACAATCGTGGTCTTAGAGACTGGACGTATTAAGACAGAAAGTCGCTTAAGTAGAGACTGAATAAATTAATAACCGACTTGGTATTACATGGATTTCACAACTTTTTACCGCAGAACAACTGAGTTGAGAGACTTGGTTTTTTTGACAAGTATTGTTTTTGATGGGATCTCATTTCTTTTTGTATTTTGTAGACAGTTCTACTTTTTTTCTTTTCGGTACCTTCCCGAACAACGTCCAAATTGTAAGCAAATAATATCAGTAAACCATGAGAGTAGCCTTTACTCGTCAAACTAATTTAGCAATCGAAATTATCAATGAAAATCGCAAACTTATAGGTAAGAATTCTGGGCAGTGGGCACATCCGAACAGAATTGGGTCGCTCGCGCGTATGAGCGCGGTTGCTGCTTGCTCGGGGACATTCTCCTTTCCGCGCGCCCCGCCACTGTCCCCGCCTTGCGCCCTCGCGCTAGCACCGCGCAGCGCGTAGTAACGGCCCGCGCTCACTCGCTGCATCGCAGCGCGTGGTATAATAATTAATTATAACCTTACGCACTCGTAATAAGTACGAATACGCACGTAGGTACGTTTTTTTGCATTAAATAATTTAATTTACACGTGTTTTCATGACGGGAATACCCTTTTTTTGCTCGATTTGGCAGGAGCACTACCATGCGCCTATATTTATATGGGACTAGCTTAAACCCGCGGCTTTGCACGCAATAATAATAACTGCCGTAAAACATCGTTACGAATAAAGCCAATATTGAAAATATTACTGAAGACTTGGCTGTATGGGATTAATTTTCTTTGCGGACTTTTCTAGATTTTTTAGTTTTTCATTAATTCATACACCAAATACTACTTATATTCCAAATTTGAAGCTTCTAGGTCTGCTAGAAGTGCCTTAGCATTTTGATGATCGGTGAGTCAGTGAGTGACAAAATTAAGAAATTCGACCCGTTATAATTCTTAAAATACTGGTTCAAATTGAATGAATTTTGAAATAAACCGTGTCTTTATAATGCCTAACCGTTACTGAAAATTTCAGTCTTCTAGTTTTATCCACAACGAAGTTACAGGGGGTCGAAAATGGCCTGAATTGCTTCGAGAAAAGGATGGTACGGCCGTGACGCTAGACTTGGTGGGGGCACTGCCGTGCCCCCAGATAAGCTTCCAACGACCCTCTGCTTATAACAAATCTTGCAACGAAATAAACATTTAGAAGTCATAAAAAAATAAAACCTACGTTTCTTCTTAACATGCGTAGGTAATTTTTCAATTTCCAGCTTCTGCATGGCGACTATATCGATGCCGAAAGTAGCGCACTGTGTAAAGAAAGACATTTTGCAACTGCCTCAATGCTAACGCGCGTCAGCATCGCGACTGCATCCCTGCTGAAAGTCGCAGTGTGTAAAGGGTCTAAGAGTTGCCGGAGACTTCAACTAGCACTTGGTAATGGAGCCACATATCTTAGCTCTATATATTTGTAAAGTCTGTTTTTCTTGGCTAATCTTAAAATGTAAACAATCTTTTGATAACTTTTAAAGTTACTTTCCTGATTTTATAGTGTTTTGTCACTAAACAAACTTGAAGAGTTTATTTAAGTTTTTTTTTGTTTATTTTTATATTCAAGTCGGTTTTAACTTTTTTTATTAAAGTTAATTTTATTTGCATAGTTAGTGATTAATAGAGTGTACTTTTGACTCTGTATTTAATAAGCTACAAAGTACCTTACATAAATTCTGGCGTCATAATCACATGGTGACAATCAGACGTAAATACATGCCAACATTAAGATACAAGGACAAAAACACTACTCGTGCATTTACATTTTTAGGGTTCTCCTCGATTATACCAAGACCCCATTATCAGATCCAAATTTAGCCTCAATTATTTATTTATTTATTAATCAAACAATGTTTTACAATAAATAGCACTAGTCCCACAAAACTATTTACATAGTTTGACTATGGGATCACAGAGAGTCTCTAACAAAATAAATAACAAAACTTAAATACTACCTAAGCTAAGTTAGCTAAAAAGTACTTTATAAGTTTTTAAAAAAAAAAAACATTTTACCGTCAATGGCAATGGGACCAACTAAAAGATAAACCTACTAAGTACGTGAAAATTTATTTATTTATTTATTTAAACTTTATTGCACTGTAAGTTGTACAATTGGCGGACTTAATGCCTAGTGGCATTCTCTACCAGTCTACCACCTGGTAATGCAGAGGGTTTAATCAGTGGCGACATATTAATAATATGTGAGAAGAGTGGTAAGAAAAAGAAGTAAAATGCACTAACATAAACATACATACTAATATTACACAAATATATAATAGGATACATAAGCAAAAGAATAATAAACATACAAAGAATACATAAACTTAATAAATACAAAATTATGAATGATATAGCTGATGATAATGACGACATCCAAAGAACACAAATAAAAGAAAATGGCTGTTAATTCTGAAGAGAGCCAAGGTTAAGATAGTGGGTGCGGAGAGACTTTTTAAAAGTAAATTTGTTGGGGGACATTCTGATTTCATTGGGGAGAGAATTTCAAAGTCGAATCGCAGAGATGGTGAAAGAGTCCGACATAAAGCCGGTCTTGAAAAGTGGTGTGAGTGAGATTATGGGAAAATTTCATGTCGGTCCACAAATGACTGAGATATTAGGTAACATATATAACAAAAAAACAAACAGTTAAATTGTTATCCTCCTCCTTTTAGAAATCGTTAAAATATCATACTCTAATGAATGCTTTTTCTCAAAGTCTGGCAGACTTTTAGAAAAAGCATTCATAAGACAATTTATTCGGTTACCGTTGGTACAGCCGTGGGCTGAGTGTACTATAATATACGAGTAAAGTCATAAATATTACTACATTCTTCTAAACATGTGTTGAAAGTGCAAATACGGACGTCAATCTACGCTACCCACCGCATTTAACGGTGGATTTTAATTTTGACATTACTAGATTGAAACTTTATTTTTAAGACATTATAAGGCTTGATTTTTACCAATGTCAGTTACGAGTTATCCGACGAAATACGAATAAAACGACCGATTTTAAAATGATATTTAAAATAAACGATTGCTAAAAAAATGTTGACGTTTTCAAATTAGGCGTATTGTATTTTATTCGACGAATATTCCTTACCTGACGTTGGAGAGAGATCCTTTTGGGCAGCCGTTGTGAGTGGTCGTGTTCTGCAACGTGTGCCGCAAGCGGCCGGCCGACCCTAAAAGGACCGGCCGCTTAGAGCTTGTCTTAGAGCCCGACGCACGCGCATGTAATCTTTACAACGAATTGTTCCTCAAAATATTGAAACGGTTTGTCCGTGATTAGTATTTTATAAACAATGTTAAATACGTCGCCACGAAGAAGATAAATCGAAAACAAATAGCGCGTAAATTTCCCTTCTCAAAATATCTCATTTCCGTTTATTAATGCGTAATTTAAATACCAATAGTGCGTTACATGTAGTCGTAATCAAATCATCAGTATATGTATTTTAAATTAAATTCCAAGTCTCGAAGTGATTCCTCGTATGTTTATGTGTTCTAGTGTATTAGCTTATTATTTTTTTGGGCACAAAGTAACCAGAGAGCTTAGTGAAAGATGTGTATGAATTGCGTTCAACTCTGTTTACAACAGTAAACTGTTACAGATTAGATTCGGGTGTCGTGGATAAGTGGCCAATACCGTGATTTTTTTTCCGAGGCATAGCGACGCCTGACCAAGATGATTCTCGTATGCTAGACCTCTACAGTATGTATGGGAGTAACTCACGGTGATAAATCATATAATATAATATATATAAATATCCTTGGGACATTCCCAGCTCAGTTCCTAGACAGAGAGGAAAACGGCAAGCCCGCGACGATAAGCACTAACTAGAGCAAAGCCCAGCACGCAGCTAAGCCACAATATACTTATACGACCTTGGTGAGATCTTTCCATTTGAAACTTAATTATGTACAGACGATTTATTTTGCAACTTAAATATACAGACAAAATAATAGTCGAACAGGTCAGCTTGCGTCGCCCAAAAAAATATTGCTCCCCAAAAATTTTCGTGACACGTGTGGCGACACTCCATTTCGGCCAATCATACAATAATGGACGTTAGCGTATTGTATGACACCTTATGGCTATAAGAAACTTTCGAAACGGCACTAGGATACCACTAAAACAAAAGTAGCGATAAATGCACTGACACTTCATCGCCTTTCAAAGTCTAAGAAAAATACATGCGTGCGTCCTAATACAATTTAGGCGCAGCCCCTAACTGGACCCTCATAGCAGGGTACCATAAATATATTGCAAACTCCTTACCATCTGACATCCTAATTATGAACCCGGCTTCAAAACTATAGTACCACTGACATTAGATTAAGAAATTCTCGATCATAGAAATTTAGGATTATGAAAGATATCATTAAACGTTACTTAATTTAATTGCCTATTCCAGTGAATTCATAAATAAGGTTACTGTTCCTGCACTCATCTAACACCTCTTTAAGACTTTGAACGAACTAGCCAGGTCGTAAACTCATGCTAGAGGTAAACAATCAAAATAGCAGGCAAAACCGACTGTTCTACGAATGGTTCTACGTGATAGCCCCTGATAGCCCACAAATCAACAAGCTGTCATTCTTGACTTTTGACCATCGGGCAGTTTGACGTGATCCTGCTGAACATAAATCCTGCAAAAATGTTGACGAAAACCATCATTCATCATGAATCCAAAAAGAAATCCAAATCGTAACGACAGAATACAATCAATTAGTATCAAATACTCGTATCAGAAATCCAAAACAAAATATGTGTCAGTGTTAAATCAAAATTGTTTAAATCGATGCGAATGCTGTTGCCAAGCGCGTTATATTCAGTGCGGGGTGCGGGTGTTGCTTTACACATTACGTCGTTTGTTGTTTTATTTAGCCTTAAATCCACATATAGTACTACTTCAAATAATAACACCTTGGCACAAAACATCTAACTCACGCAAATTATATATTCGGACGCTCTAGGACGCCGGCGGTCGCGTGAACGAAGGAATAACAATTTATAAACACCTCCTTAACACAAAGGTGTGTTCAGACTGCTGTTACTGTGAACTATAAAACGAACTAATCTAATTTTATTTAACAATTTCCTCGTAGTTAGGTAAAAAATTCACTTGCACAAATAATTTTGCACAGTCGCCAGCACATCGGGTTACCCACTTTTGTTGCAAACTAGCCCTTATTTCAACTGGATAAGATACCGCAGTGTTTACCTTGACGTGCTGTTGTCCGTACATTGCCCAACACGTGCTTCTTCTTCTTAAATTTAAGAGCTTCGCTCTTGTCGGTGGAGTAATCGCCATTCTTTTCTTTTATTGCCTTTTCCTTGACCTCCTGGTACGACATGACAATTACTTTTTCCTTCACTTGGTCGAAATAACTTCTCCTAGGTCTTCCTCTTCCCCTCTTTCCTTCTACTTTGCCTTCCATTATATTTACTAAGAACCTGTCATGTCGCATCAGGTGTCCTATCATGTTGCCTCGTCTATTTTCTATTACTTTTAAGATATTTCTTTCCTTATCCACAATCTTCAACACTTCTTCATTTGTTTTATTCTCTGTCTAACTAATTCTTTCCATTCTCCTCCAACACCACATCTCAAATGCTTCCAACCTTTCTCGGTCTCTTTGGGCCAGTGTTCACGTCTGGCTTCCGTATAAGGCTATACTCCAGATGTAAGTTTTAAAAAGGCGTGCAACACGTGCATAGGAAAGAATATCCGACCATTCTCAAAAAAGCCAACAACATGCGAAACAATAACAACAGGACCAGAAGAGTAAATTGTTAAAGCCCTGAAAAACTTTCTAAGTGGCGGAATATGAAAATCAATTTTGAAGTTAATACATGCACTATTGAATTATATTTGTTTATCATTTTTATAGTATAATATTGTTTAAAAGAAAACAAAGCACAACGGCTAATAAATTTGCCTGTCCATCTGTCATTAAAGCTTTCAGACGCGCACTTTTTTAGCGCCTGCTCATACTCAACGCAAGCCGCATTGGCATGTATTGCACTAATCTGATATTTCTTTCAGGTCAAAGACATCTTTACATGGCAAGCAAAGCCATTAAAAACTGCAGAATCGCCAAAAAAGTGTAAAATGCATATGTGTGCAGTGTAAAAACGAAAATATGATCTCATGATGTGTCTGTTCGTGAGCTCGTGTGTCTATGTGTGTCGCTACTCGTGCTAGTGATTTTCTCCTTTGTGTATGTGCTGTGTGTTGTTGACTTTTTGTGCGGATCAGTGATGGTCAGGCAAATTTTCCGGCAACTAAAAAAAAATCCCATTCCCAACCGCATTCTTTTTGTATAAAAAAATTCTGAAGCAGACTCTTATGACAGGAAAGCACAAGACTAGAAGCTACAATTGTCAACGTTGAAGCGCAGTGAGCCAAAGCGGAAGAGAGCTACAATGATCAACGTCGGAGCGCAGCAAACCATAAACCGAAGACAGCTACAATCAACAGCGTCAGAGCGCAGCGACCTATAAGCGAAATAGCGACAATGTTCAACGTCGGAGCGCAGCAAACCATAAGCCGAAGACAGCTACAATCATCAACGTCGGAGCGCAGCGAGCCATAAGCCGAAGCCAGACACAATCATCAACGTCGGAGCGCAGCGAGCCATAAGCCAAAGACAGCGACAATGATCAACGTCGGAGCGCTGCGAGCCATAAGCCGAAGGCAGATTCAATGATCAATTACGTAGATCAGCGAGCGTTAAGCCGAAGACAGCTTCAATGATCAAAGTCGGAGTGCAGTACAATTACAGATACAGAAGACCACCATGGCATAATAGCCGCAGCATCAACGCTCACTCCCCATGGATGATACCCGTCTTCCCTACTCCTAGACTAATTTTAGGCTGAATAGCTACTTTGGTTCTGGTCGGAAGGCTGCGGCTTGCCGACCTTCCTCTCCCATCCCAGAGCGTGTCCCTCCTACCTCAAACTCGTGCACCTCGGTTTTTCGGTTTTACCGGATCTGAGCCCTTGTGGTCTGGCTGAGTAATGCACTATCGAATCGAATCGAATATTCCTTACCTGACGTTGGAAAAATCAGGCCTCTACCAATTAGTTTTACTTGACTAAAAGGCGGGAGTGTACGTTGCCCCAGTAACGGCAAGTACGCATACCTACGTTTTTCGCACGCGTGTAAAACATAAAAACAACGAAGGACCTTCACCCTTGGCCTGTTACAACCGAATATTAATGTCTAGTCATAGGTATTTAAATTGTCAAAAATCTTGTTGCCATGAGAAGTCTCGGTTTTTCATGATTCAATATCCGAATATAAGAGGTGCTCGTAGCGCAGTGGTAGCAGCGCTTTGGTCGTGATACCGAAGTTAAGCAACCAACAGCGCAGTCGTGTTTGGATGGGTGACCATTCTGACCATATTTAAGTAACGTATATAAGGAGCATCTCCGTGCTTCAGAAGGCACGTCAGGCAGATATTAGTCTTAAAGCCTAGTCAGAGGCCCTATGGGCGGCTTGATAACATCTGACCCCAGGGATAGTCGCTTGCCTTGCAAACACCCCTCCACCAATCCGCACTGAGGCCGCGTGGTGTAGTATGGCTCAAACTATCTCATAGTTCAGCTAGGGCCTTTGCCCAGCAGTGGGACGTTACAGGCTAACTTTTTTTTACAAGAACCGAATATGATTTCATTAAGTTTTCGTCATACAATTCATCTATACTAAAATTATAAAGCTGAAGAGTTTGTTTGTTTGTTTGTTTGTTTGAACGCGCTAATCTCAAAAACTACTCGACCGATTTGAAATCATCTTTTTACGTTATATAGCCCATTTATCGAGGAAGGTTTTCAGTTAAATAGCATTAAGGTACTACTCAGAAGTTCAGCGCCGCAGTGAAATATGTTGCGAAAACGGGGGGAAAATATTTCTTTTGAGAACGTCCGCTGCGTACGCTGTGTAAACCGTTTAAGTTACATAAATCATGTATGAAGAGATTATTTTGCATTAACAGATCTGCAATAAAATCCGCAAGAGCATATGTCAATCTTGTATGGTTTACTCACTACCATTTTATGTTAATAGGTACATAATATGTTTAAAAAAATGCACTATTTCCGAAGGTGTTTTATACACACGGGTATTAATTTTTATCAAAATAAATGCATTCATCATCACATTTTTGATTTCAATAAATCTATAAAGCTGAAGAGTTTGTTTGTTTGAACGTGCTAATCTCAGAAACTACTGGACCGATTTAAAAAAATATTTTTGTGTTGGATAGCTTATTTATCAAGGAAGGCTTTAGGCTATAAAATGCTGCGACGGGAGGAGAGAGGGAGAGAACTCAAAATGCGCGGACGAAGTCGTGGAGGCCACTAGTAATTATAATCCGCCATTTGCCCAGACAAACTTCTTACCGCTACATTGATTTTTTGATTGATATTTTAAAATTACCTTTAGTATCAGTTTATTTTGTCTCATTAAATGCTGCCAGACGTTGAAATGTAATTAAAATATAATTCATTTGACACAGAACATACACAAAACATAATATTAACTTACATATTTTGGCAGTAGTCTTTCGGAACTTATCTGCGTACTTACATACATGAATTTGCATTTACATAAGCTTTATATTATGTAAGGTTAAATCATTTTAAGTGACAGTATTTTAACTGTCTTTGTATATGTTACGCTTAAAGATCGAAAACGCTCATTGAGCGGAAAAATAGCTCTTAACGCGTTGTGGCAACAGTCATTAAAGTAATCAAATGTATATTTAGGTTTTGATAGTCTTTTTCTCGTCTGACACAGTTGCTTTTTATAAGTGTCATTTATATTATTAAATAATCACGACTATTCCACACAAACGGTTCATCACTTAAATACGGATACGGTCAAATTGGCTGAATTTGACCGGGCATTTGTGATAGTTTGTGACAAACGTGACTGGTCAGATACCGTCATATTACAACACTATTCGTAACATAAGGAAGAAACTTCACTACTTTGAAACTACGACAATTGGTGTGTTGGCAGGCGCCTATTTATTTAAGATAAAAAGGATAAAAGAGGCTTGTCAGATTTCCCATCATATTTACAAAGTTAAAGAGATTTAAAAAAATCCTAGAGACAGTTTTTAGTCTTTTATTAAATAACACAATCCATTATATTACTAGTAAATTTCTTATACTAAGGAAGTAATATAATGCGACATTATTATTAGTGCAATGTAATACAAGATATATAAATCGCTGGGATAGATGACCTTCATTTATTCACTATTGGCTCGCTTGATATTTCCATTAATTGATTGATCCAAACATTAAAAAAACGAGCATAACTATCACTTAAGAACCCTGTGGTATATATAACAAACCGCTGAACAGATTTTCATGAAACATGCCGACACTAAGGATAAAATTATCTATGACCCAAAAAAACTAAACGAACATCGATTCTTCCGCTTGGGCCACCACTATAGACTTAGTTGCAAATATGCAGTGTCATGCAGGGAATATCCAACAAAAGTACTCTCGCCATCTGTTGTATTGCTTTGGAACTTATTTCTTCAACTTACACGTTATCGTTCAATACAAGAGATTTCACATGTTTTGAAACAGATGGCATTAGAAGTATTTCAAAATGCGGTGATGTTCGCCCGGACACGCTCCGAGGCTTGAGCTCACCGGCACAGCAAACGACGTGCACACACCGGATTGACGATACACAGCCCCATAATCGCCCCCCCCCCCCCCCATCTCCTTCCTTAACCCTGGGTGTCGCTGTCCTGCCAAAGAAGGCTAGAGTTCCGGGGCTTCCAATCACCCTGGACACTCCGACGGAGGGATCATGGGAACAGGGTGAGGGCGCTGTTGCGAATGGGGCACATCCAGCACCTTACAGGCTGCACGGCAACGTGCAACCCTCCCAGAACACCGGGGGTCCTGCGGGCCCCCTGAGTTAAAGCCGGGGAAAAGGGCTACCGCCCATCACCCCAACCGCCTAGAAAGGGCGAAGAAATCGACGACGACGGTGACGTTTTTTACTATCTTATTATGTAAATAGTCCGACAAGGATCTTCTGGCCAATAGATGACAATGACAGAGGGGCGCTAGCATTCAATCAGGAGAGCCAATCCAAAAATCTCCCTTTATTCTAACGTATGTATGTATCTATTGTAAAGTATCTGTAAGGTTAAGGAGTTTCAAAATCAAAATCAAAAAATCAAAAAAATATTTATTCAATTTAGGACACAATATGCCACTTATGAACGTCAAATGTACAGTGAAAAATAAAATAAAAATAATTGTGCCCTGAAGGGGCCGAATCATGTCTCCTTATCTTTTGGGCCCTACCAGCGCTTCGAGACAGAACACAGACAATTAGGCAAGTGCTGAGAAGAAACGCCGGAACAAACTCAGTCATCACTAGCTGCCGTAAAATCAAAATCATCAAAGGTAAGTACATCAGTCGGTGCAGGCTGGACAGACCACACATTCGTGTCGTTCAGATAGTCTTGAACCTTATAATAGCCTTTAGACATAAGCGTGTTTTTAACGTGTTTCTTAAATTTATCAACCGGCAATTCGACAAGATTGTGTGGTATATTATTAAAGAATTTTATACAATTTCCCATGAACGAATTACTAGTTTTAACTAATCTGAAGTTAGGAACGACAAGCTTGTGTTTATTTCTTGTGTTATATGAGTGAATGTCGCTCTTCTTCATGAAATAATCTAAATTTTTACGGACGTACATTATATTGTCAAAAATGTATTGAGAAGCCACAGTTAATATGTTGATTTTCTTAAAGACCTCTCTCAGGGAGTCACGAGGACTTAGTTTATAAATAGCACGAATGGCTCTTTTCTGCAAAATAAATATGGTATCAATGTCTGCAGCAGAACCCCACAAGAGAAGACCGTAAGACATAATACTGTGGAAGTAACTAAAATACACAAGCCTCGCCGTTTCAACATCAGTCAGATACCTTATTTTTCTAACTGCAAAGGCAGCCGAGCTTAGCCTCCTAGCTAGAGCTTCAATATGAGGTCCCCACTGTAATTTTGAGTCAAGTGTAATGCCCAGAAATACAGTGGAGTCTATTAAAACTAGATTATTACCATTTAGTACAATATTTGGTGTAAGTTGCTTTACATTAGGCAAAGTGAATTTTACACATTTAGGTTTAGGAAGCTGTTTAGCGAATATTTTTTACACAACCACGGCAAAGTCAAAGAGAAGGGTACTAATTTAAAGCAGTATAAGCATGTATGTTCCACTAATTTTAAACGCAAAACAATTCTATAAACTATATAAACTGTAGCTGTAGTTTTTGCAGCTTCACACATTTTATAGGTTAGGTACACAACTAGGTTTTATTTTTATTTTTTATATTTTACATTCACTCGTATTTAAGACATTTATATACGTGCTGTTGGCGCCAATTTCTGAAAACCAGCGTCAGGATCTCCAGGGGACATGGCTTATGCTGAGTGAGGCTCCTTTTGGGTATAAGCGTAACATACACACACACGAGCGCGCGTAATTGTGTAATTTTGTGAATGTGTGTGTTTGTGATGTAAACCAATAAACGTTTTTTCTTTCTTCTAAAGGGAGCACACGTAGTAATAATTACATAAAACGTAGTAATTCTTTCAAAGTATAAGTAGTAACCTTTAAATGGTCATACTGTTCTTAAATACTTTAACCCAGAAATATAGTCTCATAATATGGGTCTCCTTCTTTTTTGTAAGTTGTTAAGAACAATTTACTTTTTGCACTTTAGTGTACTGAATTAAAGTAATATACATATTTTCTTCGCTAACATTTTATTTTATTTGACAACTAACGTTTTGAATGCTTTAAGTAGCATTCGAGATCATAGGAATACTCAGTGCTATTGGTCATTACTAAGCTAAGAAATATTATTAAGCTTTCTTTAGCACCAGGAAGAGCAAACTGAGTTTTGAGATATTGCATTTGGTTGATGAGGTCTAAATTTTCTAACCTGTTGCATATGGATGTTTTCTTATTTAAGTGGTCTCAACGAAACATCATCATTATTCGAGTACTTTAGGTTAGTCATATCATCAAGAGATGGCGCACTCGTACCTATTCAGGATAACTGTATTCGGCCAAAATCAATAAAAATGAAATAAGTAAAACTTATACCGATATTATAACATTTTAGGTACATTCAAAATGACAAAACTTATGTTTATGTTATGAAAAGTATTACCTATAGAATATCGATCGTATGAGTAATGAGTGGCCAGCACCATCTAGTGAGAGGTATCAAATACTATAAATATAAAATGATAAAGGAATACTTACACTAAATGTTAAGCACAAACGTTTTATAATTTCGTAAATATTTTAAAAGAATTAATGGCTCAATTGCTAATAACATAAGGCTAGTAGTAAGATACTGGAATTAAACCTAGGTGCCGCGCCGGCGCGTCGACTATCTTTTAGTTATTTTTTCACTGTACTTACGAGAACTTCACTGTACTGATACTTTGATGATAGTAATATCTTTACCGTGGTTTAGATTTTTTGTTTTACTAATGTTAATAGTCACTTATCCATGTAGGTCAAATGTTGTCAGGAGTTCTCATACAAAATTGGAACCCTATAGCATCGTGAGGGTAAAATTGCAAATTTTATAATTTTCTCGTTGTCTGTGTAACTAACCTAGCGGACATACCAAATTTCAACTTTCTAGGACATCAGGAAGTCGCTTAGACTTTTGTTGATCATTAGTCAGGTATATTTATAATCGAAGTTATAGGCGTTCAAACAATCGAAGAATCGCCTCAAGAAAAGGTAGGTAGGGTGCCCTTGCACTTCGCTCTTCTCAGTTTTGGCGGTCTTAAATCCTTAGTGATAATTCCTAATCAATGTGTATCAAAGTACTCCGAAACTTTTGAATTAACAAAAAAAGGTCAGTCACGTTTAATATCCCTAGATAGAAATATCATCTTAATTAGTAGTTTAGGGCAAACTTTTAACTCGAGTGGCAGACATACGATGTGTTAAAAATAAAATTCGAAAAGAGCAAATAAAAGTTTTAAAAATAACTAATTTTAAAAACGTCCGCAAAACTTTTATGGAAATTCTACCCATTTGAATTATCTCTTAATTTACTTCTAGTACAAACAAAGAATCGTAATAGAGAATATCTTGTCAGGTATTACCAGAAACAGCAAAAAGATTCCATCGACAAGAAATAATAAGTAAAATAGGTATGTACTAACATTTTATGACAATATCATCAGTTACTGTTTGTTATGTATTAGTATAACAGCTTTTATTCATCGACTAAAATCACCACTGAAAACTCGTTTCAATATCACTCCTAAATTGTCATACTCCTTTTTAAGCCCATTCGTTCCCAAATAATACGGATACGAATTAGCGGTCGAAAGATAATAAATTCCAGGTTTATTCCTATCCGATCTTATACCTAAAAGATTAGTGACCCGTGGCTTATTATCATAGCACTCCCTGTCCCTTGCTTGTTGGACTGAATTACACTTGATTCCGATAAACCCTCTAGGATAATTAATCGAAGCTATCCAATAAAATAGGCTCTTAGTATGGCTGCACATTACGTTGCACGGGATATAATCCAGCCCGGCAAATTGGTATTCTCCTCCGTTGACATAAAAATTTACATGACCGACCGGCGCCGCCATGCCGTAGCCGTCAATGTTAGTCAGAATGACTTCCACGTAATTTGCATCCGAATCGTCCAGTCTCCCTTCTGGGCCCGCGTTTCTAAAGCAGGGCCCTGAAGGGTCCAAGCCAGTGAGTTTGTCAACTTTTTTTCCTGTCTTCCAGTAGTAGTTCTTGGCGATGAAGCTCATGGTGTGAACCCCGAGGCTGAGACCAGCCATTTCCACGTTGGAAGGATCTAGGTTTGTCACTTTTGCCATCATCTCTGCAATGTGGGCGCCGACTTTTTGGGCTAGCATGGCTACACTGAAATTAAAAGAAAACGTTTGTGTTCATCGAAACGTCAAGTTGAGGCAGGTGATACTCTTTTATGGACAATGTCGTGATAATAGTTATACTAATAGCACAGAAAATATAATAGTACTACGTACAAAAGGATCACTGTGCTAAGAATGATAAAGTAAAAACAACTTTCGCTGCAACGCAATGAAGTGCAATTCACTTCGCACGATTTTAATTCAAGGTTGTTTCATCTACCTATCTATACCTGTCTCTTTCTAACACGTAACGCTTTCCCTTTTTCGCGGCCTTGAATGTGTCAGGGTTGCGAGCGACGCATGGCACGAACATACGCGTAGGTACACAACGCACTACTCAAATAAAATAAATAGTCTAGAGGACCTAGCACATTTTTGACTGTGCTCTATCGGAGAAAGTAATTGATAGTGTCAGCGTTCGTTTAATATTAAAATAAGTGTTTACTCTGTCTTATTTTATTATTTGGTACAAAATTACTGAATTCCGACAAATGAAAGTACAAACCAAACACACATGTATGTACGGACAACAGCACGTCAATGTAAACACTGCGGTATCTTATGCAGTTGTAATAAGGGCTAGTTTACAACAAAAGTGGATAACCTGATGTGCTGTCGACTGTACATCACACTTAACCAAATAAATTTGTATAGTAGATTTTTTTTCTCCGTGCAGTTTGGGTCATAAATCATAGCTCGGCCTCAGCCCGGTTAGGGCGGTGAGTATGTTGCGCGGGCGCACCGCCGTTCTAAAATTTATATTATTTAAAAATTTTAATTTATTATAAATAATTTCAATAAATATAAAATTTTATATTAATTTATTTTTTTATAAAAAAATATATAGCACATTCGCCAGCATCTTAGGTTACACATACTTTTGTTGCAAACTAGCCCTAATGTCAACTGCATGAGATACCAGTGTTAACCTTAATTTGCTGTTGTCCGTACTTAACTTCATAAAAACACTTTTGTTTATGTGAACCTTATCTATCGTACCTTTATAAATGCTATCAAAATCGAGATTTATTTTATTGGAATAGCTAAAAATTAAGGGTGATATTATACATATATTTAAAGGAAAATAATGAACTGTAGCTCTTGGACTATTAGATTTTGGACTACGTAAAATCCTAACACAAAATTACTTAAGTAATTTGGTAGGTACTTATAAATATTATGCTAAATTTACAGTAAGTTTATTGACCTGCTTTAGTTTATTTTAAGTTACATTGACGTAAGTAACTGGGTAGGTATCTTAAACTCAAACCTATTTTGAACAAGAATATATGTTAAATACCATGAAAATTTGTTTTAATAAATAATGTCATAATTAGGAACACATATCTCAAATTATTAATAGTTATTTCGTTGTAACGAAGTCAGTCACACGCGCGTGGCGCGGTCCGCGAGCGGCAGCCCCGCGCTCATTTATGCTCGGCGTACCGAGTCGCTCGAACGTACCTAAACTTCGGAGTGACACCCCCCTGCTAATAGTCCCTCTAGCCGAGCTCACACAGAGCAGCTTTTAGGAATAATTAATGCTTTTGACCAGTTGGTTGTTGACATTAAACCTGAAGGTCGACTTGCCTGGCTTCCTTGTCGCCTACTCGCTCTACTGTAATGTTTTTATAATTGTAGAAAATATAATGATGATATAATTATAGAAAATAATATCAGTATTAATAATAATACATTGTTGTTTTTACATGCCTCGGTGGCGCAGCGGTTAGAGAGTCGCACTTTAAAGCGACGGCTGCGCCAGAGGTCCCGGGTTCGATTCCCGGGTCGGGCCAAAAATATATACCTTTTTCTTTTCTTTTCAGAAATTTTCAGGGTAGGCCTGAGTGAGAGGTGAGAGAAAAAGGAATAGAGAGTGCACCTGTGTTTGTGCACACACTTGTGCACTATAATATGTCCCGCGCAGTCGGTTAGCCATTATGACTGGCAACCGAAGTCAAATTCGGCTAGGGGGACTACTATTTTATATTAAAATACTATATACCCGCACTCAGACAAATCACATATTTTACGGTATCGGAGTATTTTCCAAATATTCTGAAAATATGTAGTAGATGGCACTCGATAGCGTTGATTCCAGATATATCAAAAATATTTGAAAGAGCATACATGGTCGTGTTACAGACTTTTTAACCAAATTGTATAAATTACAACAAAATGCATTCCAGAAAGCTGAATCCACCTTACTGGCATGTTTTAAGTTTTTTTTTGACATGAGTGAGGCTTTCAAGTGTGTATCACACAACATACTTCTCGCTAAATGTGATGCTTACGGCATAAGAAGTATAGCCAATGATTGGATGGAGCGCTATTTAAATAAATAAATAACACTAGAGTTCTTCAACAATTCAAATCTCCTATGGAACCAACCAAAGTTGGAATACCACAAGGATGAATTTTTGGTCCTTTTTATTCAGACTGTAAATTAATCATTTAACAGATGTTAAAAAATACCTTGAAACATAACTTTGATGAATTATAAATTGGCTTAATGATTAGTATATGAAAGTAAATTTTATGAAAGCAAAACATATACAAGTTATTTATAAAAACGACAAAAACAAAATTTCAACTTCCTAGTTTGGACTAGTTAAGAGATTTAGCCCATACCCTTATTGAAATATTTGAGTTCCTAACAAATTAATGCAGCAATCGCTGCTCTCGGTCTATAACATTAAGATTTCTTGACGAGTAAAAAGACCTCTTTACTCATATGTAAATATGAATGGCCTTAGTGTGTGGGGTGCCTATCCGTTGAATAAATAACTCCGTATAAAGTCACAATAATGTTTATTACTTTCACAACAGATAGTCCACAATACACAATAGAAGGAGAAACAGAGCACAAAAGTCAGGAATGATAAGTAGAAGACGACGGCACAAGTAAAAGTTTAGGTAACGGTTAACAGGTTTCGAAAAACTTAATGGCGTAACCGAGCGGCGGGAGGCCGAGCGACACGGGCTTCGCGTAGATAACGAGATCGTGACTGCCGAATGCTCGCGAACAGAATGCGCGCGGGCGAGCCGCGCGCATCGAGGGTTAGCGGAGCGGTGGCAGTCAACCTGTCGGCCGGCTCGCGAGCTCCGCTATCTTGCGCGCATTACTAACATAAAAAATATTATTCATCTGACGCGTTGTCTGTTTGTTTGTGTAAAATAAATATTGTATTCGTGTATTATGTTATTTAATGTATTATGTTTATTTTGATAGTTGTATTTAAGGTTATAAATATAATATGTGTATAATTAAATATTTTATAATGCATGTACGTATTTTATGTTATGCATGTATTTAGTATATATATATATATATATATATATATAATATCATAATAATATGTGGGTTCCCCACATCACTCCCCCCTGAGAGACCTAAGGTCGATAAAAAATCGGAAACCGAACTTCACGACCAAAGCGCGTAGTTTTCGTATTATGGGTGGAATTATTAGCGTCAGGTTTAATCGGTTCTGTGTCAATTGGTTCAGACAATATGTAGGCAGGTTTAAGTCTGTCTACCGATACTGTAACAACTTTACCTTTGACACGGATCTTGTAGGTTTTATGTCCTCTCTCGATCGAAAATGGGACATATAGTCTAAGTATCTATAATGCCGTGGGCTACAGTTACTTTTTCGTTCACGAAAAACGTAACAGAGGGGTTTATGGTCATTATAAATGACGAAATGTGTGGCCTCCAACCAATGGAGAAAATATTTTATACTTTCGTAGATGGCCAGGACCTCACGGTCGTAAGTCATTTATTTGCTTTGAGCCGCGGTAAACTTACGAGAAAAGAAAGACAATGGTTGCCAATGACCATCTTGCAACTGCTGTACGACTCCTCCCATAGCCCTTTCAGAAGCATCGGTGAACAGCTTGAGCTTGGCTTTGGAGTCTGGGTGTGCTAACAGCGCTGCGTTACATAAACTTGCCTTACAGTCCTCGAAAGCTTTAATCGCCTACCCGTCCATGGTAATTGGTTGAGTTGCTTTGATGGATCCGGTCAGCAGGGCATGTAATGGGGCCTGAATTTGGGCGGCTTGTGGTATCTTCTATAGAAGTTGATCATTCCTAAAAACCGCCTCAATTGCTTGGCTGTTTCAGGCTGAGGGAAATCTATAATAGCCTGGACTCTACTTTCCAGAGGTTTGGTTCCGTGTTGAGAGATTTGATATCCTAAAAAGTTTACTTCTGAAACGCCAAAGACGCATTTAGACGTGTTGTTCAACACACCGTAGTCTCTCATTCTGGAAAAGACCTGTCGGAGGTGTTCTAAGTGCTGGGATTCAGAGCTCGAAAAAATTAAAAAATCATCTAAATATGGGTAGCAAAATTCAAGGTCACGAGTCATTTCATCCACAAATCTCTGGAAGGTCTGTCCAGCATTGCGTAAACCGAATGCCATGTACGGGACCCTGTGTTGTACGGATATAGTGTACTGTGTTGTGTTTTGTTGTGCGCAGCGTGCCAGATGGTTTAGTAATTTCTGGGAAATTAGCAAGTAAATTATGATATTTGGATGTACCAGTCACGACCTTGACACTTGGAATAGAATTATTATGATGAACTATACACGCTACAGTAGCAAGGTTAGTTGTGCCATCGATGATTCTTTTATTACGTACATCAACAAGTAAATTATAGTGTAACAAAAAATCGACACCTATTATTGCTTTAGTTACGTCCGCTACAACAAATTTCCAGTTAAAATCCCTACGTTAACCTAAATTTGTATTAAACTGTATATAACCATACGTATTTATAGCGAAACCGTTAGCTGCGCAGAGTTGGTAGTTGGTATAAGTCACTGCCGGTGTCGACGAGGAATTGGACCTTCGATCTACGATCCGTTACGAAGAGGCGGCCAGTGGTGGGTAGGCAATCCTCAGCCGCCATTACAGATTGCCCTAGGTGTTTCCCGATTTGTAATCGCAAAGCTTCACGCATCTCTTTGCTTGGCTGCCGAATTTATGATGATACCAACACTGTGGGAATTTACGGTAGTTGGATTGGGAACGCGTTGATGATGATCGCTGACGTCGTTCCTGAGGGGTCTGTCTGGTGCGAGAACGAGATCGGTTGTGTACTTCTGCAGTGAGGGCGCTGACCTGCTTGGTAAATCTGCGATGCTCTTAGCCATCATATCTAACACCGATTTTGTACCTGCGCTGCTCGTTGCTGCTACTTGCGGTGAAGACGGTGCGATATCATGCACTCTGTCAGCTAAATCTTCGGTGAGGGATAAGCTCATCTGCGATGCGATCACTGTCTGCAAATTGTTGGGGAGTTGACTCGTCCAAAGTGTACGCAGAAAATCGTGGGTATGTTGGGGCCAGCTAAGTGCTGCAGATGTCGCAAAAATTGAGATGGCTTGCGGTCCCCGAGCTCCTCTGATTGTAATAACTGCTTCACTTTTCTTTCACTGGATGTAGACAGCCTCTTGATTAATTCTATTTTTAATTTTTCATACTTGCCGCTACTTGGTGGTGAAGTGATAATATCTTCGACTTCAACGGCGTATTGTCGGTCGAGGTGTGATAATATGTAATAATATTTTGTATTATTGTCGGTGATTCTTGCCATTGCAAATTGTCCCTCGATTTGTGAAAACCATATTGAGGGTTTTTCAGGCCAAAACGGGGGTATTTTCACGCCAACTCGAAACGTCTCCGGTGCTGGTAAAGTATTCCCTTGCGTCGGTTGTGCGGTAGATGCGTCTTCGTTCATGGCTTCTTGCTTGACGGGTAAAACACTAGCGTCTGAATATTCCTGATCACTGTTGGTCATTACTTAATGTTCGAACGGGGTGACCACTTGTGGGGTGCCTATCCGTTGAATAAATAACTCCGTATAAAGTCACAATAATGTTTATTACTTTCACAACAGATAGTCCACAATACACAATAGAAGGAGAAACAGAGCACAAAAGTCAGGAATGATAAGTAGAAGACGACGGCACAAGTAAAAGTTTAGGTAACGGTTAACAGGTTTCGAAAAACGTAATGGCGTAACCGAGCGGCGGGAGGCCGACCGACACGGGCTTCGCGTAGATAACGAGATCGTGACTGCCGAATGCTCGCGAACAGAATGCGCGCGGGCATATATATATATATATATATACATATATATTTATATATGTATATATATAAATATATATGTTGTGGAATTTTCAAAAGTAACACGATAAATATTCATTTTCTACGTCCGCCAA
The DNA here is from genome assembly GCA_963924145.1 of Pyrausta purpuralis. Classification (NCBI taxonomy): domain Eukaryota; kingdom Metazoa; phylum Arthropoda; class Insecta; order Lepidoptera; family Crambidae; genus Pyrausta; species Pyrausta purpuralis. Next base: position 19,627,996 of record OZ001658.1, read on the forward strand.
AGAGTAAATTAAAACGTGTATTGTATTACTGTAGAAACATACGGCCTTACCACAAATAAATAAACAAGGTTTGAACTACTGTTTAAATGTTATGCGGCTAAAGTGTAATGTATGTCACCCTTATGTCATTTGACTTGATTGACGTTGTTTTTAAACTAGCCGTATCATATTTAAACAGTTGTCCAAACCTAGTTTAATTATTTGTGGTAAGGCAGATAATCTTTATATTTTTAATTATAAGTCCGTTTTTCGTAAATATGAGATAAGGGGTCTATTTAATCGTTAATAAATCTTGAAGTTAGTGCTAGAGCTATTTAAAATGCGGACCCTATAACGTCTTGTAGGCGATTATTTGTGAGGAACAACTTGATGAAGAAATAACCTCTTTTCGTTAACTCATAATAATTTACTCACGGGGGATAAGGTCCCATAACGAAATGGGTTTGATCCAACATCCACACGTTATACCCTAGTTTCTTGAACACCTGGTCGGCAGCTACCTGGTCCGGGTTCTTGGCAGTATGCAGGTAGCCCCCCACATAAATGAGGGTCCTCTTAGACCAGTCCATGGCAGGGTCCTTATTCAATAGATGCATCTGATAGTAGTTATACTTTATCTTCTTTGGGGAGCCAGATCCACGGACGGTGAAGAAGAGGAATCTGAGGTCGTCTGCTCCAATTTCGAGTGTTTTGTTCGGACCTGAAAAGATATATATGTATTCTTTAAAAATATTTAAAAATGCTAATTGAGAAACTACTTCAATGTCTCAATATCTTTGGTTAAGGCGTGATGTTTTATAGTCTAAAACCTTTTTGTATATGTAAGCTATCTAACATAAAAGATTTGAATGTATTAATATTTTAACGCTTAAAACATGGCTTAAATGACTTTAGTATTTTACAGGTACATAATGTCCTCATATTTTACTAAAATCATGGCATGCAAATCGTTTTGAATGATATGATTCCAATGGAAATTCTTATATTGAACTTTTTATCCGTTCAAAGAGATTTATATACTGAGCGGGGACGTTTTCGGCACACTTGGCGGCTTTGTTTTTGTTTTATATAAATTTGTTTTTTGCTGTTTCTTTTATGGTAAAGTAATTAATTTCTATGTGTGGGTATCGAATAAATAATTATTCTATTTCAAAATGTTATATACGAGTATTCTTAGACTAGGTACAAGAATTTAATACAAAACGTCCTTTACTTAACTCTATCAAAAAAAAAGTTTTTCTTATATTTTTCTTTCGGTGATCGTCTTGTCGCCGTTATTTAAGTTTACCCTACATAAATGGTCAATGGAAACTATAAACCAAACATGAGGAAGTGTGGATCGTCAAAACAAATAATTGTTAAACAAACTTCCAGCAAAAAATATATTTGAACGGCTTTTGTTTGTGTTTGTTTTCTAGGTTTCAAATTCATCTTTAAAAAACCGGCCAAGTGCGAGTCGGACTCGCGCACCGAGGGTTCCGTGCCATTTGTTTTTCATATAGTTTGTATGAAGAACACAGTTATATTAGGTTGTTGAAGATGTGCTGTATCCCAAAAACTTCTCGTTCGATCCCGTCCAAACCATTTTTTGTTGAAAGTAGATATTTGTTAAGATCTATATTACATATTTTTTTCAAAATTAACACTTGCTTAGTTTACAAGTTAGATGGGGGGACGCCCATTTTACCACTTTGGTAGCGTCTAGCTAAGAAACGTTAGACTTAAAAAGAAAATAGTTTTAGGAACCTCTATGTAATTTTAAATGACTTATCCATAGACACCCCACACGCATAGATTTGACTAAAAAAAATTTTCGGTTTTAGTTTAATGTGTGGGAGCCCCCCCTTAAATATCATTATTTTTTGTATAAGAATCGTAAAGCAGTTAAAAGGATACATACATCTTCCTACTAAATTTCAACCGTGTGATGCTTATAGTTACAGATAAAGTGGCTGTGACATACGGACGGACAGACAGACTTGACGAAACTATAAGGGTTCCGTTTTTTGCCATTCGACTACGGAACCCTAAAAACCCGGCCAATTGCGAGTCGGACTCGCGCACTGAGGGTTCTGTGCAAACTTTAACTGAATTAGGAAATCCACTTACTTCAACTTATTTAAATACCACAATAGTTTGTAAACAGCAAACATAACTTTGTTTTTCGTAGTGTTTGTTTATAGAACAAAGTTACGTTTGCGGTTGTTGAAAATGTGCTCAAAAACTTCTCGTTCGATCCTGTCCAAACTAATTTTCGTTGAAAGTGTTTGTTAAGATCTTACCTACATATTTCTTTTCAAAATTTACACTGGTTTTGTTTAGAAATTAGATGGAGAGGGGGACGCCCATTGTACCACTTTGGAAGCATCTGGCTATGAAACGTGAGTCTTTAAAAGAAAATGGTTTTAGAAACCTCTTTGTCATTTTAAGAGACCTACCATAGACGCATAGGTTTGACTTAAAAAAATCGGTTTCAGTTTTGTGTTTTTTATTTTTAGTTTAAGAATTGTAAAGCGGTTAACAGGATACATCTTTCTACCAAACTTCAACAGTGTGATGCAGACAGACAGACAGACAGACTTGACGAAACTATAAGGGTTCCGTTTTTTGCCATCATCCACCATCCGGCCACGAAACCCTGAAAAGGTTTTATGTAGAAAGGAAATGAGAATCGCAATTTTGTAATTTTTTTGCAGAATAATTTGCAATTTTTGGTACCGAGTACCTGTTATGTTGTGTAAATTAGAAATATTTTTCTATTAACGATTACCATGTATTAGGTCTGAGGGTCTTTATAGATCGTTGGGAGTTACCACTTATTCAAAAATGGGTCCTCTCCCATACCAATTTTTAATTTCATCTCTCTTTTTATTTTATTTTTTATTCATGTTCTTTCCTTAGTCAATTTATTTATACTAACATTATATGGGCTTTGCCTGAAATAAATAAAATTAATTGAATTGAATTGAATTGAATTATCCTCAGATGCGTGGAGATGAATATTTTGTCCAGTACTTCATTCAAAAAATATAAACTATTTCAATAATCAAGAGAGAAAAGAGACACATTAAGATTACCGAATATATAGTTCTTGAACAATTAATGTACTTAAAATTTTTAGAGTATTGGGAAATTCTCCATTGGCACTTATCATAATGTTTGCTTTACTAAATTGATAGAGTTTTTATTTAGGGCTAATTAGACTCATACAAGAAATAACCGACTGAAATATATAGCGACCAATAAAAGAAAATACACTGACAGTCTGTTTCATAATTTCAATAATTCCTGAAGTAGTGCCACAGACAACGCGCTTAGTTATATGTAGGGCCCTTAGTATATTTTTAACCAAAAAGGCGATTAAGTCTGCTATACTGTCTGTGGCACAAACTGCAGCCAGAAAGCTAGGCGTACTCTCTAAGGTCAGGCGATACTTCACCGCGGAGCAGCTTCTTCAACTCTATCAAGCTCAGGTCCGGTCATGTATGGAGTATTGCTGCCACCTTTGGGATGGTTCTGCCAAATACCAACTGGCTGCCTTAGACTCGATTGAAAAGCGAGCCAAAAGGATAATTGGAGACACTGCACTTTTTGAGCGTAAGCTTCTAAGCCTAGAGCATAGACGTAAAGTCGCGTGACTTTCTGTCTACTACAGGCTGCATTTCGGAGAGTGTGCGAGAGAATTGCACGACCTGATTCCACCAGCCCCCTTTCACCAGAGAAACACAAGACGCGGGCGCGGTTTCCACCCTTACGTCGTAGACATACCAGCAGCACGCACTAATAGATTTCGATCTACGTTTCTCATGCGCACGGCTAGGGAGTGGAATGCACTGCCGGCAGAAGTGTTTCCTAGCCACCATGATCTGGACGAGTTTAAGAAGAGAGTGAATAGGCTATTACTAGTCAGACATGATCCATCCTAGGCCACATCATCGCTTACCACCAGGTGAGATTGTGGCCAAATATCTGCCTATATAAATATAAAAAAAAAACTGTATCTTATTGGCGTTTATTTTTTATCTAACTATGGAGAAAACAGCCTTTACAAAAAGATAAGGGGCGTTTGGTCATTTTTAACTCTTCATCACCCATTTTCAGTGTCTATTCAAAAAAGGGTGTTTCGTTATCGTTTAAATACGTATTTAATTAAAAGTGTAGGGGCGTATTATCATCGCAAAATTTTATTCAGTTATTTTGTACAATAAGCAAGAAAAAATGTTACAGGTATTTGTAAATAATATTATTGAAACTGCCTGATTAAAGAAAAATAGTTTGCCATACATAACAAAAAATAAAGAAAAATAAATATGTAACAGCCATTTTTACTAGTAAAATCTAGGTCATCTGTTCACATTTTAACATATAGTCTGATTTTTGAAGTGAAAACTTCTTTAGCGGCGTTGAGCACTTTTGTGGGATGGGGGAAAAATGTGAAACTCGCGTCAGGACACGTGGGCTGATCGAAAAACCGTAAGACGGTTGGCGAAATTATGGATGTAAGTTGATTTTTCTGAGAGATAAACTTTTTAATGTAATTTAACATAATATAAATTGTAATGTTTGTGTACGATAGCGCAATAAATAAATATTGTATTCCATAAAAATATTATATTTTTATTATTATTATTATTATTATTATTGTTGTATTATTATTATTATTGTATTCTATCACAAAAATGATAGTACTTTTATATTGATAATAACTATTCCAAAAAATCAAAAATGCACAACGTTGATATTCAAGTTTTCACTTCTGCCGGCACTCCCGGAGTGCTTTTACAGATTTTTTTTTATTAGATAGACCAGATTGACAGCTTCAATCGAATTTTTATTTTTTTAATGTTGCAAGCGTAGTACCAATAGTGTTGTTACAATTCAATTTCATGCGATCGATTGAACTTGTGATACGATTTTTCAGTAACGCGGTTTTACTCATTAGAATAAATAATACATGTAAAACGTTACGAGACATTGATCTCTGTATATAAGTAATACATAAAACCATTTTTATAAAAGTAATAAAATATATATATATTCTTGTATGAGTTAAATTTTGTATAAACTGGTTTTATTTGAATATTTTTTTTATCGATTAAAAAAACAAATGATGAAATTGGAATTTTCAAATATGCAGGAACAACACTTCTTTAAACTTCAATTACGTGGCCACCCACTTAATGTCATTTTTGTCTAACTAATTAAAAATCATAGTATAAGTATTCACTTCAAATATAAAAACACTTTTCTCTTATAATATAGGCCCTACGTCTTACTAAGTGAAAATATTTATAAATCATGTCTTTGTTCCAAACTATGTTAATACTACAAACAGATTCAACTTATCATTAGTTAAAATCACTTATATGTTTTATTATTTTAATATTATGGTTTATACTATGGTATTTTCGTAAAAACTCTTTTTAAAACCTCACTAAAATAAAATATCTTACAAATTAATCTGATTATTAGTTTAAAAAAAGCTATTACTCAAGGGCTCAAAACTACCCGTTAGAAATACTGGGAGCTACTCGTATGCAAATAATCAACTTTCTCCTTGATACATGGATCAAAATATGCCACAAAGATCGACTCTATTGAAATTGCATTGGTCACGTGACCGGTTTAGTATGGAAAAGAAAAAAAAATTTCAACAAAAAATTTTAAAAGTAAAATGATAGTTAGTGATTCAAAGTGGCAATCCTTATTCCGGTTGGGTAGTTTTGAAACACCATGCTAATTTTTAAATTACCGTTCCATTTTCCAATAAAAATTACAATTCTGACTTTCATGAAAGCGTTTGGGAAATCACTTAAAAAAGCATTAATGGATGCATGCTTAAACTCTACGAAAAAAGAGTTTAGAATTGCATGCAGAATTACTATGCATACATCCAACATTTAGCAGGGCCAATATCCTGCAGATATTTTTTTTTGCATTGAAAGTGCATTTTATACTCGCACTTAGCCGGTTTTATTTATAGATGGCGAAAAGGCAAAAATGACGAAACGCTTCAACCCAACAAAAGTGAGCTGAAATGACTTTTATATTTCCCAATATGATTTGAAAATATCGTCTGGAAAGGTATGTAACGCACCGACTACTATCTTAAAGGTATATAATAAAATAGGTTACGAACAGAAAATAATTAAAATATTGAACCTACTTTCTTCTTTACAAAATATATTACCTACGAGAGTTTGTGAATATGACTTTTTAGGGTTCCATAGCCGAATGGCAAAAAACGGAACCCTTATAGTTTCGTCAAGTCTGTCTGTCTGTCTGTCTGTCTGTCCGTCCGTATGTCACAGCCAATTTATTCTGTAACTATAAGCATCACACTGTTGAAATTTGGTAGGGAGATGTATCCTGTTAACCGCTTTACGATCCTGATACGAAAAATAAATTTATAATGATATTCCATACATAAAACTAAAACAGAAAAAAATTTTTTTAGTCATACCTATGCGTGTGGGGTGTCTGTGGATAGGTCTTTTAAAATGACATAGAGCTTCCTAAAACCGTTTTCTTCTAAAGTCTAACGTTTCTTAGCTAGACGCTTCCAAAGTGGAAAAATGGGCGTCCCCCCCCCCCCCATCTAACTTCTAAACTAAGCGAGTGAAAATTTTGAAAAAAATATGTAATGTAGATCATAACAAATACTTTCAACGAAAATTGGTTCGGACGGAATCGAACTAGAAGTTTTTGAGATATAGCACATTTTCAACAACCGCAAACATAACTTTGTTCCTCATACAAACACTATGAAAAACAAAGTTATGTTTGCTGTCAACAAAAAATTGTGGTATTTTACTATGTGGAAGTAAGTGGATTGCCTAATTCAGTTAACGTTGGCACGGAACCCTCAGTGCACGAGTCCGACTCGCACTTGGCCGGTTTTTTCTACTTAGTCAAGTAAAACCTACAACGCTAAAGTTCATGCGATTTTACCAATGTCTGATAAGGAATATTCGTCGAATATAATACATAAAGCCTAATTTGAAAACGTCACCTATTTTTCAGCAATCATTTATGTAAATGTCATCTTAAAATCGGTCGTTTTATACTTGTTCAGTCGTATATGCCTTATCTGACTTAGGTAAAATCGACCCTTAGTTACTTAGCTACAAACGGGGGATAGTCAAGGCTTAGTTGATCACCCGACCCCCACTCAAGCGACGAGAGGGCCACCTGTGTTCTGGTGGGTATACCTGCCAGTCGGGCAAGGGATCCTATCATACCTCTCTATCTCTCTGTGTCCCCACAAGGAGGATATAGGTAACGCTTTTTTTTTACAGGAAAAAAAATACGTGGCTTAAAAAGTACTCACAATGTCCCAAATATCCTGCAGGATAGCCTTCCAAAGCTTTGGAACTATGCATTGCTGCTGCCAATCCAAAAATACTGGCCACTATTAATATTTCACAGCAGAAAAAATAAAACCTTGTCATTTTCACAAATTTAAACCAATAATTTTAGCAATTATAACCTTTTTTAAGATGTGTCTAGTAGCGGTTTAGAAATTAATTATAAATTATTTAGAAATAAATGGAATCTTTATGGTAATTTTCTGCCAAAGTGCGGCACACGTCCAATGTCAACTGATGATGTTCGCAGTGTGATTTGCCCTGTTCTAATACCTCTTTTATACTGTATCATAACAGCCAGCACATACTTACGTACTTACTAGCTCTGAAGTAACTATAAGCTTCCCACGACCTTCTGCTTATAACAAATCTTATAACGAAATAAACATGTAGAAGTCATAAAAAAATAAAGCCTACGTTCCTTCTTAACTTGCATTGGTCATTTGTCAATTTCCAGCTTCTGCATCGCGACGATATCGATGATAACGCGCGTTAGCATCGCGACTGTATCAGTGCCAAAAGTAGCGCACTGTGTAAAGGTTGACATTTTGCAACTGCCTTGATGCTAACGCGCGTCAGCGTCGCGACTGCATCGCTGCTAAAAGTCGCAGTGTGTAAAGGGTCTAAGAGTTGCCAGATACTTCAACTAGCACTTGGTAATGGAGCCACATATCTACATCATACATCTACATCTATACTGTTATGTTTTGAGCTGAATATATATATATTTGTTTGTTTATTTATTTGTTTGTTATAAAGTCATAAAAGTCATTTATTTATGCAAATAGGCCCACTGGGGGCACTTTTACACGTCCCAATATAAACCCTACCACAGCTTCGGGACAATTGTGGGCTAGTGCTGAGAAGAAGCTGCGCAAGAAACTCAGTCACTATTGTCAATGCCTCTTTTCAAAAGGTTTACAATGTTTGTAGTGATCATGCAAGTCCATACATTATTATCTTTTAAATAATCATCTACTTTATAATACCCTTTCGTCATAAGGGTTTCTTTAATATCAGTTTTAAATTTATTAACCGGTAAGTTTACAATGTGTTCTGGTAGATTATTGAAAAATTTTATACCTTTCCCCATGAAAGAATTACCAACCTTTCGAAGCCTAAATTGTGGAATAGCAAGCTTATCCTTATTCCTAGTATTATGTTTGTGTATGTCACTATTTTTCGTAAATGAATGTAAATTTTTCCTTTTTTTTTTCCTTCTTATATCTTAGCTATATGTATTAGTAAAGTCTGTTTTTCTTGGCTAATCTTAAAATGTAAACAATCTTTTGATAACTTTTAAAGTTATATTTTTGTTTTTATAGTGCTTTGTCATTATACAAACTTAATAAAATGATTGCACTTGCTAAAAGCAACTTTGGCTGTGTGACAGACGAGAAATCGAACCCCCTGTCTTACGCTATCCAGGCGTATGCCTATACCACTCGGCCACCGAGCCAAGCCTTTTGAATTTTGCAAGCGCGTAATATTTTTACAAATATTTAACAATCAGTTAAGATGAAGGAAGCCAATTTACTATAGTGTTTTGTCACTATACAAACGGTGGGCGAGTGCAATAGGCATACGCCCGTATAGCGTAAGACACGAGGTTCGATGCCTCGTCTATCACACAGCCAAAGTTGCTTTTTACAAGTGCAATTTATAAACTTTAAAGTAATATTAGTCAATTTTATTACCTAACTAATTGATTTAAAAAGATCTTAGTATTCAACGATGAATTACTTATGTGAGTTGTGAGATTTGTGTTTATCTTTTTTTTTTCAAAATAAATCATTTCGTTATTAAGGAATGTCAAAATTGTTTATAATATTTGACTGGCAAATAAATAAATAGGACTTTATCTAAGAGAGTATAGATAAAGTTGCGATTATCTCCATGACGTTTTACAAACGTAATCTTTCGGCTGCAACTACATAATTTATTATGGGCACATTTGCCAACAACTTAAAGCTGAGAAAATAAATACTAATCAGTACATTTGTACGTTATAAGTATTTATTATAAGAAAAAATTAAAACAGTTCACATGCATACTGAAAGACCCAGGAGCTGTGCACTGGCGGGATACCGCATGAGTTGACGAAAAAACGGCTCAGGCCTGAAATAGGTGTTTTCCTAAAATGTAAAATTCTCAAATAGTCTGCTAACTCATCATATTTGCATTCGTATTTTGTCAGCTTTATCGAAATGACTTCAATTAAATCTGTGCAGTCATAGAAGGTCTTCTCTTGACAATGTTTACGTTTCTATAATTTCAGTAATATCAGCATTCCCATGCAGTCTATCGTCTTATTATGTTTGTTTTATTCATATCGTCTGCTTTTTTTTAAAAAAAGTTCTAGACATAAAATTATTATCACTTTCCGATTGAGGAAGAACTTCTATGGTTCTAGACGCAAAAGTCTGAATTGCTTGCATACTTACTCTTTTGAATATTTTTTTTTTCTTATACGGAATGGTCGAAAGGTTTCGTACAAAAACATAAAGTGGTCGTTTGTTAACAGTTTCATATAAAAGCAAAATATTTTTCCTTCTCAGCCGGTTTCGTGCCCGAGCGAAGGGACTTTCGTAGTTCAGTTTTGTACTAAAATTAATCAGTCAGTTTGAGCGATTTGGATCAAAGAAAACCATGATTGGATCATTTTGGAAATAAGTCATTACTGGAGTGCTAACATTATAAGAAGGATAATTTTGAGGTTGCAGACATTTTGGGAATAAGCACTTTCGGCAAAGTGAATATTGTACAAAAACAAATAAAACTTGGAGACTAACAGACAGACAATTTTAAATAGTTGGCATTTTGAGAAGCTGACATTATCCAAAAGGCGTGCTCACATTCTGAGTAGCAAACATTTTGCGGAAAATACATTTTGAAGCGTATTTGAAATGAGGAAGTTATGAATTATCCGCTATAAATATTGGACACTTCACATTTGTGTTTTTTTTAAATCCTTCAAATATAAGAAATCTTGTACCTAGATACTAGGTATTGTATTGTTGTTGTTGTTGCCTTGTATTAAAAAGAGTAAGTAGGCAAGCAATTCAGACTTTTGCGTCTAGAACCATAGAGGTTCTACCCCAACCGGAAAGTGATAATATTTTTTATGTGTAGAACATGAATTTAAAAAAAAGCAGTCAATATAAAAAAACAAACATAATAAGAGGATAGCCTACAATGGAATGCTGATATTACTGGAATTATAGAAATGTAAACATTATGAAGAGAAGACCTTCTATGACTGCACAGATTAAATTGGAGTCATTTTGATAAAGCTGACAAAATAGGAATACAAACATGATGAGTAAGCAAACTTTTTGAGAATTTTACATTTTAGGAAAACACCTATTTCAGGCCTGAGCCGTTTTTCCGCCAACTCATGCGGTATCCCGCCGGTGCATAGCTCCTAGGTCTTTTAGTATGCATGTGAACTGTTTTAATTTTTTCTTATAATCAATACTTATAACGTACAAATGTACTGATTAGTATTTATTTTCTCAGCTTTAAGTAATTGGCGAATAGTGCCCATAATAAATTATGTAGTTGCAGCCGACATATTACCTTTGTAAAACGTCATGGAGATAATCGAAACATTATCTATACTCTCTTAGATAAAGTCCGATTTTATTTGGTAGCCAAATATTATAAACAATCTTGACATTTCTTTATAACGAAATGATTTATTTAAAAAAAATGATAAACACAAATTTTACAACTTACATAGGTAATTCATCGTTGAATACTAAGATCTTTTTAAATCAAATAGTTAATTAATAAAATTCACTGATATAACTTTAAAGTTTATAAATTCACTTGTAAAAAGCAACTTTGACAGACAAGGAATCGAACCCCGTGTCTAACGTTATATATACTAGCTTACCTTTTTCACAAAAATATGGCTCAGTCACTCCTTCATAGCTAACACCCCACCAAACCATCACTGAAGTCGGGTAATGCCCACGTTGCACTCTGCCGACTAATTGGAAAGCTTCCTTAGAGGTTTGAGCATAAATACGGTCATTTTGTTTGTTAAAATGTTGCTCAATTGTAAAGATTCTCTCATCCGTAAACAAAAATTTTCTGTGACCTCCCTTTGCGAACCGCTTCAGTAGTTTTTTCGACTTTTGCAAATTTATGTATATGATTTTACCAACCTATTCTTTTTTAAATTATCCGTTAAAAAATGACCAGTGCGTCTCTTATAGGCTGCAAGTCCTAAGTATTTTTTTAAAATACGCGACATGGTTCTGGGTGCTATCTTCATCTCCCGAGATAAAATCTTTTACTTTCGGACAGGATTTCTGCGAATTGTTTCCCTTACTGCTTTGACCACCTTTTTCGAACGAACACTACGTGTACGGCCAGGGGCCAATTCTCGTGAAGTAGTACTTTTTCCGTGTGGTAATTCGTATACGAAGTTCACAATTCTATTGTAAAAGTTCGAGTGATACATAAAACTGCTATTCTCATGCACCGATAGAACAATTCACGTTCGAATTTCATAACAACGTTCCATTGCAGAGAGCGTACGGGCGTTTTTAAAAACGCCGAAATAAAGTATATTTAAGTCCATCTAAAAAAAATATTTTGGTGAAATTAGACAATAAATCTTTTTATTTTATTTTATTCATATAGGCAGACATTTGACCACAATCTCACCTGGTGGTAAGCGATGATGTGGCCTAGGATGGATCATGTCTGACTAGTAATAGCCTATTCACTCTCTTCTTAAACTCGTCCAGATCATAGTGGCTAGGAAACACTTCTGCCGGCAGCGCATTCCACTCCCTAGCCGTACGCATGAGAAACGTAGATCGAAATCTATTAGTGCGTGCTGCTGGTATGTCTACGACGTAAGGGTGGAAACCGTTATTTGTTAGTTTCATTTGATGTACATATTCACAAAACTATACATATTGTCAAAAAATATAATAACGGTGGATCAATTATTAAAATTTCATTATTCATGCATAGCATGAAATGAAACGCAGCGACGCGCCATTTTACCTTACTCTATACTCTATGGCCCTAAATGACAATGTGTGTGTGTCAAAATTGTTGCATATATCTATTTTTCAGTGATAGGAAAAAATATTTGTTTTCTCAACTTTTGCCTAAAATAAGAATAAGTAAGAAATTTACGATTACGTTACGATGCTAAATACAAACAAAAACTAGATATTTTCTTAGGTTGGTATGATGCTGTTTGTTTAATATTATGCTTTTTTATTTACTCAACTACAAGAAAGAGGAATACAATAATTATTTAGTAGTAATAGGTTCTGTTAACTAACATCACAGATATTAGTGCACCTTCTTAATGTGGAGCCTGGTTAAAGTTTTTAATATCTTTTGTAGATAAGTAGTGTTCTTACAAAACAAACTATTTCTATTTATAGATAGTCTGGATTATGTTGTAGCAGAGAGAAAATTTAATTGCAAATCTAATGCGATAAAAGACTGGTTAAAATACATGTAAATACTTGAATACCTTGATTCTCTGGTATCTAGGTAAGTACCTAACTAGACATAATGATAGTTTTATTGTCATAATTTATAAATCAAACCATCAGATTTTTCATTTATAACCTAAATCTATGTGTGTTATAGTATTGCCTGTAGTTACCTTATTATAAACAAATAGAACATTAGCAATCTGTCTGTTCTATGAGTGCTTGAATGTGTTCCAACATAGTTAATGGATTCCATCTACAAGTATCTACAATAATCATTGTTATCCCAGAAAAGAGATACTGAGCTAAAAAAAATTTATGGTGTTCAAGTTTTTTTTTTGTGTGTGTGTAGTAGGTAACTTTCTGTGATATTTAAGTTGGTTATTGTTTTATTACAGAAGCGAGCAGTAGAAGAAATTATAATAATCAAAAATGAAGGAGCGCCAAATGAAGGGATTTTAAATACTCCTGAGAACACAACTGCATTGCATGCATTCACAACAATATAAATGATTCGTTAGAAATGTAAACGCATTGGATTAAAGGATGGAAACTTTCCTGATTAATATGACCAATGGATTTAAATAGTTTTTTTAACAGTAACATTATTGCTTCTTCAATATTTTGTGTTTTGACTGATGTATGAAGAAAATAAAACCTCTGTCTAAATTGGTATTTTTTATTTGTATAAAATTTATTTATTTACACTGTTTAACCTTCCCTAGTCATTGACATTAGAAAATTTTAATTCAGGATTGTTTTCAATACATAGGGGCAATAAGAGCTTGAAACAGAGTCAAAATATAAAACCAGGGTCTGAGAATGAAGCTAAAGGTGACCAAAGGTACTCCGTTATAAAACAACAAAACCAAATCAAGTTGGGCTCGTAAGATTCGACTTGTCAAGTACGTTGTCTCTAGATAGTATCCAAGGTTGGATAGCTCTTACATATTAAGTCCTATCGAGGTCACCGCTGCCTAACCACCTTAAGAGCTGAAATCGCTTGCACCTTGTGTCGACTTTTGTTTGAACCGACGCCTGTTTTGTGTCTTGTGTGCAAGCGATTTTCCTTTAAAAGTGGTAAGTCGGGAGTGACCACGGCCTAGGCATGCCGGACAAACGGAGATCCTGTTTTTTGTAAGTCAATTCATATACTCGAAACTTCTCTAAATGGTAGAAGTACTCTTCTGAAAACCGCATCAAAATCAGTTTAGCCAAACATGATATAACATAGGGCAAATATATCATTATTTAATGGACACACAGAAAACCTTCTTTATTTGAAGTCGGCTAAAAATAATTTAAAGTCAATGTAAATTTGCTCAATTTTAGGTTAGGTTATCATTTTGCCCGATTAGAACCTCAATAGTTCGTATACGAATTTCGAAATCTATTGGTCTCCAGCAATCTAAATGTTCGTGTGACGTTCCATCGAATTAGTTCGACTGTAAAGGTCTGAGAATACACAAGCCTTGTTTCCTTCGAAAAAAAATCGAGTGGTGAACTTTTTAACGTGTGTGAACTTTTTTCGATCATGCGAGAATCGGCCTCCTGATCTTTTTCTGTCACTAACAGAGGAGGTCTCATTGTACCTATTGATAGCCCGGTACACAAATATTTGACTAATACCAAGCGTATGGAGAGTTTTAAAAATTGCATTTGGCTCCATACCAACTTTGTGTAATGCAATTACAGCGATTCGGTTCTCTTTATCACCCCTCTCCATTTTAATATAGCAAAATATTATAAAATGTATTGGCGCCAAAATTAGAAAACACAATGAGCAATCGTATAAAAATGTCAGCTTCCAAATTCAAATGTAATATCTTTCTTGTTTTCAATTGTAACAGTATTTATGGCCAGACTGTGTATACTACTACGACCGCATAGAGCATAATATAATCATTCCTATTCGCTCGCGCTCAAGGACATTATCCACTACATTTTATTCTAGATTTATGATTTCGCAGAATGCCATTTGTAGCAGACTATATGAAAAGAATGAAGGTGTGAAAATTAATTTTGAAACTCAAAGAGTTTTAAATGAAAATGTGTCCATATTTTTCTTCGGACTTAAAAACTTACTGACTTTTTTCATGTGGTCAATTCTGAAGATAAAAGTATGGGCTAAAATACCCCAAGATAACACACGTGTAGTGTGTAAAGCGTTCTTAAACAGACTCGATGGTAATATTCGCATTAAAAGTGGCTCCATCGAAAACATTTTGTCTCTTTTAAAAGTTGAAAATATACGCATAAAAATTAACACTTCGAGTGCCGAACCCTGTATAGTTATGTTACATGATAACACATAGGTACTTTAGGAAATAAAAGTATTTTTTTTTCAAGATTTCAATCTTGAAAAAAAAATGCTGAGCAGCTTTTTCAGCTCAAGTAGCGTATAATTTTGCTTTTGTGACAATTTGTCAATAAAGCTTATTTAACGATTTTATTTTTTTGTTATCTATTATAAAATCCCCTGACGTGTAAATGTTGCACATGTGTCTTTGGCGGAACGGTACACCAGGCAGCTGGTAAACTTATGTTCGTCGCCACAAAAGAAAAAAGAAGAAGAAGATTTTGTCAATAGATTTGTCAAAATGCCATCTTGTGGTGTATACACAGCCCGGTGGCTTTGCCGGTGGCATACGTCAATTAACTGTCAGATATTATGGAAAAAGCCGCTGCGGCGCATGAGCGGCATGGCCGCCGGACCGGCCGCAGACTTTTGCCGCCGGGTGGTGTGGAAACACACGAAAATCCATAGAAACAGTAGAGATAGTGGCTTTACTTTATCATCGACAAGTAGGTAAAATATTTACTAAATCCAAACAAAACTTTTATTATTATTATTAGGCAGACCTTAATCATTTTGAAAGAAAATTTCTGACATTTCTTAAAAACATAGATTAAAAAGTTAATCGTAGAGAATGAAAAAGTAGGTACCTATCCAAGTTTGGTGAGCTAAATAACGCCTTCGTGACGCCTTTGGTACCTAGGTGATTCGCACTTGAATATACGCCAAAGCGGTTTATGCCCAAACAGGACACAAAAATGACGAAATGTTTTTAGTGACTGTGTAGGGTAGATTTTTTTAATGAGTAATCAGATTTATTAATAATGGGTATTGTTTCTATTTTTAAGATACCCGTGCCTCACTGCGTTTACCTCAGTGTCTGAAGACGAAAGTCTTCAACCAGTGTGTGTTACCAGTGATGACATACGGATCCGAAACATGGTCTCTTACTGTGGGCCTTATAAGGAAGCTCAAAGTCACACAACGAGCGATGGAGAGGGCTATGCTGGGTGTTTCTCTACGTGATCGAATCAGAAATGAGGAGATACGTAGAAGAACTAAGGTAACGGACATAGCCTTGAGAATCAGTAAGCTCAAGTGGCAATGGGCAGGGCACATAGCGCGAAGAACTGATGGCCGTTGGGGCAGGAAAGTTCTAGATTGGAGACCCTTCGACCAAAGACGCAGCGTAGGACGTCCACCAACAAGATGGACAGACGACCTTATAAAGATTGCAGGATCAAACTGGATGCAGACCGCTAGTAATCGGTCGCTGTGGAAAGCCGTGGGGGAGGCCTATGTTCAGCAGTGAACGTCCTTTGGCTGATAATGATGATGATGATGATGAAGATTTGTTTAGTAGGTACAAAAGGCCTTGGTCACTTCTGCGGTTTCATATTCGACATTAATATTTCAAGGAAAACGTCAGCCTGATGAAAGTTTACGTCAAAATCTTGACATCAAGTTGCACACGTTTTTTACTTGGCATAGCGTATATTTAATATTGTCTACATACTGAATGTTATACAACTGAAAAGTTTGTTTCTACAGTCTGGGGGTCAATCTCGTGCAATTCGTATACGATAAATGTTCACCGAACCCTATTTTCTTTGTCGAAGAAAAAATAGTTTTTTTATTTCTCAGGGTCACAATTTCTATGTATTTAGATTATGCTTGGGCGATAGTTTTTTTCCGTATAGATATTTTACTTGATTTTTTAGGTAAAAAGGGTTAACTCGCAAGCGAATTACCTTACGAAAGAAGTGCGCGAAAAATTGCCGCGATAATCGGCCTCGGATCAAAAAAAAAAACACTGCGTGTTATACATACAAATACAAAGAATTGATTTGCGAATTTTCTCGTCTCGTAAGAGGAGCGCGCTGCGTCGAAGATTTTCAAGAGAGATCACTCATGGAGATGAAATAAGAAACCAAAAATTTGCGCACGGGCGACTGGGCGATCAGTCCGACCCTGCGAAATTTGTGGTTTCTTATGAAAACGTCAATTGCGTGACGCTTAGCGCCATCTAGCCGTCTGTTTATGAAACAGATGGCCCAAACAGTTATTCTTTACAGAATAAATTCAACTTGGAAATTGATGTCGCTTCGCTATCTAATGCTTTAGAATGTTTTTAACATTCACAATAAAAAAACAAAATATGACAATTTTATATAAAAGCGACATCAATTTCCAAGTTGAATTTATTCTGTAAAGAATAACTGCTTGGGCCATCTGTTTCATAAACAGACGGCTAGATGGCGCTAAGCGTCACGCAATTAACGTTTTCATAAGAAACCACAAATTTCGCAGGGTGGGACTGACAGCACGGTAGCTCAATTGGTAAGAGCGTTTGGCCCGGTCTGCCAAAAGGTTGCTGGTTTAAGTCCCGCCCGTGCGCAAATTTTTGGTTTCATATTTCATCTTTATGAATATAAAATATGACACTGTGAGTGTTAAAAACATTCTAAAGGATTAGATCACTCATGGGTTTGGCATGGAAATTTGGAACTTATCTTTATAAGAAAAGGGAAATATTGTCAAACTCCAATACAATTTATTTTTCAATTCATTTTTTTTAAATTTATAAATGCAAAAAAAAACTAATGCATACGAACTCATGTCAGGGTCAAATGTCACGCACGACACATGTCGGTTGTTTTCTTTGCTACCTTGTTTTTACTTAAAAACTATTTGACACGTCTCTACTGTGATGTAGGTAAATTATATTAACCTCCATTATCAACCTCATCATACAAGGTTATAGGAAAGTAACCAAATGTGGAATAGTAAAAATATGTAACTAGCGGTTGCTCATGGTTTCGCCCGCGTATACTTCGGATTTCCGGTACCAACTTTTATGATGAAGTGTGGATGCTTCAACACCCAAGCGGTTGCAGGCAACCGCATAACAATAGAATTTGCATTGTGTCTCGTTCACATACGCTTAAGGGATTAATTGTGCAATGTATGAGATATATAATACTTCCAAAGTTTCATGACCTCGACACTTTTAGGTTTGTTTGCGTAAAGAGGCAGGTTGAGATGTTTCAGGTTCCCCAACTACTCCCTTAAACTTTGTCCTTACTTATAACTTATGGAAAGCCTATAAATTGCCCTTTTAAAAAGCAACTTTGGCTGTGTGACAGACGAGGAATCGAACCCCGTGTCTTACGCTATCCGGGCGTATGCCTATACCACTCGGCCACAGCAAGCCTGTTGAATTTTGCAAGATTACTCTCACAATATCCGAAGGAAATATTATATATAATCTCGCAACATTGATGATGTCACGCAGCCTACGCGTTAAAGTAAGCGCTTTCAAAATCAGGCTTGCTAATGTGACGGTCGCCGAGTGGTATAAGCATACACCCGGATACCGTAAGACACGGGGTTCGATTCCTCGTCTGTCACATAGCCAAAGTTGCTTTTTACAAGTGTAATTTATATGATTAAGTTTATAGAGTGGCAAAACACTATAAAAACAAAATGTAATTATGGAAAGCCTATTATTGACCTTAATATGTTATCGCATTATATAAATAAAAATGATTCCTTATTCAAACTTTTACCTTCGTTTTCATCCCGTTGATGTTAAAATTCTAAAGTACGTCATACATAACTTCTCACCAAGTTTATCGATTTGGCTTGCAATCTGACCAAGTTCCATACAACATTTGGACTTCTGTTTTACTTCTTAATATCAAAATATTTCTTACTTTGCACTCCAAGGGAACCAATGTTCCAAAGGAGTCTTTAGCTAGCTAGACCACGGGGCTTAGGCCGTGCGTGCATTAATATGTCAAGCAGTCATTTTTCCCTTTTAGTATATATATTTTTAATGGGATAATAAGGATCGTGCAGATTTTTATGTCATTTATTTAAGTAATAATAATAATAATACTTTATTGCACACCATAAAACATAATAATAACACAGGATAATATCTTACATATTCGCTATAAGTACAATTTAGGCGGTCTCATTGCTTGAAGCAATTTCTTCCAGACAACCTTCAGGTAAGTAAAAGCATGAAGAATGAAAGAAGACAATGGCGATGAAATATTTTAAACAAATTTGAAGTGGATAAGTGCACATTACATAAAATTAAATGTCAATAAATGATCATAAAATGCACACCGTAATACACAATATTTAAACTATTACATATTTAAACACATTTATGATATTACTTGGATTTTTTTCTAATTTAATTAAATTTTCGATGTTACTTGGAAATCAGTTTATTTCTGAATAAAATGGTCCATGTTTGGCTCGTTTCCCCTATTGGTTGTTAATACCGCTATATTATTAAGTATTCTTAATGTACGGAATATTCATAAAATCCACATAGAAACTCGTCACAAAAGTTATACGTTTAAAGGCAAAGGTCGCGTCAATAGCCTTTAACAGACTTTAGGGTAGTATACCTAACAAATATTTAATTATTTTTTAAAAAAACAGGCGCTTGTCGAATTAGTAAAATATGCGAAAATTTTTTTTTCAATTATTAGTGAAAAAACAAATGACTGTTTTGAAGTACTCATTTTTTAGGGTTCCCTAGGGAACCCTTATAATTTCGTCAAGTCTGTCTGTCTGTCCGTCTGTCTGTCCTTCCGTATGTTACAGCCACTTTATTCTGTAACTATAAACTAAAACTGATTTCTTTTTTTGTCAAACTTATGCGTGTGGGGTGTCGATGGATAGGTATTTCAAAATGATAAAACCATTCGTTCAGATGTTTATAAAACCATTTTCTTTTAAAGTCTAACGTTTGACAGATAGTAGACGCTTCCAAAGTGCTAAAATGGGCGTTCCCCCCGCCCCCCCTTCTAAACTAAGCGCGTGTAAATTTTAAAAAAGATATATAATGTAGATCTTAAGAGTACTTTCAACAAAAAATGGTTTGTACGGGATCGAACGAGTAGTTTTTGAGATATAACAACCACAAACATAGAAAGAAAGAAAGAAAATACATTCATTTGACTCAAATAATTACATCAAGCATAATATATTACAAAAGCTGGCGACTTGAGTCAAAAAGGCGTGGCAGGACGCATACCACGACGCTGATGTTCAGCCTTGTTTGTGCCTTTGTGGGTAGTAATAATTCGGCAATCAAATATACACCTGTTGTGGGTATATCTAAATTACTATTTATCAGTGTACCGTGTCTTTATAAATAAAAGCAGTTGTTATCCAAGCTCGTCTTTGATTATACTACATGGTGGCAGCGGTGCGTAAAAGTGAATTTAATAGACATTTCGCGGTTTAAAAGTGCTTATTTTGTAAACGGAACGATTAAATCGCTTGCGTATTAATATGGAACACGCTCGCCCACCGCCGCATTGAGTTTGGCAGCTTCGTCGGCCGGGCCGACGCATGGAAGCGGTGGAAAACGCAGTTTATGCTATTTCTAAAAGCATCTGGAGAACATAAAGAAGAAGCTGGCGTGCAAGCCAGTCTCCTGATCAACCTAACTGGACCCGAGGGATTCGACGTATACGAGACTTTTACTTTCGAAAATGTAACCGACAAGGATGACGTCAACAAATTAGTAAAAAAAATCGACGAATACTTCGGCGATAAACCATAATCTGTTTCGGCGTATAATCTGTTGGGGCACCACTTAAAATGAGCATGATAAACGATTAAAAGCTTTATTTAACAGGGCACGAAAAATAAATTTAAAATTTTATAAAGACAAATGTCGTCTTTGCGTACAGGAAGTTACGTATCTGGGTCATATTTTTAATAAAGATGGTATGAAGGTGGATACCGAAAAAGTAAGAGCTATTAAAAATATGCCCGAACCGAATGATCGAAAGAGTTTGGAAAGATTTTTAGGGACGGTTAATTACCTTTCTAAGTTCATACCGAGTTATTCAGAACACACTTTTCAACTTACTAGGCTATTAAAAAAAGATGTCACGTGGTGTTGGGAAATCGGTCACAAAAAGCATTTGAAAAATTAAAAGATCTAATCAGTGACACTCCGGTGTTAGCATTATATGATGTTGACAGCCCTGTGCCACGGTAATATTATGTCTACAGTATTGTAACTTCATACAAACGGACGACGCGCGAGCTATACCTACTCGCTCGGATGTTGGCATGCGCTCGGCATGCTACAGTCGCGGACGTGCCGCAGTGACGACCGGACGGTGTGTTGGTATTCAATCGGTAACCGCGCGAATTTTTACTAGAAATAAGTACAAGTAGCTATTTAATGTGGCAAATAGAATATATTGTGCTGTTTTTGGTTGCATGAATTCTTCAATAACGCACCCAGATATAACTTTTTTTCGATTACCTGGAAACTCCGAAAGGTAAGACTATAAAATAATAAGACTTACTATTAGATAAGTAGGTACCTACCTACTACGTAATTTGTGTCTTGTGTCTTAATGGATTGGTATTTCCTTTTTAACCGACTTCAAAAAAAGGACGTTATCAATTCAATGTATGTATGTAATATTGTTGGAATTGTACCATTTTTGCGTATGTTAATCTATACCACTTTCTGAACAAGTGTGCCAAATATTATTCATGTTTGTATGTATGTAATATTTGTATGTATGAATGTATATATGTATGTTTGTCTTGAGTTTCTCAAAAACTAGAAGGTTGATTGCGATGATTTTTTTTTGTCTACTTGTGCATCGTTGAACTTAGAAAAAAGTGTAAGTTTCATCAAAATTAATTTAGTAGTTTTTGTGCTATGATCATTTAAATATTTTTGTATTTACAACTTGTATTTTTATTGAACACTTTTTATTCAATTTACGAAGTATTTTATGTTATCATATTAATATTTCATATTGTTTTTATTTATTTCTCTATGAGTATCTGTACTAATAGATAAATAAATAAAAAGTAATAAATTACAATCTACAATCTCAAAACTAGATAGAAACTCAAAGTAGGCAGATGCAATAAAATAAACGCTGTAGGTTGGCGACAGCCCTATCGCATGCTGACGTACTGTGCTGCTTTAGGTACTTATTTCAAGGGCACGGGCCAGTTACAATACTGTAGACATAATATTACCGTGCCTGTGCTGCTGTCCGTAGACGCGAGCAGCGTGGCGCCTGGCGCGGTGCTGACGCAGCGCGGCCACGGCGCGGCCGCCCGGTCGAGTACGCGTCGCGCACGCTCACTCCTGCGCAGACTCGATATGCGCAAATCGAGGAGGAGCTATTAGCTATTGTCTTCGCTTGTGAAAAGTTCCATCAGTTTATTTATGGTAGAAACCAAATAAATGTTGAGACCGACCATAAACCACTAGAGAGAGAACTTCAGGGATATAATTTAATAATTACATACAGGTTGACTTTGTTATCAGTACAGAAATTTTGTGTAAAGACTCCCAATATAGAATATGAACAACTTTCACTATGGGGGCAATAGTGAAATCGAGAAAAAAAATCAGCTGTTCCATATATTTTGACCGCGCGCCAATTGAACTTTTGTATTTAACAGCTGTTTTTTTTTTCGATTTCACTATTGCCCCCATAGTAAAAGTTGTTCATATTCATCAGTGGAGTCTTTACACAAAATTTCGGTACTGATAACAAAGTCACCCTGTATAAACCAAGGAAGTTTATGTACATTCCTGACACGCTTTCACGTGCTCCTTTGCCCGAATTATATGAAGATAATATAAGTGTGGCCATATTGAATCAGCTAAAAATGGTAATTAATAATTTGCTTATTTCTCAAAATAAACTTTCTTTGGTAAAACGAGAATCAGCTAAAGACGAACTTTTAAAACAGTTACTCATACATATAAGTCAAGGATGGCCCAATAACAAATATCAATCTATACTAATATTATAAAGCTGAAGAGTTTGATTGTTTGTTTGTTTGAATGCGCTAATCTCAGAAAGTACTGGCCCGATTTAAAAAAATATTTTTATGTTGGATAGTCCATTTATCGAGGAAGGCTTTAGGCTATATAACATAAAGATACGTCTCACAAGACCACAGCAGCAATGAAAAATGTTGCGAAAACGGAAGAAAGATATTCCTTTTGAGAGCTTCCGCTGCGTACGCTGCGGAAACCGCTAAAGTTACACAAAAATCATGTATGACAGGATTGTTCAACATTAAGAGTTCTATAATAAAATCCGCGACAGCATAAGTCTATCTTTTATGGTTGACTTACTACAACCTTTTTTTTCTTAATAAATTTGTAAAAAATAATGCATCATTTTTAGAGGTGTATTATACACACAGGTATTTATTCTTAACAAAATAAATACATTCATCATCTCGAGCATTTCATTTAGAACAAAGTTGCCCTTTATATCATTTGATTTCAATAAATATCGTAGAAGCTATCACAGTTTTAACATAACTCTGCACCAAAATAATGTTCGCAGCTTAAGTACAACGTGCGCTTGCGCTAATTATATTATAAAGCTGAAGAGTTTGTTGGTTTGAAGTTGAACGCGCTTATCTCAGGAACTGCTGGACCGATTTGAAAAAATATTTCTGTGTTAGATAGCTTATTTATTGAGAAAGGCTTTAGGATATAAAACATCACGCTACGACGGGAGGGGAGGGAGCAAACTCAAAACGCGCGGACGAAGTCCCGGGGGACCGCTAGTTAAATGATAAAATGAGATACTTTTGGTCTATGAGAGGTGAACTGTATAGTGTCGATGGCGTTATATTTAAAAATAAACAAGTTTTAATCCCTGATTCACTAAAGAGCTTAATGTTGAATCTTATTCATGACGGGCACTTAGGAGTCGATCGCTGTAAATGGCGCGCGCGCGAACTTTTATTTTGGCATGGTATTGTCAAGGACATAGAAAGCTATGTAAAGAGATGTAAAGTATGTCAGGAGAATTCAAACAAATCAAGTAAAGAACCTATGATTCCAGTGCCCATACCGACTTTGCCTTGGAATAAAATCGGCACGGATATTTTCGAATATGGAAAGAAAAGCTATCTAGTATTGGTTGACTATTTTTCAGGATTTATCGAAGTCGCGAATTTAAAAGATATTTCAGTAAATTCAGTTATATTAATTTTAAAAGAAAATTTTGCTCGATACGGAATTCCTGATGTAGTTATAAGTGATAACGGACCCCAATTCTCTAGCCATCATTTTAAAAAGTTTTCAGTTGATTGGGGTTTCAATCACTTAACTTCATCTCCATATTACGCTCAGTCCAATGGGAAAAGCGAACGCGCTGTACAAACTATAAAGAAAATATTTCAAAAAGTCTTTTGACAGTGGAACTGATTTTTATTTGATTTTATTGAGCCTTAGAAATACGCAGCGGGAAAATTTGAATTCTCCTGCACAACTTATCATGGGACGTCGCCTTAAATGTAGGCTCCCAGTTCATCCAGAATTATTGATGCCGAATAATTATGATAACGCTGAACAAAATGAACGTATATTAAATAAACAAAATAAAAGTAAAATGGATTATGACTGTCATAGCAAACGACTGCCTGAGTTAAGTGTCGGCGATGAGGTCATAATGTTGGAACCCAGCAGTGTAACGAATCCGTACCGTTGTCGTTAAAGCCTTCACTCCACGCTCTTATCTTATAAAGAATAAAAAAGGAATTTATCGCCGAAGTCGTCGACACTTGTTAAAGAGTGAACCTGAAAACAATGATCAGGGTAATAATGACAATGTTCCGTCAGACGATGAATATGTTTCGGGTAGGGAGGAGAGTGAGAATGATATGAATGATGATCTGAGTTGTCCTGGCTTGTATTCACCTCCGCTAACCCGAAGCATATCTAAACGTCAAGAATAAGGCTGTTACGTAGTGATTAGTACTACGCCATTATTAGTATTACGTATATTATGTAACTAATTTCTTGCGAATTTATTCATGAAGGGGAAGATGTTGTGGGTATATCTAAATTACTTTTTATCAGTGTACCGGGTCTTTATTAATAAAAGCAGTTGTTGTCCAAGCTCGTCTTTGATTATACTACAACACCAAAGAGAAAAAATATATATCACAAAATTAACAATAAAATATAAATAACACAACATTTTATGATAAATAAAAATTATCAATGTGTATTAAATAATATAAAATAAACAATACAAACAAACTCAACTTTGTTCTTCATACAAACACTAGTAGAAACAAAGTTATATTCGCTGATCACAAAATATTGTGGTATTTTAGCTAAGTGAAAGTAAGTGGATTCCCTAATTCAGTTAAAGTTGGCACGGAACCCTAAATGTGCGAGTCCTGCTCACACTTGGCCGGTTTATAATTTTTCTAGAACTAGAAATACATAGGTATGTATAAAGAGCCTTTAATTTTTCCTATGTTGCCTGACTCACCGATACACACACTTCCTATTTTGCAATGTTAATTCTATGAAATGTCGGCCATAGCTGATACTTTGAAAATTCATAACACACATCAGCGGGCGTAGTCTGATGCATCATTTTTGACATTTCGCGTCGACAATTTCAATTTTATGATTTTCTAATTCATCAAATATCATTATAACTTACGTAGCTATATCTTTAATAAATCTTAAAAAAATATTTGTAGTTTTTTAAGCATCATTCATAAATTCTTCTCAATCAATAAATACACGAAAACACCAATTTTGTCTCAGCATTTTTCGAGCGCCACCTGGTGGTTTTACACGGAACTATGTCGAGACTTCCGACACAGTATACAGAGTGTGACCTGTAATAGAAGCAAAAAATTTAATAGACGATTCTACAGAGTACAGGTTCATAGTTATCTTCACCTGGCCATAGTGCTCTTAAATGCTTTAATCTATATCTAAGATATAAGATTAATCCAAAGTTGTGCTCCCTAATGTGTTCAGTCCTTAATGTGTCCAGTTATAGTACTACACACACATTTTTTTGCAATACATTGCTATATGATTTTTTGTAATAATATAACAATAATTTTATATATTATTTTTATTATAATGAACTAAAACTACATAAAATTGATTACTGGTTAATTAAAAGAGTCTATATTTAATGTTTTATAACAGGCCCCATAATAGGCCACACCATGTTCAATTCGAAAATCTACAAGAGTTTTGGAAAATTACCGTTTTATTGCATTTTATCACTGAATTTAAAACTGAAATAGACTATGCGCTATTTTTTTATGAATAATAAAAATAAAATAATAAAAATTTAAGTATAATATCATAGTGTTTAATTTATTTTGTAAAAGTCATATTAAATTAAGTAGCAGTTCGTAAGTAACAAGCTGGCATCCTCACAAATTCTTCTGTAATAAAATATAGTAAGTAATAGTTAAATTTGCGAAACGATCTCTCATTCTTATAAACATTCCTCAAACATGTGTTTTGGCTTACAGTTAAGTACAATACTAATTTATCTATAAAATTATTTCACCTGAACTGCAAACTGTTTTGTGTTTAAATAAAATAAAATAAGTTTCTCGTTGTAGTTCAAGATTTATTTTCTGTACTGTTAACTATTGCCCTTCGATTTCTCCAATCAATTGTGATGATGATGATATATTTTAATGCATAAAAATAAAAGTCGTTTCCCAGCGATAATTTTTATTACATACGATTTGGTACGATGTACCTTATGCGAGGTTTAAGGCTTCGTTAAGCCTTTTGTTACACCCTGTAAGTAAATAAAATAAGATCTATCCTGTATAGCAGGATGCACGCCTTTTCATCATTTTTTACGGCAATCAATAAATTTCAAACGTCGTTTGTATCGTATTAAACAAGGTTTTTATAAACTTTAATGTACCTACTCATTTTTTAAAGCATGTAGTCTTACGAGTGCAAAAATTGAAAGACCGCATGTGATTTAAAAAAAACATTTTTTGAAGTGAAAACTTCTTGGGATTCACTTTTGTGGGATGGGGGAAAAATGTGAAACTCGCGTCAGGACACGTGGGCTGATCGAAAAACCGTAAGACGGTTGGCGAAATTATGGATGTAAGTTGATTTTTCTGAGAGATAAACTTTTTAATGTAATTTAATATAATATAAATTGTAATGTTTATACGCATGCGGCACAGCTGATCGAAGGTGCTCCGCCGAGGCGACAACATCTTCTGAGTCTGAGTCATTATTTAGGGAGGGCGGGTGGTGCATCCTGCATTTGCCTGAACTAATACATAACGCGGTTACGGTTTGTGTTGTCAGTTGCCTGCGCCGGCGTCGCTTAGCGGAAATTTGAAGCAAAATTATTTTATAAATTTCAACTTAATAACAGATTTCCGCAAAGTAACGCCTGATTCCATTTATTATTTATTAACGCTATAAACTTTATCAAGGTGTGTATGTTAGGCGTACTGGTCAAGTGTATCGTAGGCTTACTCGTAAATCTGGGCCCCGATTATCATGTTGATCTTTTTTTTCCGTGTTGTTATTCGATCACGAGTTACACCGTTCTTCTGATAAATTAAATGTTATATCCACACGTAAAAAAACAACGACCAGGATACGGACCATGAAACAAAAACTATTTACTCTTGTGACCCAGGTGCCATTGGATTGTTGCCTTTAGTGAAATACACTTCTCAAGGGTCCGATCTTCGCTATCATTCACTAAAACAGTAACAGCTAATTTGGATGAAATAAGAGGTACTCAATTTTGTGTATTTTATACTAGGTACTCTGGATTTAATAAAATTGAAGTGTGAGCATCAAAATATTATGCCATAAAATACACAGTCTGGCCATAAATACTGTTACAATTAAAAATAAGAAAGATATTATATTGACGACCCGTCTGGTGTATTGGTCGAGAAATCGCCTACTACGCAGAAGGTTGCGGGTTCGATCACCGCACAATAAAACATTTGTGTGCATGAACATGTCTGTTTGTATTGGTCTGGGTGTTTTCTATGTATATCATGTATATATTTACAAACAAAAACAGTATTTAAGTATTATATCCGTAGTCTGGCACCCATAACACAAGCTTTGAGTAGCTTACTTTGGGACTAGATGGCGATGTGTGGGAATTTCCAAAGGATGTCCAAAGGATATTTGAATTTGGAATCTGTCATTTTTATACGATTGCTCATTGTGTTTTCTAATTTTGGCGCCAATACATTTTAATAATATTTTGCGATATTCAAACGGAGTGGGGTGATAAAAAACCGAATCGCTGTGATTGCATTACACAAAGTTGGTATAGTGCCAAATGCAATTTTTAAAACTTTCCATACGCTTGGTATTAGTCAAATCTTTGTGTACCGGGCTATTAATAGGTACAAAGAGACCTCCTCTGTTTGTCTCAGAAAAATATCTGGCCGTCCACGTAGTGTTCGTACGAAAAAGGTGGTCAAAGCAGTAAGTGAAAGAATTCGCGGAAATCCTGTCCGAAATCAAAAGATTTTATCTCGGGAGATGAAGATAGCACCCAGAACCATGTCGCGTATTTTAAAAGATGACTTAGGACTCGCAGCCTATAAGAGACGCACTGGTCATTTTTGAACTGATAATTTAAAAAAGAATAGGGTCATAAAATCGAAAAAACTACTAAAGCGGTACGCAAAGGGAGGTCACAGAAAAAAAATGTTTACGGATGACAAAATCTTTACAATTGAACAACATTTTAACAATAAAAATGACCGAATTTATGCTCAAACCTTAGGTACTAGTAGTACCCAAAACAAAAATTGTAGTTGAGCGGCCTTGGGTACTAGTAGTACCCAAACGAAGTGTTTGAATATAAAGCCTCATTGCTTTCAAAATAAAAATAATTTCGCTTAGCAAAAAATACGTGTCGTTCCTTAAGAATCACCGGTTATTTCAAAGTATGACAACATTAGAAATTATTCAAACAACTTGAAAAATAAAACATAAAAAAACGACATTGCATTGTTTGTGAGCACGTTCAAGCTAACCTACAACTTTTATGAAGATTTAGGAAGGTTTTAAGTAAAAAATATTGTACAATACGAAGCGGTTATATTTCTTTTTTACATTAAGTATGTACAAAACATGCATTTTAAACCTTAAAACATAAAGGTAATTTATTCGAGAAACAAGCTAAAAATTACCGATGTTCATATTTGCAATCTATTTTATAAATGAAACAAATAATAAACTCTAATGTAATACACACAGTTCAAAAGGTCTGTTCATCAGCATTATGAAAAACTTCACATATTAGCCACGGTAATATTATGTCTACAGTATTGTAACTTCATACAAACGGACGACGCGCGAGCTATACCTACTCGCTCGGATGCCGGCATGCTCTCGGCATGCTACAGTCGCGGACGTGCCGCAGTGTCGACCGGACGGTGTGTTGGTTTTTAATCAATAACCGCGCGAATTTTTACTAGAAATAAGTGGAAATAAGTACAAGTAGCTATTTAATATGGCAAGTAGAATATATTGTGCTGTTTTTGGTTGCATGAATTCTTCAATAACGCACCCAGAGATAACTTTTTTTCGATTACTTGGATACTCCGAAAGGTAAGACTACAAAATAATAAGACTTACTATTAGGTAAGTAGGTACCTACCTACTACGTAATTTGTGTCTTGTGTCTTAATGGATTGGTATTTCCTTTTTAACCAACTTCAAAAAAAGGACGTTATCAATTCAATGTATTGTAATATTGTTGGAATTGTAGCATTTTTTCGTATGTTAATCTATACTACCTTCCGAACACGTGTGCCAAATATTGTTCATATTTGTATGTTTGTAATATTATTTGTATGTATGAATGTATATGTATATGTATGTTAGTCCACGACTTTCTCTAAAACTAGAAGGTTGATTGCGATGATTCTTTTTTTGTCTACTTGTGTATCGTTGAACGTATAAAAAAGTGTAAGTTTCATCAAAATCAATTTAGTAGTTTTTGTGCTATGTTATATTGTTATATATTAGAATGCGGATTTTTTATACACTAAAATATAATAATAAAGCATTTCGTACATCTCAGTCAAGGCGCAAATATTTTTCGGTCGCAAATTTATAAAACCGATTTGTTATAATTAAACATAGATAAAAATAAACATGATTTTTTAATTAACTCTACCAATAAAAAAAAAAACTTGTATTTTTATTGAACACTTTCTATTCAATTCACGAAGTATTTTATGTTATCATATTAATATTTCATATTGTTTTTATTTATCTATAAGTATCTGTACTAATAGATAAATAAATAAAAAGTAATAAATTTACAATCTCAAAACAAGATAGAAACTCAAAGTAGGCAGATGCAATAAAATAAAACGCTGTAGGTTGGCGACAGCCCTATCGCATGCTAACGTACTGTGCTGCTGTAGGTACTTATTTCAAGGACACGGGCCTGTTACAATACTGATAGACATAATATTACCGTGTATTAGCTAACTTCTCAAACTGGCAGTCATAAATCGTCATTGTTTACGACATGTGCGGCACGCTCGGCATTATCGGCGATGACGAAAGCGCTCGGGTCACTCGACTATAATTTGAGACGCGCGTCTGGCCGTTCAAGCGGCTAAGGAAGCTTCCCAATTAGTCGGCAGAGTGCAACGTGGGCATTACCCGACTTCAGTGATGGTTTGGTGGGGTGTTAGCTATGAAGGAGTGACTGAGCCATATTTTTGTGAAAAAGGTATCAAAACATCGGCACAAGTGTATCAAGATACCATTCTTGAGAAGGTAGTTAAGCCCCTTAACAACACCATGTTTAATAACCAAGCATGGTCTTTCCAACAAGACTCGGCGCCGGGTCATAAAGCTCGGTCCACGCAGTCTTGGTTAGAAGCGAACGTTTCGGACTTCATCAGAGCTGACGACTGGCTGTCGTCTAGTCCCGATCTTAATCCGCTGGATTATAATTTATTGTCAGTTTTAGAGAGTACGGCTTGCTCTAAACGCCATGATAATTTGGTGTCCCTAAAACAATCCATACGATTGGCAGTGAAGAATTTTCTCATGGAAAGAGTGCGTGCTTCTATTGATAACTGGCCTCAACGTTTTAAGGACTGTATTTCAGCCAATGGAGACCACTACGAATAAGCTTGTTATATTTTAAATTGTTTAATATTTATGTATAAAACTAACACACTGTAAAAGTAATAAATATTATTTGCATTAAGATTTTTTTTCTTTGTGACTATATTTATGGCAAGACATGGTAGTATCACATCTGAGATGAAGGGTCAAGTTTAAACCGCTGATGGTTAAGTCATAAACTACCTATAACTCAATCATTTAACTACTACTTCTATACTTAAACTCTGATACCTATGTGTTGTATTGTATTCTGATGATATATTTTATAAGAATTGAGGATGGAGGAAGGAGAGTAAAAAGCACCCTTCAATCCAGACGGGATATAGCTAGCTTGTCACACTCAACTTGATTGCCAATTTTGAATGTAACACAGAGTATTCGTTGGGCGACCTTTGATTTAAGACAAATTAAGTAAAGTGGCAGTAGAAGAAAACGCAAACTAAGAAAAAAATACTTTATTTGAGGATAAGCGACACAAGAAACTATTTTACAAATAACATAAAGTAATTTAAGTAGGTCAATTTGCGGAGTTTCAATTTAAATGTATGTGGCAATTTTTTTGTGTGTTAGAAAGCAAAAACAATATTATGTTTCTTTTATAATTTTTTCAACTTTAAACCTCTCTCCTGTAAAGTTTGTGAAGTGGCGGTTATTCTTTCTTGGCTGTAAGACATCGGAATATATATCAAAATCGCTATAATAAATGACATATCGTTGTAGTAAATGACAATGTTAAGTTCTATGACAGGACACATTTGTTTGCAATACATTGCTGGTTCGTTTTTTTTTAAAGAATATAACAATAAATGTATATATTATTTTCATCATAGTAAACTTAAGCCATATAG
This sequence comes from Pyrausta purpuralis, assembly GCA_963924145.1. NCBI lineage: Eukaryota > Metazoa > Arthropoda > Insecta > Lepidoptera > Crambidae > Pyrausta > Pyrausta purpuralis. The sequence continues at coordinate 19,659,963 of OZ001658.1, forward strand.
AATTGATTACTATATATATATATATATATATATATATATATATATATATTAGAAATCAGAAGTGGAAATATTTATATATTATAATAGGTGAGAGCGAGCAGCACGACCGTTCCGCACGAGATCCGAACCGCAAAGAGAGCGCGCCAGCGCCGGGCGACGGTATTTAAAGAGGGGAGGCGTGACGTCACTGATGAACGTCAGCCACGACCACCATCTCTAACACGGCCTCTCCTGACACCCTGGGGTCCTCGTCAGGTCTTGATGGTGAACTGGGCTGGGCGATCAGATGACTTTCCGTGGAATCTTCAGGCACCAATTCTTCAATAGTTGGTAATGATGCACAAGCTCGGTCTTGCAAACTAGTGTCTTCCAATTCCAGATCCTCGTCAGTTTGTTGTGGTGGACTAGCCTGATTCGTCAAACTTCCCTCCAATGCCTCGTCAGAGTCCGAGTTTCCTGTAAATCGACAGAATGTCTTATTAAGCTTACAAAAGTAAAGTTTTTATGACTTTAAAGCTGTCTCTTTTTTAAAATAACAATTAAGCAGATGTGCATCAATCAATCAATAAAGGAAGTTAAAGCTAGTAAGGTACAACAATACTTTGAACTTGTATTAAAATGATCAAAAGAAAATAAGCATGTCGAGAGTCATAACTTTGTGGGTTCAGCTGTACAACTTAATTATAAGTGATTTTACTTAAAGAACTCAAATTCTAAGTATATGGCATAGGCTCTACTATAAAGCATACCATTGAACACACAATCAGGCATAGGCTCCACTATTAAGCATACCTGTCTCAATCTGTTAGCAGAGGCTCCACTATTTAGCGTACTACACAGATAATGGACTCACCCTCAAAGAATGATGCGCACGTCTCCGGAGTCCACTCTCCTCTCCAGGGCACAAGGAACTGCGCCGCGGCGTACGACACCTTGCCGTTCGCTCCAGTGAGGAGTTGAAGCAGGTAACGGCCATTCTCCAGCACCTGGGTGACGCGGTATGGTCCGCGCATGCCAGGATCAAGTTTTCCCTGCGACTGAGAGTACTTGATTACGAAAACCAAATCGCCTTCCTTGTAAGTTCGTGGAGGATGGCGATCTTTGTTGACTCGCCTATCTTGTTCCGCTTGATTTTGAGCAAGACGTTCGGCCGTCCTTTGTCTTCTGACTTCTCGAAGCGACTCCCGGTTTTCATGTGTCTCAATGGCGACATCACGAATTAGCGCACGAATAACTGGCGTTGCATTTTCGGACCCGATCAGTTAATTCAAGGGAGAGTACTGTGTGGTCTTTTGTTTAGTTATATTCAAGACCAGTTGAAGCCGCCATAACTCATTGGCCCACTCGCTCCCTTTGTGATTTTCCTCAATTCTGAGCATGTTTAATACCGTGCGAACGTAACGCTCCACCTGCCCATTGGCGTGGTGCATTTCAGGCGTTATATAATGAAGCTGACAACCTAACTGATTCATGAACGAAACAAATTCGCGAGACTCAAACATCCTACCCCTATCACAAACTATCGTCTTAGGTGTCCCAAATAAAGAAATAACATTTTGAACTGCTGATTTTAATTGTTGTACGTCTTGTCGGCTAATAGCAATCAAAAGGCAATATTTAGTGAACGAATCTACAACGATCAATATGTGCTTGAAACTACGACTGGAAGGCAATGGTCCCAAGACGTCAATATGCAAAGTATCAAAGGGGACGTCTGGTTTCGACCAAGACGTAATGGGCTGAAGAGGAGCCCAGGGAACCCGTTTATGTGCAATACAAGTTAGGCAATGAGAAATGTATTTAGAAGCAAATGCCCTAAGACCGGGGAACCAGAAATGTCGTAAAATTAAATCGACTGTTTTATCTACGTTACAGTGGCTATGTTCGTCATGGAAAATACGAAGAAGGCTCAAACGATAGCCTTCAGGTACATAACAAAGCAATCGAGCATCCTCCCCTGAAGGTGTATAGTGGTAGTAGAGGACGTCATTTCTTTTGACGTACCGCGAAGAGTCTAGCTGTCCTTCGTTAAGAGAACGAATTAAAGTTTGGGTCTCATCATCAGCTAGTTGCGCGATTTGAGCCCAATTACGAGGTCTACTGATGTAATTAACGAAACTAGTCGGATTACGGCTCAAATAATCTGCATGTGGTATCATCACCCCCTTTCTATACTGAATGGTGAAGTTAAAATCCTGTAGGTAAATCCACCACCTGGCTATACGCGGCAACAAATCTTTCTTATTTTGAGTGGCTTTAAGAGCATTGCAATCCGTAACTACAGTAAACGGAATACCGACGAGATAATGTCTAAAGTGTTTAAGAGACTTTACAACCGCGAGTGTTTCCAGTTCTTAAGAATGATAGCGTGATTCAGCACCTTGCGTCACCTGGCTGTAGTACGCGACTACCCGCTTGTTACAATCCTTATGAACCTGAACTTTGACCCCAAACAAAATCAACGTTTTTCTTTGTCAATTGTGCTATACACGCGGTTTTGACCGAGTATCAAGCTATGTATTTTCGGAAATTCCCGGCCAGGCCCAGAAACTGCCTCACTTGTCGAACATTTTGTGGCACGGGGGAATCTACTAGAGCCTGAACCTTACCAGGGGCTGGACGAACCCCACCATGGGATATAACCCTCCCCAAATACTCTATTTCTTCAGTCAAAATGAACACTTTCGTAAATTTATCGAAAATCCCGATTTTGTTAGTTTTTCCAAAACTGCTTTAAGGGTCTCCATGTTATCTTCAATACTGTTACTTAAAATAAGACAGTCATCGATATAGACTAGGACTTTACCAGCATCGATAAATTCACGAAGTGTATTCGTAATGATTCGTTGGAAAACGATCGGTGCGTTAGCAAGACCATACGGCATTTTAACATACTCGTAATGTCCCTCAGGCGTTACGAAACCGGTTAGAGGGATAGATTCCTCATCTAAGCTGATTTGGTGGAAACCAGTAGCCATATCTAATGTCGTGTCGTTTAGCTTTGCCTAATCTATCCAAGTGGTCCTCAATCAGAGGCAAAGGAAATCTATCTTTAACGGTCACTCTATTTAGGGCCCGAAAATCTACGCACATCCTATCCGAACCGTCTTTTTTCTTGACTAAAAGTATGGGGCTCGAATAGTGATGTAAAATGAAAAAAACACAATTTGAGTTTTTTTCAGTTTTTGAAAAAAAACATGAAAAAAAACTTAGCACCGTTGTTTTTTTTTCTATATTTGGTTTTTTTTACCATACCTTTTAGTTCAATGATAAATAAAATTTGTATAATAAATCAACTTATTTATTTAATAATTTTTGATTTCAATAAATCTATAAAGCTGAAGAGTTTGTTTGTTTGAACGTGCTAATCTCAGAAACTACTGGACCGATTTAAAATATTTTTGTGTTGGATAGCTTATTTATCAAGGAAGGCTTTAGGCTATAAAATGCTGCGACGGGAGGAGAGAGGGAGAGAACTCAAAATGCGCGGACGAAGTCGTGGAGGCCACTAGTAATTATAATCCGCCATTTGCCCAGGCAAACTTCTTACCGCCACATTGATTTTTTTGATTGATATTTTAAAATTACCTTCAGTGTCGGTTTATTTTGTCTCATTAAATGCTGCCAGACGTTGAAATGTAATTAAAATATAATTCATTTGACACAGAACATACACAAAACATAATATTAACTTACATATTTTGGCAGTAGTCTTTCGGAAGTTATCTGCGTACTTACATACATGAATTTGCATTTACATAAGCTTTATATTATGTAAGGTTAAATCATTTAAAGTGACAGTATTTTAACTGTCTTTGTATATGCTTTAGAATGTTTTTAACACTCACAGTGTCATATTTTATATTCATAAAGATGAAATAAGAAACCAAAAATTTGCCATCTGTTTCATAAACAGACGGCTAGATGGCGCTAAGCGTCACGCAATTGACGTTTTCATAAGAAACCACAAATTTCGCAGGGTCGGACTAACAGCACGGTAGCTCAATTGGTAAGAGCGTTTGGCCCGGTTTGCCAAAAGGTTGCTGGTTCAAGTCCCGCCCGTGCGCAAATTTTTGGTTTCTTATTTCATCTTTATGAATATAAAATATGACACTGTGAGTGTTAAAAACATTCTAAAGCATTAGATAGCGAAGCGACATCAATTTCCAAGTTGAATTTATTCTGTAAAGAATAACTGCTTGGGCCATCTGTTTCATAAACAGACGGCTAGATGGCGCTAAGCGTCACGCAATTGACGTTTTCATAAGAAACCACAAATTTCGCAGGGTCGGACTAACAGCACGGTAGCTCAATTGGTAAGAGCGTTTGGCCCGGTTTGCCAAAAGGTTGCTGGTTCAAGTCCCGCCCGTGCGCAAATTTTTGGTTTCTTATTTCATCTTTATGAATATAAAATATGACACTGTGAGTGTTAAAAACATTCTAAAGCATTAGATAGCGAAGCGACATCAATTTCCAAGTTGAATTTATTCTGTAAAGAATAACTGCTTGGGCCATCTGTTTCATAAACAGACGGCTAGATGGCGCTAAGCGTCACGCAATTGACGTTTTCATAAGAAACCACAAATTTCGCAGGGTCGGACTAACAGCACGGTAGCTCAATTGGTAAGAGCGTTTGGCCCGGTTTGCCAAAAGGTTGCTGGTTCAAGTCCCGCCCGTGCGCAAATTTTTGGTTTCTTATTTCATCTTTATGAATGTCTTTGTATATGTTATGCTTAAAGATCGAAAACGCTCATTGAGCGGGAAAATAGCTCTTAACGCGTTGTGGCAACAGTCATTAAAGTAATCAAATTTATATTTAGGTTTTGATAGTCTTTTTCTCGTCTGACACAGTTGCTTTTTATAAGTGTCATTTATATTATTAAATAATCACGACTATTCCACACAAACGGTTCATCACATATATACGGATACGGTCAAATTGGCTGAATTTGACCGGTCATTTGTGATAGTTTGTGACAAACGTGACTGGTCAGATACCGTCATATTACAACATTATTCGTAACATAGGGAAGAAACTTCACTACTTTGAAACTACGACAATTGGTGTGTTGGCAGGCGCCTATTTATTTAAGATAAAAAGGATAAAAGAGGCTTGTCAGATTTCCCATCATATTTACAAAGTTAAAGAGATTTAAAAAAATCCTAGAGACAGTTTTTAGTCTTTTATTAAATAACACAATCCATTATATTACTAGTAAATTTCTTATGCTAAGGAAGTAATATAATGCGACATTATTATTAGTGCAATGTAATACAAGATATATAAATCGCTGGGATAGATGACCTTCATTTATTCACTATTGGCTCGCTTGATATTTCCATTAATTGATTGATCCAAACATTAAAAAAACGAGCATAACTATCACTTAAGAACCCTGTGGTATATTTAACAAACCGCTGAACAGATTTTCATGAAACATGCCGACACTAAGGAAAAAATTATCTATGACACAAAAAAACTAAACGAACATCGTTTCATTCATAACATTCTTCCGTTTGGGCCACCACCATAGACTTAGTTGCAAATATGCAGTGTCATGCAGGGAATATCCAACAAAAGTACTCTCGCCATCTGTTGTATTGCTATGAAACTTATTTCTTCAACTTACACGTTATCGTTCAATACAAGAGATTTCACATGTTTTGAAACAGATGGCATTAGAAGTATTTCAAAATGCGGTGATGTTCGCCCGGATACGCTCCGAGGCTTGAGCTCACCGGCACAGCAATCGACGTGCACACACCGGATTGACGATACACAGCCCCATAATCGCCCCCCCCCCCCCCAATCTCCTTCCTTAACCCTGGGTGTCGCTGTCCTGCCAAAGAAGGCTAGAGTTCCGGGGCTTCCAATCACCCTGGACACTCCGACGGAGAGACTGTTGCGAATGGGGCACATCCAGCACCTTACAGGCTGCACGGCAACGTGCAACCCTCCCAGAACACCGGGGGTCCTGCGGGCCCCCTGAGTTAAAGCCGGGGAAAAGGGCTACCACCCATCACCCCAACCGCCTAGAAAGGGCGAAGAAATCGACGACGACGGTGACGTTTTTTACTATCTTATTATGTAATTAGTCCGACAAGGATCTTCTGGCCAATAGATGACATTGACAGAGGGGCGCTAGCATTCAATCAGGAGAGCCAATGCAAAAATCTCCCTTTATTCTAACGTATGTATGTATCTATTGTAAAGTATCTGTAAGGTTAAGGAGTTTAGGAAGCTGTTTAGCGAATATTTTTACACAACCACGGCAAAGTCAAAGAGAAGAGTACTAATTTAAAGCAGTATAAGCATGTATGTTCCACTAATTTTAAACGCAAAACAATTCTATAAACTATAAAAACTGTAGCTGTAGTTTTTGCATCTTCACACATTTTATAGGTTACACAACTAGGTTTTATTTTTATTTTTTATATTTTACATTCACTCGTATTTAAGACATTTATATACGTGCTGTTGGCGCCAATTTCTGAAAACCAGCGTCAGGATCTCCAGGGGACATGGCGTATGCTGAGTGAGGCTCCTTTTGGGTATAAGCGTAACATACACACACACGAGCGCGCGTAATTGTGTAATTTTGTGAATGTGTGTGTTTGTGATGTAAACCAATAAACGTTTTTTCTTTCTTCTAAAGGGAGCACACGTAGTAATAATTACATAAAACGTAGTAATTCTTTCAAAGTATAAGTAGTAACCTTAAAATGGTCATACTGTTCTTAAATACTTTAACCCAGAAATATAGTCTCATAATATGGGTCTCCTTCTTTTTTGTAAGTTGTTAAGAACAATTTACTTTTTGCACTTTAGTGTACTGAATTAAAGTAATATACATATTTTCTTCGCTAACATTTTATTTTATTTGACAACTAACGTTTTGAATGCTTTAAGTAGCATTCGAGATCATAGGAATACTCAGTGCTATTGGTCATTACTAAGCTAAGAAATATTATTAAGCTTTCTTTAGCACCAGGAAGAGCAAACTGAGTTTTGAGATATTGCATTTGGTTGATAAGGTCTAAATTTTCTAACCTGTTGCATATGGATGTTTTCTTATTTAAGTGGTCTCAACGAAACACCATCATTATTCGAGTACTTTAGGTTAGTCATATCATCAAGAGATGGCGCACTCGTACCTATTCAGGATAACTGTATTCGGCCAAAATCAATAAAAATGAAATAAGTAAAACTTATACCGATATTATAACATTTTAGGTACATTCAAAATAACAAAACTTATGTTTATGTTATGAAAAGTATTACCTATAGAATATCGATCGTATGAGTAATGAGTGGCCAGCACCATCTAGTGAGAGGTATCAAATACTATAAATATAAAATGATAAAGGAATACTTACACTAAATGTTAAGCGCAAACGTTTTATAATTTCGTAAATATTTTAAAAGAATTAATGGCTCAATTGCTAATAACATAAGGCTAGTACTAGATACTGAAATTAAACCTAGGTGCCGCGCCGGCGCGTCGACTATCTTTTAGTTATTTTTTCACTGTACTTACGAGAACTTCACTGTACTGATACTTTGATGATAGTAATATCTTTACCGTGGTTTAGATTTTTTGTTTTACTAATGTTAATAGTCACTTATCCATGTAAGTCAAATGTTGTCAGGAGTTCTCATACAAAATTGGAACCCTATAGTATCGTGAGGGTAAAATTGCAAATTTTATAATTTTCTCGTTGTCTGTGTAACTAACCTAGCGGACATACCAAATTTCATTTTTCTAGGACATCAGGAAGTCGCTTAGACTTTTGTTGATCATTAGTCAGGTATATTTATAATCGAAGTTATAGGCGTTCAAACAATCGAAGAATCGCCTCAAGAAAAGGTAGGTAGGGTGCCCTTGCACTTCGCTCTTCTCAGTTTTGGCGGTCTTAAATCCTTAGTGATAATCCCTAATCAATGTGTATCAAAGTACTCCGAAACTTTTGAATTAACAAAAAAAGGTCAGTCACGTTTGATATCCCTAGATAGAAATATCATCTTAAAAGAAATTTAGGGCAAACTTTTAACTCGAGTGGCAGACATACGATGTGTTAAAAATAAAATTCGAAAAGAGCAAATAAAAGTTTTAAAAATAACTAATTTTAAAAACGTCCGCAAAACTTTTATGGAAATTCTACCCATTTGAATTATCTCTTAATTTACTTCTAGTACAAACAAAGAATCGTAATAGAGAATATCTTGTCAGGTATTACCAGAAACAGCAAAAAGATTCCATCGACAAGAAATAATAAGTAAAATAGGTATGTACTAACATTTTATGACAATATCATCAGTTACTGTTTGTTATGTATTAGTATAACAGCTTTTATTCATCGACTAAAATCACCACTGAAAACTCGTTTCAATATCACTCCTAAATTGTCATACTCCTTTTTAAGCCCATTCGTTCCCAAATAATACGGATACGAATTAGCGGTCGAAAGATAATAAATTCCAGGTTTATTCCTATCCGATCTTATACCTAAAAGATTAGTGACCCGTGGCTTATTATCATTGCACTCCCTGTCCCTTGCTTGTTGGACTGAATTACACTTGATTCCGATAAACCCTCTAGGATAATTAATCGAAGCTATCCAATAAAATAGGCTCTTAGTATGGCTGCACATTACGTTGCACGGGATATAATCCAGCCCGGCAAATTGGTATTCTCCTCCGTTGACATAAAAATTTACATGACCGACCGGCGCCGCCATGCCGTAGCCGTCAATGTTAGTCAGAATGACTTCCACGTAATTTGCATCCGAATCGTCCAGTCTCCCTTCTGGGCCCGCGTTTCTAAAGCAGGGCCCTGAAGGGTCCAAGCCAGTGAGTTTGTCAACTTTTTTTCCTGTCTTCCAGTAGTAGTTCTTGGCGATGAAGCTCATGGTGTGAACCCCGAGGCTGAGACCAGCCATTTCCACGTTGGAAGGATCTAGGTTTGTCACTTTTGCCATCATCTCTGCAATGTGGGCGCCGACTTTTTGGGCTAGCATGGCTACACTGAAATTAAAAGAAAACGTTTGTGTTCAACGAAACGTCAAGTTGAGGCAGGTGGAGGAAGGTTCCTCACATCCGATCCGACCAAGACCCGTGATACTCTTTTATGGACAATGTCGTGATAATAGTTATACTAATAGTCCCTCTAGCCGAGCTCACACAGAGCAGATTTTAGGAATAATTAATGCTTTTGACCAGTTGGTTGTTGACATTAAACCTAAAGGTCGACTTGCCTGGCTTCCTTGTCGTATACTCGCTCTACTGTAATGTTTTTATAATTGTAGAAAATATAATGATGATATAATTATAGAAAATAATATCAGTATTAATAATAATACATTGTTGTTTTTACATGCCTCGGTGGCGCAGCGGTTAGAGAGTCGCTCTTTAAAGCGACGGCTGCGCCAGAGGTCCCGGGTTCGATTCCCGGGTCGGGACAAAAATATATACCTTTTTCTTTTCTGTTCAGAAATTGTCAGGGTAGGCCTGAGTGAGAGTTGAGAGAAAAAGGAATAGAGAGTGCACCTGTGTTTGCGCACACACTTGTGCACTATAATATGTCCCGCGCAGTCGGTTAGCCATTATGACTGGCAACCGAAGTCAAATTCGGCTAGGGGGACTACTATTTTAGATTAAAATACTATATACCCGCACTCAGACAAATCACATATTTTACGGTATCGGAGTATTTTCCAAATATTCTGAAAATATCAAAAGTATATTAAAAAACATCCTAAAGATGTAGTAGATGGCACTCGATAGCGTTGATTCCAGATATATCAAAAATATTTGAAAGAGCATACATGGTCGTGTTACAGACTTTTTAACCAAATTGTATAAAGTTACAACAAAATGGATTCCAGAAAGCTGAATCCACCTTACTGGCATGTTTTAAGTTTTTTTTTGACATGAGTGAGGCTTTCAAGTGTGTATCACACAACATACTTCTCGCTAAATGTGATGCTTACGGCATAAGAAGTATAGCCAGTGATTGGATGGAGCGCTATTTAAGTAATAGGAAACAATATGTACAAATGTCTTAAATAAATAACACTAAAGTGCTTCAACAATTCAAATCTCCTATGGAACCAACCAAAGTTGGAATACCACAAGGATGAATTTTTGGTCCTTTTTATTCAGACTGTAAATTAATCATTTAACAGATGTTAAAAAATACCTTGAAACATAACTTTGATGAATTATAAATTGGCTTAATGATTAGTTTAAGAAAGTAAATTTTATGAAAGCAAAACATATACAAGTTATTTATAAAAACGACAAAAACAAAATTTCAACGTCCTTTGTTTGGACTAGTTAAGAGATTTAGCCCATACCCTTATTGAAATATTTGAGTTCCTAACAAATTAATGCAGCAATCGCTGCTCTCGGTCTATAACATTAAGATTTCTTGACGAGTAAAAAGACCTCTTTACTCATATGTAAATATGAATGGCCTTAGTGTGTGGGGTGCCTATCCGTTGAATAAATAACTCCGTATAAAGTCACAATAATGTTTATTACTTTCACAACAGATAGTCCACAATACACAATAGAAGGAGAAACAGAGCACAAAAGTCAGGAATGATAAGTAGAAGACGACGGCACAAGTAAAAGTTTAGGTAACGGTTAACAGGTTTCGAAAAACTTAATGGCGTAACCGAGCGGCGGGAGGCCGAGCGACACGGGCTTCGCGTAGATAACGAGATCGTGACTGCCGAATGCTCGCGAACAGAATGCGCGCGGGCGAGCCGCGCGGATCGAGGGTTAGCGGGGCGGTGGCAGTCAACCGGTGGGCCGGCTCGCGAGCTCCGCTATCTTGCGCGCATTACTAACATAAAAAATATTATTCATCTGACGCGTTGTCTGTTTGTTTGTGTAAAATAAATATTGTATTCGTGTATTATGTTTATTTTGATAGTTGTGTTTAAGGTTATAAATATAATATGTGTATATTTTTTTTAATTAAATATTTTATACTGCATGTACGTATTTTATGTATTTAGTATATATATAAAATGTCATCATAATATGTGGGTTCCCTACAAGTAATTTAAATATATATATATATATATATATATATATATATATATATCATCATCATCATCATAATCAGCCAAAGGACGTCCACTGCTGAACATAGGCCTCCCCCACGGCTTTCCACAGCGACCGATCACTAGCGGTCTGCATCCAGTTTGATCCTGCGATCTTTTTAAGGTCGTCTGTCCATCTTGTTGGTGGACGTCCTACGCTGCGTCTTTGGTCGAAGGGTCTCCAATCTAGCACTTTCCTGCCCCAACGGCCATCAGTTCTTCGCGCTATGTGCCCTGCCCACTGCCACTTAAGCTTACTGATTCTCAAGGCTATGTCCGTTACCTTGGTTCTTCTACGTATCTCTTCGTTTCTGATTCGATCTCGTAGAGAAACACCGAGCATAGCCCGCTCCATCGCTCGTTGTGTAATTTTGAGCTTCATTATAAGGCCCATAGTAAGAGACCACGTTTCGGATCCGTATGTCATCACTGGTAACACACACTGATTGAAGACTTTCGTCTTCAGACACTGAGGTAATTGAGACGAGAAGACGCTCTTGCGCAGTTTCCCGAACGCTGCCCAGCCGAGTTGGATTCGTCGATTGACCTCTTTCTCGAAGTTGGACCTACCCAATTGGATCACTTGTCCCAGGTAGACGTACTCGTCGACAACTTCGAGAGTTGAGTTCCCAATGGATACTGGAGTGGGTACAACAAGGGAACTCGACATAATTTTCGTCTTCTCCATGTTCATTTTAAGACCCACTTGTTGGGATACTCGGTCGAGGTCTTCGAGCATAGTGCCTAGATCATCCAGCGTCTTTGCCACAACGACTATATCATCGGCAAACCGAAGGTGTGTTATGTATTCGCCATTGACGGAGATGCCGAATCCTTCCCATTCCAGGAGCTTGAAGGCGTCTTCCAATGCCGCTGTAAACAGTTTCGGAGATATAACATCGCCCTGTCTTACACCTCTTCGCAATGGAATCGCCCTCGTATTCTGTTCCTGTACTCGGACCGACATGGTGGCGTTGTTATATAGACACTTTAACACCTCTATATACCTATAGTCTATGTGACACCGCTGAAGAGACCGAAGCACCGCCCAAGTTTCGATCGAATCAAAGGCCTTCTCATAGTCCACAAAAGCTAAACATAGAGGCATATTATACTCCTCGGACTTCTGTATAATTTGCCTTAGCGTATGAATGTGGTCTATGGTACTGTAGCCTTTTCGGAATCCGGCTTGTTCGGGAGGCTGGAAGTCATCAAACCTACGTGCGAGACGATTCGTGATGACCCTTGAGAACAGCTTGTAGACATGGCTCAGGAGTGAGATGGGTCTATAGTTCTTCAATAAGGTTTTGTCTCCTTTTTTGAAAAACAACACCACCACACTCCTGTTCCATGCCTCAGGCGTGATGCCCTCTAGCAGAACGGAATTAAAGAGTCTCTGAAGGACTTTAAGTACCGGTGTTCCACCCGCTTTCAGGAGCTCTGCTGTGATTCCGTCCTCGCCAGGTGCCTTATTGTTTTTAAGCTGTTTCAGGGCCATCCTAATCTCGTAGAGGCTGATGTCCGGGATGTCTTCAGTGTAGTATCGGGTCAGGATAGCTCGTGGGTCTCCGGTCGAGCTATCAAGGGGTTTGGCTACTGAGGTGTACAACTGTCCATAAAACCTTTCGATCTCCCTCAAAACCTCTGCTTTCGTCGACGCTACACTGCCGTCCTCCGTCTTAAGCTTCGTCAACAGGCTTTGCCCAATAGACATGTCCCTTGCAAACACTTTGGAGCCTTGGTTTCGCTCTATTGTTTCTTTAACACTAGTCGTGTTAAAGGAACGAATGTCATGTCGCAGAGATTTCATTATTCGTCTATTAAGCTGCCTGTAGGTTTGAGCCTTAACGGAGGTCTGCAGTGCCATAGATCGACGTTCTGCCATAAGGTCGAGAGTGTGGACCGAGAGTTTTTGAGGTCTATTTTTACGGCCAGGTCTAAAAAACTTAGATCCGACCGTTTGGACAGTTTCCACAAACCCGTTGTTTATTTCGTCCACTGATACGCAATTCTCTAGGCAATCAAAGCGGTTTGACAACTCGAGTTGAAAGCTCTCGGGATTTTGAATATGGGCACGAGTAGGTCGGAGCGTGGACTTCATCAAGCGGGACCTTTCCAATTTGACATTTATATTCAATATGCCTCGGACCATACGGTGATCACTACCGGTTTTTACCCTGTTGATCACGGAGACATCATTGAATAACCGTCTCTTGGTGGTCATGATGAAGTCTATCTCATTTCTCGTCTTGCCATCCGGACTCAGCCAGGTCCATTTCCTTTGAGGCGTTTGATTTGCGTTTGATTTGGCTTCTCCAGAAAGTCGGCCAGCCTATTTCCCCTGGCGTTCCTTTGACCATATCCAAAAGGTCCCACTTTCAACTCATCCTCGCCTCGCTTGCCGAGTTTTGCGTTGAAGTCCCCCATAACAACAGTGAAATAGGTTTTGAAAGTGTGTATGGCTCTGCTTACGTCCTCATACATTTCCTCCACCTCTTCATCCGGGTGTTTCGAGGTCGGTGCATATACCTGTATGACCTTCAGCGAATACCTTTCGGTTATTCTGAGTATAAGGTATATCACCCTGTTCGACACACTCTCGATGGTTACGATGTTGTTTACGAGGGACCTGTGGACAAGAAACCCAACACCACCTTGGGACTTTTGGTCACCCTCCCGGTAGAAGAGCAGGTTGCCAGACTTCAGAGTTATCGTGTCCTCGCCCTCTCTACGGACTTCTGATAAACCCACAATGTCCCAATGTAACCTGCTCAATTCTTCCTCCAGCTCGAGCAACTTCTCGTCTGTCCTCAGTGTGCACGCGTTATAAGTTACCAGGGCCAGTTGTCGTTGGGGGTGGTAGCGAGATCGCCTCCGGGGATTCTTAGCACCCCCTGCCCCGCCGTTACCGTGACCGCTACCGGAATCAGGAATAGCGGGGCTGCCGGAGACTGGGGGCCTGGTTTTTTTGTGTACTAACATATGAGGGGGGTATTTGCCAGTACTCGCCACGCTTGGCAGGCGGGTTGGCGAGCGCAGAGGCGCAGCCCCTTGCAGCTGTGACGCTGCTGCCCATCACAGCTCAACATTTTACTGCGCCTTTTGTTGGATGGTTATCCCGCCATCGGTCGGTCGCCAGAGCCTCGTCTGTTGAAACAGGACGCACCGCGTGAAGGTGAGGTTGGCTTGGAGCTTTGGGTCTTGGTTAAGCTCCCTTACGTCCCTATATATATATATATATATATATATTATATATATATTTATATATTGTGGATTTTTCAAAAGTAACACGATAAATATTAATTTTCTACGTCCGCCAAAGAGTAAATTAAAACGTGTATTGTATTGCTGTAGAAAAATAACCTTTCTATTTTTAATTACAAGTCCGTTTTACGTAAATAAGAGTAAAGGGGTCTATTTAATCGTTAATAAATCTTGAAATTATCTCATTTTAAATATTTAAAAAAGGGCTCTGGGGAAACTATTGTCTCATAGTGCTCTAAGAGCGCATAACCAACGCATTAGTGCTAGAGCTATTTAAAATGCGGACCCTTTAACGTCTTGTAGGCGATTATTTGTGAGGAACAACTTGATGAAGAAATAACCTATTTTCGTTAACTCATAATAATTTACTCACGGGGGATAAGGTCCCATAACGAAATGGGTTTGATCCAACATCCACACGTTATACCCTAGTTTCTTGAACACCTGGTCGGCAGCTACCTGGTCCGGGTTCTTGGCAGTATGCAGGTAGCCCCCCACATAAATGAGGGTCCTCTTAGACCAGTCCATGGCAGGGTCCTTATTCAATAGATGCATCTGATAGTAGTTATACTTTATCTTCTTTGGGGAGCCAGATCCACGGACGGTGAAGAAGAGGAATCTGAGGTCGTCTGCTCCAATTTCGAGTGTTTTGTTCGGACCTGAAAAGATATATATGTATTCTTTAAAAATATTTAAAAATGCTAATTGAGAAACTACTTCAATGTCTCAATATCTTTGGTTAAGGCGTGATGTTTTATAGTCTAAAACCTTTTTGTATATGTAAGCTATCTAACATAAAAGATTTGAATGTATTAATATTTTAACGCTTAAAACATGGCTTAAATGACTTTAGTATTTTACAGGTACATAATGTCCTCATATTTTACTAAAATCATGGCATGCAAATCGTTTTGAATGATATGATTCCAATGGACATTCTTATATTGAACTTTCTATCCGTTCAAAGAGATTTATATACTGAGCGGGGACGTTTTCGGCACACTTGGCGGCTTTGTTTTTGTTTTATATAAATTTGTTTTTGCTGTTTCTTTTATGGAAAAGTAATTAATTTCTATGTGTGGGTATCGAATAAATAATAATTCTATTCTATTCTATTTCAAAATGTTGTATACGAGTATTCTTAGACTACAAGAATTTAATACAAAACGTCCTTTACTTAACTCTATAAAAAAAAGTTTTTCTTATATTTTTCTTTCGGTGATCGTCTTGTCGCCGTTATTTAAGTTTACCCTACATAAATGGTCAATGGAAACTATAAACCAAACATGAGGAAGTGTGGATCGTCAAAACAAATAATTGTTAAACAAACTTCCAGCAAAAAATATATTTGAACGGCTTTTGTTTGTGTTTGTTTTCTAGGTTTCAAATTCATCTTTAAAAAACCGGCCAAGTGCGAGTCGGACTCGCGCACCGAGGGTTCCGTGCCATTTGTTTTTCATATAGTTTGTATGAAGAACACAGTTATATTAGGTTGTTGAAAATGTGCTGTATCCCAAAAACTTCTCGTTTGATCCCGTCAAAACCAATTTTTGTTGAAAGTATTTATTAAGATCTATATTACATATTTTACACAAAATTAACACTTGCTTAGTTTACAAGTTAGATGGGAGGACGCCCATTTTACCACTTTGGAAGCGTCTCGCTAAGAAACGTTAGACTTAAAAAGAAAATAGTTTTAGGAACCTCTATGTAATTTTAAATGACTTATCCATAGACACCCCAGATTTGACTAAAAAAAATTTTCGGTTATAGTTTAATGTGTGGGAGCCCCCCCTTAAATATCATTATTTTTTGTATAAGAATCGTAAAGCAGTTAAAAGGATACATACATCTTCCTACTAAATTTCAACCGTGTGATGCTTATAGTTACAGATAAAGTGGCTGTGACATACGGACGGACAGACAGACTTGACGAAACTATAAGGGTTCCGTTTTTTGCCATTCGACTACGGAACCCTAAAAACCCGGCCAATTGCGAGTCGGACTCGCGCACTGAGGGTTCTGTGCAAACTTTAACTGAATTAGGAAATCCACTTACAAGTAAACAGCAAACATAACTTTGTTTTTCGTAGTGTTTGTTTATAGAACAAAGTTACGTTTGCGGTTGTTGAAAATGTGCTCAAAAACTTCTCGTTCGATCCTGTCCAAACTAATTTTCGTTGAAAGTGTTTGTTACGATCTTACCTACATATTTCTTTTCAAAATTTACACTCGTTTTGTTTAGAAATTAGATGGAGAGGGGGACACCCATTGTACCACTTTGGAAGCATCTGGCTATGAAACGTTAGTCTTTAAAAGAAAATGGTTTTAGAAACCTCTTTGTCATTTTAAGAGACCTACCATAGACGCATAGGTTTGACTAAAAAAAATCGGTTTCAGTTTTGTGTTTGGGAACCCCCCCTTAAATATCATTATTTTTTATTTTTAGTTTAAGAATTGTAAAGCGGTTAACAGGATACATCTTTCTACCAAACTTCAACAGTGTGATGCTTATAGATAGTTACAGATTAAAGTGGCTGTGACATACGGACGGACAGACAGACAGACAGACTTGACGAAACTATGCGGGTTCCGTTTTTTGCCATCCGGCTACGGAACCCTGAAAAGGTTTTATGTAGAAAGGAAATGAGTATCGCAATTTTGTAAATTTTTTGCAGAATATTTGCAATTTCTGGTACCGAGTACCTGTTATGTTGTGTAAATTAGAAATATTTTCCTATTAACGATTACCATGTATTAGGTCTGAGGGTCTTTATAGATCGTTGGGAGTTATCACTTATTCAAAAATGGGTGGTCTCCCATACCAATTTTTAATTTCATCTCTCTTTTTTATTTTATTTTTTATTCATGTTCTTTCCTTGTTTACTAACCATAGTTATATTGTATACTAACATTATATGGGCTTTGCCTGAAATAAATAAAATGAATTGAATTGAATTATCCTCAGATGCGTGGAGATGAATATTTAGTCCAGTACATCATTCAAAAAATATAAACTATTTCAATAATCGACCATGTCGAGAAAAGCGACTCATTAAGATTACCGAATATATAGTTCTTGAACAATTAATGTACTTAAAATTTTTAGAGTATTGGGAAATTCTCCATTGGCACTTATCATAATGTTTGCTTTACTAAATTGATAGAGTTTTTATTTAGGGCTAATTAGACTCATACAAGAAATAACCGACTGAAATATATAACAACCAATAAAAGAAAATACACTGTGTCGGAAGTCTCGACATAGTTCCCTGTAAAACCACCAGGTGGCGCTCGAAAAATGCCGTAACCAAATTAGTGTTTTCGTGTATTTATATAAAGAGATAGAGAAGAATTTTCGAATGAAGCTTAAAAATTTTTTAAGATTTATTAAACATACACGCTACATAAGTTAAAATGATATTTATTGAATTAGAAAATCATAAAATGTTGCATCAGACTTCGCCCACTGACAGCCTGTTTCATAATTTCAATAATTCCTGAGTGACAAAAGTAGTGCCACAGACAACGCGCTTAGTTATCTGTAGGGCCCTTAGTATATTTTTAACCAAAAAGGCGATTGAGTCTGCTATACTGTATCTTATAGGCGTTTATTTTTTATCTAACTATGGAGAAAACAGCCTTTACAAAAAGGATAAGGGGCGTTCGGTCATTTTTAACTCTTCATCACCCATTTTCAGTGTCTATTCAAAAAGGGTGTTTCGTTATCGTTTAAATACGGATTTAATTAAAAGTGTAGGGGCATTTTATCATCGCAAATTTTATGAAGTTATTTTGTACAATAAGCAAGAAAAATGTTACAGGTATTAGTAAAAAATATTATTGAAACTGCCTGATTAAAGAAAAATAGTTTGCCGTACATAACAAAAAATAAAGAAAAATAAATATGTAACAGCCATTTTTACTAGTAAAATCTAGGTCATCTGTTCACATTTTAACATATAGTCTGATTTTTGAAGTGAAAACTTCTTTAGCGGCGTTGAGCACTTTTGTGGGATGGGGGAAAAATGTGAAACTCGCGTCAGGACACGTGGGCTGATCGAAAAACCGTAAGACGGTTGGCGAAATTATGGATGTAAGTTGATTTTTCTGAGAGATAAACTTTTTAATGTAATTTAATATAAATTGTAATGTTTGTGTACGATAGCGCAATAAATAAATATTGTATTCTATAAAAATATTATATTTTTATTATTATTATTATTATTATTATTATTATTATTATTATTATTATTATTATTATTATTATTATTATTATTATTATTGTATTATTATTATTATTATTATTATTATTGTATTCTATCACAAAAATGATAGTACTTTTATATTGATAATAACTATTCCAAAAAATCAAAAATGCACAACGTTGATATTCAAGTTTTCACTTCTGCCGGCACTCCCGGAGTGCTTTCACAGTTTTTTTTTTATTAGATAGACCAGATTGACAGCTTCAATCGAATTTTTATTTTTTTAATGTTGCAAGCGTAGTACCAATAGTGTTGTTACAATTCAATTTCATGCGATCGATTGAACTTGTGATACGATTCTTCAGTAACGCAGGTTTACTCATTAGAATAAATAATACATGTAAAACGTTACGAGACATTGAGCTCTGTATATAAGTAATACATAAAACCATTTTTATAAAAGTAATAAAATCAATATTCTTGTATGAGTTAAATTTTGCATAAACTCATTTTATTTGAATTTTTTTTTTATCGATTAAAAAAACAAATGATGAAATTGGAATTTTCAAATATGCAGGAACAACACTTCTTTAAACTTCAATGACGTGGCCACCCACTTAATGTCATTTTGGTCTAACTAATAAAAAATCATAGTATAAGTATTCACTTCAAATATAAAAACACTTTTCTCTTATAATATAGGCCCTACGTCTTACTAAGTGAAAATATATCTAAATCATGTCTTTGTTCCAAAATATGTTAATACTACAAACAAATTCAACTTATCATTAGTTAAAATCACTTATATATTTATTACTAGCGGTCCCCCGCGACTTCGTCCGCGCGTTTTGAGTTTGCTCCCTCCCCTCCCGTCGCAGCGTCATTTTTTATATCCTAAAGCCTTTCTCGATAAATAAGCTATCCAACACAGAAATATTTTTTCAAATCGGTCCAGCAGTTCCTAAGATAAGCGCGTTCAAACAAACAAACTCTTCAGCTTTATAATATACTAGCGGTCCCCCGCGACTTCGTCCGCGCGTTGTGAGTTTGCTCCCTCCTGTCCCGTCGCAGCGTCATGTTTTATATCCTAAAGCCTTTCTCGATAAATAAGCTATCCAACACAGAAATATTTGTTCAAATCGGTCCAGCAGTTCCTGAGATAAGCGCGTTCAAACAAACAAACTCTTCAGCTTTATAAATATTAACGCAAGCGCACGTTGTACTTAAGCTGCGAACATTATTTTGGTGCGGAGTTATGTTAAAACTGTGATAGCTCCTAAGATATTTATTGAAATTAAATGATATAAAGGGCAACTTGGTTCTAAATGAAATGCTCGTGATGATGAATGTATTTATTTTGATAAGAATAAATACCTGTGTGTATAATACACCTCTAAAAATAATGCATTATTTTTTTACAAATTTATTAACATAAAAAAGGTTGTAGTAAGTAAACCATAAAAGATAGACATATGCTGTCGCGGACTTTATTATAGAACTCTTAATGCTGAACAATCCTGTCATACTTGATTTTTGTGTAACTTAAGCGGTTTCCGCAGCGTATGCAGCGGAAGCTCTCAAAAGGAATATCTTTCTCCCGTTTTCGCAACATTTTTCATTTCTGCTGTGGTCTTATGAGTCGTATCTTTATGTTATATAGCCTAAAGCCTTCCTCGATAAATGGACTATCCAACGTAAAAATAATTTTTCAAATCGGGCCAGTAGTTTTTGAGATTAGCGCGTTCAAACAAACAAACAAACAAACAAACAAACAAACAAACAAACAAACAAACTCTTCAGCTTTATAATATTAGTATAGATTAGCGAAAGCGCACGTTGTACTTAAGCTGTGAACATTATTTTGGTGCGGAGTTATGTTAAAACTGTGATAGCTCCTAAGATATTTATTGAAATCAAATGATATAAGGGGCAACTTGGTTCTAAATGAAATGCTCGTGATGATGAATGTATTTATTTTGATAAGAATAAACACAGGTGTGTATAATACACCTCTAAAAGTAATGCATTATTTTTTTACAAATTTAATAACATAAAAAAGGTTGTAGTAAGCCAACCATAAAAGATAGACATATGGTGTCGCGGACTTTATTATAGAACTCTTAATGCTGAACAATCCTGTCATACATGATTTTTGTGTAACTTAAGCGGTTTCCGCAGCGTATGCAGCGGAAGCTCTCAAAAGCAATATCTTTCTCCCGTTTTCGCAACATTTTTCATTGCTGCTGTGGTCTTGTGAGTCGTATCTTTATGTTATATAGCCTAAAGCCTTCCTCGATAAATGGACTATCCAACGTAAAAAAAAAAAATCAAATCGGGCCAGTAGTTTTTGAGATTAGCGCGTTCAAACAAACAAACAAACAAACAAACAAACAAACTCTTCAGCTTTATAATATTAGTATAGATTTAAATATTATGGTTTATAAGTACTATGGTATATTCGTAAAAACTCTTTTTAAAACCTCACTAAAATAAAATATCTTACAAATTAATCTGATTATTAGTTTAAAAAAAGCTATTACTCAAGGGCTCAAAACCACCCGTTAGAAATACGAGTACAGGGAGCTACTCGTAAGTAAATAATCAACTTTCTCCTTGATACATGGATCAAAAGATGCCACAAAGAGCGACTCTATTGAAATTGCATTGGTCACGTGACCGGTTTAGTATGGAAAAAAAAATAACAAAAAAATTTAAGAGTAAAATGATTAGTTAGTGATTCAAAGTGGCAATCCTTATTCCGGTTGGGTAGTTTTGAAACACCATGCTAATTTTTAAATTACCGTTCCATTTTCCAATAAAAATTACAATTCAGTCTTTCATGAAAGCGTTTGGGAAATCACTTAAAAAGCATTAATGGATGCATGCTTAAACTCTACGACAAAAGAGTTTAGAATTGCATGCAGAATCACTATGCATACATCCAACATTAAGCAGGGCCAATATCCTGTAGATATATTTTTTGCATTGAAAGTGCATTTTATACTCGCACTTAGCCGGTTTTATTTATAGATGGCGAAAAGGCAAAATTGACGAAACGCTTCAACCCAACAAAAGTAAGCTGAAATTACTTTTATATATCCCAATATGATTTGAAAATATCGTCTGGAAAGGTATGTAACGCACCGACTACTATCTTAAAGGTATATAATAAAATAGGTAACGAACAGAAAATAATTAAAATATTGAATCTACTTTCTTCTTTACAAAATATATTATTTACCTACGAGAGTTTGTAAATATGACTTTTTTCTACTCAGTCAAGTAAAACCTACAACGCTAAAGTTCATGCGATTTTACCAATGTCTGATAAGGAATATTCGTCGAATATAATACATAAAGCCTGATTTGAAAACGTCACCTATTTTTCAGCAATCATTTATGTAAATGTCACCTTAAAATCGGTCGTTTTGTACTTGTTTAGTCGTATATGCCTTATCTGACTTAGGTAAATTCGACCCTTAGTTACTTAGCTACAAACGGGGGATAGACAAGGCTTAGTTGATCACCCGATCTCCACTCAAGCGATGAGAGGGCCACATGTGTTTTGGTGGGTATACCTGCCAGCCGGGCAAGGTATCCTAACATACCTCTTTACCTCTCTGTGTCCCCACAGGGGGGATATAGGTAACGCTTGTTTTACAGATCTAAAAAAATACGTGGCTTAAAAAAGTACTCACAATGACCCAAATATCCTGCAGGATAGCCTTCCAAAGCTTTGGAACTATGCATTGCTGCTGACAATCCAAAAATACTGGCCACTATTAATATTTCACAGCAGAAAAAATAAAACCTTGTCATTTTCACAAATTTAAACCAATAATTTTAGCAATTGAAACCTTTTTTAAGATGTGTCTAGTAGCGGTATAGAAATTAATTATAAATTATTTAGAAATAAATGGAATCTTTATGGTAATTTTCCGCCAAAGTGCGGCACGCGTCCTATGTCAACTGATGATATTCGCAGTGTGATTTTCACTGTTCTAATACCTCTTTTAAACTGTGTCTAACAGCCAGCACATACTTACATACTTACTAGCTCTGAAGTAACTATAAGCTTCCTACGACCCTCTGCTTATAACAAATCTTGCAACGAAATCAATCTTGCATAGTTACTAATTTTATTATTTTTTTAATAATTTAATTTGCATAGTTAGTGATTAATGGAGTGTACTTTTGACTCTGTATTTAATAAGCTACAAAGTCCTTTACATAAATTCTGGCGTCAAAATTACATGGTGACAATCAGACGTAAAGACATGTCAACATTAAGATACAAGTAGAAAAACACTACTCGTTCATTTACATTTTTAGGGTTCCCCTCGATTATATCAAGACCCCATTATCAGATCCAAATTTGGCTTCATTTATTTATTTATTTATTAATCAAACATTGTTTTACAATAAATAGCACTAGTCCCACAAAACTATTTACATAGTTTGACTATGGGATCACTGATATTCTCTAACAAAATAAATAACAAAACTTAAATACTACCTAAGCTAAGTTAGCTAAAAATACTTTTTAAGTTTTTTTTGAAACGTTTTTATTTTGTTCTCAGCGTATATCCACGGCAAACTATTCAATAGGTATGGTAACCGTCAATGGCAATGGGACCAACCAAAAGGTAAAACCACTAACTAAGTGAAAATTTCATATCGGTCCAAAAATGACTGAGATATCAGGTAACATATATAACAAAAAACCAAAATGCACTAAAAAGTCTTAAATAAACTCTTCTCCATTGATAGAAAGGATTCCGTTTTAGGCAAACAATTTCTTTTTGGAGTCGGTGTTGTGATAGTTGATGCTTGATGGTCAAAGTGATGGCACCGACTCCAAAAAGAATTTTTAGTGCATTTTGGTTTAGAAGTCGGTTTTTACTTTTTTTTTTAGTTTATTTTATTTCTTCATTTTTAGTGATTACATAAGAGGGGGGGAAGGGAGTTGCACCTTATGATTCTATTTTTTTAAGAAGCTACAAATTACCTATCATTACTTCCGTCATTATAATTACTGAACTCCTAAGCGTTAAGGAGTTCCACCATCAGCTCAGCCCCTCAAGATGTTGACTATCAGACGTAACAACACGTCAACATTAAGATTATAGTAAAGAAACACTATACGTGCCTTTAAAATTTGAGGGTTTCCCTCGATTACATAGATTACAAAGATCCCATCATCAGATCCCAAAATGGGTACTATGGGTACCAACTAGAAGGTACACCCTCTAAGTAGGTGAAAAAATTTTTCGATTCGGTCAACAAACGACTGAGATATGAGGTAACATACATAAAAAAACATACAGTCGATTTGATAACCTTTTTTTGAAGTCGGTTAAAAACAAACAGTTAAATTGTTATCCTCCTCCTTTTAGAAGTCGGTTAAAAATAATACTCTAATAAATGCTTTTTCTCAAAGTCTGCCAGACGTCTGCGTTTTCACCAAGTGAGTTTTGGTGGAAACACAGACGTCAAAAAAATCATATGTTCACTCTTTCTTTTAAGTTAACTTAGCAAATAAGATTTAAGTATTTAACGATGGCGGACGGAGTGAGCACCAGGCAGCCGTTTTACTCATGAAGGCACAGTAAAAGTGGTTTGTTATTATGCTGAATAGTCCTATTTCTAGCAAATTCATGAAATGAAAACGATGGAATGCGAATCTACAGTTGGTTCATAGAGATACAATAGCGTGTGGATGGAGTGAGCACAATAAAGTTGTGTTCTTTTTTGATGGCCTTCGCTAACCTCGTTCCAATTAATGCTGCTTGTAACTCCAGACTGGGAATGGTTTGTGCCTTGAGCGGGGTGACCTTCGCGCGTGCTGCCACCAACACAACTTCCACTTCCTTGTTGCTGTAGGTGAGCCTCCAATATGCAGCCGTCGCGTATGCTTCTTCGCTTGCATCGCAGAAGATGTGCAATTCTTGACATTGCACTTCTCTCTCCCCGCGTTGAAGCTTTGGGGAAGCTGCAGTTTCTTGATGTTTTTCAAGTTTGCGAACCAACCGTCGAATTCTTAGACGAGATCTTCAGGAATCGGTTCGTCCCATCCAGTCTTGAGGCGCCATAATTTCTGAAGAGTGATCTTCGCTGGAATGGTATAGCATCTCAGAAGTCCCAGCGAGTCGTAGATGCTCATCACCGTTGACAGGGCTTTTCGTTTCGTGGGTGCTCGGCCTCTTAACTTCACGGCTTCTGGGACTCGAATCAGCGAAGTGTTGAAGCTCAGCTTGTCGGTCTTCGGGTTCCGTAGAAGTCCCAAGGTCTTATCTTGTCCTCCTAGTGGTGTTGTTCCCGCTTTTGCTCGTCTGTCCTTTGGTGTAACCTCTAGCAGCTCCTCGTTGTTGCTGCTCCAACCTCGAAGATGGAAGTCGGCTTTCTTGTGTGACTCGCCGACTTGCACGATGATTCGTTCGGCGCTCTCCAGGTCGTTGAAGCTATCCACGAAGTCATCCATGTAGTGGGCTTCCATGATCGGTAGAACGGCTTTAGGGTGTGTCTGCGCGTGCTGAAGTGCGTTCTTGTTCCGGACGCTGTGTGCCAAGAACGGAGAGCTTGATGCGCCAAACATAATTGAAGTCATCGTCATCTTAACTGGTTTGTCTGTTGATTATTTCCTCCATAGGAACATCTGCGCAGGTTGATCTTTCTTTCTTATCTTAACACGTAGAAACATTTCTTCCATGTCTGCTGTTATCGCGTAGGTGCCTCCTCGGAACCGGAACAGTATGGTCTGCAAAGACTGCAGAAGGTCCGGCCCTTCCAGCAGGCAATCGTTCAGGCAGACTCCGTTCGCCTTGGTTGCTGCGTCGAAGACAAGCCTGATCTTCCCTGGCTTGTTCGGGTTCTTCACTGCGAAGTGTGGTAAGTACCACGCTACTGGACTGTCTTCTTTTTCGCCACTACACCGCTCGGCGCATCCCTTCTTTAGCAGGTTTTTCACTCGCTCGTGGTACTGCATCTTCTCTTCAGGACGACGTTCTAACTGTCTTCAGCCTCTTCAAGGCAGCGTTGTAGCTGTTTGGTAGCTTCATGTCTTCGCTCTTCCACGGTAGACCTACTCGAATCTTCTGTCTTTGTTCACCGCGGTTTTTTCGAAGATCTTCATGGCTCGTAGGTCATCTTCTGTCGTGAATTCATTCTTCATAAATAACCCAAGCGAGTCGACGCGAAAGTGATGTTCGACCAGATCTTCGATCTTGTCATCTAGTTTGATGTGCAAGATCTTCTCTGTATCTTGACAGCTTCTAGGTACTCTTCCATGGATCACCCATCCTAGTAAGGTCTTGGAGGCTGCCGGCTGACACGGCTTGCCCGCTCGCAGCTCCCTCGTGATGATCAACGGCCAGTTGTCAATTCCTATGAGGACTCGTGGCTTGGCGTTCTGGTAGGCTATGCTTGAGGTATCCAGTCCTCGCAGGTGTTCCAGCTGTAGTGCCTTGAGCTTACTGATTCTCAAAGCTATGTCCGATACCTTAGTTCTTCTACGTATCTTCTTATTTCTGATTCGATCACGTAGAGAAACACCCAGCATAGCCCTCTTCATCGCTCGTTGTTTGATTTTGAGCTTCTTTATGAGGCCCATAGTTAGAGACCATGTTTCGGATCCGTATGTCATCACTGGTAACTCTCACTGGTTGAAGACTTTCGTCTTTAGACACTGAAAGAGATGAGATGAGAAGACACTCTTGCGTAATTTCATGAACGCTGCCCAACCGAGTTGGATTCGTCGGTTGACCTCTTTCTCGAAGTTGGACCTACCCATTTGGATCACTTGTCCCAGGTAGACGTACTCGTCGACAACTTCGAGAGTTGGGTTCCCAATGGATACTGGAGTGGGCACAACAAGGAAACTCGACATAATTTTCGTCTTTTCTATGTTCATTTCAAGACCCACTTGTTAGGAGACTCAGTCAAGGTCTTCGAGCATAGTGCCAAGATCGTCCAGCGTTTTTGCCACAACGACTTTATCATCGGCAAATCGGAGGTGTGTGATGTATTCGCCATTGACATTGATGCCGATTCCTTCCCATTCCAGAAGTTTAAAGGCGTCTTTCAAAGTGAACAGTTTTGGAGATATAACATCTCCCTGTCTCACACCTCTCCGCAGTGGAATCGCCCTCGTGTTCTGCTCCTGTACTCGGACTGACATAGTGGCGTTATTGTAAAGGCACTTTAACACCTCTACATACCAATAGTCTATGTGGCACCGCTGAAGAGATTGAAGCATTGTCCAAGTTTCGATCGAATCGGATCGGCCTTCTCATAGTCCACAAACGCTAAGCACAGAGGCATATTATACTCCTTTGACTTCTGTATAATTTGCCTAAGCGCATGGATGTGGTCTATGGTATTATAGCCTTTTCGGAAACCGGCTTGTTCGGGAGGCTGGAAGTCATCAATCCTACGTGCGAGACGACTCGTAATGACCCTTGAAAACAGCTTGTAGACATGGCTCAGGAGTTAGATGGGTCTATAGTTCTTCAATAAGGTTTTGTCTCCTTTTTTGAAGAAAAACACCACCACACTCCTGTTCCACGCCTAGGGTGTGATGCCCTCCAGCAGCACGGAATTAAAGAGTCTCTGAAGGACTTTAAGTACCGGTGTTTCACCTGCTTTCAAAAGCTCTGCTGTGATTCCGTCCTCGCCAGGTGCCTTGTTGTTTTTGAGCTGGTTAAGGGCCATCCTAATCTCGTAAAGGCTGATGTTCGGGTTGTCTTCGGTGTAGTGTCGGGTCAGGATAGCAACTGAGCTGTACAACTGCCCACATAACTTTTCGATCTCCCTCAAAACCTCTGCTTTCGTCGACGCTACACTGCCGTCCTCCGTCTGAAGCTTCGTCAACACCATTTGGACAGTTTCCACAAACCCGTTTTTTATTTCGTCCACTGATACGCAATTCTTTAGGCAATCGAAGCGGTTTGAAAACTCGAGTTGAAAGCTCTCGGGATTTTGGATATGAGCACGAGTCGGTCGGAGCGTGGACTTCACATAATTAATTTAAAAAGTGGACATAATTAATTTGAAAAGTTAAAAATTTATAAAACAAAATGTTCATCCTACAGTCAGTTTTCATGTCATTTATTAAGGGCTGATTGTTCAATAGTCAGATAAGAAATATTCGTCGAACAAAATACAATATGGCTAATTTGAATATGTCCCCGTATTGTCAGCAATCATAGGTACCTGACATTTTTGAAATCTTTCGCTTTATAATTTATCAGTCTGATAAGTTTTATCTGGCCATTGAACAATCGGCCCTAAGTCAAATAATACGATCTATTATATTTCTACTAAATTTCTTATGCTAAATTGGTAAATCATCGTTACATTATTATTATTATTATGTAATGTGAAAACTAATACAAGACTTAAAATATCGCTGGGATAGAGGACCTTCATTTATTTACCATTGCCTAGCTTGATGTTTCCATTAATTGATTGATTTCAGATAACTCATTTAATAATCTCAATTCCAAGAATAATTACCTTTGTTGCAAAACCAAAGATATCAATCACTTTTTAAAGAATTAAATCCAAGTAAACCAATAAAACCAAGTTTTCTTAGTATTCGATTGTTTGATATCAACAAACAGGCTCCAAATTGTCTTTTGATTCTTTAAATTCTGTGTTCGAAATTCAAAAAAAGACTATTGAATGAAATTGTGAATGTGCCAGATTCAAAACTGCATAAAAACTTTTTGCAGTTTTACTTGTCTTAGTTTTAGTTTTACTACTTTTTTTAATATAAAATTTTAGCTAGGACCAAACGAAACTGAAAATACAAGGTCGGCCAATAGATGTGTCCAGAAGTATATAACAAATAGCTGAACAGATTTTCATGAAAATGCCCACACTCAGTATAAAATTATCTATGACACAAAAAAACTAAACGAAAATCGATGCATTCGTTTAAGTACTACGATACCACACAGACAGACACTTAAGCTTATAACATTGCTCTCTTTTTGCGTGGAACGTTAAAAGGAACCAAGCTTGAATTTGGAAACGCCACCTAAGGACATAGTTGCAAATATGCAGTGCCATGCAGGGAATATTCAACAAAGTACTCACGCCATCTGTCGTATTGCTTTGGAACTTATTTCTTCAACTCACACGTTATCCTTCAATACAAGAGATTTTACATGTATTGAAACAGATGGCATTAAAAGTATTTCAAAATGCGGTGATGTTCGCCCGGACACTCTCCAAAGCTTGAGCTCACCGGCACAGCAATAGATTTACAGCACCAGATTGATGATACGCAGTCCCATTATCGCGCCCCTCCCCCCATCTCCTTCCTTAAGGCTAAGAGCTATGGCTAAAGTTCCGGGGCCTGGACACTTATCACCCTGGACACTCCGCCGGAGGTTTTAACCTCCTTTTTGGTAGACGCTCATGGGAACAGGGAGAGGGCGCTGTTGCGATTGGAGCACATCCAGCACCTTGCAGGCTGCACGGCAACGTGCGGCCGTCCCAGAACACCGGGGGTCCTGCGGGGCCCCTGAGTTGAAGCCGGGGAAAAGGGCTACCGCCCGTCACCCCAACCGCCTAGAAAGGGCGAAGAAATCGACAGCGACGGTGACGTTTTTTACTATGTAAAAAGTCCGACAAGGATCTTCTGGCCAAGAGATTGCATTGACAGAGCGGCGCTAGCGTTCAATTAGGAGAGCCAATGCAAAAATCTCCCTTGATTGTAAAGTATCTTTGTATCTATTGTAAAGTATCTATAAGGTTAAGGAGTTTAGGATGCTGTTTAGCGAATATTTTTATACCCAACCACGGCAGTAAGTACAAGTTACTACCAGAGGAGTCTTGTGTCATTGGTAAGCCTTTATTGTAGTTTTTTTTTTCTTTAAGTTTAACCCTAGTGAAATTGGAAATTTATAATTGATTACTAATTTATAATGATTCAAATGTATTACTTTTCTGTTGCATAGATAATGAATTCAATGTTAAATTATATATTAATTTAATTTAATTTCCAATTTTATTATTTTATTGATTTATTTTTAAATTTAACTTGATTTCCAATGTTAACTTGATTTGCATGCTGTGTGCACTCGCCCTTGGAGCTGCAACAACAATATTACAGTATTGAATGGATACTTTTATTTTGTAATGGTTGTAACTCTGTTTTGTGTACCAAACAAAACAAAAGAAAAGCAGTTTAAGCATGTATGTTCCCCTAAATTTAAACACTAAACAATTCTATAAACTATAAAACCTGTAGCTGTAGTTATTGCAGCTTCACACTTTTTATGGCTTACACAACTAGGTTTTATTTATATTTTTTTATTTTACATATACTTGTTTTTAAGACATTTATATACGTGCTGTTTGCGCCAATTTCTATGTACCTCACTCAGCAGGGGCCCACCGAAAACCAACGTCAGGATCTCCAGGGGACCTTGCTTATGCTCAGTGAGGCTCCTTTTGGGTATAAGCATCACATACACACACGCGCGCGCTTAAATGTTTTGTGTGTGTAAAATTCATTGGCCTGGTATGGTGTCGGTATAACACATGGTCTTGGACAATTCCACTTAAATTTTTCCTCTTCTGTGTTATCTTATTTTCTCTCTCGATCTTTGCATTTTGTTTGATTATTATGTGTAATTTTGTGAATGTGTGTGTTTATGATGTAAACCAATAAACGTTTTTTCTTTCTTCTAAATGGAGCAAAAAATTTAATCAGTAATTATACAAAGTATACGTAGTAATGTTAAACTGGTCATAACGTTCTCAAATACTTTACCTCAGAAACATAGTCTCATAATATGGGTCTCCTTCTTTTTTGGAAGTTGTTAAAAACAATTTATTTTTTACACTTAAGTGTACTGAATTGAAGTAATATACATATTTTTCTTCGCTTTTATTTAATTTTATTTGACAACTAACGTTTTTAATGCTTTAAGTAGCATTCGAGGTCATAGGAATACTCAGTGCTATTGGTCATTACTAAGCTAAGAAATATTATTAAAAGCTTTCTTTAGCACCAAGAGCAAACTGAGTCTTGAGATATTGCAGTAGGTTGATGAGATCTACAAAAAAGTAGGATCCAATGCTGATGAAATTTTCCAACCATATTATCTGTTGCATATGGATGTTTTCTTATGTAGGTGGTCTTAACGAAACACCATCATTATTCGAGTACTTTAGGTTAATCACATCATCAAGAGATGGTACCCTCTTCCCATTTCAGATTAACTGTTTTTCGCCAACATTAATAAAAAAACATCTACAAATTCTCTGTCAAGATGGCCCTCCGAGCACTTTACAAAGAAGAGATATCGAACTTGTCTCACTGACCTCATCTTCTTTTTTTCTGACATGTGTACCATTAGTATTAGTATTATTATTATGTGTAAGTACTATGTGTATGTTTATTTTTCCATAATTATGTATTAATGTATACGGTATTTATGTAATAAGTAGTATGTATGTTTATTTTTTGTTTAAATACCTATTGTAGGTTCAATCAAGCTCTCACTTTTGCCCTTCTATCACTTTCTTCACGCCGCCAGCAATTTCTCTGTATAGACCTATGGTTGACTGGTAGAGAATGCTTTTAGCATTAAGTCCGCCATATGTACTTTAGTTTGTGCATGAAGTGATTAAAAAAAAAACAAGTAAAACATATTTTAGGTACATTCAAAATGACAAAACTTATGTTTATGTTAAGAAAAGTATTACCTATATATCGATCGTATGGGTAATGAGTGGCCAACACCATCCAGTGAGAGGTATCGAATACAACAAATAAAAAAAGGATAAAGGAATACTTATACTTAATTATGTAAAGCGGAAACGTTTCGTAATTTCGTTAATATTTTAAAGGCTTAGTTGCTAATAACGACAGGCTAGTACGAGATACTGGAATTAAACCTAGGCGCCGGCTACCTTTTAGTGATTATTTTACTGTACTTATGAATACTCCACTTTACTGATACTTTGATGATTGATATAGGTCAAGAGTAGTCCGGCGGCGTTCTCATACAAAATTGAAACTCCTTAGAGTCGTGAGGGTAAAATTGCAAATTTTATAATTTTCTCGTTGTCTGTGTAACTAACCTAGCTAACATACCAAATTTCAACTTTCTAGGACATCAGGAGGTCGCTTTTTACCACGCTTTTATTAGCTTGGGTTGTATCTATATATGTATGTATGTATGTAATGGAATCTTTGAGCATAAATTTGACCGATTTCCAGAAGTTTGATTAATTTGAATCTTTGCACACGTATCAAGGACCGATGACAATGCAATAATTTAATATTAGTCTCTCAATATCCTTTTAAGGACCACCATGATTTTGATTAATAAATTCTTTCGTGGATCCTCTGTAAGGGAGTAAGAAAGATAGAGCTATCGCGTGTCGCATGTCCACAAATAATTAATTGAAACATCGAACTAAAAAATGAAAAATAAATTATAGTTTTAAAAAAACTAAAAAATCACGCTTTTATAGCTAACCGAACTTTAGTTTTTTTTAAAGTAGAAAATATTTTTTAATTACAAAGAGTTAGAGAATAATTCAATTCAGAGTAAAAAGCGTGGGGTGCAACATTTAATATATCGAGCACCCCAAGCGTGTTTTTTTTAAACTATAAGTTATTTTTGTTGATCATAAGTCAGTGATGAAATCGGTGATTTTAAGATATCAATAAAACATCAAATTTCTTTGCAATCGAAACATTGCGTGTTTATTAAGGTCACTACAAACATTATATCTACAAAGTTTTGTTTGTCAGATATAACTAAAACGAAGTTATAGGCGTTCAAACAATCGAAGAATCGCTTCAAGGTAAGGTAGGTAAGGTGCCCTTTCATTCGTCTCAGTTTTGGTGGACCCACCGAAGTGGGCCCTTAGTGATAATCCCTAATCAATCAACGACCAGGAGCCCTATTTTTGAGTCACTCGCGTCAAAATGGCGTTTGATATTTATTGGTTATTGTCCGATTTTCGTATTAAAAAAAGTTGAAATCAACATAACAGTGCTAAAAAAATGAATAAATATTTTTTTACTACTTACCTACGTGATTTTTGTTGTATTTTGAACGGTAATCACAGGCCATATTCAAGCGAGTGATTTAAAAATAGAGCTCCAGGTCCTTAGTTATAATCCCTAATCAATGTGTATCAAAGAACTCCGAAACTTTTGAATTAACAAGAAAAGGTGAGTCACGTTTGATTTCCCTGGATAGAGATATCGTCTTAAAAGAAATTTCGGGCAAACTTTCAACTCGAGCGGCAGACATACGGTGTGTTAAAGATAAAATTCAAAAGGAGCATTTAAAAGTTTTAAAAATAACTAATTTTAAAAACTTCCGTAAAACTTTTTAGGAAAATCTACCAATTTGTGTTATCTTTTCATTTACTAACAAATAAATTAAACTTTCAAAAACTACTAGTACAAACAAAGAATCTGAATAGAAGAATAAAAATAATATCTTGTCAGGTCTTACCAGAAACAGGAAAAAGATTGCATCGACAAGAAATAATAAATAAAATAGGTATGTATTAAAGTTTTATGACAATATCATGAGTTCCTGTTCGTCATGTTCGAGTATAACAGCTTTTTTTCATCGACTAAAATCACCAGTGAAAACTCGTTTCAATATCACTCCTACATTGTCATACTCCTTTTTTAACCCATTCGTTCCCAAATAATACGGATACGAATTAGCGGTCGAAAGATAATAAATTCCAGGTTTATTCCTATCCGATCTTATACCTAAAAGATTAGTGACCCGTGGCTTATTATCATAGCAATCCCTGTCCCTTGCTTGTTGGACTGAATTACACTTGATTCCGATAAACCCTCTTGGATAATTAATCGAAGTTATCCAATAAAATAGGCTCTTTAAATGGCTGCACATGACGTTGCACGGGATATAATCCAGCCCGGCAAATTGGTATTCTCCTCCGTTGACATAAAAATTGACATGACCGACCGGCGCCGCCATGCCGTAGCCGTCAATGTTAGTCTGAATGACTTCCACGTAGTTAGCATCCGAATCGTCCAGTCTCCCTTCTGGGCCTGCGTTTCTGAAGCAGGGCCCTGCAGGGTCCAAGCCAGTGAGTTTGTCAACTTTTTTTCCTGTCTTCCAGTAGTAGTTCTTGGCGATGAAGCCCATGGTGTGAACCCCGAGGCTGAGACCAGCCATTTCCACGTTGGATGGATCAAGGTTTGGCACTTTTACCATCATCTCTGCAATGTGGGCGCCGACTTTTTGGGCTAGTATGGCTATACTGAAATTAAAAGAAAAAGTTTGTGTTCATCGTAACGTAAAGTTGAGGCAGGTGGAGGAAGGTTCCTCACATGCAATCCGACCAAAACCCGTGATACACTTTTATGGACAATGTTGTGATATTAGTTGTACTAATAGTCCCTCTAGTCGAGCTCACACAGAGCAGCTTTTAGGAATAATTAATGCTTTTGACCAGTTGGTTGTTGACATTAAACCTGAAGGTCAACTTGCCTGGCTTCCTTTTCGCCTAATCGCTCTACTGTATTTTTTTTTTAATTATAGAAAATATAATGATGATATAACTATAGCAAATGATATCAGTATTAATAATAATACATTGTTGTTTTTACATGCCTCGGTGGCGCAGCAGTTAGAGAGTCGCACTTCGAAGCGACGGCTGTGCCAAAGGTCCCGGGTTCGATTCCCGGGTCGGGACAAAAATATGTAGGTACCTGTTTTTTTCTGTTCAGAAAGGGTAGCCCTGAGTGAGAGGTGAAAGGAAAAGGAATAGAGAGTGCACCTGTGTTTGCGCACACACTTGTGCACTATAATATGTCCCGCGCAGTCGATTAGTCATTATGACTGGCCACTGAAGTCAATATCGGCTAGGGGATCTACTATTTTAAATTAAAATACTATATACTCGCACTCAGACAAATCACATACTTTACGGTATCGGAGTATTTTCCTAATAGTCTGAAGATATCAAAATTATACTAAAAAACGTCCTAGAGATGTAGTAGATGGCACTCGGTCGATAGCGTTGATTCCAGATATATCATTTTTTTTTGAAAGAGCATGCATGGTCGTGTTACAGACTTTTGAACCAAATTTTATAAAGTTACTACAAAATGGATTCCAGAAAGCTGAATCCACCTTTCTGGCATGTTGTAAGTCTTTTTGACATGAGTGAGGCCTTCAAGTGTGTATCACACAGCATACTTCTCACTAAATGTGATGCTTATGGCATAAGAATTGAAGCCAATGATTAGATGGGGAACTATCTAAGTAATAGGAAACAATATGTACAAATGTGTTAATTAAATAACACTAAAGTACTTCAACAATTCATATCTCCTATGGAACCAATCAAAGTTGGAATACCACAAGGATGAATCTTTGGTGTTTAGTGAATTAAGGTTCTAATTTGTGTGCGGGCACGGATGTAAGAAAGGATTCCACTCGCTTTGATAAGTTTACTTGTGCTACTGTATGACTTGAAACACAGATGTTCTTAAAGGAATGAATGAAAGTATCGGACATACCGCCTACCAAAAACATCAGTTTTTAAATAAACTTCAAAAAACAAACAATAGAAATCATGAAATGGACTATAACTTATGAATTTACAAACAGAGTTAAGTATCATAATTGTATCACTCACTCACACATAACAGGATATATCACATCAATTTCACTCTAAAGTATTAGCAATTAAGTTATTAAACACTGTCACAACAAAAAAAATTATTACATATCACAATCACACAGCAACATCACCGCCCACCATGACTCATAGTGCTCAACATCTTTAGGCAGTGGTATAAGTTTCGATAAGCGTCTTTTCAACTCATGGTTACCCTTGCATTGTACAGTGACCACTCTAATGAGATTATCTGTTCCTGGTTATAGATGCTTTATTTTTCCAAATAACCATTTTGCTGGAGGTGTATCTTCGTCTTTAATCACCACAGTATCTCCTACTGATGGTGATGGTACAGGTGTTTGCCATTTATATCTCTGTTGTAGCGTGTGGAGATATTCTGCCTGCCAGCGGCGCCAAAAATCCTGAGTCATCTTTTGAACCATTTGCCACCTGGTCAATAAACTGGTCTTCTGTTGTTCATAATTATTTTCAGGTATATTTCTCTCACCTACAAGAAAATGACCGAGCGTCAGTGGAGCTTCTGTAGTATTGTCTATTTGGCAAAGCGGTCGCGAGTTGAGGCAGGCTTCAATCTGGGCTAAAAGTGTGATCATCTCTACGTAGGTTTGTTAAGTGTCCTTATTGACTCTAGCCAGGTGTCTTTCAGCTAACTGGATGCCAGATTCCCATATTCCTCCACAGGACGGCATTTTTGGGGTATAAAATGCCAGGTCGTGCCCTCAGTGGCTAAGATATCTACTTCAGCTGCTAGGTTCTTTTTTCCTTTTTCAAAAAAATGATTTGATTCCTTGGCGGCACCCACAAAGTATGTGTCGTTATCGCTCCACAAATGCATACACTGGCATCTGCGTGCTACAAATCATCTAAATGCTGCTATAAAAGCTTGCGTTTCAAGGTCTGTAACAGCTTCTAGGTGGATAGCACGGGTTGCCATACAGACAAATAAGCATATGTAGCCCTTCGTAGCATGCTGCCCTGGGCCCTTTGATGTTCTAATCGATACGGGTTCAGCATAGTCAACACTGCTGTTCAAGAATGCTCGATGTGTGACTTACTCTTACGGCTGGTAACTGACCCATAAATTGACCTTGGTCTTGTCTATAATACATGTTTTGCAAGTTTGGATGCATTTTCTCACAGCTAATTTTAGGCCAATTATCTAATACCTGGTTCTCAAATGTGCCATCATCAGTTGAATTCCACCATGAATCGTTTTTGTGTAGGATTCATTTATTAACAGTTTTGTGATATGTTGTTTATTAGGTATAATTATGGGGTATTTAGCATTTTCAGGTATAGAATCGTTTTGTAGTCTTCCTCCCACTCTTATCAAGCTTTGTCATCTCAAAAAGGAGAAAGTGTGATCAGAGAACTTCTTTTCTTTACTCTCCCATCTTTGGTCAGTTCTTCTATTTCTTTACCATAAGCTAAACCTTGATAGTATCTTATGCAGTCTTCTACTATTCTTTCCATTTCTTTAGGTATTATTTTTTTCTCTTTTTAACACGCTTATATTAGCTTGACCTGCATGTATGAATGTATGTAACAAAAAATCTAATAAAGTGAAAAAGCGTGGGGTGCTTAATAATATTATGATAATAATTCTGATATTGCAAACAGTAACAAATAAAATAAACCTCACATTCGATATCAAGCACCCCACGCTTTTTCACTTTATTTGAATAATTGTTAATTTCTTAATATTTATATTAATCTTATTCTGAATTATTTATGACAATTGATTATTGAATTCGATATTGCAGTTACACAAACTGTCTCAAATAAAATATATTTTCTTTTTTTATTTCGATTGCTATTAAGGTGTATTTTTTTTAGTTTTTTTTAAGTATATTTTTTCTTTTTAAGTAAATATTTTAATAGGGCATTGGTGTGAGGTATCACTTCAGAAATTGATGCTAATGTGGAACTGGTAATTTTAGCAATTTCTTCGAATGGTTTGAGTAATGTTATGCACTCTCGTAGGATCTCCCATTGACGTTCAGTTAATTGTTGCAGATTGGCTGTACTTGGGCTGTCTGAAACGTAGAGAGATATTGCCCTTTTTTGCTCTAGCAATCTGCTTATCATATAAAAAGTACTATTACATCTTGCACGAGGTTGTGCTCTGGCAGTTTTAGTTCTTTTTGTATCAGGGTCAGTTTTTCTTGTGCCGCTGCAGAATGGTTAAAGTGGCCTACATTTTTTCTAGCCGAGGCAATAACGTCGATTGCATTTTGTTCTTTCAACGAAGCTTTTACAGCTGATTTCAGCGTATGTATGTAGCATCCTTTG
Organism: Pyrausta purpuralis; assembly: GCA_963924145.1. Lineage (NCBI taxonomy): Eukaryota > Metazoa > Arthropoda > Insecta > Lepidoptera > Crambidae > Pyrausta > Pyrausta purpuralis. Next base: position 19,697,504 of record OZ001658.1, read on the forward strand.
CCAACATATTCACTATCATTTATAGCCTTCACCACATTGGGTTCATTGTCTCTCAAAACAAGGTGAATACAAGTATCAATATCCCAGCTCACGGATAAATCTGATAGCTTTTGAATATTGTCTGCTGTGTGAGCTCCTCTGAAATGTTGCATCTGCAACACTCTGTGCTGAAGCTCAAACTCCTCGTTTAGCCAGTGAGCGGTGTAGCTCAAGAATCCGAGTAAGTTATTCATGCAGGTCCAAATATAAGTAGCTATAAATATAGCTTTAGCTTTTGCAATTTCCGCTCTTATTACACTTTTCACTTTGGTATAAACTTCTGGTATGACAACCTCGCTCATGTACTTTCTACTTGGAATTTGGTACTTGGGTTTTAAGGTATTCATTAATCTTTGGAACCCATTATTTTCCAACATAGATATCGGTTGATTATCTACCGCGATCATTTCCGCAACAGCTTTGTGAATTTCTTTGGCGCGCGAATCACTCGTGTCCCATTTTGTAATAAAAGGGTTTGTTGTATTTTTGATGTGTTTGATTGCGATGACGAAGTTGACGCTGCTGGCTGATGCGCAACGAGACTTATTTGTTTGTAAACAAGCAAGCGACTGATAGACGAAAGGCGCGGTCGAAGTGAGGGAGGGGTGTATCAACGCGAGCCGGCCGCTCGCACCGCGCGAACCTGTTTGTATTTGTTTACGCGCTAGAAACAGGAATTTTCTTGAACCGAGTTACTCGGCCGAGTACTCGGTTGGAAAAAATTTAACCGTGTAATTCTCGGTACTCGGTACTCGGCAAAAGTGCTACTCGGCGCATCTCTACTATAAACATCAAACAATAAAATGCATATAATAATATTTATATTATTGCTTATAAGAGCAACGTTTTCAAGGAATTGTTCCTTAATAACTTAGTGGCTTTCTGGGAAAGATTGTTGGGGAGAGGGTGTACGTAATTGATTGGAAAAAACTGATTATTAGAGAAGATATTCCAATAACTCGAATTAGATGATTATACTCGTACATAGTGCAATTTGAGTCTAATTATTTAGCATTTAGGATACGTCAGTTTTTAATTATACAGGATGTTGTTTTAGTCGGTGACATCCAACTCAGGGATGATAATATGAGTTATGTTTATTCTAAAAATTTTTTTTTTTTAATTCTGAGCAAGTTTTGTACAAGAAAACCTCTTCACAACATTCAAAAAATTACAAAACGAATGAGAAAACTCGCATCTTAGCGCGTAGCTAGCGCTTATCTACGAAATACTGCGCCGTAGCTAGTAAGATACGAAGAGGCTACCTGATGTTGGTGGTTTAGACTCGATCACTGTACCGGATAAAAAAAATGTTTTTTGGGTTTTTTTACATTTCAAAAAAAAAATTTTTTTAATATCTTTTTAGCACCAGTATCGTTTGTATAGGCACCCCTAAGTCGCTCGTCGCTGACCAAAACAACACCATGTATATAAATAATAATTTCTTAGCCTTTTGTTAAAAAAATATCACTGTATTTTTGTAATATAGAATATTGCTTGTATTTCACCTTAAAAGAAGGCGTGTGTGTAAATGGCCAATAAAAATAACCGAATAATATGAAATATTGTAATAATACTTGAGAAAATAAATTTGTGCCAATTGATATGCTTTGCTATTCATTTCCATAAAAAGCAAAAAGGCATTATCTTCATAAAATGAGCTTGATTCAATTTAATAGCTACCTACTCTTATGGTATATTTAACAATGTGTCGATAAATTTTGGTTTGTGCTATCTGCCGCATACTTCAATACAAAAGGACGTTTTATTTGAATTATTCTTAGGTGGTGCTTGTGGTAGGTAGTAAATGGTAAAAAAACAAGGTCATAGAAACAAAAGTCAATTTAAGGTGACCAAAGGTTGTCACAATTTTTACTAGGCGGTGGCTGGCTTTTCCAAAGATTAAGGATATTATTAAGTTTTCTCGACTCGAGATCAAGTACCGAACTTGCGACGGTTAAATGAATGCATTCATAAAACACTATCACAGTATATTTTTCGAGAAACGAAATAACCTCTAAAAACAATGGAATACCGCCCACCCTAATAAATCTGATATAACGGTAGTAATATATTGATTTCTCATTGGTATATTTAAAAAATATTACGCTTCCAGCTAGTTGTTATTGCTTCGGTAAAGAAAATATAAGCTTTACCGAATTATTTACTGAGAAGTTGATTTAATCTTAGTTGGATCTTAACTTAATATGGCAAATTTTCTACCATTCAGAATCATACATTTGCCAGGTATTGAGCAAAGCTCATTCTCATTTTTATCATAACTGTTAAAATTGAAAGCATTAAATGGGGTTTTTAAACGGACCAGTTTTTATATGGACCCAAGCATATTTTGGTACGTCCTGGGAAAGCTTACAACTTGCTTGCTTGTTAGTTATAATCAAAAGAGCCAATCACCAGCTAAATAGTTATAGGTATGAGCAGAAAGCAAAAAAATATGTAGAAACTTGCTTTCTTAAAAAGTAAATTGTTTTCTTTTTACAAAATCTATGAAATTCGATATGTGTCATTTTTAAACAATTTGTGTTTACCATAGCATTGTCTAGTTTGACAATTTTATAGCCATTGGCAAGAAATAAGTACAAAAGAGTTGTAATCGATGGCGAATAAGGATCCAAACCACCCATAACTATGTGAGCTATGGAGGGATGCTATGCTACCGTTTTTATAGCTTTGGGGAAAAACATATTAGGAGCGTGTACTGCAGGTTGCAAAGTACGTGTATTTAAGGTTAAGGTCTAGGCTGTTAAGTGTTTTGAAGTCTCTCATTTTTACTATTCCGAGTAAAAATTTACAAAATAAATATTCATTTATTTGATTTGAAATAAACCTTCTGCCACTATTATTTTTTGGTAATTACGAAAAAGGTATGTGGTAAACCATATTATTGCTTTTTTTTGTTTGTAAGTGGGATAGCTCACATTGTGCTCCATTTTGATCTTTGTCAAAAGATTGGCTGAGACAAGTGTTCGGTCATATTTTTGCCACGAGTGGAATACGGTAGCCCTTAATAAGTACATGTACGTACGGCCTTAAAGTTATATAATAACATAACAAAGCTTTCATAAAAACACGTACCTTTTTTGGTCGGATTCTGATTTCGAGTGCGAAACGTTGAAAAAACGCTGGAATTGTGACGGTAGATCATGGTTACGACGTAATTCGCGGCGCATCATGGGCCGTCACGTTGGCACAGGCAGAATATACCCAGGCGCCTGTTGGGCCGGATGAGTGCGGGCGAGGGCCGCTGATTTATACTTAGATGCCATGATGGCGCGTCGTCAGCACTGCTTAGTATTACTCATGAATGTCTTTGGCTGTAATTTATTATTATAGCATTAAAGCCCAATTGGCTGTATCTTTACTTAACCTGTTTCCCTTTTTTCGCAATAAAATGAGGGTAGGATATTAGAAGCAACGCATACCAAAAGTCTCATATAAAATCTAGAATAATCTAGATAATTAGGACTGGCTGACATCGCGTATCAGCTCTGCCAGTAATTGCTACAGATTAATATCGCGTATTGATTCGAAACGGAAAATGCGGACTGGCTAGCATCGCGTGCTAGCTCGGCCGCGAAGCACTCATTTATCAGACGTTCAAAACGCATAATCGTGTAAGCTAGAATCATCTTTAGACAGAAATTTAATATCCATAATAGTCTTAAAGCAGAATCATCCTACCGCAGAAAGTTCACAGATAGAATCGTCTTGTGGCATACAATTCGTATATATAGTCATTAATAGGCAAAATCATCCTATTGAAAAAAGTTCACAGTCCGAATCGTCTTTTGGCATATTTTTCATATTAAAAATCATTACAAGGCAGAACTATCATATCTCAGAAATTTTACATTTATAATCATCTTTTGGCATATATTTCATATCCAAAGTAATTGAAACATAGTAATTGAATCCATAGTAATTCAGCATGCAAGCAAGTATGCAGCATGCAAGCAAGCATGCAGCATGCAAGCAAGCATGCAGCATACAAGCAAAGCATGCAGCAAGTAAGCAAGCAATCATGCATGCACAACAGCTTGCATGTATGCAAGCAAGGATGCAATATGCATGGTTTCTGTCAGGGCTCCGGCGCTACGGGACTCCGGCAGTCCCACACGATTTTGAATTACACTCTAGGGGTGGGGCAAGACTGCATGGAATCGGTTTTGCACCGATTCGTTTCTGTCACTAACTTTTGTACCACAACTTAATGACTTTTTAATTCAATTTTAGGGTAAAATATTATTTAAAAGAAATAGCTATATGCGTAGTGAAATTATTCTAAACAAAATTCTGCTTTCTTCATAGTATGCCTAGTCAAATTATGCCAAATAAACATCGTACTTAAAAAACATTATGCTTAGCGAAAGTATGCAAAGTAAAATTTTGACAAAGGTTAAATTTTGACAAAAGTTAATATTCGACCACACAATAATTATACTAACAGAAAATTCTACCTGAATAATATTCGACTAAAAAAAATGATGCCAAGTATGTGATATGTCAAGTGACTTTCGGAGCAAAAAGATTCTGCCAGATAGAGGGAACCCATATCACTATAAGGTAAGTTTCGTTTAGCACGAAATAAAAACTTAACGGTTATATACAGTGGTAACTGCGTACGTTGGAACGGCGCGCGCGCACGGACATGAATGAGCGATAGGCGGCTGGCAGTGCTGTAAGGCGTGGGAGGGAGTGAGGTTATTAACCTTCTCTTTCTTGCGCTAAACCTGTGAGAGAGTGAATAGACGCGTAGCAGGTTATACATACTTCATGGTCAATTGACGACCCGTCTGGTGTAGTGGTCGAGAAATCGCCTACTACGCAGCGGGTGCGGGTTCGATCCCCGCACAATACAAACATTCTTGTGCATGAACATATCTTTTTCTATTGGTCTGGGTGTTTTCTATGTATATCATGTATGTATTTACAAACAAAAAGTATTTAAGTATTATATCCGTTGTCTGGCACCCATAACACAATCTGATGATGGGATATTGGTGTAATCGAGGGAAACCCTCAAATTTTAAAGGCACGTATAGTGTTTCTTTACTTGAATCTTAAAGTTGACTTGTTGTTACGTCTAATAGTCAACATCTTGTGGGGCTGAGCTGATGGTGGAACTCCTTAACGCTTAGGAGTTCAGTAATTATAATGAAAGAACTTATAATAGGTAGTTTGTAGCTTCTTAAAAAACAGAGTCGTAAGGTGCTCACCGCCCATTCTCCTGTAATCTCTAAAAATGAAGACTTTTTAGTGCATTCTGGTTTTGAAGTCGGTTTTAACTTTTTTTAAATAAAGCGATTATTTGTGAGGAACAACTTTTGTTATAATGATGATCAGAAAGAACTTCTTTTCGTGAACTCATAATAATATACTCACGGAGGATAAGGTCCAATAACAAAATGGGTTTGATCCAACATCCACACGTTATACCCTAGTTTCCTGAACACCTGGTCGGCAGCAACCTGGTCCGGATTATTGGCAATATTCAGGTAACCCCCTACATAAATGAGGGTCCTTTTAGACCAGTCCATAGCAGGATCCTTATTTAATAGATGCATCTGATGGTAATTATACTTTATCTTCTTTGGGGAGCCAGATCCACGGACGGTGAAGAAGAGGAATCTGAGGTCGTCTGCTCCAATTTCGAGTGTTTTGTTCGGACCTGCAAAGAGTATATGTATTCTATAAAAATATGTAAAGACTCTTATTGAGTGTTACTCAATAAGCGTCTTTACATATTTTTATACTACTTTAATGTCTTAATGTCACTTGGTTGTGGCGTGATGTTTTATAGCCTAAAATTTTTTTGTGTAAGTAAAATATTTGAATGTATGAATATTTTAACGCTTAAAACATGGCTTAAATGACTTTAGTATTTTAAAGGTAAATAATGTCCTCATATTTTACTAAAATCATGGCATGCAAATTGTTTTGAATGATATGATCCCAATGGACATTCTTTGATTGAACTAACTATCCGTTAAAAGAGATTTATATGCTGAGCGAGGACGTTTTTGACACACTTGGCGGCTTTGTTTTTGTTTTATATAATTTTGTTTTTTGCTGATTTTTTTTTCATGTTAATGTAATTTATTTCTATATGTTGGTATCGAATAAATAATAATTCTGTTCTATTCTAATTCAAAATGTTATATACGAGTATTCTTAGACAAAAGAAATTAACACAAAACGTCCTATACTTAACTCTATCAAAAATTAAAGTTTTTGTCATATTTTTATTTCGGTGATCGTCTTGTCGTCGTTATTTAAGTTAACCCCTTCATAAAGGGTCAATGGCAACTTTAAACCAAACATGAGGAAGTGTGCATCGACAAAACAAATAATTGTTAAACAAACTTCCAGCAAAAAATATTTAAACGGCTTTTGTTTGTGTTTGTTTTCTAGATCTCAAATTCATCTTAAAAATAAAAAAAAACTCGCGCACTGAGAGTTTAAAATTCACAATATTTTGTTGACAGACAATGGGCGTTCTAATCTAATTTCTTAACAAAGCGAGGGTAAATTTAGAAATTTTGAAAAAAAAAGTTTTTGAAATATAGCACATTTTCAACAACCGCAAACATAACTTTGTACTTCATACAAACACTATGAAAAACAAAGTTATAATTGTAGTCAACAAAATATTGTAGTACTTTACTAAGTAGAAGTAAATGGATTCCATAATTCAGTTAAAGTTGGCACGGAACCCTCAGTGCGCGAGTGACTCGCACTTGGCCGGTTTTTTTGACTTTCTATCACCCCATTTTCAGTGTCTATTCAAAAAAAGGTGTTTCGTTATCGTTTAAATACGTATTTAATTAAATTGGCGTTGAGACCCCGCAAAATTTTATGAAGTTATTTAGTACAGTTGGCAAGAAAAAATGTTATAGGTATTCGTATATTATATTAATAAAACTGCCTGATTAAAACAAACTAGTTTGCTATGCATAACAAAAAAATCAGTATCACGGTTTTACTCATTAGAATAAATAATACGGATTTATGGATGACAAAAAGTCAAAAATGACGGAACGCCCCAACCCAACAAAGTTAGGTACGTAACGCACTGACTACTATCACAAAGCGAAGGTGTAATAATAAAAATAATAAAATAGGAAACTAACAGAAAACTATTAAAATATTGATCGTTCTTTCTTCTTTATTGTAATACACACAAATCAATTACATATTAATTAATCATATTAAATATAAAACATAAAAAAACAGGTTACAATAAATACAATATACAATTATTAAAGACAGTTAAAATAATCAATAACTAAAACAATGTCAACCCCGGAGGAAAAGTGCCCATAACGCTCGCAGCATTCCCCGCTGTATGGCTACGGCTATCACCTGAACCAGGAATGACCCCGACCGAGGATCATTGGTTCTCACTCTAAGGCGACGACCTACCTCAGCGAAAAAACTCTTTGCTTCTGATCTCCAATAGCCTGAAGTTTCAAAAGCAATGGGGACGAAATGGAAGGCTGCTTTTAACTCACTGTAATTAGAGTTTTTCTTAAAAAAATGTTTTTATCTACGAGAGTCTATAAATATGTTTTTTTCTACTCATCCACGAAAAACATTCACTGCTAATGTTTTGTTTCTTTTGCGTTTGTTTGTTTAAATTCCTGATTTTACCAACGTCTGATAAGGAATATTCATCGAATATAACACCTTATTTGAACGTCACCTATTTTAGCGGTCATATTATGTACGAGTAAGTGTCACCTTAAAGTCGGTTGTTTTATACTTGTTCAGTCGCATATAAGACACCCTGACGGAGGTAAAATTGACCCTTAATTACTGTGCTACAAACGCGGGATAGTTAAGGCTTAGTTGATCACCCAACCCCCACTAAGGCGACGAGAGTGGAACCTGTGTTTTTTGAAGTGGGTATACCTGTCAGTCAGGCAAAGGATCTTCACATACATCTCTCTTTCACGCTTTTTTAGGATTCCGTAGCCGAATGGCAAAAAACGGAACCCTTATAGTTTCGTCACTCTGTATGTCTGTCTGTCTGTCCGTCTGTATGTCACAGCCATTTTGTTCTGTAACTATAAGCAGCACACAGTTGAAATTTGGTAGGAGTATGTATCCTGTTAACCGCTTTACGATTCATATACAAAAAATAAAAAATATGATATTTAAGGGGGGCTCCCAATTGGAGGAATTGGGGAAATTGGTTCGGATGGAATCGAACGAGAAGTTTTTGAGATATAGCACATTTTCAACAACCGCAAACATAACTTCACTTGTACACTCTACTTCATACAAACACTATGAAAAACAAAGTTATATTTGCTGTCAACAAAATATTGTGGATTTTACTAAGTGGAAGTAAGTGGATTCCCAAATTCAGTTAAAGTTGGCACGGAACCCTTAGTGCGCGAGTCCGACTCGCACTTGGCCGGTTTTTTACAGGTAAAAAAAATACGTGGCTTAAAAAAGTACTCACAATGTCCTAAATATCCAGCAGGATAGCCTTCCAAAGCTTTGGAACTATGCATTGCTGCTGCCAATCCAAAAGTACTGGCTACTATTAATATTTCACAGCAGAAAAAATAAAACCTTGTCATTTTCACAAATTAAAACCAATAAGTTTAGCAATTGAAACCTTTTTTTAGATGTGTCTAGTAGCGGTTTAGAAATTAATTTTGAATTATTTAGAAATTAGTGGAATCTTTATGGTAATTTTCCGCCAAATTGCGACACACGTCCAATGTCAACTGATGATATTTGCAGTGTGATTTGCACTGTTCTAATACCTCTTTTAAACTGTGTCATAACAGCCAGCACATATTTACATACTTACTAGCTCTGAAGTAACTATAAGCTTCCCACGACCCTCTGCTTATAACAAATCTTGTAACGAAATAAACATGTAGAAGTCATTTAAAATAAAACCTACGTTCCTTCTTAACTTGCATTGGTAATTTGTCATTTTCCAGCTTCTGCATCGCGGCGATATCAATGATAACGCGCGTTAGCATCGCGACTGTATCAATGCCAAAAGTAGCGCACTGTGTAAAGGTAGACATTTTGCAACTGCCTCGATGCTAACGCGCGTCAGCGTCGCGACTGCATCGCTGCTTAAAGTCGCAGTGTGTAAATGGTCTAAGAGTTGCCAGAGACTTACTTATCTATACTATCTTACCTCTATGTATTTGTAAAGTCTGCTTTTCTTGGCTAATCTTAACATGTAAACAATCTTTCGATAACTTTTAAAGTTACATTTTTGATTTTATAGTGTTTTGTCACTAAACAAACTTAATAAAATAGATTCCACTTGCTACAAGCAACTTTGGCTGTGTGACAGACGAGGAATCAAACCCCGTGTCTTACGCTATCCAGGCGTATGCCTATACCATAAAAGTCATTTATTTCAAATAGGCCCATTGAGGACACTTTTACACGTCCCAATATAAACTCTACCACAGCTTTGGGACAATTTTGGGCTAGTGCTGAGAAGAAGCTGCGCAACAAACTCAGTCACTATTTTCAATGCCTCTTTTCAAAAGGTTTACAGTGTTTGTAGTATTCATGCAAATCCATACATTATTATCTTTTAAATAATCATCTACTTTATAACACCCTTCCGTCATTAGGGTTTTGATCTTTCAGATAGCGTAGTATAGGGGTGATAATTGCTAGCCTTTGTAATTAAAACTCAAATGTTATGCTCCTTTGACTTTGTATTTACGACAACTAATGTTTTATAAATGTTTACGAGTTTTATGAAGACATTTCAACCAAACAAACACCGCCCACCAAAAGACCTATACCTTTACATGAATCTCAAAACAAATTTAATAAATTTTCATATAGCACACAGTACATAACATGCAAAATTTGGTATACTAATCGTCTTTAGCACTAATTAATGGACACAGTTTTGTTATACACCTTTTAGTAACACTGTCACCACACTTTACACTGTAGACACGAGTAGCCCCATCAGGTCCAGGGTGTTTGGCTACTATCCGACCCATCAGCCATTTCCCTGGAGGCAACCCTTCATGTTTGATCAGCACTATATCTTTGGTGTCGAATTCAGTTTGTTGTCTTAACCACTTAGGGCGTTGCTGCAAGCGGGTCAGGTATTCCATCTGCCAATTATTCCAGAAAGTTTTCACCAGTCTTTGTGTATACCTCCATCTTGATAAGTGGTTTAAGTTTAAGGTTGTCAAGTCTGGCGTAGGTACCTCGATTGAAGGTTCATCTATTAAAAAGTGTGCAGGTGTCAGTGGACTCAAATTATTTGCATCTGTGTCCTCGAATGTCAGGTTGGAGGTGAGGATCTTTTTCAAGTGATTCTTTACAGACTTCACTCCGGCCTCCCAGAGCCCGCCAAAGTTTGGACTATAAGGTAGTATGAAATGCCACTGTGTACCATCTTGCGCCAACGACTGAGCCACCTCGTCCTTGAATTCGAGTTGTGCAGACTTCCAGGCTTCTACCAGTTCTTTGTTTGCGCCTATGAAGTTGCGACCTTGGTCGCTATATAAATGTGCGCATCGTCTTCTTCGTGCAACAAATCGCCGGAATGCTGCAATAAAAGACTCGGAGGTGAGATCTCCAACCAGTTCGAGATGTATGGCCTTAGTACACATACATATAAACACAGAGATATAAGCCTTTTGTGTTTTGCTCGTCGGCCCTTGGACATTAACACGTTGAAAGGTCCCGCGAAAGCAACTCCACTATACAGGAATGGGCGCGAAATATTTACTCTCATATCAGCTAAGTCACCCATGATCTGGCTTCTTGTCTTGGCGTTTGCCTTAGCACAAATGATGCATCTGTGAACATGTCTTTTTAGGACTTTTTGAGCTTTAATGATCCAGAATCGTGACCGAAGGTGACATAACATTAGTTGAAGCCCGCCGTGCAGAGTCTTCTGGTGTGCGTCTGCGACTATGACCAAGGTAAGTGCATTTTTATTGCTTAGTATCATTGGATGTTTTGTGTCTCTTTCTGGGTTTGCGTGCCGCAGTCTACCGCCCACCCTGAGGATCTGTTCCTCATCTAGGTAAGGGTTTAATGATTTTAAATTTACTAACTTTTTTTACTCTTTTGTATTTCTTAATGTCTTCGATCTCTTCTTTGAAATCTTCATCTTGTGCTTTTACTTTTAGGAGCTGTGCACTGGCAAGATACCGCATGACTTGACGGAAAAACGGCTCAGGCCTGAAATAGCTGTTTTACTAAAATGTAAAATTCTCAAAAAGTCTGCTTACTCATCATGTTTGCATTCCTATTTAGTCAGCTTTATTAAAATTACTTCAATTTAATCTGTGCAGTCATAGAAGGTCTTCTCTTCATAATGTTTTCATTTTTATAATTTCAGTTTGGGCCTAATATCATGATGCGGTCTCATAATATTAGGCATGAGGTGCTTGAATAATAAACACGTAGTAAACATCTTCAGGTTCTTCTCCAATAGTTTTATTCTAACAAAATAGCACAAGAATAGGGCACAAAGTGAGAGAAAGAACAAATATAGGGCATATTCTGGCATGAAGCTCGCTTTTATACAAATCAAAACAACAGTAGAAAAACAGTGCGGGCGACATCCGTTTCCATATTTGAACGTTTACTGCTAATAAATAAATAAGTTCATTATTTATTAGTTATTATTTGTACTGAATTAAGAAATAGTTAATATAAATCTAACCTCTACCATCCAATCAGAGTCAACTTCCTTTTGGCGCCAAAATGAACATTTGTTATACGGCAAACATAATAAACTAATAAGTGTCCCAATAATCTTTAAATAATCAATTTATTATTAATAAAATGTAAATACAAAGATTAATCCAAGTTATTCTTATACATTCAACAAAAGTCAAACATAGATAGGTGTTTAAATTATGATGTATTGAGCATACGACGAAGACAATGTGTAATTTAGTGAATACAGTGGGGTTACATAAGTCACACACAGTGAGTATGTGGTTTAGAGCATAAGTCTTCTATTATAGAAGATTTCCAGAACTAAGTAAATATGTGGGGCAGACAAGGATCAGGAATCATCATGTAAATAGGCTTATTATATATATATATATATATATATATTTTTAATTAATGTTCTAGACATAAAATTATTCTCACTTTCCAATTGGGGATAGAACTTCAATGGTTTTTACGTAAATGTCTGAATTGCTTGCATACTTACTCTTTTGAATATCAATCAATCAATTATTCATAGAAAAAAAACATATTGAGTGGAACATTTTCAGGAAAAAAAAACACAAATTAAAATACAATACAATAAAAATAAACACAAAAACCTATTTACGTAATATAACGAAAAACGGCCAAGTGCGCGTCGGACTCGCGCGATGAGGGTTCCGTGCCAACTTTAACTGAATTAGGGAATCCATTTACTTCTACTTAGAAAAAAAAAAAACACAATATTTTGTTGACAACAAATATAACTTTGTTTTTCATAGTGTTTGTATGAAGTACAAAGTTATGTTTGCGGTTGTTGAAAATGTGCTATATATCAAAAACTACTTGTTCGATCCCGTCCGAACCAATTTTCGTTGAAAGTATTTATTAAGATCTACATCATATATTTTTTTCAAAATTTACACTTGCTTGGTTTAGAAATTTGATGGGGGGGAGACGCCCATTTTACCACTTTGGAAGCGTCTAGCTATGAAACGTTAGACTTTAAAAGAAAATGGTTTTAGAAACCTCTATGTTATTTTAAAAGACCTATTCATAGACCCCACACGCATTGGTTCGACAAAAAAAATTTTTTGGTTTTAGTTTCATGTATGAGAGCCCCCCTTAACTGTCATTATTTTTTATTTTTTGTATGAGAATCGGTAATCGGTTAATAAGATACATCTTCCTACTAAATTTCAATTGTGTAATGCTTATAGTTACAGAATAAAATGGGTGTGACATACGGACGGACAGACAGACAGACAGACAGACAGACAGACAGACTTGACGAAACTATAAGGGTTCCGTTTTTTGCCATTCGGCTACGGAACCCTAAAAAGGATTAATTAACAATGTCAAGATTTGTAAGTAATAAAGAATAACATTTCACAGAAAATTCAAATAAATAATTACCTAATCTTAAAACTAATTAAAAATGATACTTTTATCACAAAATTTGTTAAACTATTTATCTGATCCATCCCTAAGGTATTCCCCCACAGAATAATAACATTTTCTTACAAGTAATGGCTTAAGTTTTCTTTTAAAGATTGATAGTTTGCTTATGGTTTTTAATTTCAAGGGGAGCCTATTATATAGATACAGACGTGCCGCCTGGCAGCGAGCACTGTGTTTATAAATGTTCAGTTTTGGCCAGTGTGCTACCTTTAAAGGGAATATCTTTCCTCCTGGATTACTGTAATTGAAATATCATTCCATGCAGAGGAATTTTTTGCTTTCCTCGCCTTTTTTTCTCGCTGGAAAACCCGTTTATGAGCCTTATCCTTGGTAGAGGGACCTTGGCCGTGTGTGGGACTCCCAGTGCCCTTTTTGGCTCCTAAAATTATAAGTGTCTTTAAAAGTTTCTGTAAACGCCTCGATGAAACCATCTGGTTCAACCAAGTTTTTTTTTATCTACTATAAGTTTATGTCGAAAAATAGCGTAGTTCTTCTCACTAATGTTTCTCTGATGAAGCCAAATGAACTCGTTTCTGATACTTTTCTTGCTGGTAAAAGGAGAAGCAAAGTCGCATATAAGAGCGATGTGACCATCAGATAAGCCATTGTCATCAGATGAGCAATTCAAAATGTCATCAAGCGTCATGTTGGTTATTATATTGTCATACTATTTTTTTCTTATACGAAATGGTTGAAAGTTTTCATTCTCAACCGGTTTCCTGCCCAAACGAAGGGACTTTCGTAGTTCAGTTTTGTACTAAAATTAATCAGTCAATCTGTGCGATTTCGATGAAATTTGAAGATCATGATTGGATCATTTTGGAAATAAGTCATTTCTGGAGTGCCAACATTATAAGAAGGATATTTCGAGGTTGCAGACATTTTGAGAATAAGCACTTTCGGCAAAGTGGATATTGTACAAAAACAAAAAAAAACGTGGAGACAAACATAGAGACAATTTCAAATAGTTGACATTTTGAGAAGCTGACATAATCCAAAAGGAGTGCTCACGTTCTGAATAGCAAACATTTTGCGGAAAATACATTTTGAAGCGTATTTGAAATGAGGAAGTTATGAATTATCCGCTATAAATAGTGGACACTTCACATTTGTGTTTTTGTAAACTCCTTAAATTAAAGGAAGCTTTTACCTAGATACTAAATTATCTTATAGATAATTGAATCGCGTAAGCGTATCTTATAGATAATTTAGTATCTAGGAGACTAGACTGACATCTGTGTCTAATGCATAGAAGTACCTACGCCCCTGTCATAATCGCTGTCTAGTATTCATAACACAAGGAAGAAAATTTCTTACTTCGAAACCACGACAATTGGTGTACTGTCTGATAAAATACAAAAACAGCACGATTAAACCACTAACGTTTGTGTTGATGCTGCTACAACTAAGGAACAGTTGCGATAATACATTTTTTTGATGTTCAAATACAATTCAATTGCCTTAAATGTTTCGAATTACCTACATTCAAAGCAAAAGTTGTAAAAAATTTGCTTTCAGTTTACATTGAATGGTCAATTGTTTGTCCAAATTTGATTGATTGTTTGTTTATTTATTATCAATTTAGCTCCAAAACTACGGGACTGATTTGAAAAAAAAAATACCATTAGAATCCTGCATTATCTGTGATAAACATGGGCTAACCATTACAAAGTTTTCATGAGAATAATCGATACAAATATTATAAAGCTGAAGAGTTTATTTGTTTAATCGCGCGAATCTCAGTAACTACTGGACTGATTTGAAAAAATATTTTTACGTTAGATAGCCCATGATAGCTAATAGCATCAAGATACGAATTGTAAATCCAGCGCCGCAAATAAGGGTGTAAAGATAAATTAACTTATCTATCTTTAAAAAAAACATAAATGATGCTTCGTTACCTTGGGATCAAAAGAAAACAGTAAAAAATACGCATGGGAATGAATGGTAGTTTTTATTCATTTTCATTTCATGAAATGCTAAATATTCTTCATATGAAATCAAATATGATCATAGCCAATATTTTTTTTCCACAGTCTCAATTGCGATAAGAGTCCGCTAATAAATTTCGTATGAATTTTACTGTAGGCAAATAATGATTTTTCTACTGACTCGCTTAGAAATCTTTACAAGATGATCTCAACTTACGCCTATGAGATTTGAGTTCAAATTTAACTAAAATTGCTGGGCGTCTTACGTAAGTCTTATACTAATACGAACGCATAGTGCATAATAATCATTGCT
Source organism: Pyrausta purpuralis (assembly GCA_963924145.1). Classification (NCBI taxonomy): domain Eukaryota; kingdom Metazoa; phylum Arthropoda; class Insecta; order Lepidoptera; family Crambidae; genus Pyrausta; species Pyrausta purpuralis. The sequence continues at coordinate 19,712,951 of OZ001658.1, forward strand.
ATTCGCTCGCTTGCGCTCATAGATTTCACTCCCTACATTTTATTCTATCTATCTTAGGATTTCGCAGAGTGACAATCTTTATCTAAGGTTTTATTTCATATGCAATTCATGACATGTTCCATGCCTAGTAAAAACAAGACTCTGTACTATCGCATCAACAAGACTCTGTACTATCGCATCAAGGACGTGAAACTCATAGATTTTTGAATTTAAATGTTTACATAGTTTTTTCCGGACTTAAACTTACTGACTTTTTTTTCTGTGGTCAATTCTGAAGATAAAAGTATCGGCTAAAATACCCCAAGATTAATACGTGTAGCGTGTGAAGCGTTCTTAAACAGATTCGATGGTAATATTCGCATTAAAAGTGGCTTCATTGAAAACATTGTGTCTCCTTTAAAGGTTGAAAATATACGCATTAAAATTAACCCTGTATAGTTATGTTACATGATGACATAGGTACAGTCGACAGCACACCAGGTTACCCACTTTTGTTGCAAACTAGCCCTTATTACAACTGCTTAAGATAAATAAATTATAATAAATAAATAAATATTGGACACCAATCACATACATTGTTCTGATCACAAAGTACGATAATCACAAAGTTTATCGTTTAAAAGATACCGCTGTGTTTCTCTTTACGTGTTGTTGTCCGTACTTTAGGAAATAAAATGAATACTAAGAAAGATGCTGAGCAGTTTTTTTAGCTCAAGTAGTATATAATTTCGCTTTTGTAATGTTTTTTGCGTTTTTTTTAAAGTTGAAAGATAATTTCATAAATTGATAAGGTTGCGCGTCTACGCGTTAAGGCGCTACCCGGATTTTCAACGCGCACACTAGCGCCACTTTAGTAGAAAAATCATAACTAATTAAATAAAAGACCAATCAAAAATCTGGTAAACAAGATTTTAGTACAGGTTCTATAGTTTATTTAGTACGTTTAAATTGTTTCTTAAGTAGTTATCTGCAGTAATAGTTAGAATAATTGCCAAAATTGGCCATATTTAGCAGTTTTTCTAACTCTAACTACAGTAAACTACTTTAATGTAATACAATCTTGTTTATCAGATTTTTGATTATCCTTTTATTTAACAAGTTTTTATTTAACTTGTTTACCAGATTTTTCTACTAAAGTGGCGCTAGTGTGCGCGTGAAAAATCCGGGTAGCCCCTTTAAGAAAAAACTTACAAAATTCAACGGGATTCCTAATGTGTCGGTGGCCGAGTGGTATAGTTAAAGGTTCGATTCTCTGTTTGACACACTTGATTTTTACATGTAGGTCAAATTTATACTATGGTATAAGGTCCTTTAGTGTCTAATAATTCGTTTGAAAACATGTTGTCTAGCGCAGATGCAAACGTCAATCTACGTCACGATAAACATGCCGCTGCAAATACTCCACGCACACGTTTTTAAAAATTCTAACGCGTCAAAATCTAATCAACTAAATATATTTTCTGTAAGGTAACGGGCATAAGGAACCTTGTGAAGTGGTAAGCTCAAGTGGCAATGGGCACGGCACATAGCGCGAACTAATCGCCGTTGGGGCAGAAAAGTTCTAGATTTGAGACCAGAGAGACCAGAGACGCAGCGTAGGACGTCCACCGATGGACAGACAACGTTGTAAAGATCGCAGGATCAAACTGAATTCAGACCGCGATCGGTCGCTGTGAAAAGACGTGGGGGAGGGAGGCTTATGGTCAGCAGTGGACGTCCTTTGGCTGAAAACGATGATGATGATGAAATTTTTTTTGATATAAAAAAATACGTTGGATCCTTACCCTTTGCCAACGAATATTAGAACAAGAGAATATTCATGTGTGAAGTCAATATGTAAATTGTAAAAAATCTTGTTGCCATGAAAAGTCTCCAAAACAGCTCATGATTCAACAACCGAATAATGTTTTCCTGATGTTTTTGCCATATTTTTTTTTACCATGTGACCCGGCGAACTTCGTACTCCAATATTTATTTTTCTTATCAATATTTTCCACTTCTCTTTGCACGTCTAGTTCTTGATTTTCTTTGGTCTGAGTAAATGTAACCATACGTTGAAATGATCAGTTGTTCACTCACATAAGTCAGCGTGTCTTTGTCAATAGATTCGTCAAAATGCCATCTTGTGGTGTATACACAGCCCGGTGGCTTTGCCGGTGGCATACGTCAATTAACTGTCAGATGTGTCATGTGTCATGAGCGGCATGGCCGCCGGACTGGCCGCAACCTTTGCCGCCGGGTGGTCGTCAACACTATCACGTTTTGAAAACACGTTAAAATAAAAATCCATAGAAACAAAAAAGATAGTGGCTTTACTTATCAATACTACTATACAAGTAGGCAAATTATTTACTTAATACAAACAAAACTTTTTTTATTATTATTAAGCAGTCCTTAATCATTTTGAAGAAAAGTTTTGTCATTTTCCTTAGAGGATAAAAAAGTTAATCGTGCAGAATGAAAAAGTAGATACCTATCTAAGTTTTGGTGAGCTAAATATGTAACGCCACGTTGACGCCGTTGGTACCTAGGTGATTCGCACTTGAATATATGCCAAAGTGTTGATCAGCTGTTAATGCCCAAACAGGACACAAAAATGGCGAAATGTTTTTAGTGACTGTGTAGGGTAGTTTTCTTTTAATGAGTAATCATATTTATTAATAATGGGTATTGTTTCTATTTTCAAGATATCCGCGCCCTTAGTACGAAAAAATAGCGGCGTCATAAGATTTGATAAGTAGGTACAAAAGGCCTTTGTCACTTCTGCGGTTTCATATTCAACATTAAAATTTCAAGGAAAACGTCAGCCTGTTGAAAGTTTCATCAAAATCTTGACATCAAGTTTTTTGCTGGGCATCTGCGTCTCTATATTATTGTCTACATACTGAATGTTATACAACTAAAAAGTTTGATTCTACAGTCTGGGGGACAATTCTCGTGCAATTCGTTTACGAAAAATGTTCACCGACACAATTTTCTTTGCCGAAGAAAAAATAGTTTTTTTTTTCTCAGGGTCACGATTTCTATGTATTTAGATTATGCTTGGGCGATAGTTTTTTTCCGTGTAGATATTTTACTTTATTTTATTGGTAAGACTCGCAATCCTCAATTACCTCACAAAAAGTGCGCGAGAAAATGCCGTGAGAATCGGCCTCCTGAACTTAAAAAAAAAACACTGCGTGTTAAACATACAGATACGAAGAGTTGATTTGCGAATTTTCTCGTCTCGTACCTAAGAATGGCATGGAAATTTGGAACTTATCTTTAAAAGAAAAGGGAAATATTGTCAAACTCCAATACAATTTATTTTTTAATTCAGAAAGATTTTTTTATGTTTTTTATACATGCAAACAAAAACTAATGCACACGAACTCATGTCAGGGTCAAATGTCATGCACGACACGTGTCGGTTGTTTCCTTTGCTACCTTGTTTTTACTTGGAAACTTTTTGACACGTCTCTACTGTGATGTAGGTAAATTATATTAACCTCCATCATCAACCTCGTCATACAAGGTTATAGGAAAGTAACCAAATGTGTAATAGTAAAAATATGTAACTAGCGGTTACTCATGGTTTCGCCCGCGTAAACTTTAGACTTCCTGCACAATTTTTTATTCGTTATTTATATTAAGTATGTGAAATTGCGCAATGTATGAGATATGTAATACTTCCAAAATTTATTTACAAAAAACGTTGTTGTGTTTCCAAAAAGAGGCAAGTTTGACGTTTCAGGCTCCACTACTCCTCCCCTGAACTTTATCCTGATAACTTATGGAGTCTCCCCATCATTGACCTTAAAATGTTATCAATCATATAAAGTATGTATATATATACATACTTTTACTTACGTTTTCACCCCTTCAGGTAAAATTTATTAATTCTAACCAAGTAGTTTATCGATTAAGCTTCCAAACTGACCAATTTTCATACAAAATTTGGACCTCTGTTTCACTTCTTGAGGGTTTAGTTATGAAAAACTTTTTCTTACTTTGCACCTCAAAGGATAAAAAATGTGCGAAAGGAATCTTTAAATAGCTAGACCCAGGGATTAAAGATCATGCAGATTTCTATGTCAACTATTCAAGACATTTTTATAATTTAATTATGTTTTGTATAATTTAATTAAAACTTTAAAAGATTTAAGTAGGTTTATTAAATATTAATAGGTTTATTATGTGTAACAATGTGTGTAAAATTTGACGACGCTTGTAGCTGAAAGAATCATTTGTATTTTAATGAGAAGCTATGTATAATACTTTAAATAGAATTAACTAATATTTAATTTAATAAAAATGGATCGTGTAGCGGTATTAACAACAAATTTGTTGTTAATACCGCTGTATAATTTGGTATTTTAATATACGGAACATTCATAAAAGCCTCATAGGAACTCGACACATAAGATAAACGTAATATGTTTAAAGCCAAAGGTCGTGTCAATAGCCTTAAACAGACTTTTGGGGAAGTAACGACTAAGTCCGAGTTGAAATCGCTCACTGCGGATACCGTGCCAATTTTAACTGAATTAGGGAATCCACTTACTTCCACTTAGCTAAAATACTAATATATTTTGTTGACAGCAAATATAACTTTGTTATGAATATAGTGATTGTATGAAGAACAAAGTTCTGTTGAAAATATGCTATATCTCAAAAACTACTAGTTCGATCCGGTCGAAAACAATTTTCGTTGAAATTATTTATTAAGATCTATGTTACATATTTTTTTCAAAATATACACTTGCTTAGTTTAGAAGTTAGAGGGGGTGAACCCTATTTTATTACTTTGTAAGCGTATATCTATCAAACGTTGGACTTAAATAAAATGACTCAGAAACCTCTAGGTCATTTTAAAATACCTATCTATATACACATCACACGCATCAATTTGACAAAAAAAAATTAGGAATCGTAAAGCGGTTAACAGGATACATTTTCCTACCAAATTTCAACAGTGTTATGCTTATAGAGACAGAATAATGTGGCTGTGACATACGGACGGACAGACAGACAGACAGATTTGATGAAACTATAGGAGTTCCGTTTTTTCCATTCGGCTATGGAACCTAAAAACAGACGTATGTCGAGTTAGTAAAATATGCGCAAAAAATGGTTTCAATTATCAATGAAAAACTTAAATGACTGTTTTAACGTTTTTTTTTTTCTATAACTAGAAATAAATAATGTATAAACAGGCTTTGATTTTTACTATGTTGCCTGACACTTTTAAATCCACTTCCTATTTTAAACCGACTTCAAAAAAGGAGAAGGTTATCAATTCGATTCTATGTTTTTTTTTTGTTTCTATGTTACCTCATATCTCAGTCGTTTTTCGACCGATTCAAAATTTTTTTTCGCCTACTTAGAGGATGTACCTTTTAGTTGGTCCCATTTTTTCCATTTCGGGATCTGATAATGGGATCTTAGTGTAATCGAGGGAAACCTTCAAATTTTAAAGGCCCGTGTAGTGTTTCTTTACTAAAATCTTAACGTTGACGTGTTGTCACGTTTGATAGTCAACATCTTGTGGGTCTGAGCTGATAGTGAAACTCCTTAACGCTTAGGAGTTCAGTAATTATAATGAAACTAGCGGTCCCCCGCGACTTCGTCCGCGCGTTTTGAGTCTACTCCCTCCCCTCCCGTCACAGCGTCATGTTTTATATCCTAAAGCCTTTCTCGATAAATAAGCTATCCAACACAGAAATATTTTTTCAAATCGGTCCAGCAGTTCCTGAGATAAGCGCGTTCAAACAAACAAACTCTTCAGATTTATAATATACTAGCGGTCCCCCGCGACTTCATCCGCGCGTTTTGAGTTTGCTCCCTCCCCTCCCGTCGCAGCGTCATGTTTTATATCCTAAAGCCTTTCTCGATAAATAAGCTATCCAACACAGAAATATTTTTTCAAATCGGTCCAGCAGTTCCTGAGATAAGCGCGTTCAAACAAACAAACTCTTCAGCTTTATAATATACTAGCGGTCCCCCGCGACTTCGTCCGCGCGTTTTGAGTTTGCTCCCTCCCCTCCCGTCGCAGCGTCATATTTTAAAGCCTTTCTCGATAAATAAGCTATCCAACACAGAAATATTTTTGAAAATCGGTCCAGCAGTTCCTGAGATAAGCGCGTTCAAACAAACAAACTCTTCAGATTTGTAATATATTAGCGCAAGCGCACGTTGTACTTAAGCTGCGAACATTATTTTGGTGCGGAGTTATGTTAAAACTGTGATAGCTCCTAAGATATTTATTGAAATCAAATGATATAAAGGGCAACTTGGTTCTAAATGAAATGCTCGTGATGATTAATGTATTTATTTTGATAAGAATAAATACCTGTGTGTATAATACACCTCTAAAAATAATGCATTATTTTTTTACAAATTTATGAACATAAAAAAGGTTGTAGTAAGTCAACCATAAAAGATAGACTTATGCTGTTGCGGACTTTATTATAGAACTCTTAATGTTGAACAATCCTGTCATACATGATTTTTGTGTAACTTAAGCGGTTTCCGCAGCGTATGCAGCGGAAGCTCTCAAAAGGAATATCTTTCTCCCGTTTTCGCAACATTTTTCATTTCTGTGAGTCGTATCTTTATGTTATATAGCTTAAAGCCTTCCTCGATAAATGGACTATCCAACGTAAAAAAAAAATCAAATCGAGCCAGTAGTTTTTGAGATTAGCGCGTTCAAACAAACAAACAAACAAACAAACAAACAAACAAACAAACTCTTCAGCTTTATAATATTAGTATAGATTAGCGCAAGCGCACGTTGTACTTAAGCTGCGAACATTATTTTGGTGCGGAGTTATGTTAAAACTGTGATAGCTCCTAAGATATTTATTGGAATCAAATGATATAAAAGGCAACTTTGTTCTAAATGAAATGCTAGTGATGATGAATGTATTTATTTTGATAAGAATAAATACCTGTGTGTAAAATACACCTCCAAAAATAATGCATTATTTTTTTACAAATTTATTAACATAAAAAAGGTTGTAGTAAGTCAACCATAAAAGATAGACATATGCTGTCGCGGACTTTATTATAGAACTTTTTATGCTGAACAATCCTGTCATACATGATTTTTGTGTAACTTAAGCGGTTTCCGCAGCGTATGCAGCGGAAGATCTCAAAAGGAATATCTTTCTCCCGTTTTCGCAACATTTTTCATTTCTGCTGTGGTCTTATGAGTTGTATCTTTATGTTATGTAGCCTAAAGCCTTCCTCGGTAAATGGACTATCCAACGTAAAAAAAAAAATTCAAATCGGGCCAGTAGTTTTTGAGATTAGCGCGTTCAAACAAACAAACAAACAAACTCTTCAGCTTTATAATATTAGTATAGATTAGCGCAAGCGCACGTTGTACTTCAGCTGCGAACATTATTTTGGTGCGGAGTCATGTTAAAACTGTTATAGCTCCTAAGATATTTATTGAAATCAAATGATATAAAGGACAACTTGGTTCTAAATGAAATGCTCGTGATGATGAATGTATTTATTTTGATAAGAATAAATACCTGTGTGTATAATACACCTCTAAAAATAATGCATTATTTTTTTACAAATTTATTAACATAAAAAAGGTTGTAGTAAGTCAACCATAAAAGATATACATATGCTGTCGCGGACTTTATTATAGAACTCTTAATGTTGAACAATCCTGTTATACATGATTTTTGTGTAACTTAAGCGGTTTCCGCAGCGTATGCAGCGGAAGCTCTCAAAAGGAATATCTTTCTCCCGTTTTTGCAACATTTTTCATTTCTGCTGTGGTCTTATGAGTCGTATCTTTATGTTATATAGCCTAAAGCCTTCCTCGATAAATGGACTATCCAACGTAAAAATAATTTTTCAAATCGGGCCAGTAGTTTTTGAGATTAGCGCGTTCAAACCAACAAACAAACAAACAAAATCTTCAGCTTTATAATATTAGTATAGATTAGCGCAAGCGCACGTTATACTTAAGCTGCGAACATTATTTTGGTGCGGAGTTATGTCAAAACTGTGATAGCTCCTAAGATATTTATTGTAATCAAATGATATAAAGGGCAACTTGGTTCTAAATGAAATGCTCGTGATGATTAATGTATTTATTTTGATAAGAATAAATACCTGTGTGTATAATACACCTCTAAAAAGAATGCATTATTTTTTTACAAATTTATGAACATAAAAAAGGTTGTAGTAAGTCAACCATAAAAGATAGACATATGCTGTCGCGGACTTTATTATAGAACTCTTAATGCTGAACAATCCTGTCCTACATGATTTTTGTGTAACTTAAGCGGTTTCCGCAGCGTATGCAGCGGAAGATCTCAAAAGGAATATCTTTCTCCCGTTTTCGCAACATTTTTCATTTCTGCTGTGGTCTTATGAGTCGTATCTTTATGTTATATAGCCTAAAGCCTTCCTCGATAAATGGACTATCCAACGTTAAAATAATTTTTCAAATCGGGCCAGTAGTTTTTGAGATTAGCGCGTTCAAACCAACAAACAAACAAACAAAATCTTCAGCTTTATAATATTAGTATAGATTAGCGCAAGCGCACGTTATACTTAAGCTGCGAACATTATTTTGGTGCGGAGTTATGTCAAAACTGTGATAGCTCCTAAGATATTTATTGTAATCAAATGATATAAAGGGCAACTTGGTTCTAAATGAAATGCTCGTGATGATTAATGTATTTATTTTGATAAGAATAAATACCTGTGTGTATAATACACCTCTAAAAATAATGCATTATTTTTTTACAAATTTATTAACATAAAAAAGGTTGTAGTAAGTCAACCATAAAAGATATACATATGCTGTCGCGGACTTTATTATAGAGCTCTTAATGTTGAACAATCCTGTTATACATGATTTTTGTGTAACTTAAGCGGTTTCCGCAGCGTATGCAGCGGAAGCTCTCAAAAGGAATATCTTTCTCCCGTTTTTGCAACATTTTTCATTTCTGCTGTGGTCTTATGAGTCGTATCTTTATGTTATATAGCCTAAAGCCTTCCTCGATAAATGGACTATCCAACGTAAAAATAATTTTTCAAATCGGGCCAGTAGTTTTTGAGATTAGCGCGTTCAAACCAACAAACAAACAAACAAAATCTTCAGCTTTATAAAATTAGTATAGATTAGCGCAAGCGCACGTTATACTTAAGCTGCGAACATTATTTTGGTGCGGAGTTATGTCAAAACTGTGATAGCTCCTAAGATATTTATTGTAATCAAATGATATAAAGGGCAACTTGGTTCTAAATGAAATGCTCGTGATGATTAATGTATTTATTTTGATAAGAATAAATACCTGTGTGTATAATACACCTCTAAAAAGAATGCATTATTTTTTTACAAATTTATGAACATAAAAAAGGTTGTAGTAAGTCAACCATAAAAGATAGACATATGCTGTCGCGGACTTTATTATAGAACTCTTAATGCTGAACAATCCTGTCATACATGATTTTTGTGTAACTTAAGCGGTTTACGCAGCGTATGCAGCGGAAGCTCTCAAAAGGAATATCTTTCTACCGTTTTCGCAACATTTTTCATTTCTGCTGTGGTCTTATGAGTCGTATCTTTATGTTATATAGCCTAAAGCCTTCCTCAATAAATGGACTATCCAACGTAAAAAAAATTTTTCAAATCGGGCCAGCAGTTTTTGAGATTAGCGTTCAAACAAACAAACAAACAATCTCTTCAGCTTTATAATATTAAGTATAGATAACTTATAATAGGTATTTTGTAGCTACTTAAAGAATAGAGTCATAAGGTGCTTCTCCCCCTCCTCCCTCCCTTGTAATCTCTAAAAATGAAGAAATAATATTAAATTTAAAAAAGTAAAAACCGACTTCAATACCAAAATGCACTAAAAACTCTTAAATAAACTCTTGACTATTGAAAGGAAAGGTGGGTTCTAGGCAAACAATTTATTTTTGGAGTTGGTGCTGTGATAGTTGATGCTTGATGGTCAAAGTGATGGCACCGACTCCGAGAAGAAATTGTTTGCCTAGAAGGTAAGGAAGGAAGTTTATTAAAAACTTCTTAGTGCATTTTGGTTTTGAAGTCAGCTTTTATTTTATTTTTTAAAGTTATGCAATGTTAACTCAATGAAATGATAGCTGATGCTTTGAAAATTCATTGCTCACATCAGTACATAGAGTGTGGCCTGTAATAGAAGCAATCATTTAAATGGAAGATTCTACAGAGTATAGTTACGTACCTAGCTATCTTAACCTGCGCTGGTAGTCTGATGCAACATTTTTGACATTTCGCGTAGACAATTTCAGTTTTATGATTTTCTTATTCATTAAATATCATTTTAACTTATGTAGCTAGTATGTTTAATAAATCTTAAAAAATATTTATAAATTTTAAGCTTCATTCGAAAATTTTTCTCGATCAATAAATACACGAAAACACTTATTTTGTAACGGCATTTTTCGAGCGCCACCTGGTGGTTTTACAGGGAACTACGTCGAAACTTCCGACACTGGTCATAATGCTCTTAAATGCCTTAACTTAGATTATAGTAATCCAAAGATGTGCTCTTTAATGTGTCCCTGCAAACAAATTGGTCCAGTCATAGAACTTTGCAAGCTTCAATTATTAATTAAGCAATACACTGCTGGTTCGTTTTTTTTGTTAGAATATGACAATAACTTTATATATTATTTTTATCATAATGAATTAAAAGCATATGGCATTGATTACTGGTTAATTAAAAGGGCCTATATTTTATTTTTTTATAACAGGCCCTATAATAGGACAGACCATGTTCTATTCGAAATTTTACAAGAGTTTTGGAAAATTACAGTTTAATTGCATTTTATCACTGAATTAAAAACTAAAATAGCCTGTGTGCTATAATTTTATGAATAACCTATAATATTTTAATATCATAATGTTTAATGTATTTTATAAAAGTCATAATATTCAATTAAGTAGCACTTTGTAAAATAACAAGCTACCATCCTCGCAAATTCGGTAATAAAATATAGTGAGTAACAATTGAATTTGCGAAACGATGTCTCATTCATGCATTCCTCAAGCACATTTTTTGGCTTACAGTTTTATGTTTAATACTCATTTATGAATAAAATTAGTTTCACCTCAACTGTAATCAAACTGTTTTGTGCTTACATAAAAACCAAAATGCACTAAAAAGTCTTAAATAAACTCTTCACCATTGAAAGGAAAGGAATTCGTTTTAGGCAAACAATTTGTTTTTGGAGTCGGTGCTGTGATAGTTGATGCTTGATGGTCAAAGTGATGGCACCGACTCCAAAAAGAAATTGTTTGCCTAAAACGAATTCCTTTCCTTTCAACGGTGAAGAGTTTATTTAAGACTTTTTAGTGCATTTTGGTTTTGAAGTCGGTTTTTACTTTTTTTAAAAGTTTATTTTATTTCTTCATTTTTAGTGATTACATAAGAGGGGGGGGGAGTTGCACCTTATGATTCTATTTTTTAAGAAGCTACAAATTACCTATCATAAGTTCCGTCATAATAATTACTGAACTCCTAGCGTTAAGGAGTTCCACCATCAGCTCAGCCCCACAAGATGTTGACTATCAGACAAAACAACACGTCAACATTAAGATTCTAGTAAAGAAACACTATACCTGCCTTTAAAATTTGAGGATTTCCCTCGATTACACCAAGATCCCATTATCAGATCCCAAAATGGAAAAAATGGGACCAACTAGAAAGTACACCCTCTAAGCAGGTGAAAAAATTTTTTGATTCGGTCGACAAACGACTGAGATATGAGGTAACATACATAAAAAAAATGATAAAAAAAACATACAGTCGAATTGATAACCTCCTCCTTTTTTGAAGTCGGTTAAAAATGAGTTTGTTTGTTCTATAGCGATATTTTAGTCCTTTTATTGTTTGTTTTTGAAGGAGGTACTATTTTTATATAGGCATATTTGTTTTACTTTTTAGTGATTGTTTCAGTTACAAAGTCCTTGATTGAACTTAAATAGTTACTTAAACATCTCCTCAGTGTAACGAATATTTTAGTGGAAACCGCATCAAAATCGGTCCAGCCGAACGCGAGACATTCGCGGATAAACATACATACAAACAAACAGGTCGAACTGAGAACCTCCTTTTTTGAAGTTGGTAAAAAAATATTTATTCTTTGAAAAAGAAAATGCGATAGGTAAACCTTTTTCGAATGCGAACTGCATAAGAATTGGGGCCTAGGTGCCATTGGATAGTTTCCTTTAGTGGAATATACCTTTCAAGGGTCAAATATACGCCATCATTCACTAAAAACAGTAACGGCTAATTTGTATGAAATAAGAGGTAGGTACTCTTTATTTTCTATGTCTCATAATACTCTGGATTTAACTAAGTTGAAGTATGAGCATCTAAATATTATGCCATTTAATATTATCACATCCGAGTTGAAAGGTTAAGTTTAAGCCGCTGATGGTTAAGTCGTAATGTTTTATATCTTAAACCTACATGTAGTGTATCTATATTATGTTAATTGTAAGCTGAAGAGTTTTTTTTTATACTACTGGACCGATTTGATAGCTTATTTATCGAGGAAGGCTTATAAATATAAAATATCACGCTAGGAAAGGGAGGGGAGGACTAAAGCTGGAAACACATTATCGGACGCGGCTGACGGACGCGGCTTACAGTCGCGACTTAAAGGTATCTAGGTAATTAATACACTGAGCCGTTCAAACTATCGGACGTAAGTCGCGGACGTAACCTTGGGCTGACCTTCAGCTTTCGGACGTCCGACAGCAATCTGGCATGTTTCTGTCAGCCGAAAACGTCCGCGGACGATATGCACGGGGTGCAGGACGCGATTTTGCGTCAAAAGGACGCGGTCCATGCCAAAGCTATCACGCGTTTCGAAATAGACGAACGAATCATAGTGTTTTCGCACGCAACAGAGAATAACCCAAGGTTTAGGTTGCGTTCTTTGGCTAAATAATTTGAATAAATTAGGGTATCATTAAAGTCTAAAGCCTGTTGTTAATGTAGAAATAGTATAGTAGAAAAATTATAATTGTGTAATGCGTTTTTATGCAAATAAATATTCTGATATATTCATAAAACTGAACTAAATAAATAATAATAAATATCCTTTGGACATTCCCACACATCGCCAGAGTTATGGGTGCCAGACAACGGATATAATACTTAAATACTTTTTGTATGTTTGGTTCCAATATAATCTTTTAACAATTAACATCGAAAAAAGTTGCTACGTAATATTTAAGGCAATTAATAAAAAATACCCCCCTTTCGAACCGCTAGTAATAAATAATTCTGTTCTTCAAGAAAAAAAATTCGAGAAATACCTTGGCTTAAGAATGGACAATTCTCTTAAATGGAATGCCCAAATTGAATACATAAGAACCAAATTACTTTCTCTAGTAGCATCATTACGACAAATTAGTCGATGCATCCCACATCGTTTACGCTACACGTTATATAACTCACTAGTTAAACCACATCTCCTCTATTTGATTGAAATATGGGGCAGTGCCGCCAAGTCAAAAATTAAAAAAAATCAAATCATGCAAAATAAAATTATTAAAATATTATTTAAAAACGACTACTTAACTTCTACTGCATAAATATATAATGAAACTAAATTAATGACTGTAAAGCAACTTTATATTTACAACACATGTTTACTTATTAAGAAAATTATACAACGCTCTTTCCATACTAGTCTAACACTTCACAACGTTAAACAAGTCACTAAGCGCAGCAGTCGCCGTGCGAGTTTTTTAGTTCTACCCAAGACTAGAACAAATTATGGAAAAAAAATGATTACTTTTGAAGGCGCTAAACTCTGTAACAAAATACCCACGTCCATAAAAAATATTAGTTCATATGACGTGTTCAAGCACAAACTGGCAGAATACGTAATCGAACACATGTAAACAACTACTTTGTTATTATTGTTTTTGTAAAATATATACTATACCTCAACACCCGAGCGGTCGCATGCGACCGCATAACAATAGAATACCTATTGTGTCTCGTTCACATACGCTTGAGGGATTAATTAGTTCGAACGACTAATTAAGGATTTAGTGATTAAGTTCTCATGTAAGTGATTTTTTGTCTTTTATGAGAAATAAATGTATCTTTAACCTGGATATACATAGAAATCACCCAGACCAGTACAAACAGACATGTTCATGCACACAAATGTTTGTATTGTGCGGGCATCGAACCCGCAACCCGCTGCGTACCTAGTAGGCGATTTCTCGACCACTACACCAGACGGGTCGTCAAAAACTGCTTTTTATGAAGTTATCGACAAGTAATACAGTGGATTTATTGTTTGTTTAAAATTTAATTTATCTGTTACATAGATCGATGTTTTGCTTATCATGCTGTGTGTACATGATAGTGGAGTCGCAGCATATCTCTGTGTCGAACTTACTTTATTTTTTTATTTGTTAAATAATTGTCGTAAGTCTGTATATACACCTAATAAATAAAAAAGGAATAATAGAACGACACTAGCGCCACTACAGTTTTCAGCTGATAACTTTATATTGGTCTTAAACGCTAAAAGCGCTTTCCAATATAAGTATCAGTTTAGTTAGAACGCGTCTGCAAGGGAGTTTAGCGCGGGGAACGAAAAGAGGAAGTTGGATTTTGTTTCTTCATTTTAGTAATTGTTTTTTTCTAGTTATTTATTGTGATTTTGTATTGGAATCATCATAATAAATTAAGACGAAGGAGGAACTTTACTTTGTGTAAAGCGTGCTCTGATCCATAGAAAAAATGAATAAGGTTAGAATGGGTTTGATCGCTCGTTTGTATGGGAACCTCTGTCGCCGGAGGGAGTTACCGCGCTGTTGCTGCAGTGTTTCAAGTACCAATCAAAGAATCAACGCATCTATATTACAAACCAATCACAATTTCCGCTAGGCGCTCTGTGATTGGTGTCATTAGTACTTGAAACCAACTACCAATCACAGAGCTGCTAGCGGTGAAACCACCAATCCTCATTCAGATACGTTCGTTCTTTTATGTCAAAATACTAGTGATGTGGTAAAAGTCGATTATTTCCGTTGATAAACTCAATTACCGGTGTAATGTTGTTTCTCAATATGAACCAACATATAGGATTTAAGTTTGAGTTTATTTGGATAATTTCACAGATCATTGGATCGCAGCAAAGGGTTTTCCTATTGCTTTTCGGTAAAAAAAAATCATTTATCAGACGTTCAAAACGCATAATCGTGTAAGCTAGAATCATCTTTAGGCAGAAATTTAATATCCATAATAGTCTTAAAGCAGAATCATCATAACGCAGAAAGTTCACAGATAGAATCGTCTTGTGGCATACAATTCGTATATATAGTCATTAATAAGCAGAATCATCCTATCGCAGAAAGTTCACAGTCCGAATCGTCTTTTGGCATATTTTTCATATTTAATATTCTCCTATAAACGTTAATTTCTCTGTGTATCCCAAGTAGTTCTATCTCAGCAATACTAACATACAACATGCATGGCAAATCAAACATGCAGCATGCAAGCAAGCATTCAGCATGCAAGCAAGCAAGCAAAGCATGTAGCAAGCAAGCAAGTATGCAGCAAGCAAGCAGGCAAGCATGCAGCATGAAAGCAAGCATGCAAGCAAGCAACAGCTTGCATGCAGCATGCAACATGCATGGTTTCTGTCACGGCTCCGGCGCTGCGGGGCTCCGGCAGTCCCACGCGAGCTTATCGTCGCAGATGGTTTTCGCTCACCACCTGCTCCTCAGCTCGCGGGCTGCCTCACCCCTCCGCGCCTACGCGATTTTGAATTAGACTCTAGGGGTGGGGCAAACAAGACTGCGTGGAGTCGGTTTTGCACCGATTCGTTTCTGTCATTAACTTTTGTGCCACAACTTAATGACTTTTTAATTCAATTTTAGGGTAAAATACTATTTAAAAGAAATAGCAATATGCGCAGTGAAATTATTCTAAACGAAATTCTGCTTTCTTCATAGTATGCCTAGTCAAATTATGCCAAATAAACATCGTACTTACTAAACATTATGCTTAGCGAAAGTATGCAAAGTAAAATTTTGCCAAAGGTAATTATGCCTTATAAATTTCTATCGATCGAAATCGAAATCGAAAATATTCGCAAATACGACGACAAGATGGTGACGTTTTCCTTGACATTTGAATTTCGAATTATTAATCTGTACTACGAGTTGTCCGTGTCGTCAACTCGTGGAGCACGAAATATGTTCGTGGTGTCGTCAGTTCCATACGCTTGTAGTATCTAGTAGGTAGTTGTTGCTGTATGGAAATGATGTGTATAACTGTTATTGAAATGCAAATTACCATTTACACACTGCGACTTTTAGCAGCGATGCTTACGCACATTAGCATCAATGCAGTCGCAAAATGTCAATGTTTACACACACTTTACACACTGCGCTTCTTTTGGCAACCATGCAGTCGCGATGCTAACACACATTAGCATCGATGCAGTCGCAAAATGTTATTCTTTACACACACTTTACACACTGCGCTTGTTTTAGCATCGATGCAGTCGCGCGATGCTAACGCGCGTTAGCGTCGATACAGTCGCGATTCAGAAGCTCGAATTTGTCAAATTTTGTACTAAATTTTGGCGACTGCATCGATACCAATGCGCGTTAGGATCGATGCTAAATCGCGTGTCGGTGAATCGGTGAGTCGC
Source organism: Pyrausta purpuralis (assembly GCA_963924145.1). Classification (NCBI taxonomy): domain Eukaryota; kingdom Metazoa; phylum Arthropoda; class Insecta; order Lepidoptera; family Crambidae; genus Pyrausta; species Pyrausta purpuralis. The sequence continues at coordinate 19,729,646 of OZ001658.1, forward strand.
GATGCTGAAGTGCGTTTTCAAAACGCATCGATGCTAAAAGTCGCAGTGCGTAAGGGGTCTTATGTGATAGCATAACTTAGTTTAAGTCTTACTTAACATAGAGTGAATATTTATTTAAACAAGAAAAAATATAAGACATGCATCATAAAAAAATAACTTTAAATCTACCTATTCAAAAACGAAACCATTTTCTTGCGGCCAGGAGGCTATGATGCTGGCTGCGTTGCCGCCTTGGATAGCTATGCTAATCCTTTGAGCTAGGAATCAGCTAGCTTAATTATTGGCTGTTAAGGAATTTAATTTTAGCGCAATTTTCCTAAACAACTTTCTAGTCTTACTTGTTTAACTTAGTTTAAGTCTTAATTTTTATTTTGTTGCTGTACAAAAAAACTTATCTTATATCGTACTAGCGGTCCCCCGCGACTTCGTCCGCGCGTTTTGAGTTTGCTTCCTCCCCTCCCGTCGCAGCGTCATTTTTTATATCCTAAAGCCTTTCTCGATAAATAAGCTATCCAACACAGAAATATTTTTTCAAATCGGTCTAGCAGTTCCTGAAATAAACGTGTTCAAACAAACAAACTCTTCAGCTTTATAATATATTAGCGCAAGCGCACGTACTTAAGCTGCGAACATTATTTTGGTGCGGAGTTATGTTAAAACTGTGATAGCTCCTACGATATTTATTGAAATCAAATGATATAAAGGGCAACTTGGTTCTAAATGAAATGCTCGTGATGATTGTATTTTGTATTTATTTTGATAAGAATAAATACCTGTCTGTATAATACACCTCTAAAAATAATGCATTTTTTTTTACAAATTTATTAACATAAAAAAGGTTGTAGTAAGTCAACCATAAAAGATAGATATATGCTGTCGCGGACTTTATTATAGAACTCTTAATGCTGAACAATCCTGTCATACATGATTTTTGTGTAACTTAAGCGGTTTCCGCAGCGTATGCAGCGGAAGCTCTTAAAAGGAATATCTTTCTCCCGTTTTCGCAACATTTTTCATTTCTGCTGTGGTCTTATAAGTTGTATCTTTATGTTATATAGCCTAAAGCCTTCCTCGATAAATGGACTATCCAACGTAAAAAATTTTTTTCAAATCGGGCCAGTAGTTTTTGAGATTAGCGCGTTCAAACAAACAAACAAACAAACAAACAAACTCTTCAGCTTTATAATATTAGTATAGATTTGAGGCTTCGTTCGTTAGAAAACGCCATACGTTACGCCTAATACTTTTAAAGTAGCAAATGTTCACAGCAACCAATTACTCTTTGCTCGGATCTACTCAGCAGGCGTTTAAAGTTAGGATCAACTTTACTTTTATCGGACTAGATGGCGCTACAGATTCGTTTGCGCTTGCGCCAATGAATGGCGCCAATTCTAGATATATTTTCCCTTCCCGCTTCCTTTATATAATAATAATATAAAATAGGTAAGCTATCATTATTTTAATTATAAGGAAATTACGGTTAAGGAGGTATTACTGAAACCATCTAGAAAACAATAGGTAAATAAATAAATAATAAACTTATTAAGAAAAAAAGAAAGAACAACATTAGATAATAAGTAGTAATCGGTTCCCACTCTAGGATTTCCTGTGTCGCGATGTCGTACGGACAAGGAGCTCTATTTTTGTATCACTCGCTTCAAGATGGCGAGTGATTTTCGTTCGAAGATGAATTAAAAGTCATAGAAAAAAACTCGTCGTCGAACGAAAATCACTCGCCATTTCGAAGCGAGTGATTCAAAAATAGGGCCCCGGTCTCTTTCGTCTAGCTAGTCGTCGAACATTTGTTGCTAACTATTTGAAAAGAGTGTTTTTTCAAATTAGTAACTTCTAACTCATAATTAAAGTAGTTTGAAATAAATATTCATAAATCTTTAAATTTGCAATAAAATTAACGGGCCACAGTAGATAGACTTTCTTTGGCAAATCAAATGAAATCAAATTCGTTTATTGTGGAACACAGGTACATAAGATCTTAATAAAAATGACGTCTCACTATGACCTGCCTTAATAGACATACAATATTTAAGTACAATAAAATAAAGTAGTTGGCCGTAGACAAAGTAAGATTGCTTCGCATACAAAATGATCCCGAAATTCACCATTGTCAAAATAGCTATTTACTCATTTAAGAATTAACAAGAATTGAACCAACTAGGTATTCATTATGTATATATTCTCAAATAATAAATATGGTAATTACAACTTTACAGCAACTTACAAACGCGTAACTTGCTTAAATTATCTTAGTAGCTGCCCGCTTACCGCTTAACAGATCCCATCGCTCCCGCAAAGTTCAAATCCCTTATCCCGTTCGCAAAGTTTCGCACAATAACTAGAGTGCCGGCAAAGCCTTCTTTTCCGTTTTATTTCCCATTTCGGTACTCCCACCATGCGAAGAAAATGGCGGCCGGTCGGCATTCTAGCCAGTGCCGCGCTACATTCGACGCAGGCGCACGCCGCCGCCACAACCGACCCAAAACAACGAAACTCAGTGTTCGAATTACGAAATTAAATTTCTTTATTCAGTGGAAATAGTGACAGTTTTTGTGACGTTAAAAAAATATTTTATACAGTGACCAGTCTCGATTAGTGCATGCTTTTGTTTCTTTGTTGATTTGCACCAGCTGTCAAAATATTGCACGCAGAATCAAGGTGAGCACTTGATTGATTTCTTAACTGCTAACATCTTTTTTTAAGATTGAGCGTAATGTCATCTGATATTTTTGGAAGTCGTAATCCTTTCTGTTTTGCAACTTTGCGCTGGCCGAGACAGGTTTTGTCGTATCAAAAGTTATTCGCCAGTAAACGTTCTATTCTGATAAATACTTCGGTCGACGCTATCTCATGTGTAGCAGAAAGGCCGTTCAAAGAAACTTTATGTGTAGCTGTAAATTGTTTTAAAATGGTTGTTAAATTTTGTGCGCACGCGCTTCTGTTGTTTTCAGTTTTATTGCTGCTTATGTTTTATGTTGATGTCTGGTAACTAATTATGTTTTAGGTCATGGACCTATTGTTGTTACTGTTGTTAACAAAACAAAATGGATGGTAAATAAACTGTTTATTTTTAAAGAAGAATACATTTTTACAAGATAAAAAGCAGAATCAACCTACCTCAGATTTGATGCAAAAAAGTCAGCTACAAATTACACGACCCATGTTAATAAAATCATGATACCTTCCTACTTATTATGAGATTATTTAACCACGATTAGTTGTGTTTTCCATATTGTTATGGTAATGCTTGTATTATTGTGTTTATGACAAGAGCATGTCTCATTGCTTTAATATAAGTAAGAACTCGCTCGTATCGCTTTCAATATAGCTCTTACTCTTATGCACGCCGTAAAAATATATACGTCGGGTATATTATATAATGTAACGTTAGACGATATATCATAACCGCAGTGTATTGACATTGTGGTGAAACAATGATGAAAGGAAACACGAAGTAATTATGACGGGGAAAACAAAAGTTTTAAAACAATGAAGAAATTCTAAACATCTCATAGGGAAACGAAAGAATTGTAATAAATACATGAGGAAGTAATCTCATGTACAAATGAGATTATGAAACTGAGTGAAGTAACAGACAGAGGTTAGATCTTAAGACCATGTGACAGAAGTTCAAGGTAATGTTCCTATTTAATTCTGCACAATGAATTGCTAAGCTGCTAGGATCGAATGCAAATTCAGGTAAAATTTTACAAAGTTACTCATTCTTGCATAATCTTTTTTACCGAATTTACAAAGAAGGTAATCTTAAATTACAAAGAAGATGTATTACTTTCTTTAATAAATTGCCTCAAAATATAATTGAATTACCTTTACATAAATTCAAATCTATTGTTAAACAATGTTTAATGACTAAAGGATATTATAGAATAAATGATTATATGAACGATAACAATGTATGGTCTAGCTTGTAAGAACATTTAATTGTAATATTTTTAAAAGAGGCATTGACAATAGTGACTGAGTTTGTTGCGCAGCTTCTTCTCAGCACTAGCCCACAATTGTCCCGAAGCTGTGGTAGGGCCAATGTTGGGACGTGTATAAGTGCTAGCAATAGCCTATGTACAGAATAAAGTAATTTTGAATTTTGATTTTTTTTTGAATCAATTCGACTTGTATGTATGTGATATCTTTAGGTTTTGATGGAATTGTATAGTATATGTATCTAGTAAGGCTTCCAATCACGTGTGCAAAATTTCCTAAGTGTATGTATCTATGTTTGTATTTGTCCACGAAATCCTCAAAAAAAGGTAGTCATAGCGCGATAACTAGTACTTTTTTGGGTCACTTAGGTATGGTTCAACTTAGGGAACATGTAAGTTCCAAGTAAATCCGTCCAGTTGTTTTGAGAGTTTATGAAATAAAAAATGTATAAAATACCGCCTTCAAAAAACTGACTAAAACCTTCAAAAAACGCATTCGTCTTCTTTTTTGGATATACTAATTCTTTTGGAGTCAGTGCACGATGTTGTGTAGGTGGATAGTTGGTGGCGAAAGCTTGATATCATGCAACGACTCCAAATGAATTTGTTATTCCCAATATGCTTCAACACCCGAGCGGTTGCAGGCTACCGCATAACAATAGAATTTGCATTGTGTCTCGATCACATACGCTTGAGGGATTAAAAGACGAAAGCGTTGTTTAAAAATGTTTGGTCAGTTTTTTTTACCTAACCTACTTCATTCCACTGCTGGTCAAAGGTCTCCCCCATTTTTTTTTTCATATGTCTCTGTCAGCGGCCAACAATTCCCAATACCTCGCAAAGCTAGACAGATCGTCACACCACCGCTTTTAGGGTCGACCCCTTCGTTGATAGCCGTTAGGTGGTATGCATGGCGTGACGATTTGTAGAATTCACCCTGATAGATGGGCCCAAATCGTCACGCCCAAATAGTCAGTTTTTTTAAGGTATTATTTCCAAAATAGTCCCAATCCCAATAGAACAATATTTTGAAGCGTATCGATTTTCCAATTGAAATTACACGCCGATTCCTGAAATTAAATTCCGACTAGAATACCAGCCGCAAATATTTAGTGCTAACTTCTTAGCCAGGTGTGAGAGGTCTTGTTTTCCTCTCATTGATTTACTATCGGCCTACTTTCTATGTGTTTGCAATCCCCCAGATGTAATAAACCCCATGAATGGCAGGCTTTATAGGTTCTCTATGCTATAACATCTTATTAATGACACCATCTTCTCTAGTATGTAGCTAATCGAAATTTATGGTGATAGTAAAACTGGAAATATGTAATATACTGTGGAAGGTTAAGTAAACCTAACTGAATTGTAGTTAAGTATGTGTATTTTATTGGTGTTTAATGTAGGAACTTGTGATTGGATATTTGCTTATACTCGTATGCTCACGTCATATGTTTTTTTTTTTGTAATTCAATAGTTTTCATATTGACGTTACGGACCAACCACATTTTGAGGGTTCCGTAGCCGAATGGCAAAAAACGGAAAAGTTTCATCAAGTCTGTCTGTCTATCTGTGCGTCCATATGTCACAGCCACTTTATTCTGTAACTAAAAGCATAAAACTGTTGAATTTTTTAGGAAGATGTATCCTGTTAACCGCTTTACGATTCTTATACAAAAAATAAAGATACTTAACTGGGGTTAAGTGAAAATAAAAAATAATGATACTTAAGTTAATGCACACATGAAACTAAAACTGAAATGTATATTTTTTTAGTCCAACCTAATAGTATGCTTTTGGGGTGTCTATGGATCGGTCTTTAAAAATAGAATAGAGGTTCGTAAAACCTTTTTTTTTTAAACTGTAACGTTTGATAGAAAGACGCTTCAAAAATGGTAAAATGGGCGTAATCGAGTGTAAATTTTTTTAAAAACTGGCTATTTATTATCTAAACAATATCTGAAATACGCCTGACTCACTTTATCGAAGGAAAAGTCAATTGATATTTTCTTATCTCGTATCTTTCGGAAGGTAGGTGGAAAGTATATTCACTACGATTTTTTCCCCAATATGCTTTTTTATATTATTTATAATATACCCAAGTTATTATGTTCGACCAATCCCAAGCTGCTGAATGACAGCGCATCCTTATCGTACAAATTCCAGAACTTGCTGGATCCCGCTTCATAAATGAATGTACGATTAATAATCTGCCATGGTGTGACCTCAAACCACCACCGTCTAGTTATTAGAGAAATCTTAAACTGTGCTAATGATTTTCTCCCTAACCGTTTATCTATCATTGACCCAACCAAAGCATCCATTTTCTACTTACAAAGAGTTACCACAGTTGTCATTACTCATTCCTCGAGAACGTGAATGCCCAGACGTTGTAATGGCATGTAAAACTCATTTTTGCTAATGATCGCACCTCTTCCTTAATTCTGTACCTTGCTGAGAACTGTCTAATATGTAAGATAACGTTAACAAATATCATAATTTGGTGTTATATGTTCAGTTCTGTTTTGTTAGCTAACAACTCTAAGGTGTGTCTTGACCTTGGTAAGTAATTCATAAAAAAATACGATTTCTTGTAGAACGATAAACAGTAGGTGACAATTAAGTTTTGTTGGGAAATTCTAATCGCAGATCTGTTTTAGCTTGTTTGACGACTTGTTGTTATAATAATAAAATCTCTTAATTTTTTTTTGGTTACCTATGTTTCTTATGGTAATATTAAAGTGGATATATATGAAATGCATAGACATGAAATGATATGAAAACCGATTAAATGTTAAAGTCAATGCCTTCATAATTTTCAATATAAATAGAATTTTACCGACATTAGCAAGATCATACCTATCTACGGCATAAAATCTTTAATTTCGAGCAATTTTAATTACAAACTAGCAAGTTTAGTGTCAAACTACCCATCCGGAGATCGATCGCGTCCAAAATTACATTACGTGGTTTTCTACTGGTTCCAGAAATTCACAAAGTAACCCTATGTTTTTGGTTATCAACTGCCAGGTGTGACAATGTATTTGGTAATTCACCACCAACTGTTATCTGCGTTCCGTTCACAAACCGCGGCACTAAAGAGGGCAGCACCGCAGCAGGTGCGCGCGCGCCGACCCGTAACGGTCGCGTTTTGTTCTGCCTAGGACTATGTGGGACATGCTGAGAAACAATGTTCGGATCAGATTTGAGCTGGATCACTGTGATAATTGTAGGAGTTTTGATTTTGACAGATGTGTGTCAGTAACAGTCGGTATTGTTAGTAATTTTGTAAAATTTAATGTAATTTATCTACAATAACCTCACTAAGATACTTCAGGTGTTAAGACGTATTATATATTCGAACATGAAGGCGCAAAATATGCCCTTTTATTTTTGCTATCTTTTGAGTACAATACTAATTTCCTACATTGTATCAAACGACTCCTATATCTTACCTCGTTTTAGTTTCAACAGTCGACTGGTTGGTTTCTTTAATCCCTCAAGCGTATGTGAACGAGACACAATAGGTATTCTATTGTTATGCGGTCGCATGCAACCGCTCGGGTGTTGAGGTATTAAAGCTTTAATGACTTTGACTTCCCTATTAATCTAGGAACTAATTGCCTGTTTCTCACCATGGAAACCAGGATACGCATTCTCTAACTTTAAGGGAATCTGAGACTAATCTAAAACACCCATCTGATGAAGCAGATTAATGGCAAGGAAACTTATAACAAGCGTGTATCCACATAAACTGATAAATTACTGATAAACTACAAGTGGAAAGAAAAACAAAGGGAATCTATGTGCTCGTGAACTTATCTAGCAAATGGATGATGTCTTAATGTGTACTGCCGTTGGAGATGGGCACATTTTCTTTTGTAAACTTGTAAAAAAGGTAGAATTAAACACATTGAAGGCCTGCATTTAGTTAGAGTAATGTACTGAAAAAACTTACCCACAAATAACTCACACATGTAACGCCATTTCGTATGATAATTTGGCAGATAGCGCTAACCAAAACCTACAGGCTATAATCGGTAATAATCTTATGAATAATGTTAACTTATTATAGCTTGAATAGGTACTTATAAATTAACTTCTGCTTACTTTGTGTATATACTTACATATACATACATATATATTTTTATTATGTTATGGTCAATAAATATATTACTAATAATGATTTACTAAAAAAATATGATTTACAAATCATCTAGGTACAATTTAGGCGGTTTTATTATTTATAACTTAATTGCTAAGTTAACCGTTATGCCTGCCCTTCAATAACTAACTTTATCTCATTGAGATTCACTGTTCGTCTTAATGAGATAAAGTTAGTTATTTAAATTACTTATGAAATAACTTAAATGAAAACTGTAATTTATTTATTGTTGATTTTACTATTGAATAAAATTATATTTATGCATATTTAAATACTTATACACGTAGAATCTAAACCTAGTGTTTCCGTAGAGCCCATATTCTAGTCGTGTTAGCCCGCTACAGTTTTTATAACGTTATGATTGTGAATTTATGATGCATGAAGGCTCGCTGTTTTTATTTTTTACAATCAAAACACTAAGCTGAGGCAGGTGCATCGCTCGAGCGGCAACGGTAACCGTAGTGCGATTTGACCACACTTTTTATGATCTTACTGCAATTCTGCAGTTGAGTTAGTCACCTCTGCACTGTTTTACTTTTTAACGGCATTTCTTTTGGCGTGCGAAATAATGGCCATTAAATTTAAAGATGATGAAACGAAACAACTACACTAGAAGGTAAGCTTTAAGAATAAGATAATCAATCAAATACATTAAATAACAGATTCGCTTTTTTACAATTATCGTTATAGATGGACGTATATATAGTTTGTTAGAAATACTGCGTTTAGTGTTGATTTTCTTTTTATAATACATGTATTTGATTTAAATACTATGCCTAAAGTCCGTTATACTTTGCTAGTCGAATAATGTAAACAATCTTTTTATAACTCTTAAAGTAATGTCAGTGAATAAAATTAATTAAATATTTGATTTAAAAATATCTCAGGGTCAAACGATGATTTACCTATGTAGTCGGTGATATTTGTATTTATTTCATTTTAAAATAAATTATTATTTCGGTAAAAAGGAATGTCCAGATTGTTTGCAATATTTGACTAGCAAAAAGGAACAGACTTTACTTGATCTAGCTATCATATTTATATTTGGTAATTAATTTAGTATTTGACTGTCAGTGCAGTGCAGTTCCAACTTGGGTAAGCCGTTGGACATGACATTCTCATTTAAATAATATCTAATCTCTGCTTCTGCTGTAAGTTTCATTGCGAAATGCTATCGGACATTTTGATTTATTGACATACCATGTGCCATTTTCAGAACTAGTCAAAGTATCTCTAGGTATTATTATGTCTTATTATTAAATAAATAATGATGGATGGGATAGAAAAAACATAAACGCTTTGATGAGCTTAAGATCCTATCGGTTTTAGTTTCCATAATATACCTACACTACTACTACTTCCTAAGATCTACAAACATATTAGTCTGTATATTGTAACAATGCCAACGAACGCTAATCATAAAACACTGCCGCAGTAAACACTAAAGTAGCTAACTATCATTTATTTTAGAAATCTTAACGTCATATTGGGTCCTTAACCCCATATCATCACTTCGACAATCTCAAACATCTATTCTTTCCCAACTATTCTTTTAACTGCAATCGAACAAAACAAATCTTAACTTCCACTTTCTTCAGTATATAAAGTTATGCACATCTTTGGTATCACGTGTTTACCATAAACAAACCGTGAAACCTGATCAAGACGCCTAAAGAGGCCTACTCTGTAATATGATATCTCGTATGATATTTAAATATTTCCAACTCTTTCATGCCATGCTAATATGATCGTGCAAGAAAGATGGATATAGAAAAAAAAATGGACACCAATCACATACATTGCTCTGATCCCAAAGTAAGTAGCTAATGCACTTGTGTTATGGTAATCAGACACAACGTTGGCACCACAACACCCAGACCCGAGACAATATAGAAAATTTTGTTTCTATATTGACCCGACCGGGAATCGAACCCGGGACCTCGGAGCGGCGAAGCCTTGAAACCTGCGTGCTTGGCCACTACACCACGGAGGTCGCCATATGGATATGCCTTGCCTTATAAATATGCCTTAATATGCTTGATTAGTAGTCATCACAATGTATTTTGTATATGTATGAGCGCGCAAACATCATACACACAACATTAAAATTATAACAAGTTACCAAAATCTAAAAGAATACAATGCTGACTGAGGCCCCGGTGAAATACATGATCAATGATTGAATATGTATTTCAGCCTTATATAATTTAACATTTATTCTTAAATCTATAGCGTAGTCAATAATTATTTATACGCCTACCTCCTTACAAGCGATTCAAAATCCTATCGGATTCGAATAAGTCACACCAAACATACACAGTAGAGCCTGTCACAAAAACGCGTCCCATTACTCTCATTCCGGTTCATTTGTGATGCAAAAAGTTTTATAAGCGTCCGCGCATGGACATACGAGCTGATGTGCTTGCGTAATACTTTCGCTGGTTACGTCTGCCCAGTGTTGAGTTAACACCGGTTTTTAAGGACGTCGGATGAGTGGAGCGAAAAGCGTTTCGTAATTTTTTGAAGATCACTGCACTGGGCAACTGTTGGATGTACGAACAAAATTCGGAAAACGTTAATAATAATATAAATAAATATTGGACACCAAAGTAAGTAGCTAATTGCACTTGTGTTATGGAAATCAGACACAACGGTGGTACCACAACACCCAGACCCGAGACAATATAGAACATTTTGATTTTAATTATGATATTGAAAAGCGTGGAATACTCGTATGATTGATACTTTTTTCGCAATCTGTACTTATACTTTTTTCTATTTTGAAGTCCTTATTATAAGTCTTAATAAGAAGTATTCTTAGGTCAAGAGCTTCTAACTCTGCAATGATTTTGATAGTTTTGTTGAAAGACGCATGTTTGCATTTGATAATGTCCTGGAGAAAATTATCTTCGAAATGCCTGCTAAAGTCATCCTAAGGGTTTTAGCTTCGTGCTACTTAAGCTTAGAGCTTTAGTAGACCATAAATTCTTCCTTCTTTTTCTGTACCACTCTTCTTACTTATTATAAACATTCCACCCCTGTTAAAACTCTGCATTACCAGGTGGTAGAGAATGCCATAAGGCATAAAGTCCGCCGATTGTACAACTTACAGTGCAATAGAGTGTAAATAAATTCTTGAAATGACAACATTTACAAGTCAATACTTGCCTATAAGTTTTTTTTGTTGTTACCAAAATATGTATATATATTTTAATTATTTTGTTTTAAAAAAATATACAACATTTTTTCTCTATTCAAACAGTACATCTAAATTGATGTTTATTATGAACCATCCCTAACCACGTTTGTACTAGTGACCAATGATGCATCAAAGAAGGTGCAAAGATGGTAGCTTCCGGCATGATATAATATACCGGGTGTATCGCGTAACGGTGGGTAGCTTTGTTTACGGCTATCGGGTGTCAGGGGCAATGGTGAGGTTACGGTCTCACTATACTTTACTTAGTTTATTATCTACAATAATTCATTTTAAATACCTAAAGCTTGATTTTACCAACGTCAGATAAGGAATATTCGTTGAAAATAACAAATAAACGCCTAATTTGATAACGTCACCAATTTGTCAGCATCATTTATGTAAATGATTTTTTAAAATTGGTCGTTTATTCTTATAGATTCGTATAAAGCTTATCTTCGTTAAATCGTCTCTTAGTTGAGTATGTACAAAATTTAAATAATCTCAGTTATGAGGAAATTTTCAAACAAAACATAATCAAAAATTACAAATTTGAACAACCCCCCGACATGGTAACCTTACAATGTTAATTCTAAATAATTGAAGTAGTACGGTACCAAATTTCGAATCGATAGGACATATGGAAGGAAGTAAGATCCCCTAATTAATTTATTAAACAGCTGATAATGTTCAAACTGCCGATAGGGTAATGGATACCTTACCATATACTGTGTATGTAATCAGCACAAAATTTCGAATCGATCAGACAACTAAAAATTTTAAAAGAGCTAATGATCTTCCAATGACTTTTCAGATTTTCATGAAACATAGCTGAGAATACTCGCGATAAAATTATCTATGACACAAACAAAACTAAATGAAAATCGGTTTATCCGTTTGGGCGCTACGATACAACAGACAGACAGAAACTCATAAAACCCCGCTCTTAATTCTTCGGGGGTTAAAACGTTTGACAAATAACTGGTTCAACAAATCCATAAGTTTATTTAAACTCAGAAAAATTTAGCACCTATGCTAATTTAGATACAATGTTGTCCGTGCCTTGATGTCAACGTAATATATCGTAGTTCCCTATTTGCATTTTTCAAACAAAAGTTTAAAACAAATTACGATCGTTGTTTCATTTAGACGACCCGTCTGGTGAAGGTCGAAAAATCGCCTATTACACAGCGGGTTGCGGGTTTGATCCCTGAAAATCGAAATACAAACATTTGTGTGCATGAACATGTCTGTTTGTATTGGTCTGGGTGTTTTCTATGCATGTCATGTATGTATTTACAAAAAAAAAGTATTATATCCATTGTCTGGCACCCATAACACAAGCTTTAAGTAGCTTACTTTGGGACTAGATGGCGATGTGTGGGAATGTCCAAGGGATATTTATTTTTATTTAAAACTTTTGTTAATTTTAATCTACAACCATGACAGAAACAAAATGCATTTAAAACATTTAGTGCGGAGTCGTCTGGATTAATTTTATAATCGTTATTCGATTATTCTTCCTTAAGGTCACGATCACACAGAGCAGCTTTTAGGAATGATTCTTGCTTTTGACCAGTTGGTTATTGACATTAAACCTGAAGGTCGACTTGCCTGGCTTCCTTGTCACCTACTCGCTCTACTGTAATGTTTTTATAATTAAAGAAAATATAATGTTGTTATAATTACAGAAAATTGTATTCAGTATTTATAATAATAGTCCCCCCAGCCGATTTTGACTACGGTGGCCAGTCACAACGACTAACCGACTGCGCGGGACATATTATAGTGCACAAGTGTGTGCGCATACCCAGGGAACTCTATTCCTATCACTCTCATAGCCCGGCAGGACTGCTATCTGTCACGACCGGAGAGAGATCAGGCGCCAGACTAACGTCTTTACGTGCTTTTCGGGGCACGGAGATGAAACCGCCAACTTTCAAACTTCGAGCTACCCGGACAATGTCTGAGCAGAAAAACTCAGGTACACATTTTTGGCCTGACTCGTGGATCGAACCCGGGACCTCTGGCGCAGCCGTCGTTTTAAAGTGCGATCCTCTAACCACTGCACTACCGCGGCAGTTTCAATATCATCATAAAAATATCAGTATTATCATATTAAGGAATCAATATTATTTTTCCAAACTATTATTTTGATGTTGTTCTTTGTGCGTTCTTAATATCTGGAATACTGGACAACTTAATTTTAAAATGAGTAAAGTGCATAGCAGGTTAGGCAGCAGCATTATGACCTTATTTATGTTACTTTTTTGTCACTAAACAGTCATTATACAAATACAAAATCTGTTTCCCTTAAAACATCGTTATTTATTTACTAAAAAAAAGCTAGAAAATAATTAAGCCTGCAAAACAAAACAAATGTAAAGTCCGTTTTTATTTGTTAGTCGAATAATGTAAACAATCATTTTATAACTTTCAAAATAATATCAGTGAATAAAATTCATTTACTATCTGATTTAAAAATATCTTAGTGCTTAACGATAGTTTGCTATGTATTCGGTGATTTTCGTGTTTATTTTATTTAAAAACAATTAGTTTTGGTACAAATGTTAGTGCATTTTACTTCTTTTTCTTACCACTCTTCTCAAATATTATTAATATTCCGCCACTGATTAAACTCTCTGCATTACCAGGTGGTTGACTGGTAGAGAATGCCACTAGGCATTAAGTCCGCCAATTGTACAACTTACAGTGCAATAAAGTTTAAATAAATAAAATAAATAAATAAATGTCAAAATTGTTTACAATATTTGACAAGCAAAGAAAAACGGACTTTACGTTTGTTTTGTTTAAATATACATAGTATAAAAACAAAGTCACTTCCCGCTTTCTGTATGTATGTAAGTAAAAATATTTAAAACTACGCATTGGATTTAATGCGTTTAATAAATATAGTGAATTTAGAGTAAGGTTTATAACTAATGTATAAAACATGCATTATACAATTATGAAACACTGATAATTTAAGAGGTTTCTAAAAGAAGTCAAAACCACATTTTCTTCTTGTCCTTACATTGCAAATCTTGGCTGAACCTACGAGAAGAATTAAACATTGCACCCGTGCGATGCAGGAGCGGATCGCTAGTAAAAAATAAAGGCTTCGTTATACCACACAAAACGCTAAGCCATGCAATTTGCTGCCAAGGGTTCTGGAATTTTCACTGCGGAACTTGGCTCACTAAATGACAGAAACCTTCTAAAATTTATAGATCACACCAGTATTCAATAAAAATAAGCTTTGGTAAAACATCGTATAATTTCAGATTTTCGAATTATCAGCTTCAAGTTTTTTCTAGTTGCTTATTCGTCTCGTGCTTTGTTTTCATACATATAATCTATGTGTATATATGTATTACCGAAGAGCTCATCGGTGTTCTCTGAAAAGTAGGAGATTGCCTCTAGACTTATGTTGAAAGAAGGTTAAAAAAGTAAGGAACCAAAACCGGCGTCGTCGATATAATAATAACATATGAAGTAGGTGTGGCCTAGTCTTTAGAATGTAATAGGAATAATCACTTCACAGTTTATGCAAATCGACTCGAATAGCTCAGATACGATCGCTATTAGAAGTTGTGTGTGTGAAAAATACCGTTCTAAAACAATCAGCTGTTTTCTTAGTTAGTCTTCTTTCTCAGTAGTCAGACCAAGTGTCGTGCTTAGCTGCAATAATACTTAACTATACCAGTGTTTATTTGCACCACTTTTTTCTATATTTTATGAAAATGCGTCTAAGTAGTTTCAATGCATGATTATAACTAAGTCAAAATGGTCGAATAAGAATTAAACAAAATAAATTTAGTTGCACATCAACTATGTAGGTATTTAAACTAATTAATCAACAATAATTAAAATGATTGTTGTATATATATTGCAGAATAAACCTTGAGTGACTCTTATTTGAAAGTGGAAAAATACTCGCCTCTTTAGGTTATTTGGGAGATGTTTTTATTTAAACTTACGTCGCTATGTCAAAGTTGTTATGAAAAACAAAGATAAAAATAGAATTTACTGGTACGCCATCAATATTTTTTTCCTTCACAAACATCGCCAAAATCTAATTATAGCTGTATAAAATCTTCTCTAATCTTGTATTAGGCTCAATATCTTTGAATCTCCGCTTAAAATAAGATTTTATAACATATTATAGCAGTAATTAAAAAGGATTGCGTTTCCTCCGATCATTAAAAATGTAATGTATTTAAAGGCATTACAATAAATTCTAATGGGTCCCGTATTTATTTGTCCATCTGATTGGACTCTTCAGTAAAAAGTTAGCCTTTTCTGGTAAACACCATTACTTATGGTTATAAGACTGCCTCTACCTACCTTTTCTTTAGTAACTGGCCGATTTGATGAACAGTAAAGAGCTATCTTAATTTATCTTATTTCAAAGGAAGATAGGAATACTATATAATTATGAGACACGTATTAGGAGAAACGTCTACAATGTGTTCTGGCTATAATTTTAAGTAGCTAGTTTTTGGTGAGTAAGTAGCTTTACTTTTCCAGTATTATGGAGCTTGTTTTTTTCTTTTGGTAAACGCCCTCTATATTTTTATTTACTTTATATATTTTTTATATACACTTCATCTAAAAAAATACTGAACACTCAGTTATTTGTATATATCACAACTTATTAATTTATTTTAGGACACTATTTTCTTTTTGATAATCTACTGTACGCATGCGTTGAATTACAATTTCGTTTATGTTTTTTTTTAAATATCTGTAGTCGTTGTCACTGAAATTTGTTTTGTGTAACTCATAAATCAATGAAATAAACACAACTTCACAGCAATTATAAAAAGTAGCACCATAAGCCCAGATGGAGCCTTACTGATATTACTAACACTTGCATACGATTGAAGTTCATAATCCCAGTGACTTCTGTTTCTCTATTAATTACAATTTACAAGCAAGCTAACTAGTAGTAGTTAGCTCATTAACACAGTTAGTACAGTCCGCAATAAAAGCGAGCTCACTCTCGCTTAACAGTAAATTTACCGCAAACGTTTAATTATTTTAATTGTACAGTTAGATACACTATATGATTTGCTCAAAAATGCCTTAGAGCAAATCTTGATCTGTGCAGCCACATTTTCTGAAGCTTTGTATAATTTTAATCGGTGTTGTTATGTCTTAATTTGACTCAGAAAGTGTTTTAGTGGTGACTTAATTATTAAGTAGTGATCGGATTGTAATATTCAAATGCTTTAATATTCTAATGCTCTAAATTAATTAATATTGTTATTCCTATTGGTCCAGTCTATAATCTTTTTACTACAGATATTTCACTACATTCATTAAATTGACAGGGGATTGCAAGAAATTATCGACTTTTATCAATGTATTTTATGCTACTCTTACTAATGAAGTATATCAATAATCTATTATTTTATAAAACGAGGTAAACAATTCGACCTGTATGCTAAGGATTAAATTAGATAAAATTTGAGTATGTTGAGCTATTTGGGTTTCCTAGCACGTGTGCCAAATTTTGTAAGTGCATGGTTATTTGTAATATTTTTGACTCAGGATTTCTCGAAAACGAGAAGTCATAGCGAGATAATTCTTCAAGTGTAGTTCAAATTAGGGTGCAGTGTAAATTTCATTAAAAGAATTTGATTCCCCCAAATAGAAGTCTGCGTTATTTAAGCTTTTTAGTCAGTTTTTCCGACGGCGGTTTAATTCAACAACTTTTGTCTGAAATCATATTGTGTAAGCTGGGACCTTATATAAAATGACCCATCTATTATCTGCCCACAATTTAACTGAATCACGTTTTCACTTACTTAATAGTAAACAGGGTGCAAAATCGCAAAGGACAGTGGCCAGCATCAGGTTAACCACTTTTGTTGCAAACTAGCCCTTTTTACAACTGCATAAGATACCGCAGTTTTTATCTTAAGCAGCCACTTTAAAATGTCACCTTTATTACAAATAAAATGTTGATTCACTGTTTGATTAACTTACTTTTTGATTCTAAAACAGACCCGAGTAAAACTAAGAAGTCCTGATACCAAATGACAGTTCCCACGTTACAAAGTCACGGACACAGTAACAGGTTAATACTTCAAATGATACCCATTAAAATTATTAAAACCATAGCTCACATAACTAGGTCGCCGCAATTAGACCTTGAGGTTAACGTCATTAAAAGGTTATGTTTACAGGTACTTACAACCGTAATGACTTTAAGTTGTGTGGTGATGAGCTTATTTGTTAAATAAGTGTCTTGATGATGTTTAAACGAGCTTGTTTTGGGATGATAGCTCAATTTATGCACGATAAATAACAAAAGTAAGAAAAAAGCATAGCCTATACAAATATATAGCCAACTCCTGCCTTAAGAAGCCCCTTAAAATTTTGTTAGTCAGCTTTCAGGGTTACTTATGTTTTTTTCCAAAAAACAATAATATAAATGTTTAAGAACTTAGTACTCGGTTCACAAAGTGTGAAAAAGTTTCCACTAGCGCTCCCCCGCGACTGCGTCCGCGGTTTTTGAGTTTGCCCTCCCCCTTCTCGTCATAGCGCACACCAAAACATATTGGTGCAGTAGTGCCTAAGATTAGCGCGTCCAAAAAACCTCTTCAGCTTTATAATATTACAAGCGGTCCCCCGGCGACGCTTGCATAAATTTCGGATTTTTCGTAAAACGTTTCAACGCAATACACATATTTTCATTGTAAATAAAAGCCCAGCAACAGTAAGTGCAAGTCGCGTTGTACATTTTACCAATTTGGAAGCGTCTGTCTCCCATATGAGAGACTTTCAGAAAAAAATGGTTTTAAGAACCACGATGTCATTTTAAGAGACCTATCCATAGATACCTCACATGCATAGGATAGAGGTTTTTTTGTTTGTTTTAGTTTCATGTATGGGAGTCCCTCCAAATGTCATTTCATTTTATTATTTGTATGAGAATCGTTAAGCGGTTATCAAGATACACCTACCTACCGAGTTTCATTTATGGTTTGCGAATAGGTTCAGAATAAAGTGGCTGGGACCTACCCTAAAAAGCAAAAAATAAAACCGCCTACCTAGATGATTTGTCAATCATGTTGCTATTTTTTAGTTTATTATGATTCTTAAAAATATATTTACTGGCTATAACATAATAAAAAATATATTAACGTATATGTATGTATATACACAAAGTTATAGAACTTAATTCATAAGTATTTAAGCTATAATAAGAGAACATTATTTATAATATTAAGACCGATTAAAGGCTTAATGTATCACATCTATTTATAACTCTATGTAACGTTTTATATGTATTGTTTTTCTAATTAGTAAAATCACATAAATAAAAAATCATATTACAAATTCAATTGATCGCGTTCAATTGAAATGTAACATAACTATTGGTAATACGCTTGCAACATTAAAAAATAAAAAGTTTGATTGAAGCTGTCATTCTGGTCTTTCTAATTGAAAATCAGAGTATCATCATATCATCATAATCAGCCAAAGGACGTCCACTGCTGAACATAGGCCTCCCCCACGGCTTTCCACAGCGACCGATCACTAGCGGTCTGCATCCAGTTTGATCCTGCGATCTTTTTAAGGTCGTCTGTCCATCTTGTTGGTGGACGTCCTACGCTGCGTCTTCGGTCGAAGGGTCTCCAATCTAGAACTTTCCTGCCCCAACGGCCATCAGTTCTTCGCGCTATGTGCCCTGCCCACTGCCACTTAAGCTTACTGATTCTCAAGGCTATGTCCGTTACCTTGGTTCTTCTACGTATCTCTTCGTTTCTGATTCGATCTCGTAGAGAAACACCGAGCATAGCCCGCTCCATCGCTCGTTGTGTAATTTTGAGCTTCATTATAAGGCCCATAGTAAGAGACCACGTTTCGGATCCGTATGTCATCACTGGTAACACACACTGATTGAAGACTTTCGTCTTCAGACACTGAGGTAATTGAGACGAGAAGACGCTCTTGCGCAGTTTCCCGAACGCTGCCCAGCCGAGTTGGATTCGTCGATTGACCTCTTTCTCGAAGTTGGACCTACCCAATTGGATCACTTGTCCCAGGTAGACGTACTCGTCGACAACTTCGAGAGTTGAGTTCCCAATGGATACTGGAGTGGGTACAACAAGGGAACTCGACATAATTTTCGTCTTCTCCATGTTCATTTTAAGACCCACTTGTTGGGATACTCGGTCGAGGTCTTCGAGCATAGTGCCTAGATCATCCAGCGTCTTTGCCACAACGACTATATCATCGGCAAACCGAAGGTGTGTTATGTATTCGCCATTGACGGAGATGCCGAATCCTTCCCATTCCAGGAGCTTGAAGGCGTCTTCCAATGCCGCTGTAAACAGTTTCGGAGATATAACATCGCCCTGTCTTACACCTCTTCGCAATGGAATCGCCCTCGTATTCTGTTCCTGTACTCGGACCGACATGGTGGCGTTGTTATAAAGACACTTTAACACCTCTATATACCTATAGTCTATGTGACACCGCTGAAGAGACCGAAGCACCGCCCATGTTTCGATCGAATCAAAGGCCTTCTCATAGTCCACAAAAGCTAAACATAGAGGCATATTATACTCCTCGGACTTCTGTATAATTTGCCTTAGCGTATGAATGTGGTCTATGGTACTGTAGCCTTTTCGGAATCCGGCTTGTTCGGGAGGCTGGAAGTCATCAAACCTACGTGCGAGACGATTCGTGATGACCCTTGAGAACAGCTTGTAGACATGGCTCAGGAGTGAGATGGGTCTATAGTTCTTCAATAAGGTTTTATCTCCTTTTTTGAAAAACAACACCACCACACTCCTGTTCCATGCCTCAGGCGTGATGCCCTCTAGCAGAACGGAATTAAAGAGTCTCTGAAGGACTTTAAGTACCGGTGTTCCACCCGCTTTCAGGAGCTCTGCTGTGATTCCGTCCTCGCCAGGTGCCTTATTGTTTTTAAGCTGTTTCAGGGCCATCCTAATCTCGTAGAGGCTGATGTCCGGGATGTCTTCAGTGTAGTGTCGGGTCAGGATAGCTCGTGGGTCTCCGGTCGAGCTATCAACGGGTTTGGCTACTGAGGTGTACAACTGTCCATAAAACCTTTCGATCTCCCTCAAAACCTCTGCTTTCGTCGACGCTACACTGCCGTCCTCCGTCTTAAGCTTCGTCAACAGGCTTTGCCCAATAGACATGTCCCTTGCAAACACTTTGGAGCCTTGGTTTCGCTCTATTGTTTCTTTAACACTAGTCGTGTTAAAGGAACGAATGTCATGTCGCAGAGATTTCATTATTCGTCTATTAAGCTGCCTGCAGGTTTGAGCATTAACGGAGGTCTGCAGTGCCATAGATCGACGTTCTGCCATAAGGTCGAGAGTGTGGACCGAGAGTTTTTGAGGTCTATTTTTACGGCCAGGTCTAAAAAACTTAGATCCGACCGTTTGGACAGTTTCCACAAACCCGTTGTTTATTTCGTCCACTGATACGCAATTCTCTAGGCAATCAAAGCGGTTTGACAACTCGAGTTGAAAGCTCTCGGGATTTTGGATATGGGCACGAGTAGGTCGGAGCGTGGACTTCATCAAGCGGGACCTTTCCAATTTGACATTTATATTCAATATGCCTCGGACCATACGGTGATCACTACCGGTTTTTACCCTGTTGATCACGGAGACATCATTGAATAACCGTCTCTTGGTGGTCATGATGAAGTCTATCTCATTTCTCGTCTTGCCATCCGGACTCAGCCAGGTCCATTTCCTTTGAGGCGGCTTCTGGAAGAAAGAGTTCATCGCAAAGAGTCCCTCCTTCTCCAGAAAGTCGGCCAGCCTATTTCCCCTGGCGTTCCTTTGACCATATCCAAAAGGTCCCACTTTCAACTCATCCTCGCCTCGCTTGCCGAGTTTTGCGTTGAAGTCCCCCATAACAACAGTGAAATAGGTTTTGGAAGTGTGTATGGCTCTACTTACGTCCTCATACATTTCCTCCACCTCTTCATCCGGGTGTTTCGAGGTCGGTGCATATACCTGTATGACCTTCAGCGAATACCTTTCGGTTATTCTGAGTATAAGGTATATCACCCTGTTCGACACACTCTCGATGGTTACGATGTTGTTTACGAGGGACCTGTGGACAAGAAACCCAACACCACCTTGGGACTTTTGGTCACCCTCCCGGTAGAAGAGCAGGTTGCCAGACTTCAGAGTTATCGTGTCCTCGCCCTCTCTACGGACTTCTGATAAACCCACAATGTCCCAATGTAACCTGCTCAATTCTTCCTCCAGCTCGAGCAACTTCTCGTCTGTCCTCAGTGTGCACGCGTTATAAGTTACCAGGGCCAGTTGTCGTTGGGGGTGGTAGCGAGATCGCCTCCGGGGATTCTTAGCACCCCCTGCCCCGCCGTTACCGTGACCGCTACCGGAATCAGGAATAGCGGGGCTGCCGGAGACTGGGGGCCTGGTTTTTTTGTGTACTAACATATGAGGGGGGTATTTGCCAGTACTCGCCACGCTTGGCAGGCGCACAGTGGGTCGAAACAGTAATATGAGGGACATAGAGGTTTTTTTGACAAATCGTATTTTTTTGGATGCTGATCGATAGTCCTTTAGACACTCGTAAAGACATGTTATATAACATTTTTCACGAAACCTAATAGTTTGGCCATAAAAAAATAATTTGTGTTTTTTTTGTATGAAACAAGACCGAAAGTACTAAATATCTCCCAGGAACTGCTTGACCGTGCCTTATAATGACTTAGGGTGGCATAAGTGCATTGTGCACTAACATCTTAATCTATTTTTAGCTGCTCCAAACAGCAATTTTGCCTGTTAAACAGTTCGGAAAAAAATATATTTTTGATAATCCTATTATGGGGTTATAATTACAATTCTAAGAAAAAGCGTCGATTAGGGTACTAGGAACTAATAACGTAGTTAGTCTACATTGTTCTGTACTATCAGAATCTTTTAAAACCTTTTTTTGTTATCATCGGATGACTTTGAAGTAATAATGATGTCAGGTAATTAGGATATTAAAGAGACAATGGTTAAGGGATGGGGGTAAGAAACCTGGAACTGTGTTATATAATGAAGGTGTATTCATTTTAAAAAATAGTTTATGCTGTGAAACCTTACCCGTAACACTTAACTTGATTTGCTATCTATTACTTACGATTACAATGGAGTCCATTGTGAATAATTTAGATTTATTCGTAATCCTCAGGGAAACGTTAAAATCTTTAACAGACAGTGAAAAGTTATATAATCATCTTATGCAGAAAATGGGACGAGAAGAAAACAGTGTTAAATTAAAAAAAGTTTTGCCAGTGTTTTTGAGCTTATATTAATAGTAGGTGGACAAAATTCCATCGATCATTTCTCCAATTTTTAAGAAGAAACATAGATTGGTTAGAAACCCCAAATAATTGGCCACAAATTATAAATGAAGAAAATATTGAGCACAATATTGATCATTATTAAAGTACCTATAACAAACAGTATATCGAACAATCTTCTTTTAAGCTCTAATATTATCATTGGTGCTGTAGAATTTAAGCTTTGTATTTTTTGTACATATTGTGTAATATTTGTTTTTGTTATAATTTAGATTTTTTTTATATATTTTAAGCTAGCATTGTAAGATTTTAATCATTTTTTTATTTATTTTATATTTTAATTACTATTAAAAAAATATTTATGAATATGTGTTATTTTGTAGAAATTATATTATTATTTTATGGAATTGCTATTCTCTGTTGTCTTACTTAATTACCCGAGATAATTCTTATTTTAAAGTCATCCGATTCTAAGAAAAAAGGGTTTTGAAAGATTCTGTTAATAAAGAACAATGTAAATCAACTACGTAATTAGATCCTGCTACCCTAATCGATGCTTTTATTTAACAGGAGCAGGTAAAACCCCAAACCATTATCTCTTTATTTGTATAATTAATATCTTAATGACCTGACATCATTATTACTTCAAAGTCATCCGATGATAACAAAAAAGGTTTTAAAAGATTCTTATAGTACAGAACAATGTAGACTAACTACGTAATTAGTTTCTAGTACCCTTATCGACGCTTTTTCTTAGAATTGTAATTATAACCCCATAATAGGATTATCAAAAATATATTTTTTTCCGAACTGTTTAACAGGCAAAATTGCTGTTTGGAGCAGCTAAAAATAGATTAAGATGTTAGTGCACAATGCACTTATGCCACCCTAAGTCATTATAAGGCACGGTCAAGCAGTTCCTGGGAGATATTTAGTACTTTCGGTCTTGTTTCATACAAAAAAAACACAAATTATTTTTTTATGGCCAAACTATTAGGTTTCGTGAAAAATGTTATATAACATGTCTTTACGAGTGTCTAAAGGACTATCGATCGGCATCCAAAAAAATACGATTTGTCAAAAAAAACTTCTATGTCCCTCATATTACTGTTTCGACCCACTGTGAGGCGGGTTGGCGAGCGCAGAGGCGCAGCCCCTTGCAGCTGTGACGCTGCTGCCCGTCACAGCTCAACATTTTACTGCGCCTTTTGTTGGATGGTTATCCCGCCATCGGTCGGTCGCCAGAGCCTCGTCTGTTGAAACAGGACGCACCGCGTGAAGGTGAGGTTGGCTTGGAGCTTTGGGTCTTGGTTAAGCTCCCTTACGTCCCTAAAAAAAAAAAAAAAAAAAAAAAATTCAATCAGAGTATAAGATAAATAATTTAATAACTAATTATAAGTTTCATTATAGTGACATCGGCTTAATTAGCAGGTAATACAGTAAAAATCATGAAAAAAAAATTGGCGTTTAAATGTTTGTCTTTCCACGCAAGTCGACAGGCATAAGGATTACTCCCGTATAAACGCGATATTATAGAACACTATATGGTTAAATGGAAAATTGATTTACTCTCGGATAACTTATTATTCAACTTTTATTCTAACGTTAACTTTTATTCTCGTTTGGTTGAATGCATCATTCGTTCTTTAACAGTTACGGTTGCATGTCCGCAAATTACTTAAGTGCTTACATGTGTACAGCCTTTAAGCGTCCGACCTAGCCTAATAAGGCCTGGCAACCGGCCTTAAAAGGCGCGTCCTTATGACATCACGCTCTGTGAATGACTGCGTGCGTGGGCGCTTTGCAGGCTGACATTATTTCCGTTAAAATGTGCCGAGATAAATCATTGTGTCACAGAAATATCGGTTTTGATCAGGTTTTGAGCTAAGCTTGGATAAAACATTCTATCGGGTTGCTAATACAGAATTAACACTGAGTGGCTTAGATTTTACGAAAAATAACCCAGAAAATGCAATTTTAACCGTATTTTAAATCAAAATATGTATTAAAAATATTTACGCTATTATTATTTAAAAAAACATGCACACTCGGGTCCGAGTGGTCGACACTTAACGAGTTTCTTAATATTTCATCTTAATCAACACTTCTGCTGAAAATGCTTGCGGCCTTTACTAGGCTTTGTCCTACGTACGTAAAGTGGCTAGCAAATCAGGTTACCCACTTTTTTGCAAAATAGCCCTTATTACAACTGCATAAGGAACTGCAGTGTTGTCCGTACATACATCTAACGTAGGTGTGGACGTCCTACACTTCGTATAGATCATGGATTACTATTGAATAACTTTTCTTATCTGCCCAAACGCTATTAGTTGTTCATGTTCTGTAAGTGCCCCGGTGGGTCTATTGGGACCATGCTTGACAGCGACACAGACTATTGGCGGATGGTGAAATGACAAATGGCTGGCTGACATTACGAAAAGTAATTAAACCACACTTATTGCAATCAAATATTGTATTACTTACGTTAATCTATCTATAGTTTTATTTTTCTGCCTCGGTGGTGCAGCGGTAGGAGTGTCGCACTTTAAAGCGACGGCTACGCCAGGAGTTTGGGAGTTAGCGGTGTTTCACCCCCGTGCCTCGGAAAGCACGTCAAGCCGTTGGTCCTGCGCCTGATCTCTCTCCGGTCGTGTCAGATTGCTGTCCCATTCGGCTACGAGAGTGAAAGGATTAAAGAGTGCACCTGTGTTGCGCACACACTTGTGCACTATAATATGTCTGACTGGCCACCGTAGTCGAAATCGGCTACGTGGACTATTACTATTAGTGTCGATTATTACTGAGTAATCAAATATAAAACACGGATACGTACAAACACGGATACAATATTTTTAGTGTCTAAACACACTATGCCGAAGTTACGCGGCTGATTTTACGTTCCGACGTAGTCGGCTGATATGACATACGATCAGCGCCGAACTTACTATTAATGTGTGCTGTTCGTGTCTAACTAAACACGATGTGAAGAAGTTACGCGACCGAAGTTCCGCGAGTAATTTTACGTTCCAATGTTTCGGCTTAATGTGTCGTCAGTAATTCAAATAGCATTGGAGGCGTAATCATGCCGAATTTCGGTCGCGTAACTTCGGCATAGTGTGTTTAGACACTTAGAGAAATGGTGACAAATGCTTTTTTGTCACTGCAAACGCTGTCATCGTTTCGGGTTCCCCCTTAACCTACTACGCACACAGCGATTATGACTTTCATGTTATATTGCCTGTCTACTATCAAAACGAAAAATTAATGCTGATCAGTCCTAATTAATTTCTTATGTGTTCTGATGTAGTATAGTTCTACTTTTGTTTCTAGTTCTAGCTTGCAACGTTTACTTTGCCACATACTCGATTTGCATAAGATTATTAAACATGGGCCTAACGCACCGCGCTCAATGAACGAGTTTGCATAAGTTGCATGAGAATTAGATCAGTCTATGAGAATCAGAGTCTTTCTCTTCACACATATTAATCATCGCTTTTTGTTTTAGTGGTGATGGAGAATCGTTAAGATATAAAATTTTAATCGATTGTCTTCAGAGTGATACGTCGCTTTATCCAGTGTCGATAACAGACTATTAATATGAAACGGTATAAAACAAAATCAAACATTGGGATTGGGAGGGAGACAAATTTCTAGGTTCCGATGCACCAAGTTCAATTTAAATCTTTAAAAAATATTAAAACCTAATAACTTAGTGTATAAACGTCAACATTAGCTTTAATAGTACTTAACTTGGCGTTAACCGCATCGTAGATTTTTTAAAATAAACAATGATTCTTCGAAAATTAGTAAGAAATAATAATACAACTTGTGTTACATATTACTTATCATGTTTCTTAAAAAGGAACATTGATAAATAATCGATATTTCACCCATTACCATCACTATCGCTTCCAACAGAGTATTGACTGGATTTTATTTATTAGACCGTGTCGTCGATCGCCACGGGGGAGGATTTATTGAACAAATAGGTAGAAATAAGTTGTAGACATTGATTTTGACCTGTGTCTTGTAAATAAAGCGTAATAGCAGAAGAGTGAACTCTTACCTCTTAGACTGACTGGAAAATTGAGCTTGGCAATATAATTGAAACACGAATTATTTCATTTTTAATCTTGGCTTTTGACCGATCTAGTCCGCGCCTAAGCCTTGCGCGCGCATCGGTATCGCGGCAAGAAAAAAAAAACAACGCGCCATTTTTCGTAAATAATAATTGTCGGCTGTGACGAAGTTTGGATTAATTATGGAGTTTAATATTAATGAAATATCTTGTTCGTATGTCGTAGTATTGTCGTTTGTCATATTACAGCTTATTCATACAAATAAGCTATATATGTTAAATCGGGTGAAGCCCCGATAAACTATTCAAATACTTAATATATTTAAACAAGTATAACAATTTAGAGCATAAAACAAAATGCTACGAAGTCTCGCGCACACGAGAGACTAATTTATTTTAAACAAACATTACGTACAAATCTGAAGAAGACACTCGGACTAGACACAGACCTATATTATAGTTCTGTGGGACTAGATCCCATGATATCGATACTCGGATAGTCCTGCGATAAATCATTGTAGAGGCGACACATCCGTACTATCGGGTTGTAGTACGAGGTGTTGTTGATGCAGCACGACATATCGTTTTAAGATAACAGTTATGAATGTGGTAAGCTCAGCTATTAATAACAACTAAAATAATAGAGTCCCCAAAAATATTAAAATCTAATAACTTTGTGTATAAACGTCAACATTAGCTTTAATAGTACTTAACTTGGTGTTAACTGCATCTTAGTTTTTTTTTAAATAAACAATAATTCTTCTAAAATTAGTAAGAAATAATAATACAACTTGTGTTACTTGTTACTTATCATGTTTCTTAAAAAGGAACATTGATAAATAATCGATATTTCACCCATTACCATCACTATCGCTTCCAACAGAGTATTGACTGGATTTTATTTATTAGACCGTGTCGTCGATCGCCACGGGGGCGGATTTATTGAACAAATAGGTAGAAATAAGTTGTAGACATTGATTTTGACCAGTGTTTTGTAAATAAAGCGTAATACCAGAAGAGTGAACTCTTACCTCTTAGACTGACTGGAAAATTGAGCTTGGCAATATAATTGAAATCAAATACTTCATATGTCTTACCAGCGGTCTCCGTGATTTCATCCGCTCGTTTAGAGTTTGGAAGCAAACTCAAATCGAGCGATAATGTTCCGTAGCCTAAAGCCTTCCTCTATAAATAAGTTATCCTACATAAAAATATTTTTTCTGTCAAACCGGTCTAGTAGTTTCTGAGATCAGTGCGCTCAAACAAACTGTTCAGCTTTATAATATTAGTATAGATGAATTTTGTGAGACCTAAGGAAATAAGAACTAAGACTGGCATAAAATAAAAATAAACGAACTTCAAACTACCATATCCAAAAATAATACCGTTTCCTTGAGGCAATGAGACGAAGCGAGAATGCTGGCTACTTTATTGCATTAGACAGCTATACTTATCCTTCGAATCATCTGATTTTTAGCAAGAGTTATTATTGTGAATAAACTAAAAAAATCTACTTTTACTACCATATTATACTTTGTTCTTGCAATAAACGACCTTAAACAAACAAGATCTGAAAGGTGACTAAACGGAACCCACACAAAACCTACTCGAAAACAAGATTCGCAGTAAACGCCAGAAATAATTTAATATCCATTACGGTCAACGCCGTTAAATTGCTAAGCCGAAAACAATGATTTTGCCGCATAGTACAGTCAACATCATAAATACTAACTTTATAGTTAAACATTTCACCAGCCTTATTTACGAGAAACACAATCATACAACGTACAAAAGGGAGGGCATCAACAATCATGTAATTACTAAGGCCCAATTGCGATTATCGAAAAAAAACTTATCCAAACGCCAGAATGGTTTTTTAATGAAGTATTTTTTTCTTCAAAACATCATTAGTTGAGTTAGCTATTGATCACGCAACGGGGCCTTTGGCGGCATGACATCACGTATCCCTTTTTTTAACGACTGAAAAATGCCTCACGCATACCCACTGATACCAGGAAAGACCAGGGGCTATGTGGGACTTCCCCATGAAGTAAAAACCAGAAAACTAGTCTGTGCCCTCTTGTGCCATAAATGGGGGGGGGGGGGGGAGTTTTGTGGAACTCCCGTCGTAGGTATACCTCCTAACCCAATAAACCCCGCGGTGTTCCATCACCGCCTGAGTGGCGGTGTCATGGGAGATCAGAAAATCCTTGGACTTTCCACAACACCGCTGGCAACAGCGCCAATCCTTACACGGTAGGCCCTACACGGCGGGCTGAGTCATTCCCAATTGGCAACGGTGGTTGCACCCGCACGTCTCACCAGGAAGGCGCGTAGAGCTGATATATTGTTGACGAGCTTTCTCCATCCTACACCTGCGGAGCAAGGAGGCGTAATGGTCTTCTTCACGTTCTTGCTTTGCCGCCTCTTTCTATTAGGCGAGTAGAGCGAGTCAAGGTATTCTACCGCGGCCCCGATCACGTTACATCCCAACCGTAACCATAAATAATGAATTGGTGTTTGATAGGATTGAATTCATTTATGATAGTTTAGAGTATTTTTAACACTCACAGTGTCATATGAATGAATGA
Organism: Pyrausta purpuralis; assembly: GCA_963924145.1. Lineage (NCBI taxonomy): Eukaryota > Metazoa > Arthropoda > Insecta > Lepidoptera > Crambidae > Pyrausta > Pyrausta purpuralis. Next base: position 19,758,949 of record OZ001658.1, read on the forward strand.
ATGAATTATGAAACCAAAAATTTGCGCACGGGCGAGACTCGAACCTAAAACTGAACGTCACGCATAATGACGTCTTCATAAGAGACCACAAATTTCGCAAGGTTGGACTGACAGCACGGTAGCTCAATTGGTAGAGCGTTTGGCCCGGTTAGCTAGAAAGTTGCTGGTTCGAGTCCCGCCCGTGCGCAATTTTTTAACATTTATGCTAGGTGTGAATATTGTGCTGAAATGCGTTCGCGTGCAAAATTGCGTTTTATTTCTGAGGTAGACTGTACAAACAAATCGAAATGAGTGTCGTATACACGCTCCCGGATTTTATGAGGTCCTTGTTAGGTCTGTTTCCATAGCAACCGGTTTTGTCTATGATTTTAATAGTGCATGCAAAATGCGAATCAAATTCTAATATAAGTATAGGTGATGAGGTGGGAGTTTTCCCTATCAAAGCAGAATTATAAAGAGTAATTAGACCATAAAGTTATTAAAAAATACTTAACTGTAATTCAATTCATTATTTTTTACCTCTCTTTATAAAAATCTGTCCCTTTTTTTAAATATTTTATCGCCATCCCCTCCATTCTTTCAGTCTTCATGCTTTTCCTTACCTGAAGGTTGTCTAAAAGAAATTGCTTCAAGCAATAAGACCGCTTATAATTTCGACTACTAGCGATCAATAAAATACTATCCTGTGTAATTATAATGTTTATGGTGTGCAATAATAAACACAACTTCAAACATATGCATTAATATTATCAAGCTTTAAGACTCTTTAAACATTATCTCGCAATGTTTTGTGGCGACACCGCATAAATGAATACTGATTACCATAATTGAACAGTTTTCTTTCTTTTTGCAGGTGAATACTACAAGCGACCTTTGCTTTGTTGGCGAAATCGTTTAGGTAAATATACAAACGATATAACCAAAATATTTACGTACAGGCGTTTTCAAAGCACATAAAAAGCTAATTTGTACCAAAACGCCCTTGCTTTGTTTATTTTGATCGCCTTATTTAGGGATATAACTGTAGTAGGGCTTATTTATACAATTAATTGGTTACATGAGTTTTTTTATTTTCGAGAGGTTCGTCTCGTATGAGCAGTTTTCTTAGCATCAGATGATTTATTTTATCACCCAGAGATAATATGTCGGGAATTCAGATTGTATTATAGCAGTGGATATTTTTTCTGCCAACGTAAATCTTACTATACGAAAGTTTGTGAATATATGTAGATGTATGGTTGTTTCTCTTTCACGCAAAAACTACTCTATGGATTTTGATTTAACTTGTCAATAATATAGCTCATACAACAGAGTAACACATAGGCTGTAACTTATATTTATGAGGTCCGACATTTACGCGGGTTAAGCCGCGAGGAACCGCTAGTAAAATTATATGTGTATATACTCGTAGGCTCGCAAATAAAATAAATCTGCTCATTGTTTCTTTTAATGACAACAGATTCAATCGTTTTTCAATGAAATCTTAATAATAGTAGTAATAGTAATAGTCCCTAGCCGATTTCGACCACGGTGGCCAGTCACAACAACTAACCGACTGCGCGGGACATTTTATAGTGGACAAGTGTGTGCGAAACACAGGTGCACTCTCTATTCCTCTCACTCTGATAGCCCGACGGGACAGCAATCAGACACGACCGGAGTGCTATCAGGCGCAGGACCAACAGCTTTTACGTGCTTTCCGAGGCACGGGGGTGAAACAACGCCAACGTCCAAACTCCGGGCTGCCCTAAAAATTTCTAGTTAGTAAAACCCAGGTACATATTTTTGGACCAACCTGAGGATCGAACCCGAACCTCTAGCGCAGCCGTCGCTTTTGATCGCGATCCTCTTACCGCTGCGCCACCGAGGCAGTTTATGTAAAATGATTAATGAAATCATACCAATACTATAAATCAAGTCAGTCAATAAGTGCATCCGTCAAAAACTTTGACAATGGAAACATCCTATTGGAAGTTTGCCAGGCTTTGTTTACCATCACACCCCACCCACTAAACCTTTTGACTTGTGAATCAAAACTTTATGATATGCTTTCAAAATATGTTAATGAGAACATCATTACTGCATCAACTAAAATTTGCAGTATATATCTGTGAAGAACATTTCAGTTTTATAATTTTCACTGATCTATTTTCGGAAATATGGCCACATTTACGTTTTGTTGACGGTTACGTTTTACGGGCAGACATACCGAAAGAATTTGTAATGTAAACAGTCGATTTGATGATGTTGTGGAGGCGAACAGATCTTAGTATATGAGACCGGAAACGTTATATTAAAAGTTACATATCTAACTGTGATATCTACCTTTGATGTAGTGCTATACAGGTGTTGTTTTGGTCAGCTACGCTTGACTAAGGGGTGGTTGTATAAACGATACTGAATCAAATAGCAATAATAAATATTTTTAGTGAGCTAGTAAAACTACCAGAGCCAGGTCGCCTCTTCGTAGCTTAGTAGCTACGGCGTCAAGAGGTTTTTTTTTAAATGCATATAATTTTACATTTTTAATAAACATAATTCATTTTATCATCCATAAGTTAGATGTTACTGACCAAAACAACACCTGTGAATGCAAAAAAAACTTTTCATTGTAATCAAACCATTTGGCCCAAGTGACCAATTTAGTAGGTATGGGGAGTCAAAAAAAAATATATTACGAGAAGAAAGTTTAGTTTTTACTAATACGCGTAAAGCTCCCTACATTCCTAACGGTTAGTTTTGAGACACGATGTATATCAATGCTCACATCAAAATCGATATAGTACTTAATTTCACCATCGCATACTTCAAATACCTGCCTTCGACAATCAGTTGTAACACGCACGTAGGATTCAACACCTTGACTAATCAATTAGAGGTCGCTGTGCGAAACAAAAGAATATTAATGAATATCGACATAGCCGGTTCCGTCACACAATATATTTGCTTGGATGACTAACATACAGTCATAGTGACGTAAGATTCAGCAGGTTTATTTGAAATGGGGCGAAACATCTTTTGTTGTAAGAGAAGATTTTTGTTTTTGAATTTTTGTTTTTTGTGTTTGAGAAGACTTTTGTTGTAAGAGAAGAACAAGATAGCCTAAATTATACATTTATGTTAAGCGTATTTGTAATTTAATTAAGGTTATGTGCAATAAAGAGTTATCTTTATACAAGGTGTATCTCCAGCGAAGATTTCTTCACACCAAATTAAACGTTATTTTGAAATATTTTATATATATATATATATATATATATATATATATATATATATATATATATATCTCATTATTTTTGACTGAGGAAAGCCAATTGCCGAACCAAAAACCTAAATGGCTGCGTTCAGTCAATAAAACAAGATTTCTGTATAAATACAAAAGTGAAATGCATAAAAAGTATTTGAATATGTAACCGTTAGTTAAGTAAATTAATTTGCCTTTAATTGACCTTTAATTAATTTGCTTTCTTAACTCAAAAAATATGAATCAAATAAACGTCTCACTGACTAAGGGTAATCACTTTACGAGGCCTACTGAATCGCACTTATATTCAAACACAACACTTTAACAGTCGATGAATACTTTCGTACGAGTATTTATGCCAAGGTCCGCCATTCACACACAGGTACAATGTAAATATTATTGATATTGTTAAACACTGACAATAAGTGGGTGTGTAATATTAATGAGGTACGGTGCTAAAAATGAGACCGCGTTATGAATATCGATTATCAGTAGGTAGAGGCGTAGAACAAAGAAATTGAAAGTTGAAAAAATAACGCTTTCTTCGGTTCAACTTTTGTGAAGATTTAAAGTACCATAACCTAAGTAGTATATAAGGTTAGTATACAATCCCTGCGTTTAGTATTTTAATTAATATATGTATGTTGACTCATAAAAATACTAAGCAAATGCTCGTAGCGCAGCGGTAGCAGCGCTTTGGTAGTGATACCGAAGTGAAGCAACCTACAGCGCGGTCGTGTTTGGATGGGTTACCATTCCGACCATATAAGTGCTATCCAACACAAAAATATTTTTTCAAATCGGTTCCGTAGTCATTGAGATTAGCGCATTCAAACAAACAAACTCGTCAGCGTTATAATATACTAGTAAATGGTAATAGTTAATAGTATAGTATAAACTCTTTAGAGTTTGTTTATTTGTTTGATAGTTTGAACGCGCTTATCCTAGGAACTGATGGATCGATTTAATAAAATATTTTTGTATTAAAATGCTTATTAATCGAGGATGGCTTTAAGCTGTAAATCATTACGCTGCGACAGAACGGGAGGGACAAAACTCAAAACGCGCGGACGCAGACGCGGGGGACCGCTAGTCTAGAATAAGAATGGACCTGTCAAACATGTCACATTCCTCCCGCTTCCCCGCTTACCCACCCGCGTTCTTCCGTTTCATGTAAATACAGGTAATATATACACTCTTTTCTCACCGCGCAGTGACAGTAACATACAGGTCCATCTTATGATAACCAAGTTGTACTTGTGCTATATACAGAGTGTAACAAAAAGGCGAAATAAAATTTAAAGGACGTGTAGAGTCGTAAATGTGTATTTCCTATGCAAAAACCACAAACTCGTGCGAGTATAAATTACTGAGTAAATTGATGCTAACAAAAACTTATCAGTTTTTGTTAAAACCTAACTCACTTACTGCTACTCACTCCTACTCACTACAACTCACTACTACACAACAACGACTACTACTCACTTACACTAACTTAGGTGTGTGTGTGTGTGTGTGTGAGGCGGGCGAGGGTTGCGGGCGGGGGTTCGCTAACGAATGACCGCAGATTCAGAGTCGTCAACACTTTTAGTAAAAAAAACAATTTATTTACTAAGTATGGGAAAAAAGTTGTTTATTTTTAACTAAAACTTTTACAACTTAATGTTCACATTACATACATACATACCCTTAAATTTTATTTCGCCTTTTTTACAACCTTTATATTACATTAAGCATTATGTACTATCACTCACTTACAGTATTATAGTAAACCACAAGCCGGTAATTACAACATGTTACTCTCTTCGACGTGAACATCTACACCTCATTACCTCCAATCACTTGCAGACACAATACACTTATGCAAAGTAGACTCTCATAAAATGTATTAACTTTAAAAAGGATATATAGTAAGTAGAATCATGATAGTTAAAATTAATAACTTCTTAACAGAAGGGAAACTTAATCTTCAAATGTCAATTTTTGCGCTTAATCAACGTATCTCAAACGTAACTTCTATTTATTTTGTTCTCGTCAAGCTAATCGATCATGTAACCAGTGAGTAGAAATCACTACGTAAAGAGAAGCTACGCAAAACAAATAAAAATGACTCGCAAATACGACGACAATATTATTATGACGTATTCCTTCAAATTTGAATTTCGAATATGGAACCATTTTGTATGAGTTGAGTGGCGTCGAGTGGCAATTCATGGCGACGAAATTTGTTCGTGGTTTTAGTTCCATACGCTAGTAATAATATTTCAGTTAATGAGACCGATATTGAAGTTATTGTGACCGAATGTGTCATTTATTGGCTATTTATATATATTTTTCTTACATGAGTGTTTTGATTTATTTAAGCATGAAAAGTTGATATAATGTGGATATTTTGGGAATAATTTCAATGTATTTCAGTGGTAGCTCTTTCGACTGAGCAACTCAATATTTACGACAAAACATTTTAAAGTAAAATAGTTCTACTGCCTCTACCTGAATTGCGGTTGTGTGAAATTACATCCAATAGCTGTCATTATGACTGCCGAATTGACAGCAATAGTTACAGTTTGTGACTGACAGACTGATCGGTTTTGACAGCTAAATACCTGGAGTTTGATTCATTAACGATGATAAGCTTTTAGAAAAAACGCTAACAGCGAGTTATGAAATAACTGACCGTCTGATTATGGAGTTGATGTGTAACACCTATTCAATGCTTACCTAATAATCTGTCGTATAAGTATTATATTTGTAGGACTGATAATACACTAGCTCAGACAGGTTTACGTCAAATAAAATAACTTCTCATTTCATTTGATTTTGGTTGAAGCAAATCCACCCACCCGGCATGGGAACAGCACCAACCAGGCGTCAACCATACGGAAGCACGTTACGTTAAGGGAACAGCAACGCCTCGGATGGGATCGGCATCGGATAGTTTAAGATCACATATTATAAAATAAATGAACTTCCCATATTTTTTGATAAGCCAAACATAAAAAAGTGTTAATTATTTTTTATTTATTTTATCTTAGGAGATCAGACAACTCAGGTCCATTTTGTTAGTAAAATAATCTTACAAGCTATAATAGTAACAGAAAAATCAGTACACAACAGCGGGATACAACACATAGCCGCGGCGTGTCAATCGGTTTTTCTTTTGACCAACACCCTAGCAAGGTGGTGAGTTATAGGGGTTAATTATAATCGTTGATTTAAAAAATCTACAATTAAAATATTTTGCCCGATATACTAGGGACACTTTTTTATTTTAAATTGACACATTTTCTCCTTGTCATTGTCATTTTTTTTTTTAATTTGGTCAATTATTGCACAGATTAAGGCGGAGAAAACTCGCTAAAAGGACATGTTTACCTTTGTATGCGGAAAATGCCGACACCTTGTACATGTCACTAAAAAATAGCTTATGTAAAGCTTAATCGTTTTTATAATAATTTTCATCCGTAAAATATTCAACTTTTAGATAATATGTACTTAAAAAAATAAAATCTAGTAATATTTCATGAAGTATAATAAATCTGTCAAGTACGTGACAGCCAATGCTGTGTATAAAAATTTAAAAAGATTGAAAGCGGAAAGCAAAATGTTATTTGACAATGACTGATTTAATTTTTGTTGCAAGTTTTGACGCGATTTTGGCGTTAGAATAGACAGATGGAGTTTCAGGATTTTAAAAGTTTATAACATTTTAATTTAAATTACCTAAATATTGTTAAATTAATAAAGATTTCATATAGTCTGTCTAATTACCTGTATTTTTTGCTATTTTCACAGATACTGTACATGGTCTTGGCATTTTTATAAACATCTCCTTTGGTTGTTCATTAAAATATCTTCTTACTCCATCCCTATAGCCGTCACTCATAGCGCTATCTCATCAGGTAAAATTCAATCTGGAATTTGACATAGCCTGTGGTAGTTTAAGTGAAAAAGCTGTAGCATTATTGTCTGTAAGAAAATTCGATCGATATTTTAAAATACGTTTTGAAATATTTGATATCGTCCGCGTTTTATGTACTATGTTTTCTTCCGTGCCGTTACTGTCGTTCTAATCTTGTATTTTATGGATAACGATAATAAATAAAGTTATGTGTTTTGCAAAAACTTGAGATTTCATACCTCGCCAAACAATATAATACCTCATAATAAGATCTACAATCAAACAGCTAAATTGATTTAATTTTCCTCACAGTCGAAATGAAAAATAGTATGTTTAACTCGAAAGCACCCATTCCACTCTCGAATTGTTGGCGCTCTCACTCCGTTCGAGCGCCAGAAACATCTCGAGTGGGGGTCACTTTCTCCCCTTGTATACAATCACAATCTACTTTTTCAATTGTTTGATTCAGTATATAATATTTCTACATCTTATGACTTACTAAAATTCCTTCAATAGTTTGTAATTTTTTCTTTATTGTTATAAAGTAAATAACATAGTAAGACTCTACTCTATCTTGTACCTACCTAAATATTTTATTTATATTTATTTTGTGAAGTACTGATAAGAAACGTCTTTCGCGTACACAGGTGTAATATTTGAATGTCAAAGCACCAGTTTCTTAAGTAATTCCAAGGCAAACATGTTTTGAAAAGCAAAAACGTCATGAGAGATCGACTCTATTAGATGCTTCTTTTATCAAAAAATAAGCAGAAGTCTGGAATAATGGCGGCAGGTCTATAAATGCTAAATTCAGCGAATTACAAGTCAATTATCCTGTCAAATCGGAGTAGTAAGGAAAATCTTTTTTTATTTTTTGCAATTCTATGAACTGTCAAGAGTTAATGCGTCGCGATGTCTAGACATGAGAACCAGTTTTTGGATGTTAAGGTGTTTACACACTTGTTTTGTGTATTGTGATTTTGTTAACGTATGTCAATGAAGTATGTATGTACCTAGTTAAACTACTATTAACAGAAGTCGGTACATAAACACATAGAAGACGAAACTAATTGTTTCTTCTAAATTGCAATCCTATGAAGTAAAAAAAACGCATATTATTTAAATATAAATAAATAAATATTGGACACCAATCACATACATTGCTCCGATCCCAAAGTAAGTAGCTATTTGCACTTGTGTTATGGAAATCAGGCACAACGGTGGTACCACAACACCCATCCCGAGACAATATAGAAAATTTTGATTCCTATATTGACCCGACCGGGAATCGAACTCGGGACCAGCCAAGCGTGCTTAGCCACTACACCACAGAGGTCGTCAAAATTTCATTTAAAAACTTTGTAACCACCATCACAAGCCGCCTTTTAAAATAACAACTGTTAAGTATATTTAGTGTATACGGACCTTTATAGCTGCGCAAGAGTGACCTACAGGACTCGTTCTGTAAACATTTAAATGAATCACAAAACTGGTCTGCGTTTGTGGGTTATTTAAGGGACAAACTTAGATATGTGTAAAACATAATAAACAAAAGTGACTTTTATTTTATTTTTATATGGCTTGGTTTCGCTCTTGTTTCTAGACTCGACTGCTAGTCTCTAGTCTCTAGATGCGGCATAGTCAGAGGCGGTCCGAGCTCACCCAAAGAGCCTGTTCACAACTTAAAAGATTTAAGAGTTATAACACTCTTTGTATACTGCTTCTTTTAGCAGCGATGCAGTCGCGATGCACCATCGATGCAATCGCAAAATATCAACCTGTACACGCTTGCGCTACTTTTAGCATGGATGCAGTCGCGATGCAGAAGCTGGACATTGACAAATTATGTACTGTATATTGGCGACTGCATCGATAGTTAGCATAGATGCAGTCGCGCTTCTGCATCGGTGCTAAAAGTCGCAGTAGGTAAGGGGTCTTATAGTTGTCATAATAGAATTATAATTAAGTTTGCCTAAGAGCAGAATAATTCGTGGGACAGAATAATGTGTTTTTTTGTGTATAAAATGTGAAGAAAATAACCAAAGTGTTTGGTATTATGCTTATGGCATTCATGCATATTCACACGTATTCTTTAATACATTAAACCACTACATAGTATAAAACAAAGTCGCTTCCCGCTGTCTGTATGTATGTATGGTTAAATCTTTAAAACTACGCAGCGGATTATGATGCGGTTTTTTTTTAAATAGATAGAATAATTCAAGAAAAAGGTTTATTTGTATAAGACCTTTTTTTCTAAATTCTTTATCATTATAACATAAACTTACGTACAGGGGCACTATGACTAAAATATAATAATACACTTACATCAAAGAACGAAACAGTTTGTCAGTCTATACACATTTTTACGCTTGCACTATTATAATATTACATTTCATGTCCAAAATTATTCATATTCTGCAAACAGATATTAATATCACTTTATAAGAACTTTTTAGTAATTATTATAAACAATGACTCACATAACCAGTGATAGAATTTACATACACAGGTAAAATCAATTGAAAGTCAATACTGGATATAATACATTGCACTCGTGCGAATCCGGGGCGGGTCGCTACTTATTAATAAATTACAAACTGGTTGGCCTAGTGTTCTAGTGCCAATAAAACGACATTAGTTTTCAAAGAGCAGAGATCTTGTAAAATTTTAGATAATTAAATAAAAATAATTACACAAATTAATACTAATAAAACTCAATAAACCAATGAGGTTTGTGACGAATGTCGTAAAAGTGTACATTATATAATATTAAATAAATACATAAAATGGTATTATAAAAGCACTGCAGATTTCGTTTTAAATATATTCATGAACAAGGAAATACCCGCCACATAATGCTAAAAATATATCAACTATTCTTAGTTTATATTTATACGTATTGTAAACTCACCTACATGTATTACATACAACATTTATGATAGTTTATTAACTAACGCTGTAATTCAAACCATTGTTCTCTGTGTAATAAAACGAAATAAAAATGCATTAAAACCGTTGATTACTGTTTTCAAAATGTTTTTACACTCATCGTAAAATATTCTGAGTCTATGGATTGAAAAATAACTTTATTAACAAATTAAAGTACTCATACTGCCGATCTACCAACCTCGTCACCAGCTTAAATATAGGTTATAAATTAAATAAATAAATTTTGGACACCAATCACATACATTGCTCTGATCCCTAGTCAGTGCACTTGTGTTATAGAAATGAGACACAACGGTAGTACCACAACATACTCGAGACAATTTACAAAATATGATTGATTGATTGGCCCAATCGGAAATCGAACCCGAGACCTCTAAGCGGCGACTCCTTGAAACCTAGTGCTAAGCCACTACACTACGGAGGAATATACATATCACCAAGTCGAGGTTAAGTTTATGAATAATTATTTTACTAAATATTGGGCACCAATCACATACATTGCTCTGATCCCAAAGTAAGTAGCCAATGCACTTGTATATATTTTTGTGTCTGATTTCCTTATTTCCATAAGGAAATCAGACACGACGGTGGTACCACAAAACCCAGACCTGAGACAATATAGAAAATTATGATTTCTACATTGACCCGGCCGAGAATCGAACCCGGGACTTTGGAGCGGCAACGCCTTGAAACCCAGCGTGCTCAGCCACTACACCACGGATGTAGTCAAACATAATAATAGAGAACAGAGAACCCCTCCAAAAACTTAGTACCTGGCATAAACCAAACTAAGGTAATAATTTTCAAGAGGGATGTTTTTTATCATTGCTCGGGTCGGTTAGTCTTAGTTTAAAACTGATCCTAAGTTTTTTTTTGTTATAATAAGGGAGATAATTTTTTGTGCCCCCAACAATCGCTTCGTGACTCTGTGATTCTGTATGGCGAAAGATTCTAAGAGACTTTCTACAAATTGATCTCATGTTTGTCATACTTTATTTTTATTTACCAGTAAATGAAGTAAGTACTATTGTGGTAATGTTTTGGCCTTGTCACACCAACACATCAGTACGACAGTTTATTTCCTGTGCCCACTATGAGATCATACTTCTGTCATACACAATCTGTAGGTATACTTGTCTGATTGATGACATAAGTATTTGATTTTCATACCTTGACACCGCCGTATGTTAGAAAAATTAAGGTCGAAGCCCACTTATCAACCCGTCACGGTGATAGCACCGTATCAACTCGAGGCGTTCAGTATTCTTTGTAAGAAACTCCATACTTCAACGCACAGGGTGTTTTCTATGTATATCATGTATGTATTTACAAACAAAAAGTATTTAAGTATTATATCCGTTGTCTGGCACCCATAACACAAGCTTTGAGTAGCTTACTTTGGGACTAGATGGCGATGTGTGGGAATGTCCAAAGGATATTTATTATTTATTTATTTATCTATCAAGTTCGTTACACCCCGTCCACCCTGTAAAATTGGCTGTCATTTACAAGAAGAACTGTCATAAGTTGTAGCAAACACGATCCGTGGCGTTACTGTTCCCTTTACATAACGTGCTTCCGTATGGTTGTCGCCTGGTTGGTGCTGTTCTCGTGCCGGGTGGGTAGATTTGCAACCTTTATTGTGTGCGAAAAGACAACCAACCAACCTTTATAGTGTGCGAGAAGACAAAAGCAATCACATACTTGGAACAAGAATTTTACGTTTTTGTATTTCCTGCATGGCTTTGTAATTACGCTCGCTACAACAGAATTGCTGTGTTTATTTATTATGGGCGTTCACAGACTACATTTGATTGATGCATATGAATAAAAATAAATTTCAAGTACGAGTCAAAAATGAAATAGAAAAGATGCTTATAAAATGATTGAAAAGTACGCATCTAGACAGTAAAATTCGATCTTATTGCAGACTTTAAAAATAGTAGTTCAAAGATCTAATAGGTGTCCCGATTTATAGATAAAAAATCCTTGTTCTTGGTTCCAATTAGATTAACTAACTTTCTTTAATTTGCTCCCGGAAACAATCATGATTACAAAAACAAATGAATCTTGGTTTAAAGAAAATCTTCTAAATATAAAATCTTTCATTTCATAAAAAATAATCTTTTTTTCCCTTGGTCACGAAATCACATGTGAACGGCTGGACCGAATATTCTTTTTTGCTGTGTTTGTTAATATCCGGAGAAGTTTCTTATGAAAGAAAAAAAATAGAGCGGATGGACCGATTTTCATGATTTTCACTTTGTCAGATTCGTCATCGTCCGGGGTAAAATAATAATAATTAAAATCGGGTTAAAGTTCCCTGGGTTCGCTCGTTATCTAGTTTCAAGGAAATCTTATATCTAGATAAGTATTCATGTAATTTTCCAATTGTCACCTACTACCATTGACTGGTACAGTAAAGGCTGATACCAATAGCGCACACGTGCCATTTACACAGCTTCACACAGCAAACATTTAATCTTTGCCATTAGAAAAGTTCAAACAGCATAAAACACGGACTTACACTTATAAAGAGTGCTTAAGCCGAATAAGGCGCCTGCAAGAATAATGACGGACGCTCAGCCCTGTCAGAGAAGTTCTATGTGGTAGTTGTCAATTCGTAGATAAAATGGTTATCTAAAGGGTGTTGTTTTGGTCTGTAACGAGCGACTCAGGGTAGTTGTGCAAACGATACTGATGCCAGAAAAAATGGAAAAATCCCACTAAACCAATTTATTATGGCGATACTAGCGGACGTCAAAACTACCAACACCAGGTCGCCTCTTCGTAGCTTACTAGCTACGGTATAGTATTTAGTAGATACGTGCGAGCTACGCGCGAGGGTGCAAATTTCTACATTCGTTTTGATTTTTTTTAAATGTGGTGAAGAGATTTTCTCTTATAAAACTTGCATTTAATTTAAAGTTTTTTTTAGAATAAGCGAAACGATTCCCGGTCGGGTCAATAATATAGAAATGTTTTTTTTTTTCATTTTCTCGAATCTTAGTATTTTGGTACCACCGTTGTGTCTTATTGCCATAACACAATTGTATTGGCTATTTACTTTGGGATCAAAGCAATGTATGTGATGGTGTTCAATATTTATTTATTTTATTTATGACTTTCTCATATTTTATTATTGTTGCAAGTGGCATGATAAAAAATATTAACTGAAGTTCTTGCGGATGAGTTGTATCTGGAAGACTTGTCAGTCCTTCCCTCCTTTTATTTATATTTGATGCGCTCATATAGCACCTTCTACCACTAACTACACCGTGACTCGTCAGCGCTGCCAAGTGCTAAATAAGCGCTTTTTTCGACCATATACTTACACTCAAAGAGTTAACGGGCATCGCGTGCGCATAACATTGACATAACAATTTCGGCACGTTCGAGGTTGTCTGTGGTCAATATTGATTCAAACACATGGTCTTCACATTGTGTTAAATCACGCACAAGTCATACTCCTAAAAAACATCTCTAAACATATTTTTAAGGGCTTTTAAGAACATGACATCCTGTATTTTTAGGGTTCCGTAGCCGAATGGCAAAAAACGGAACCCTTATAGTTTCGTCAAGTCTGTCTGTCTGAAATCGATTTTTTTTTGTCAAACCTATGCGTGTGGGGTCTTTGAATAGGTATTTTATAATGAAATGGAGTTTTCTAAAACTATTTTCTTTTTGAGTGTACCGTTTGATAGATAGCCGATTCCAAAGTGGTAAAATGAGCGTCCCCCCCCTAAACTAAATTTTGAAAAAAAAGACTTTAACAAATACATTCAACGAAAATTTGTTTGGACTGGCTAAAACGAGTAGTTTTTGTGATATAGCACATTTTAAACAACCGCATAACTTTGTTTTTCATACAAACACTAAGAAAAAAAACGTTATATTTGCTGTTAACAAAATATTGTGGTATTTTATCTAAGTGGAAGTAAGTGGATTTCCTAATTCAGTTAAAGTTGGCACAGAACCCTCATTGCGCGAGTCCGACTCGCACTTGGCCGGTTTTTTAAAATCTAGTATAAGTAATCTAGTATAAAAGTATTTGCGAGAATTTCTAAAATGTTTAATAAAGTAAAACTACGAAAGCCTTTAGGCGACTTGATAACCTCTGACTCAAAGTATCGGTGCCTTCCTGGTAAGGAAAAACATAAAGGTATCTCTCATAATAGTGCTTTGTTTATTAGTGTGAAAACTAAACATTCCATCAAAATCACCTAGATAGTCATTCCACCTTCGGGCTTCTTTAAATAACAAAACATGTAGGAACTGGGCCAAACAAACTATGTATTTACAGATTGATCGGTTTGAACCTTAAAATTTTCCTTACTTATTATACAACGATGTGTTTTTTACGCAGTAAATAAAAAACTAATTAGATTGTTTTTTATTACGTTGTTACCTTTAACAACACCACATATAAACTAATAACATCACTTTAGAGAAAAAATAAAAGTCATCACGATGGGTTAATGTATTAATTGATGTACTAGAAAACAGTTCATTGAGCCTGTGTATCCGATAATATGTTTCATAAAATCTAAATGGCATTACCAGTATTTATCTAGAGCAGATTAACCACTCATTACTTGAGCTCCATACTCTATCAGAATGTTGTTTTAACATACCGCAAAACGATCATGATTGGCCGATCTATAAGTTATCGTCGATACATCAATAAAATGATATATTGTTCATCAAATAACGGGCAGCGATGGACTGGAGGCTCGTGTCACGATTTGTTTGAGTTGCAGTATGACGCTTACCGTAAGGCAAGTGATCTTAACTAGATATGGTGGATTGTGGGGTAAGGCATAAGCTGATGCGAGAGCGAGTGACGGCTGATAAAGTTTTTGTATTGATTCCACCACACCACACAAATGTACCTGTTAAAAATCATTTGCAAACACGACTTATTTACCACTACGACAGAGCTGTTTATTTTTCTTTCATCGAGAAATGAAACTGAAGAAACAGGACTGACTCGACTCTCATTCCGTCGATGCGTGCGTGACGTTTGACTTTACTTTTGGAAAATTCTTAGAGGATATGTTTGTTGGTTAATACCAACAAACAAGGTAATAATAATCTAAAACCTTTAAAAAACCTTAGACTTTACTGCAAATAAAGGATCTAAGCGAGCGTTTTTTTTTTTTAAATATTGATGTTAAAGATTGTCTTGCATTCTTTCAATCTCTTCTGACAGTATAATTTTAAGCAGTGTTCAATAATTGCCCAATCACGGAAAGGACAGAGCATAATTCTACCATATTAAAATTTCCAATACCGATTCCTGCATATGTGACGACACCTCTAAGCAATCTTTTCAACGTCTTTTGACAGAATGTGCACAATTTGCCTCTACAGCCAAACAAACTATCAGATGTGACTTCTAAAGAGGCCACATTAAACAGCTTCAACTTTTTCCTGACATACGTAATTTCAAAATGGAATAACTTCAATAAATAATTATTTAAAGTCGTCAACGTTGGTCTTACAGTATAATCCACTAGTATTGTTAGCGCAACCAACTCCAAAGAGCATAACTAAAAAAAAGCCACTACTGACTAACCTTAACGCTATCTCTTATGCCTTAGAGCTTCGCCTATCTCAGTGCGATGTTCTAACGGCGATGGCGGTCTCATTACACGGTGTGATGCGACACGATCACTTTAATCTAGTGGTTTCAGCTATTACCCTGATGTGCGGTCTGTCTGGAAGTAGGACTGTAGGGTCAGACGACTTGCAGCTTATAAAAAGCGTCAAACGCTTTGTTGCGCATAGAAAACCCGTTTTTGAACGTCACAGAAAAAATATTTACCAAGCTTAATGTGCAACCAATTGCGTATCGAAAGCAATAATACTGACTAAACTTATATATTTTATGGATTCAAACATATTTTAGTCACGTCACTACGTCAGTCAGTAGTTCCAATTGGTATGAATGTTAGTTACTATATTTTTTCTTTTTCCACATTGATTCATGTAAAAAATTAAGAGGATATAATACGCTGTAAAATAGAATCTATTTACCCAACTTATTGCCAATGTTGCTACGGTTTCAACTTATTGAATCTAAGAATCTAATTATTTTGCCAACGGTACATTATTAAGTATTTAGTGTTAACTTACGCACTGCCTCAAAATCACCTAGCAACTCAGTCATACCAATGTTCTAAAACAATTTAAGATTATGATACCGTTAGCACAACACTAAGCATTTAAGAAGCTTTACAATATAGACATATACGAATAAAGTTGTATTTATTTCATCTTTCAAGGGCTGGACTACATAAAAAAAAACCGGCTAAGTGCGAGTCGGACTCGCGCACTGAGGGTTCCGTGCCATTTTTAACTGAATTACTAATCCACTTACTTCTACTAAGTAAAATACCACAATAGTTTGTCGACTGCAAATATAACTTTGTTTTTCATAGTGTTTGTATAAAGTACAAAGTTATGTTTGCGGTTGTTGAAAATGTGCTATATCTCTAAAACTACTCGTTCGATCTCGTCCAAACCAATTTTCGTTGAAAGTATTAATTAAGATCTACATCATTTTTTTTTTTAAATTTACACTTGCTTGGTTTAGAAGTTAGATGGGGAGGGGACGCCCATTCTACCACTTTGGAAGCGTCTAGCTATAAAACGTTAGACTTTAAAAGAAAATGGTTCTAGGAACCTCAATGTCATTTTAAAAGACCTATCTATTGACACCCCACACGCATAGGTTTGACTAAAAAATGTTTTTTTGGTTTTAGTTTTATGTATGGGAGCCCCCTTAAATGTCATTATTTTTTATTTTGAGAATCGGTAAACGGGTAACAGGATACATCTTCCTACAAAATTTCAACAGTTTAATGCTTATAGTTATAGAATAAAATGGCTGTGACATACGGACGGACAGACAGACAGACAGACAGACAGACTTGACGAAACTATAAGGGTTCCGTTTTTTGCCATTCGGCTACGGAACCCTAATGGTATTATAGAATAAGACATTCTAAACACAAAAAATGTCATAATCAGTACAAAACTTCCAATCCACGACGACGACCCGTCTGGTGTAGTGGTCGAGAAATCGCCTACTACGCAGCGGGTGCGGGTTCGATCCCCGCACAATACAAACATTTGTGTGCATGAACATGTCTGTTTGTATTGGTCTGGGTGTACCCTATGTATATCATGTATGTATTTACAAACAAAAAAGTATTTAAGTATTATATCCGTTGTCTGGCACCCATATCACAAGCTTTGAGTAGCTTACTTTGGGGCTAGATGGCGATGTGTGGGAATGTCTAAAAGATATTTATTTATTAAACCAAGCTTCAAAAAATACCGATCAAATAGACAGCGACAATATTCGTAATTTATTCCACTCATAAAGTATAATTAATTTGCATATATTACACAAGTTATGCCACAGTGAAGTAATATCGACAAGGAAGTTGCGTAAGTTGCGTAAAATGTATAATTTATGAGATAATGTCGCGGCGAGACTATAAAATAAGAGATTTGTAGCTATGGCAGATGGAGTGTCGATTGTGTCAGTTTATGAAATGACTTCTTTATTTAAACACTGCATCATTTCATTTTAAACCACACCAGGAAATAAGACCAACTGGATAAATTTCTAGATTAATAATGTTGAAATCTCTATATATAAAAATTCATCCTATTTGGGGTTTCGTAGCCGAATGACAAAAAACGGAACCATTATAGTTTCGTCAAGTCTGTCTGTCTGTCCGTCCGTCCGTATGTCACAGCCACTTTATTCTGTAACCATAAGCATCACACAGTTGAAATTTGGTAGGAAGATGTATTCTGTTAACCGCTTACGATTCTTATGCAAAAACATAATGATATATAAGGGGGGCCGGGGGGCTCCAATACATGAAACTAAAATCGTTTTTTTTTTCTTTTGCTAATTCTTTTATTGTTGTGTTTGTTGTGGTCAGGAGAAGATTCTTAATGCTTCAAGCGAAACTTTGATTTGGCGATAGAATATTATGATTAGTGACGTCAGACTTTCCCATAAGCAAAGCCTGTCGTTCAACAGAGAATAAAACGTTTTGATTTCGCGATCAACAGAGCTCGAAACACACGAAGAATGAAAACTAAAATGAATAACTTTTCAACTTCAATGAAATTGAAATAAAATTAGCATAATATGGAACTCAGTTCACCGTCCGTCGTAATAGTGTTCGTTCAGTTAAGAAAAAAAAAACGGGTGGGACCGATTTTCATTATAACTTTTTAGAGTCGTCATCGTCCGGAAAACGATAATACCGGGTCAATATAATAATAATAAACTACGGGACCTAGTCTAAAATAATAATGTGATTACGTTTAACTAACTAAAGTTATACCTATACCACAGATTAATAAATAGATACAGCCTTTACTTTCCTATTTGAATAAACTACTTACTAAGTGATTCGTGCTATCAGTCACATAGGCTTGTTATATTTATTTAGTATAAATACAATACTGCCTTTTCCTTAACGTATATTGGTTACAAAATAGTACCAATTCGTAATTGTAGACTGCTAGTTAATTTAGGCGAATTCTTAAAGCAGCCATTTTGACCCTAAAAAGGGCGCGTTTTAACTAAATACTAATCTATTCTCTGCTTTATTACAAATCGGGGCCGAATATTACCTTATTCGTTGCGGAACTAGTAATAACAGTGGCTTGTATGGATTAATTACCATACAAAACGTACGCTGCGCCGGCGCAGCCGTTGTGGAATGTGCGAAAGCTGGGGATGTAGGCCGCGGGTCCTGTAGGGCTGGTATGGGGAAATAAACATATACGTAAGTAATCTACTTTAATTAACTTGTAATTTATTTTTTTGTTTTGAAGTGTTTCGTTTCTATACAAATTTAGTAACATAAATTGCACCTGAAAGAAGCCGCTGTGTTAGATATGGAGTGTCGGACCCTGTGTCTTACGCTATCCGCATATGTGTATAGGCACTCGCCCGAATAGAGTAAGACTCAGGGTTTGATTCCTCGTCTGACACAGTTGCTTTTTACAGGTGCAATATATATTAATATATATTTTACAAATAAACATATAATAAAATCAAAACCGAATAAAGGTGGTTGATAGATATTATTTGTAGGCATAGCATTTGTTCTTTTAAATAAATAAGAGACATTTAACCATGATCTTTGACTACAACTGTGGTGTAGTGGCTAATCACGGTGGGTTTCAAGGCATCGCCGCTCCAAGATCTTGGGTTCGCTTCGCAGTCGGGTCAATATAAAAATCTAAATTTACTATATTGTCTCGAGTCTCGGTGTTGTGGTATTGCGGTTGTTAGCTATTTACTTTGGGATCAGACCAATGTACGTGATTGGTGTCCAATATTTTGATTTATTTAAATTTATTATATAATTACATTTACACGAATAATAATACTGAATTAATATCGAATAAAAAAAGAAAGAAACATTAATTAAGAGCTTAAAAATATTAAGTAAAATCTAAAATACAATATTAACAGGAGTCCCTGTAGGTAAGGTTCCGTAGACACTAGCATCGTTCCCCCTTGAATAGCTAGACTAAATCTTTATCCAAAGACCTGGCAGCTAGCCAGGTCTTCGGTCTCCTGTATCTTTACTTTTTATTTATTTATCTCGCCTCAGTAAGTTGTAATGTGGCCTGCGTTACGTAGAATGATCCATTCTTATTACAATAGATACGGGATTGCTACGATGTACCTTAGTATCTATGAGCTTCAGATATTTCGGCACTGTTTCAAGCGCCATGATTGATTTCCATAGCTTGTATCCATAACCTTCAGTTCATCTCGACAGAACGCCACTACATACCAAGATTGGTTAGTGAAGCGATTGAAATTGCCGAATACAAAAATCGCGAGGACGGGTTTAAATGGTCAAGTATCTGGAAACCCGTAGGTTTTCTCTGTGTAAAAACCGTGTAAATAAACACAGTGCTGTTTTGCGAACAGAGACTGTCAGTTGTGTGTCGAGAACATATGCGAGAAAATAGTGAGTTTGTGGGCAATGGTACCGGGAGCGGAATAAACGACTTCGAAGGAGGGCAGACCGATATGTCTGCCAATAACGACCCACCCCCAACTTCTGTTCAGATACTAAATACTAAGGTACGTGGTAGCTATCTCGTATCTTATCATTCTTATGTTACTGACCATGAAAGTTTAAGCTATCTGTATCTCTTTGCAAACGCCCAAATTAAAGTATTTAGGAAGCTCTTCAGTCGGCTGAAGTTACGTGATGCTGCAAAACAGCCTTAGAGTTCGTAATTTCCGTAACTCATATCTTATTTTTTGGAAACTTAGTTCATTACTTTACATAAGTACTTCAATTGAAAGTACTATCTGAAGTACTGAATAATTAGACTCTCACATAGAAATTCACAGCCCTGCTAAAGATCGGTCGATGCATAATTATAACGCAGCGGTATTACCAAGATATTTGAGGCATTTTCCGCACCGGCTGCATATTCAGCACCAGCATCGCCCAGATTGTAAGATAGGTTTCTATCCCATGGGGACGTATATGAAACAAAAAAAAGCAAAAACCGGCTACAAAAATGCACAAAAAGTCTTAAATAAACTCTTAAGAGGACTCCATTTTAGGCAAACCATTTTTTTGGAGTCGGTGCCCAGATGATGCTTTAGAAAACCAATTATAGGTATGGCCAATGCGATGGCACCGATTTTTAAATCGGTCCACAAATGAAATCTTAAAATCGATACTCTAATGACAGAAACATCAGGTAACATAGTCACAAAAGTAATTCACAATCGAATTGATAAACTTCTCCTTTTTGAACTCTGTTAAAAACGGATGGTTTGTGTCATGAATAACTTTAAAAATTAATAATAGTGTTTATTCCATTTCCATGCCGCAAGGAAATGGTTTTGTTTTTGAATAGGTAGATTTTAAGTTATTTTTTATGTTTCATGTCTTAGTTTTATTTTTTATTTTTTGTTATGAATAAAATTTATGATGAAAAGTTATAAGACACTAATAGAGTGTGCACAGGTACTTACTTCCCCCCAAAAAAAATGTCCTAAGTCTTTATAAAGATACACACTACCGGTGCCTGTTCAGTAAAAGCTCATTGTTCTTACTTTTCACATATTTACGAAGATACTTAGTACCTATTCCAATGATGATTTCCGTACAATATCTTCATCCAAAGATCAAAGACTGTCACGGCCCAGTTCCGATGTGGGCCGGTCCGCGATGACCGCAGATGAAACTTGAACCATGGATTTGGAGTTAAAGGGCGTGACGCGGCTTAACTGTAAGTTTGGTAAAGTAACTTTTGGTATTCAGCTGTTTTTTTACGAATGAACAGGTGCCATATAGGTACCAAGAATTTGTATAATTTATTTTAACTGATTCAAAAAAGGAGGTTACTAGAGTTTAGCCGTCCAAAAATGCTGATTCCAATTACTAAAGTTGATAGTACTTTCGAATTGACGCAATATAAGTACCGTGGTTCATATATCGATATGTATGGTATACAATTACCTGAAATTGTAAAGGAATATTGATAAAGTTATACATTTACATGATAATTCTGAAAATTAAAATTATCTTAAACTGTAATAATTATTTACATTCCCAAGCATTTGAATGGTAGATAATGCCTGAAAGCATTAAGTAATTGTTCAAATGATGGTGCAATAAAGTTAAAAAGGAAACCTGTAATTAGATAAAATGCCTGTCATCACTACACATATAAGTTGAATTCAAATTCGTTTAGAGGTAATGAATAATTTAGGCGGTCTTATCGCTGTAAGCGATCGCATCCAGACATCCTTAGCATTCTAATGAAGATAACTGGTTCAAAATTAAGTTGCAAGATTCCACTCGGACGAACATTCATTGCAAGAAGGTTGTAAAATTGCTTTGCTAACAATTTTTGCAAAATGTCTATCCACCGATTTCAGTCTATTATGTCTGGTTTGCGAACAAAGCTGCTTTAAAACTACACATTGTAAACACATATACATATGTATATAATTATTCAAACTTGACCATAAGTACCTAAACAATCTATTGTTTGACGAGCATAGCCTTTTTTACACGAGCATATGCTATTTGACTGATGGGTGTAATTTGTTGGTTTTGTCTCAGTTTTTTGTTTATAATTTTAGATGTCGGCTATCTTTGTTTTTCTTTTGTCCGTAATTAGTAGTTAATTGGTTGGATTGAACACATTAATTGCCTTTAAGTTTTTTAATGATATGTTTGTTTATTTTTGGAGATATCCTTCTTTCACTTCTTGCACCTCTCAGTCTTACAAATAGAAAATTATCAGTTTATTTATAGAATAAAGCAGTAGTTTAGTTAGTATGTATTTGGTAAAATTAAAGTCTCTGAAATATTACGCAAAATAGATAAGTACTTATTCATTACTCAACCGATTGAGCTGAAATTGTATAAACACGCTTAGTTTAGATGACAATGCATGGTCAGCTATGTGATGTAATTCTAAATCCAATATGGTGGATCATGCAAGATGGCGGACTAGTTTTTTTCTTCACTATAGTGCGACAAAAATCTTTAGGCCGATCATCTATCGGGTTTTTGACAGGGGACGATTGCATTCAATCGGGATAGCCAATGCAAAATCTCCTTTGATTTAAGGAGTTTAGAAAGCGGTTTTAGGATTTTTTTACCCAACCATGGCAAAATCGAAGAGAAGGGTACTAATTTAAAGCAATACAAGCATGTATGTTTGTATCACGAATATCCCACTGATTTTAAACGCAAAAAAATACGTTGAAAATATAACTATATTTACGCAGTTTAGCTCTTAAAAAAGAATTATTTAAAATTTTTACTCATAAAATGTACGAAAAAAAATAGCCTGTAAAATTGGGGTGATTTTGGCTACACTAGATCTGGCAGCCGCATTTTTGAAGATGACAAGACAACGTTAGCTCTGGGCCTCTATTTTTGAATGACTACCTTAAATATGGCGTGTGATATTTGCTCAAGAACCAATTAAAAATCTACGATAATCACGCGAATTATTGACGTAAGTACTAAAAAAATCATGTATCTTTTTTCAAATCCCTCCCATGTGAATTTCAACAGATTTTCATTAAAATTCGACTTTAATAAATGAGTTCAACTCGCCATATTGACGCGAGTGATGCAAAAATAGGGGCCCTGATCGTCACCGTCGGTCAAAAGATCCATGACGAACTGTACCACATTATAGGTATCAAATAAAAGGGCTTGCTAAGTAGAACACGAAGAACAATAATAAGAAAATAGTATAAATAAACTGCTCAATAAAGCTATATAAAACAACCTTTCATTAATTTAAACTAATCAATTTAGTATTATGTACCTATTACAAAATTAAAATTGGTAAGAAATAAAATGTAGCTTGAAAAAATAAATATCCAGACAAGCTTTTATAAAAAAAAAATTTTTGGTCTACAAGCCGTGGCCCGTGTCTATTTTTATATACATACAAATATATGTGTATTTAGATGTATTTAAATGTATTATTTAACATTGACTTTACAAAATGTACCTCATTTAATATTTATGTTCCAGGTAAAACAAAATTCAACAGAAGGTAATAATTAGCCATATTTTCTTCTAAATAACACAGCCAGCCAAGCGCTTGTCGTGTGACTGTTGACTGTTGACTGTTGTTGTATGACGATTATCTGACTAGTGTACTTACAAAGTGTTAGTGTACTTGGAAAGATCGTGATTATGTGAGCACTTACTTAAGTGCTCACATAATCACGATCTTTCCAAATCTACAATGATACAAAAAGAGACATTTTTTTTTTGTATTACCATAAACATATGAAACATACCATTGCCAAATAACAGTTTCCTAGTACCATTGAGCTTAATCGCCGATAGGGAGACGTTCAAAACGAATCTATAAGGGTTCCTTGTGGGACTACAGATCTCTAAAATTCCGATGCAAGTTTACGGCGTGCATCCCACCAACGAAGCGGTCATTTTGACATTTCAAGCGCACACGTCACTCGTTTGACAGTAGGTTGCAGTAATGGACCCATGTGGACTGACATAGTAAGGGGCTAACGGCCATATCACTATTTTTTATTTTTTATTACTTCGAGATTAAAGGTAGGGTACTTACGAAAATACGGTATAATCGTAACTAAATTTATAAATTGTCCACAGTCCGTTTTTATTTGCAAGTCGAATATTGTAAACAATCGTTACATTCCTTTTTAGCGAAATGGTTAATTTTAAAATGTGATGAACCTAAAACTCACAACTCACATGGCTAATTCATCGTTTTATACTGAGATCTTTTTAAATCAAATAGTTTATTTATTATATTCACTGATGTTACTTTAATAGTTATGGAAAGATTGTTTACATTATTGAACTAGCCAAGAAAAACGGTATTTACTTATCTTTTAGGCTCTACTATAACTTTTAGTCAAGAGCACTTAAGTGGTCTGGTACATTTTTAAAGTGTTATCTGTTGTAACTTGTATGTGCGTGATCTAAAATAGATAAAAACGGATTAAACAAAGGTGAAGGTTGTTTAAATGGTAGTTTTCGTAATTACTATCAACTCGTTTCTTAACGTCACTACTGAAATGTTCTGTTGAGAGGTTAAGAATTCTTAACTTGTGTAGTTTTATTTGTTACTTGATGATATTATTGTGTTTGGATCCCCATTGATCGCATATATTATAATTTGTACCCCACCTGATTCTGAGTAATAATATAAAGCTAAAGAGTTTGTTTGAACGCGCTAATCTCAGAAACAACTGGATTAATTTGAAAAAAAAATATATATGTTGATAAGCCTATTTATCGTGAAAAACTTTGATCTATAAACCATTACGCTGCGACAGAAGAGGAAAGCAAACTAGCACGGACGAAGTCGCGAGGACCGTTAGGATTAAATACGTATCAGGTAGGTAGGCCGGATTTCCTAGGACATTAAAGTGTGTGTTTCCAATAAAATATTTATTTTCAGTATAAAAGTTATTATAACATAGCACAAAGTAGTATATAATATCCAAAAGTAAGATTAAATATGCATAGGCAATACATTAAATATTATGTAAATACAAAAAAAAATAACGTTGGCTAACCATAATACGTGAACTGATAAAGATAGTTATATTTTAACAACATTTGGAAGAACTCCCAGTACCAGAACAAGCAGCCTTGGAAGATGCGTCACCTTCAGTAGTACAGGAACAGTCGTCACAAGTCACTAAGGCACCCTTTCCGTCCTTACAAACGCAAATACAACTCTTGCCTTTCGTAGGAATGCAAACACATTTAGCATCATCGCATATACATTTACAATCTCCGATACATTTGCAGTCGTCACAACGAATTATCTTTCCGTTTTCGTCTTCGCAGACACAAATGCAAGATTTTCCATCAGTCGGAATGCAAATACATCCTTTCTTGTCACACTTTTGTCCACCAGCATCTTTTTCTACAGAAGAACAGCAGCAATCATCACAGCGCTTGAAATTTCCTTTCTCGTCCTTGCAGACACAGATGCAAGACTTCCCATTGGTTGCAATGCAAGTGCACTTATTATCACTGCATTTAGTTTTACAATCTCCTATACATTTGCAGTCATCACAACGGATTATCTTCCCGTTTTTATCTTCACAGATGCAAATGCAAGATTTTCCATCAGTCGGGATGCAAACACATCCTTTCTTGTCACACTTTTGTCCACCAGCATCTTTTTCTACAGAAGAACAGCAGCAATCATCACAGCGCTTGAAATTTCCTTTCTCGTCCTTGCAGACACAGATGCAAGACTTCCCATCGGTTGCAATGCAAGTGCACTTACTATCGCTGCATTTAGTTTTACAATCTCCTATACATTTGCAGTCGTCACAACGGATTATCTTCCCGTTTTTATCTTCACAGATGCAAATGCAAGGTTTTCCATCAGTCGGGATACAAACGCAACCACTTTTATCACATTTGCTTCCACAAGTTTTCACACATTCAGTGGAGCAAGAACAATCATCGCAGGTCACAAAAGACCCGTTATCATCCTTGCAGACACAAACACAAGACTTTCCTTTTGTAGGGAGGCAGATACATTTGGAGTCTACGCATTTGCAAGTGCAGCCTCCGTCGATACATTTGCAGTCGTCACAACGAATAATTTTGCCGTTTTCATCTTCGCAAACGCAGATGCAAGGTTTTCCATCGGTTGGGATGCAGAAACACCCTGATTTGTCACATTTCATGGTGGAAGAGGCTTGTTTCAAGTTACGGCAAGACATTTTATTGGATCTCTGAAACAAAAAACGTAATTATAAAATAGTTTGTACAACATAAACTAAGTAAGTCAAATAACGTGGGCTCTATTAGTTTTATAGAAAAATAAATTACATCTTTCTGTATCTTTTAAGATTTTAATCGACATATTAATGATTGGTTTCTTTATTTTCCAAGGGTTCGACTATCCATCTAGTATGATAAATACATAGATCAATCACCGGAGTACTTAGCTCAGAAACATATAGTTTGTATGCACAACATTACTATATTAATCAGTAAATAATAAAGCGTAACGTTAAGTATACAGAAAATGATAAGTTTAACAAAATAAAATTAACAGCACTCACCAATAAACGCTTTCCTAGTTATCATCACCAAAAACAATTGACGCTCGCAACACGATACCGCAGCTACAAATGAATGTTTACAACCGCTTATCACACAACTCGACACGGCTGATATAGTTATGCGTGTGATAACAGCGCAGCCGGCTTTATACGAATGGTTACAAACGTGTGCAAAACCTATCGTACCGTGCGCATAAGATAAGTGTGTCGTACGGAGCGCAAAAGTGACATGTGAAATGTGAGTAAGTATGCCTTAGTGACGGGTAAAAATTTAGAACTTTGAGGAAGCTTCTACGCTTTTCTGAGTCATGGAAATCCTGTTAGACTCGGTTGCACAATGTTATTTAAACTTATACGGTTACCAAGACAATTTATAACCGATTTAAAAAAAGGTGGTTATCAGTTTGACCTGTATGTATGCGATATTAATTCTGAATCAATCGCCTTAATATGGCATGTGATTGTCGTTTTAATTTTTTAAATGAAAACCGGATAGATCCTTACAAGAGTGTTTTAAAAAAGAACTCGTTCTTGTTACTACTCACGCGTCAATGCCGTGATTTGTTGATTATAAATTATTTTTCAACGAAAATCACTCGAAATATTAACGCGAGTGATTCTAAAATGGGTCCCCGGAAAAATAATTAAAGAAAAATATGCTACAAAACCGTGGAAACCTTGTGTATCGTGTGCAAATTGTGTAAATAATATGAATCATACTACAACGCTTTGTTTCCGTGACGTCATCATATTAGAAGTGTTTGACTCATGAGATGAGATTCATTGTACGAGTAAATACAATCGACGGAATAATTTTATTAAAAAAAACACTTCCACGTTAGCCTACGTAAGGCTAATTAATGGACAGCCTCTATTTACCATATAAACAATTTACCTAAATATAGTTAACAAGCTTTGAATTTATAAGTACTTTAACTTAAATCAGTGTTTGATTAGTAGGTTATTTTAACCAACTTCAAAATATACTTCAAATATGGTTTTGTTTTTGAATAGGTAGACTTTACTTCAAAAGAGATCCTCAATTCGACTGTATGTTTTTTTGTATCTATGTTACGCCATATCTCAGTAATTTGACGACAGATTTGAAAATTTTTTTGCCTTCCTAGAGGTTATACCTTCTAGTTGGTCCCATTTTCGATTGAGAGAAAACTTCGAATTTAAAAGGCACGTTTACTGTTTTCGTACTAGAATCTTAACGAAGACTTGTTTTTTCGTCTGATAGTTGAAATTGTGTGGAGCTGAGGTGATGGTGGAACGAAAAAGAAACTTAACATCATTGGGTGTCCGTAACAGTGAGTTTTTTTGCCACATCATAGAGTAGAAAGTATTTTATTTTTATTATTTATAGACTATCAATCACAAAACGTAATTTTCAAAACATCACAAACAGAAAAAGTAGAACCTTTAAACAAAACCAATAAAATTCGAACCCAAATTAGATATTCCGATGATCTCATAAGAGTTAATATCATGCATTTAAGGCGGAGTTAGAAGGCTATGCACCTTTAAATTATGCTAAATTTCAAGAGGACTACCTTGATCTCGTTTGTTTGAATATCGAGAATTAATTCTTAGTATTACGAGTTAATGGTTCGGTTTAGGTTTTATATTTGACCACACTAACTACTAAATTACTAAATCACTTCATACTAAAAAAAAAATATGAGCAAACACGATAATTAGAAGATTTATATTAATTAATACTTCTATTTTTTTCGTTAAAATAGAAGACGCAGATATAAGCGGCCGTAGTGCGTAATTTTAATTGTGTCTACGACTACATTTAAGAAATAGTCCCCTTAGCTGATTTTAACTACGGTGGTCAGACACAACGACTAACCAACTACGCGGGGGACGTATTATAGCGCACAAGTGTGTGCGCAAACATAGGTGCACTCTCTATTACTCTCACTCTCATCAATCTGACAGAGAGAGATCAGGCGCAGGACTAACGTCTTTACGTGCTTTTCGAGGCACGGTGGTGAACTTCCAAACACCGCTAACTTCCAAACTCCGGGCTGCCTGAGAATTTTTGAACAGATAACCCTAGGTACATATTTTGGCCCGATCCGAAGATTGAACCCAGGACCTTTGGCGCAGCCGACGCTATAAAGTTTAGAGGGTCGCACATTTAATAAGTTAGTACCTAGTAGAACAAGTTTTCTTAATATTAATAAATCGGTTGCACAAGGCACAAGCAAATGTTAGCGAATGTCGTCTTTCGCTTTCTTAAATACTTATACCTAAATTTGGAACTATTTAAGCAAACTACCTTGATCTGATTTGTTTAAAATGATTTCGAGTTACTGTTTGCCGAAGCTTGTGGGCGTCAGTCTCCTTGGAGTGGTCGTTATTTAGTAATTGACTTGACAGAGGCGGCAAATTATAGTTATTAGAAATGCTAGAAATCGTGAAACACGAGATCTGTTTATAAATTTAAAATAAAATAAATCTTGCAATCGGTCTTAATTTTATAGTACAGTCGCCAGCAAATCAGGTTTCCCACTTTTGTTGCAAATTAGCTCTTATTACAACTGCATAAGACATCGCAGTGTTTACCTTGACGTGCTGTTATGCGTACAAAAAGAATTAGCCATATTCTTCTTCCCCAGATATGATATGATTAGGGTCATATTGACATGAAACCAGTTTAATCATTTTGACAGAATATAATTATATCAGACTGAAGTAAAGGGAAACTTATGCGTGTAAACATGTTTACCCACAAAAGAACTTATCCACAAACAAGATCGTTATTATTTGCCTTAACAAATTGATATTATGGTGATTTTATTATCAATAAAGTGGTTTATTACCTAGCCAGTTCAGATAATTGACGCGCTTTATGTGTAAGATCAGTTTAGATTTTACAGGGTGCGTATTGCGATTTGCGATCTTGATTTATCAGTTAAGCTTAGCGTTTTGATGGATTAGCAAATTTCGTATTGCGATGTCTTAATTCCGACCAATTTCCATGCCCTAATTTCAACAATTTAAGGGAGTGAAAAAGAGTTACTTTAAATTTTTCATATATACTCAATTTGGTGATTTAGAATGTTTATAACACTCACAGTGTCATATTTTACATTCATAAAGATAAAATAAGAAACCAAAATTTGCACACGGGCTGAACTCGAACCAGCGACTTTCTGGCTAACCGGGTAAACGCCGGTTTTTTTCTGTAACGAATCACTACTTGTCCAACTGCTGTTGTAAAACAGTCGGGGTGGATAGCACTGACGTCACGCGTAATGACGTAGGTATTCATTAGAGACCAGAAATTTCGCGCGGTCGGACCGACGGCACGGGAGCTCAATTGGAAGAGCGTTTGGCCCGGTTAGACAGAGAGTTGCTGGTTCGAGTCTAGCCCGTGCGCATTTTTTGGTTTCCTATTTCATCTTCATCAATTTGGTGACTTAGCTAGCTGAGTGGGATTGACTTGCCTGGAAAATGAACGAATTAAAGCAAGATTGCTATACGCTCCCAGATATAACTGCACTTTTGAAAGACAGTAAAATATTCACAACTTCCTCTGATCACAAGATATCGATATTTATTTACGAATTCGTCGAATCGATTTTAATATCCATCCATCATTTACCAGAAACCGTTTGATGTCTGTAAACATGAACAATGTTGACATTTATTGGAAATAAAACTTAATGCTCAATAAATTATACATTATATAGTATTTTGCTGGCTCCGAATCAATGATTTCTTACCTTAGCTTACTATAGTAAATTGTTATAAACTTCTGAGATACCATAGAGGTACGTCAATTGAGATGCGCTTAACCAACTTTTATTTATTTATTTAACTGGGCAAGTCTCCCCCATCCCCCCTCTAACGTTTGAACTCAGAAAGTGAAAATTTTGCAAGAAATATACAAGATGTAGACCTGAACAAAAATTGGTTTGAACGAGATCAAACCGGTAGTTTTTCAGACATAGCATTTTTTTTCAATCGCACTAAGTTATAATTGTCTTTAATATAAACACTATGAAAATCAAAGTTATTTTTGCTGTAATAAATATTGTGATATTTTCGCTAGGAAGAAAGTGGACCATGAATTCAGTTTAAGGATGGCACGGAACCCTCAGTGCGCGGGTCCGACTCCCACTTGACCGGTTTTTTTATGTCTCGTGTATGCAAGCAATTTTCGTTGTAAAATGTTAATGGCTAGATGAAAGACTTCGATCGTTCTAAAGATGTACGTTTGAAACTGTAATTTCCATTACGTAGTTCTAAACGTACTAAGTTCTTTTCCTAAGTTCTTTTATTGTTGTAAGTCATCATCACATGTTTAAATGCAAGGAGAAAGGATACTTTATTGGTGGAAGTGTTACAGTAAAAAGAGAAATTAGGTGCGTCGAGAAAGTGCCCACAGCTCTTTGCAATTTATTTACATGCTTAATAGTTACGTAAGCGACCAAGTCCTTTAAGAAGACTACGTAACGATCATTTTGTTAAATTGACGAATCAATGAACGAAGTCGATGACATAAAGCATTTGATGTAAATGCGATTACATTGCATAGTTCAGAATGAATTGGTAAAATTGTCATATAAAATCAAACAAAACCATAGCATAGAATTCTTTGTATTTAATCTATACGTACTTATATTGTAACGCTGAAGAGTTTGTTTGTTTCTTTGAACGCGCTAATATCAGAACTACTGGACCGATTTTTTTTTTTTTTATGTTGAATAGTTTATTTCTCGACGACGACTTTAGGCTATAGTATATCCCGCTGCGACCGGAGGGGAGGTAGAAAACTAAGAACGCGCCGTCGAGGTTGCAGGAGACCACTAGTTACTTTGTAAAGTAAATTATAACGCACTCACGCGCCGCTGGCGCATATAATATACTTAGCCGCAGGTCTCAGTCAAATCTCATCCAGAGATTGGACTGATACCTGCGGCTAAGAAGAAGAAGACATTCCTTATTTTAGGATACAGCCGTTCCTTCCACATGAACGATCACGTTGACTTAATAAACAAGGACAACAAGATTTGAAAATAGAGACATTGTAATAAGGACTTTAGTACCGCTGTTTCTCACAAATACGCATGAACGGATGTCGCGCATTTGCAATCTGCGCACGCGCTTGTCATGTTCATTGAGTGTGCGCGTTTCTGTGCCACTGAGTGCTGCATTAGTAATGGCGCTTGGTTAGTTTTCTAGTGGGAATAACCATTTTTGGGGTAGAAAGGACGAATGAGCTAAGCGTTAAGTGGGTTTGGTTGTGAACTCGTGACTTTATGAGGAGTTAAACACACATAAAGACTACTTGGTCGTTGACATTTATTTAACCCTGCCATTTCTATTTAACGAATGAAATAAAAACGCAAAATTTTACTTGAAACAAAAATGCTCTTGCTTTAATTGTACAAAACCTTTTAATAAATCTTACAAAACAGTAAATAGAATAACGAACGCTCGATTGAACAGTCAAAATTTTACCCAATAGCATGGCTTGTGCCTACACGCAAGTAAAATCCAGGTTATCTGTTCCAATCAAACATTACTTGCGTCAAGATTAACTCTGATCCATACTTCCTCGTTCACCCGCTCAATTAAATGTAATGCTAGAACTGTATAGTGAAGTTTGTAACTCGTTATGGGCGATTTGTAGAACACCCGTAAGCGCTTTTTTACCACAACGTGAATGGAATCGTTTTCTTATTAGTTTTTTTTTTTTTTAAACTATCTGACAGTTTATCAGAGTTTTAAGTTGGTTTTAATTTTGCAACTTTTTAAAAATTTCTTTACCTTCAATATATTATCCTAATCCACATTAATCGGCGATTGATACTACAATTTTTTCAACAAAAAATCGCTACATACCTTAATGAAGAAAATGTTGTGTTAAACTAAAATCTACACTTGCAGGGTCATACTCATTGTTTATTGTGAAACTTATAATACCTACCTACTAAAAATCTATAAAAGGTAATATATTATTTATACTTTGCATAAACCAAATTGAAACATTAAACATAATGATAAAATATTTACTTTTCACGTAGCAATAAATCAATATTAGCTCTCGAGAATCCGTTGTAAGGTCAGAACACCAATTAGGGACTATTTGTATGAACAGAGGTGATGTATGGTCAACACTATTATGCGATAGGTCACACACTAACCTCGGCACCTTTGTACCTAGGGCTTACAAAACTTATCCTGCAAATATTATTTCTTTTATATTCAAAATACTATTACTATTTCGAGATTCAAAGGTATCCCTCAAGGTTCATATTTTGATCCGAAATAAAATAGGTACCCTGAGGTATTATAGAATTAAATACACACAACGGAATTGAGAATATTAAAAAGTCATATAAAATAATATTGTGCTCCTCATTGCCGTTTTGTAAGTTTTGTAGAGTACTGCGTGTTTCAAAAACATACACAAATATGTATCTTTTGTGACTATGCTTAGCCTCTTCTAGACTAGATTTTAAGAACAAAAGAAACCTATTGTAAGTAAATAAAAGTATACTTTTGACAGCCCTATTGCTCAGCCTTCGTCGGCCATCTTTGTCAGTGACGTAGACTTCATTCATGATTATGTTCAGTCTTTTGCAATAACTTCTAATGTAGGCATCATAGAGTTGATATTGGTCAGGCTACGTAGGCTGGTTTTTCGTCATTCGCGTAGGTTTAGCCTTTTTGATTTTACTGTAGGTCAGTAATAATAATTATGTCAACGAACGATTGACTACTATATATACATAAACATATATGTCACAGCCATCTGGTTAAATCAGCTAGTTAATTGAATGCCTAGGCAATTAATTAAACGCCGGCAACCAATCAAATGGCTAGGCCTATAGTAAAACTAGAAACCCTTAACGTTCAACGAATTGGCGTATAGAAAGTTAGTCTTTTGACTGACCTTGTTCAGCCAAATGATTAAAGTTTGGTTCAGTTTTTTGCCACCTCAGCGACACCAAACAAAATGGCGTCAATGCCGCAAATTATAAAGGATGCACGAATTTTTTTCGTTGTTGGTTGTTATTTTTAATGAAATTGAGCTGTCACAGTTCCTTGTCAAAATAATTTTGAAATGGTGTTTGCAAAATTACCGACTTTTTGATCTAAAATTACTAAATACGTTTAACCATGGTAAGTATCGTTTATTGTTATTATTAAGTATTATTCGATCTAGGTGTTTTTTGCAATGTTGTGTAAAAAGTATTACTAAAATTCTGTACTACTACTATGAATACAC
Source organism: Pyrausta purpuralis (assembly GCA_963924145.1). NCBI lineage: Eukaryota > Metazoa > Arthropoda > Insecta > Lepidoptera > Crambidae > Pyrausta > Pyrausta purpuralis. The sequence goes on from OZ001658.1 coordinate 19,792,946, forward strand.
AATATTCAATTATCAGGCTTAACGTTGCGCTCATTTAATTGAATGCCGGCGTTTAATTAACTGCCTAGCCATTAAATTAACTGGCTGATTTAACCAGCTGGCTGCGACATGTATACTTTAAAATGTCTCTATAAGACATATCATGTCAACAGACTTGTGACCGTTATCTAATAACATTATTTTATTTGTTTCAGGTAAATTGGTAATATTATATCGATGTACTAAAGTCCTGCTCAAAAGTAAACATGGACAGGTAATAAAATAAAAACATCATTAAAATATTCTTTTTTAGGAAATTTTGTCTAAGCTTACTGTCGAGAACTTAACCGATGCATCAAGTTAATATAATAATATTTTTTAAAACGAATAACAGTCATTTTGTTTATTTTTTAATTTAGTATGAGTTCGCTCTTTACTCCAGACTTAGCCTAGTGCGTCTAAGACGGAGTCTAAAATGAAACAAGTTCGCCCAAAAGACACGCAAGTTCGAACACCGACGCGGGTTCCGAGTTCCACTCCATATCAGAAATTGTCTGCTAGCACGTGATATTTTGTATTCACAGTGTTAATATCAGATACTGATAATAGTAAATTAAGAGTTTTATAGTGACGACCTCCGTGGTGTAGTGGCTAAGCACGCTGGTTTAAAGGCGTCGCCGCTCCGAGGTCCTGGGTTCGATTCCCGGTCAGGTCAATATAGAAATCAAAAATTTCTATATTGTCTCGGGTCTGGGTTTTGTGGTACCACTGTTGTGTCTGATTTCCATAACACAAGTGCGCTACTTACTTTGGGATCAGAGCAATGTATGTGATTGGTGTCCAATATTATTATAATATAAAACCTACCGTTACACCGAGTGTGAATATTATACCACATTTGCGCATTGTCAGCTCCTAAGCCCACATACTTCTTTATAGCACCATTTCTGCCTCTTTGCATAACATTCTATTGTTTAGTAACATCACTAAACTATCTTTAACGGCGCATTTCTCGTCTTATACAGGGTGTGGTATCCGCCAGTTAACATACTAAAGGAGGTGAACATAGACCTCAATACCATGTTTTACTGTGGAACCATGATCGAAATCTTAAATGAAAATGCCTATGTTTCGTGCTCAACTATGTTTGAATTTAATCATAGAATAACTAAATTACGATTGAAGGGTTACTGTCACAGTTTTTAAGTTATATATTTTTTGTAAATAATTCGGAGTTGTCCGTCTACTTCACGCTTCACATTTATATATATAAAAAGTCGGCTACGTGCGAGTCGGACTCGCACATTGAGGGTTCCGTAACAACTTTTACTGAATTAGAGGTCCACTTATATCCACTGACGAATCCACTTAGCCAAAATACCACAATATTTTGTTGACAGCAACTTTGTTATCCATAGTGTTTGTATGACAGGGCAAAGTTATATTTGCTTGCTAAAGTTATAGTTGGTTGTAGGCAAAACAAATTTCTTTTTCGTCCAATTTCGCCGGGTTCGCTTGTTGGATATAAATGTGGTTTTCTTCTTACATATTCACATTCAGCGACGTTATTTTAATACAAAAAGATCACGATAGATTTCCCACCCGTTTCATTACGAGTATTTACCACTATACCCTGTATTTCAATTTTGTACCACCACCGCCGGACTAGAAACGACAAATAATACGCCCTTGGCGTTTTCTCGGCCATACTCATACCTAATATGGCGGCTTGATATAACGCCACCATTGTCTAGCAGATGTTTTCGCCGCCTCTAGTCCACATAAATCCTGTGTTATGGGATGATGGTACTAACTTTGATACAGTTAGGAAAAGTGCGATTTTTTTTGCTTTCAGAAAGACTCTGTAAGCTTACTTACAGCCTGTTTCATAATGTCCTAATAGGTCCTGATTACCGTTATTTATCTATCAAGTACTTTATTCCAAAATGGCATTCCATTGGTTGGTTAGTGCATAATTGTGGTTAGTGCATAATTGTCATTATTTTTTCTATACGCAGCACAGTTTGATGCTTAAAGTGGTTTTACAGCCTTAGGATCTTTGACAGTTAAAAAATGTTAAATAAATAGATTGAGTTTTGGTCTATTCTATACAATGTGTTAATTTTAAACTTGATCAAACTTTTAGGGAGTACTCTAATGATGCTTTTGACCAACTTTTGCTATGGGACCAACTTCTAAATCGAAAAAAAAAACAGCTGTTCCATGCAAAAAGTAATTACATCTAGGAGAAAAAGTATAAAATTAACACATTATATAAACGTGATTTACTGTATACATGTACCAACTTAATCGCAATCGTTTTTAGGTACCCTTATCTACTTACCTATTGTAACTCTGAAAACAAGTCGGACCGTTGCGTTTCAAAAATCACCGCTACCCTATTTTACTTATTGTTAACTAGCTTTTACCCGTGACTTCATCCGCATTAGGCAGTTTTTTGTATAGTAGTATGAAAAAAAACCTGAGCTGTACTTTTTTGTACGGATGTTTGAATTGTGCTGAGATGGGATGAAGCCATACTAACTGTGATTGTCATAGGGAAATAGGGAATGCGTTGTTTTCCCGTAGTACCAATTTTATCCAAATATAATTCAAATCTTTGCTAAATTAGGAGTGAAAGCGATCAGATTCACCGGTAAGTAATTTTTCCCAGAGGAATGCGTTGTATTCCCGCGGTCAAATGTAACTCTTGTCCTTTTTAAGTCTCAAACTATCTCCTTATCAAATTTCATTTAAATCTGTTCAGTAGTTTAGGCGCAAAAGCGAACGGCTCACCTGAATTTTCCCATGGGAATGCGTCATTTTCCCGCGGTAAAAAGTAGTCTATGTCTTTTCTCGGTTATTAAAATATCTCCATACCAAATTTCATTAAAATTGGTTAAGTAGTTCAGGCGTGATTGGGTAACAGACAGACAGAGTTAATTTCGCATTTATAATATTAGTATGGATAAAGGTAGTATGTCGTCTTCTTACCCAAGGGAAAGAGCCAACAATGACATTGATCTTACGAACACGTATACAAATCGCTGGTAATCCTGACTTCGGTGTTACTTACGTGCACTAATCTTCCCATTAAGTGCACGCGTGATGCACTATTGACATACGAGGGTCAAACTGAAAGTTCTTAGAAAATCAAAAACTGATTACATTAGCCAGTTATTAGTTTTATTATATCTTTTCAAAATATTGTCCATTGACGTCAATACACCGCTGCATGCGATGGAACCACTGGGAAAAGCACTTTGCCCACTCGTCCTTAGGGGTCTCTTCAATGGCATCGCGATACGCAGCCACCGCTTCTTCAGCATTCATAAACCGCTTTCCTTTAAGTTTTTCTTTAATTTTTGGAAATAAATAAAAATCACAAGGCGCGAGGTCGGGGCTATACGGCGGGTGACCCAGTAATTCAACGTTTGATGTCGCCAAATAGTCGATCGTTCGCTTGGCGGTGTGCGACGAGGCGTTGTCGTGGTGAAGGAGGATCCTACTGCGAGGTCGTTTCCCTCGAACTTTTTCCAAGACAAGTGGCAAACAATTGGTAGTGTACCATTCTGCAGAAACTGTTTTTTGATCCTCTAACACAATTGTGTCGAAATGACCTATCCTTCCAAAGAACGAGGCCACCATTTTTTTTCCCGCACTTCGATCTCTCTTCACTTTAGTTGGCAACTCCTCGAAAGCAAACACCCGCTGAGCAGATTGTCTTTTGGTTTCAGGATCATAACAGTAAATCCAGCTTTCGTCACCTGTTAGTATGTCGAACACAGCATTTGAGTCACCTCCGTTAAATCTTTCAATCATTTTACGGCACCAATCCACACGATGGAGTTTTTGAGCCTTAGTCAAATTATGAGGTATCCACCGGGCGCAAAGCTTCCTGACCGCTAAATGTTCGTGGAGGATTTTGTGCACTTGACTCATACCGATGCCTAAGCTTGTCCGAATCTGCTGATAGGTCACTCTTTTGTCAGTCTCTATCATACGCCGCACAACACAGATGTTATTTTCAGTCGTCGCCGTAGAAGGCCGTCCCTCACGTACATCATCAGTGAGATTAGTGCGACCACGTTTAAACTCATTAAACCAGTTGTAAACAGTCGCACGAGATGGGGCTTCATCGTGAAAGGCCAATCGTAGTCTATCATAACTTTCTTGTTGACTTAAATGACATCGAAAGTCATAAAAAATCATTGCACGAAAATTTTCTCGTGTTAAATTCATGTTGACGTGACACAGACAATTTTCAATTTGCTGCCAAATCGTAAAACAAATGACAAATGAATGAAATATATACTCAGTAATATTGGCAAAGAGTTCTATTTTCAAATTTTAGAATATTTTTTTTATTATATAGTTTATAAGTGGCCAGTTCTAAGAACTTTCAGTTTGACCCTCGTAGTTAGCGCTCGAAATTGTGGATAACAGTCGGTAATGTATGCAATTGCGTTCCTGGCCCGCTTTTGGGAGATTAAGATACTGTTAGTTTCGATTCTATGTAATGTCGATATGGGTGAGATATGGATGTGAATGTTGGAGGATCTACATCAATGCACTGAATTAATAGTATAACAAGTTAATTATATAATTTTTCATTATATAGTAAATTTCCTTGCGTAGATGACTTCATTACGTTTTGATTTTTTAATCTATACTAATATTATAAAGCTGAAGAGTTTGTTTGTTTGTTTGAACGCGCTAATCTCAGAAACTACTGGCCCGTTTTGAAAAAATATTTTTACGTTGGATAGTCTATTTATCGAGGAAGACTTTAGGCTATATAACATAAAGATACAACTCATAAGACCACAGCAGCAATGAAAAATGTTGCGAAAACGGGAGAAAGTTATTCCTTTTGAGAGCTTCCGCTGCGTACGCTGCGGAAACCGCTTATGTTACTCAAAAATCATGTATGACAGGATTGTTTAGCATTAAGAGTTCTATAATAAAGTCCGCGACAGCATATGTCTATCTTTTATGGTTGACTTACTACAACCTTTTATATGTTATAAATTTGTTAAAAAGAATATGCATTATTTTTAGAGGTGTATTATACACACAGGTATTTATTCTTATCAAAAACAATAAATTCATCATCACGAGCATTTCATTTAGAACAAAGTTGCCCTTTATATCGTTTAAATTCAATAAATATCTTAGGAGCTATCACAGTTTAAACATAACTCCGCACCAAATAATGTTCGCAGCTAAGTACAACGTGCGCTTGCGCTAATATATTATAAAGCTGAAGAGTTTGTTTGTTTGAAAGCGCTTATCTCAGGAACTGCTGGACCGATTTGAGGATATAAAACTTCACGCTGCGACGGGAGGGGAGGGAGCAAACTCAAAACGCGCGGACGAAGTCGCGGGGGACCGCTAGTATTATTATATGTATTAAAGGTAGTATGTCTTTAAGGTATCTATTGTATGGGCCTTTGTTGCATGCAATAAATGATTAAATTAAAAAATATATATAAATTACAATTATTATTGGTCACAAACTTAACCAGTTTCTTGTGTTGAGTTGGTTAAAAAATGTTTCTGTCTATTAACTTGACATTGACAGAACGATGACTTAATTCAGTTTTCGGCGAATCCTGACATGCAGCAAAAAAGTTACCAAAAAAAGAACGATAGCGTCTGAAGTCTGTTACTCCAGCAATTTTAGAACAAAATTTACGTATTCGTGCAAATATTTTCAAAATTGATAAACATCGACACTAAAGATTAACATAATTGAATAGGATAAATGAACTACACAAAATTTATTTGAAATTACTATTATAACTTTTTGTTATGATAGGCTATTTGTCATTTCAACGTCCGCCAATAGTTAATTTTTTGAAACTGTCGGCAAGCACGGTCCCAATAGAGATGAGCTGGTTTACACATTTAAAATCAAGACATGTGCAATGACCATGTACCAATCTTGCAAGCATCTTACACGCAACCCAGAAAAATGTAGTTATACTAAACAAAGGGAAACCTAATTTCAATTACAAGATTTGGTCAATGATCAATGAAGTGATTATGCCAGATTCCCATCATTGAAATCATTTCAATAGTAGGCCTGTGCAATTTTGGCTTGTTGCATAAGTAAAAGAAGGACAGCAGTCTCACATATACCCTAGGAACACAGTGAACATATGCAGCTATATTTTGTAAAATCAATCTGCAGTAAAAGTGACTTTACTCTAATTTTACTATTGGGAAGAAAATTTAAAGTGAAAAAACTTTAAGCCGAGAAGAGAAGACCGTAGCTTGTATGTATCGGATGTAGACATATCATTCTTTATGTATGACATTTTGAGATTCTCAGATGAATATTGTGTTGTGGTACCACCGTTGTGTCTTTCCATATCACAAGTGCATTGGCTTCTTACTTTAGAATCAGAGCAAGGTATGTAATTGGTGTCCAATATATATTATTATGTATAATATTTATTTATTTATATTTATATCAAATTGCGCTTTAACTCCTTTTTTAATAAATAAGCCTACCAAAAATTTCTAGATTGCATCCGTTCACATCGTTTCTTAAAGCGATGTTAGCGTGCCACCCGTAAATCTGGTATGCGCGTGCGATGCTGGCTCGCCTCCGAGATATTATCGAGCTTACGCATAAATCCTCCGATATTATCGATAGTTTTTAACTCGCACGCCTCATTCGAGCATCCGGTTACGATCAGCATCCCACTTATTTTGCATCGTTTTATCAGGTATAGTGAAAGGTAAAATAAGATAAGAAAACGTAGTAGTAAAAGGCTTCTATGTGACGCAGTGATTATACAGGATGTTGTTTTTGTCAGCGACAAGCGACTCAGGGGCTGTACAAACGATGCTGATGCCCAAAATTTTTTTTTAAAGGATAATTCCCAAAAAAACTTTTTTTATGCGGTACAGCAATCGAGTCAAAACTACCAACACAGGTAGCCTCTTCGTAGCTTACTAGCTACGGCGTAGTATTTTGAAGCGCTAGCTACGCGTTAGGGTGTCAGTTTTACCATTCGTTTTGTATTTGTTTTTGAATGTTGTGAAGAGGTTTTCTTGTATAAAACTAGTTTAGAATTATAAGAAAATATTTTTTTAGAATAAGCATAACTCATATTATCATCCCTGAGTTGGATCACTGACCAAAACAACAGCCTGTATAGGTATAATTTTCTCACAGCTTAGTCATTTAGAGTACATGCACATTGACAAAGTGATATTCAAAGCAGAGCAGAGCTAAAGAGTCTTCTACAGGCTTGCCAATGTGACGGTGGCTCAGTAGGTACGAGTATTCGTCTGGATAGCGCAAGACGCAGGGCCAATTCCTCGCTTGACGCAGTTTCCTAGCTTTTTACAACTGCAATTTACAGTAAGTTTGTATGTTAATAAAACACTATAAAAATCAAATTTAAATAACAATATTATACTAGACATAATTTATGTAGTCTTTTTTTCTGAACCAACCAAATTTCTTTGTTTTGATTCTTTCTTCTCGATTGTTTCGAAGAAATGAATATACATACTATATAGTATACATCTAGAAACCTTTTATTGTCATCTAAGCTCCATCGAATCAGGTATTCAAACGTAGCTAATAAGTATGACAGAACAGTACCCGCGGGTCGCGCGTGAGGTCACGCGATGAAAGTGAGATTGCGGGTTCCCATCCCGGCCGGGCCACGAGGACGGAATCGTCACGAGGGATGCTGAGAATCTAATAAGCTTAGTTCTGTAAGTGCAAAGGACTGCAATTAAGACAAGCAAAACAATTTGAGTGACAACAATTGTATAAACATACACAACAAATGGGGGTGTATCCACACCGCCCGGCGGCCATGCCGCTCATGCCGCAGTGGTTTTTTTTTTCATAATATCTGACAGTAAATTGATCATCTCCGTGGTGTAGTGGCTAAGCATGCTGGGTTTAAGGCGTTGCCGCTCATAAGTCCTGGATTCGATTCCCAGTTCCCGGTCGAAAATCAAAACTTTCTACATTGTCTCGGGTCCGGGTGTTGTGGTTCCACCGCTGTTTCTGATTTCCATAACTTAAGTGCATTAGCTACTTACCTTGGGAACTGAGCAATGTATGTGGTCGGTGTCCAAAATATTTAGAAAAAACGAAAATATTAAGGCTTTAGGAGTTAATTGACGTATGCCGCCGGCAAAGCCGTAGGGCTTGGTGATTACTCCATAAGGACTGGAATTAAGAAAACAGTATGAGAAATGTCAATTTTATATTTGACAACATGTAACAGCTTCAACTAGCTTTACAGCGCAACGGAAACATCCATCACTTTAGCTTACGAATGCTAAGTTTGAATAAAGTTGAGTTCTGTAAGAGTAAAGGGCTAAAATTAAAGCAAACAAAAATACGATCGATGAAATTTAGTCAATATCTTATTAGGTAGTTCATAGGGTTATGTATGTATGTACCCAATGGGTACAAATGATAACCTATTACTAAGACTTCGCTGTCCGTCTGATTGTCACCAGACTGTATCTGCTAGATAGTTTTAATGTTTCGCGATCACTTAAGCTTTCTGCTTTCATAAAGATGCACTTATATAATTTCTGCTGATTTTTTAGAGTACATAATCTGAATTTTATCATTTTTCGAGTCAGCTGAAAATTTCAAGTGTTTTTGTTTCTTTTTACGTAGATAAGCGTGCTACCAATTTCGTGTTTTTCTTCGTGTCTTACCAACTTACTTGATATGACAGTTGCAAAATCTGTCTATATTTAATTAGTGAGAAAACATACTACGTAAAATATGTCAGTTTTTAGCCTAATAAAGTAAGCCCTGTCATAGGCCTCACACGCAAAGCCAGCAAGCAATAGTTTCTCAAGCAATCCGTGGGGAAACCCGCGTGTCTGTTCCTGGGAACTTGTTGCGGTTGCAGACGTATGTGAAATGCATTGCAACAAGTGTGCTGTCACCTATACTTGTTGTCTGTGTTAAGGTTAAGATACTACCCGTCCTCTTTGACTAAAATTATAGGTCCAAAGTAAAGATGAACCGCCTTCAGAAACAAATACTAGAAGGACTAATATAACGCTAATAGGAGAAACAAACTCTGTGTTGTGTGGACTGCTGCTGTCCGTTTCAAGTTATTGTTAAAGTTACAATGAACTTGATTGAACTGAAAAAGTTACTTTAGTCTTCTTCTCAGTGTAACAAATACTTGAGTTAAAACCGCATCATAATCGGTCCAGCCGAACGCGAGATATTCGCGGACAAATATACAAACATATGTATATATACATACAGGTCGAACTGAGAACGTCCTTTTATTTTTGAGGTCGGTTAAAAAAGGTAGGTACAGCAATTTTCATAGTGGTACTCCGCCGTATACATACTATTTAATACACAGTCACTTCAAAAGCGCAACAATACTGTAATTGCCTCTGACAGCTCATTGAGTTATAGTTTCTTTTTCTTTCCTCTCCCTATTCGTTCCTTGAAGAGTTGACACAGTTGAACCAAGGAGTGGCAGGAATGGAGCCCTTTACGAGATTAAAGGTTCAAAGTGTCACTTCCATAAATGATCCCAAGCGATTGCCTTCCCAAAAGGACGCAACGTCATAAGGAACACGTCTTTTGTGTTGTAATTTCGAATCAGTCATTCCTTATTTGTCGGTTGTAGGTAATAGTTTGCGCCTACGCAGCGCCTTTTAACCCTTTAACAGGCAGTGTACCTACGTCTGGTTTTGGACCTTGATAACAAGGTATTACATGAGTGGTAAAAACCAGATCCGCAAACTCCTCTAATCTAATGGATAATCACTCGTAGGTGCTGTTACCCATTTAAAACTTTCATATCAGCAACACGACTTGTATGAAATTCGGATTAAAATAGATGGACCTTTGTAATGTCTAATGGAGTTGGATAAGCTGGTTTATCTAGAGATTATCTTTAAATAGAACGTATTATGGAACTTAGCTTTTTAAATGTGAATAGAATGTTTAAGCCCCTTATACAAATGCTGTAAATAGTACCTACCTAAATTGGGATCATGACTAATCATACGGTAATATTGGCAAAAAGACATATTTTTTTGCTGTAACCAGCGCGGCACCGTCTTAAAACCTAGGAACTATTTTTGGCATGATATGAATCCATGAAATGAGAGAAGAAGACAGCAAAAGACCTGATCAGTGTAGCAGTCAGTCCAATTACCAATATTTCAGGCAGAGTTAACTTCCTATCTTTCCAGCGTAGATCCAAAGGATATACTCGTATACAAATTGTTGTTTTGGTCAGCGACGCGGTACTAGCGAGTCAAAACTACCAACACCAGGTCACCTATTCGTAGTTAGTAGCTACGGTGTAGTATTTCAAAGGTACGCGGGAAGGTGCGAATTTCCCCATCATTTATAAAATTTCATCTTTTATAAAACTTAGAACAAAGATAAAATGTTTATTTTGAATAAGCATATTCACATTACATTATCACTGACTTGGATGATTGGATGTTGTTTGTCACTGTCCAAAACAACAGCCTGTAAAAGATACAGTGATGGATACTAGTTTCTAATCCGGTCCGTATTTTTCCGAGCCGGGCTGTACCTCCGCTGTGGTCATCGTTGCAAAAATAAACAAAGCCCAGAGAAAGTGATACATTGGCGATCGCATCACACCATTGTTAAGAGATTTATCGAGTTTTTGTCTTGGGAAATTTCAATAAAACACCGCCGTATAGATCCAGAGATTTCTACTAAACACGCGATAAGTATAGAATATAGATGGTATCTGTCTGAGGGTAATGAATGGGTGAAGTTTACGGGCTATCTTTTCCGGTGGCTAAATTCTTTGTAAGGGAATACATAGATACTATTCAAATCACTGAATAGCGCCAGCGTACATAATTTACAAGTTCAATTAATTCTGTAATGAATAACTGCTTGGCCCACTACTGATCCAATACAGTTTGGATAGACGGCGTTGACGTCACGCGTGATGACGTATTCATAAGAAACCAAAAATTTCGCCTGAGAGGATAAAAGCACGATAGTTGGGTTGGTAAGAGCGTTGGCCCGGTTTGCCAGAGATCGTGAATTCGAATCCGGAATTTTCGGTTTCATGACATAAGATTACATCGATCGATTCGATACTATCTTCCTGGTGGTTATTTTGGATATGGCCAAAAGATACATGTAACCAAATTATGAAAGTCGTGGAGGTTTATTCCATTTATATAATCTATAGAATAGGATTTCCTAAATTCTGGTCATACCTCCTCGTATAATACTTTACCCGTCTATTTCACTAAACTAAAAACAAAGGCCCGATTAACTGTGTCACCTTACTCAAGATTCCTCCACGCTTAATCAAATGGAGTAACATTTTTCGCAACCCCATACCATTCTGTGGCAACAAACAAACAAACAGACGACAAATCGCTCTCATATGTCAATATCACGCAATACAAGAGTCACAGCGACAATTACTTAATTTTGATGTGTAAAGAATGTAACACTTTTAATCAGAAGTGTACTATCTTGAAGGACAAAACTATAAGTGCTCGATCACGTGACATGTTTCATCACGTCTGGATGAACTCCTATTAGTTAGGTTTTGTAAGTTGATGTTTCAACCCTGTCAAATAAATACAACTATCCATCGCAGAACTCAGGAAGGAATAGTGTTAGAACAAATTTGGTTTAATTCCTTTAATTCTAGATAAATATGTTTTTTTTTTCTGAGTACCTTCGTTTGCTGCTAAAAGTACATAATTTTTTTTATACACGCTTGATATTATTGATAAAAAATGCGTATTTATCTGGTATTTCTTATTGCGTCAGCTCTATTCTCCTCGAGCTAGTGAATCCCGGGAAACAAATAACAAAGGTCTCTTAAAATAGATCCCTGACATGATCGAGCAAAATGTCAATAACGTTATCTATATGACATTTTGATATGGTACAAACAAAAATAAGTTATCTGTGTGCAGTATCGTACATGCAGTTATTTTAAGGACTATTTTGAACACGAGTGTATAATCGGATCTAATGTGCTGACTGTACTTGCAAAAAATCAGGAACCGTAACAAAATTGCAACGAGTGAACGACTCGAGAAAGAAAGAAAACAAAGATGAGAGAGAAAGTGTGAAACAATGCACATAAGAGACGTTCTACACACGAGCGTGATGCGTTTGCTTTTGTGTTGCGCTTGCGACTGATTCTAGTGCGATTTTAACAAGCTTACTCTCTGCAATATGTTTTATAGGTACGCTTCCTTTTTGTATGCGACAGACAACTCACAAATTATATTGGTTTCAAGTAAAGAATTTTCTTGTTTGTGTTACAAATATCAGATAACGAGCAATATCAGACAACGATATCAGACAATTATTTTTCCTGTGATTGTCATGGTGCATGGTACTAACTTTTCCAAAATCTGACTAGTTGTTTGTAGCGGTAATGTAGCAATATCTAAGTTATTAAAAAAAAACATTCTTCTCTGTTGTCTGAAACGAGGGCACAAGGAATTCCGTCTTCTTTGTGGGCAAAGTTTTTATTATCCATAACATTTTCTGTTATTGTTTAATTTGCACACGATTTTATGTTTTCCGACACTCTCAGTGTTCTTATCGTATTTGTACACTCCGTTTTTCTTGGCTAGTCCAATAATATAAACAATCTTTTCATTACTTATAAAGTAATATCAGTGAATAATTTTATATAAAAAGATCTCAGTATAAAACGATGAATCACCCATATAAGTTGTATATTAAAATTTATCTTTTAATTAAAAAGGAAAGTCACGATTGTTTACAATATTCAACTTGCAAATGAAAATGGACTGTATATCATTAGTATTAATTCTTATGGAATGTTATACTTCTAATTGCTGCTGCAAATGTTTTTTAATAAAACAAATATACATCTCTTAAACCTTATTAATACACACATAAAATAGTAAAGTCACATCTTAACTTACCAACCGCAAGTCACCGCGCCGCGCAACGCACCGCATTGTCTAGCTCTACCGGCGCAGGCGCAGCGTTACGTCACATTATACAATACTAGTGCGTTCACGTTGCGTTACTTGTTACATGTGTAACGTGAAGACACTTACGCTGTTAATGTGACAAAAGTTTGCTTTCATGTACGAACGTTTTGTGTAGAAGAATAGAGCAATCGACGAATAACTATTAGCAGGTTTGCTTCGCAATACACACAAGAATACAATATACATTACTATGTTTTGTTTACTCAAAACATGAAGTGAATTAATTAACAGGTAATTGAACAATTCATCGGTGTAATAAAATTTTAAATAAAGCTAATTGGAATTTTAATGATGAAGCTACGAGTTTTGGTAATTCGGTCGTCATTTGAAAAACACACACACCCAATGCTAGTTCAATATATATAAAAAAACGTCTTGATTAAAAAAAAAACTTTAACATTTCATTATATTATAATGATTATTAGTTTATGCAATAATTAGAAAATAATTCTTGTAACATTATGCGGTTAGTAGGTGTATAATTTCTGGCTATAATTATTAGAAAGGATAGAGGCAAGCTTCCCATTTCTTATGATTAAATTTGTGCTGTAATGAAATATGATTACGTTTATTTACGACTTATAAATTGATATTCGGCGTATTTATACGTTACAAAGGGTTTATAAATATTTAAGAGAATGACGTATTCATCTGAGTAAAAGGGTACGACAATACCTTATTACTTAAAATGTAGAGGATAATTGAGGAAATTAAACCTACCATCGTATCCGCAGGTCGATAAAAAATAAAATTATATTACCTATGTTTACGTCATTTCTTGATGAAAATACAACTCAACCTCTAAGCATGGAAATTGACGATTTCACCACTGACCAATCACAATAGTTGACAGCCAACGTATTCTGCCAATCACGTGATCAGAATTCAATGGGCATGGATACGGAAATATGACCTTTATGCTCCTTGTTATTGAATACACAAAAACTATACGGTTTTATATGCTCTGTAATCACTGTAATTGAATACCATAAAAGCTCTGTTTAACGTTGCCATCTCAATGTACAATCTGAATTTAAGACATACATAAAACTTGACACACAAATAGATAAAAACAAAGACATAAATTATAACAAAATACAAACATATAAATAATAAATAACCACCTGTTTATTTATTTTATTACATAATTTAATATAGCCCTCAAATAATTTTGCAATACCCAAACTGAAAGGGTTACTAAGTCATAAGTGCAATTGTCTAGCATAAGACCTGCTATTTGTATGTATGTAACACTTAGTTGGCAAATAAATGAATATGAATATGAATATGAATTAGGCGTTTGTGTAGGCGCATATTTAAAAAATATATTTCTATGACTTGATCCAACAACAAACACGTACTTAAGTAAGAAGATTTGAGATGTCCTAAATTGTTAAAAAGCCACTTAAGTTCAAAAAAACTAGTCATGGGTGCGGCACGGGACTCATTGTAATGAAACAGTGCTGTGCAACATTTTGATCGCAGTTAATTTTATATCAGTAACTTTTAACTTATCCTTTCTTTTATCGATGTACTTAGGGATATGCTATAACAAAAACGCTTTTAACTTAGAATGAAGTCAGCTTTTAAGAAAATTTTAATAATCATAATCTTTATTGTTCTTTCAAGATAAATATTACATGAGTTGGTACATCTTCTTTTAAGTTTTATTATAAACTTGTATTGAAGAGTACCCTCTTTGCTGTGGTGCTTGTTGATAAAAAGCATGAATAATATAAGATACAAATGCGTGTGTTATTTAATAATAAGTAATGAACGAGTAAAAAGTGTGTGTGTGTGTGTGTGTGTGTGAGAGAGAGAGAGAGAGAGTGTGTGCGTGTGCTAGAGTGTGTATTTTGTGAGTTTGGTTGGAGGTTATTCTTTATTAATTTTATCACGTTAATTGAAAGCTTTGTAAGGGATTATCTTGAGCGTACTAATACTGAAAAGTATTTTAAAGCTTTATTAGCTTAATAAAGCGTACGTAGATGGCTTGGCCGTTCAACCTATGTTTTTTTATGTTCACAAAACAAGTAGACGAAACTTAGGTACACTTGAGTCGAGTAGCTCAGTATTCACTGCTTAATCAAGACTACACGTTTTAACTCTAAATTATTCCACTTCGGGGACTCAACCTACACAATTCAACTAAGTAACGTCACAAAGCCACTAAGATCAAAATATACGTCACACTAAGCTCAAGCATTACAAAAATGTTGCCGACCACTGTATAGGAAGTCACGTAAAAGACAACAACGTTTTTACGAATCCAACCCGTTCCCAGTTATTTTAATAGCGCAATAAGACCTCTGGTATCTCTCATTCAGGCTTATGACATTACAGCTGATTAGGGACCATTCATAGCGGAAAATGTCCTTCCATGTGCAAAAGAGAATGTAAATGATCCATGCAATTAAGCAGGAGTAAGCAGAGTTAACAATTAACTCAGCATTCTGTATGGCGCTTGATAGCGCCAGGCTTTTTGCTGCTGTGTTTAATTAGTCTTCACGGTATAAGGGTGTGTAGTTAAAATTTGTGAGCTAAGTGGTTCATTAATTACGTATTAGAAATGACAATATAACTGTTATTACCTTCTATTTAATGCAAGAAAGGATTCTATTTAAGGAAATGCAATCATCATGCAGATCGTGTTTTTGGTGTTTTTAATACTTGTAATAAATTAATAAATAAATAAATATCCTTTGGACAATTTCTTTTTGGAGTCGGTGCTATCACTTTGACCATAAAGCATCAACTGTCACAGCACCGACTCCAAAAAGAAATTGTTTGCCTAAAACGGATTCCTTTCCTTTCAATGGTGAAGAGTTTATTTAAGACTTTTTAGTGCATTTTGGTTTTGAAATCGGTTTTTACTTTTTTTTAAAGTTTGTTTTATTTTGTGTTTGATGAAAGATTTAGATCTCGCTGTGTCGGGAGGGGTTGAAACCTATGTTTGGCTATTTTTTTTTTTATATTAATGAAAGTCACATGGCTAAGCTATGTTTAAAAAAATATGTGCCCAGTGCAACTATCTTCTTTACTTGCAATGAGATATCTCTAGAAGTAAGTTTAATGGTATACAATAGTTCACCATTCAAACCTTTGACATTGGTTATGAATGTTAGTCAACCTTCTAAAACGAATCCTTACATTACATGCAAATATCAGATTCATTTCCAGAATTTAAGCCTAACGGCGATGTCCCGCAGAATTATTTCTTCGGTACAGACGGACGGACGATGCGTCTGAGTTATGAGTACTCGACCGACTGCAGAGTTTATTCATGGAAAACCTATGGGGATTGCGTTCCCATGGGCTAACGGAATGTTTGAATTCGTCTTAAATGTATGGCATGAGTAATATGTTACTAGATTGGATTCTTTAGCGGCAGTTTGGAGTTAAAGGGAAATAATTTGATAAGTTCATATGTTTTAATACATAGGTTCAAACACCACGAGCATCTGAAAACCATCATACAATGCAATCAAACAATTCTATGCTTAGCATACATGTGAAAAACGCATTAAAATACAATTAATTTATGAAAACCAGGTATAAATTATGTTGACAATCGATTTAAAGATTGATAAAAGTTATTTTAATAGAGAAGTGCCATATTTGACATAAACACGTCAATGATACGCTTTATTAGTTTTCAAACTCGTGTGAGTAGACAATTCTTTGGTTATATGAATTTATTCGGTTAAGAAGCTATCAGGCCTAAGTTTTATTGACCAAAAATATATTTCACGTTTGTAAATCATACAAATCACGCAAGTACGCAAATTTTTCAAATAGTTTCAACAAAAAATCTAGACTAAACTACTTATTTATAAACGTTGGCGTATAAAATTAACGTGGAATTTTATATTTATACGCAACTCTAGAAAGCGTGACATTTCATCTTATTAATTTCACGTCCGCGTTCAAATGCTCAGTATTCAGTTATAATAACAAAAAGTATTCACTTTCCCTGTTCTTTATGTCAGCATCAATCTATCAAACTTTAAGTGTCAATAAAAAGTGTTCAAAAAACATCGTCATTCGCACCGAACTACCTATATACCACAGGCATGGACGCTTGAAAATTGAAAGTTCCTTTAAACATTTGTTATTACTTTCTTTAGAAGCACATTTTTTAATGCATTCGTTGTATACAGATTGTTGTTTTTGTCAGCGACGAGTCACTCAGGGCTATCAAATGATACTGATGCCAAAATATATATTTAATAATAATAACAATAATATCCTTTGGACATTTCCCACACATCGCCATCTAGTCCCAAAGTAAGCTACTCAAAGCTTGTGTTATGGGTACCAGACAACGGATATAATACTTAAATACTTTTTTTTTGTAAATACATACATGATATACATAGAAAACACCCAGACCAATACAAACAGACATGTTCATGCACACAAATGTTTGTATTGTGCGGGGATCGAACCCGCAACCCGCTGCGTAGTAGGCGATTTCTCGACCACTACACCAGACGGGTCGTCAATTTTTTTTATTTGAAATGGAAAAATCCCATAAAATCATTTTTTTATGCGGTACAGCGATCGAGCCAAACTACCAACACCAGGTAGTCTCTTCGTAGCTTACTAGCTACGGCATCGTATTTCGTAGATAAGCGCTAGCTACGCGCTAGGGTGCGAGTTTTAGGAGTAATTTTTTTGAATGATGTGAAAAGCTTTTTTTGTATAAAACTTGCTCAGAATTTAAAGTTATCTTTTTGTAGAATAAGCATAACTCATATTATCATCCCAGAGTTGGATGTCACTGACCAAAACAACAACCTGTATAAGAATCAATTCTTTAATATCAAGAATACACGCATGCTATTGAAAATGTTAACCACACAATTATACGTGTACTAGATATAAAAATAGAAGAGTGTAAGTATAAATTAACCTAAATAAATTACGATTTAAAACAAACAAACCATTCAATGAAGTCATCACCTCTCTGATATATGGAAACGCTTTTAATGCAATAATTTCATATAATTATATACAAATAGTTCTTATTGATTGAATATAGATACCCTACTAAAAATAGTTACGAATCGAATATGCCGTGACAAGTTAAAGACATCCGTCATTACCGCATTTTGCCTTTGCTAGCTACAGTTACCTATTGCTGTTTTCGCCGAATAACAAAATCAGTAAAACATAACGGAACCTTAAAGGTTCGTCGCTAAATTTAAGTAGAAATGATCAGTGATCTCATAAAGTTACGGATCACGTTCCACTGCTATCACGTATCATGTCAATGTCACTGCTATGTACCAACATAAAGTCTACCATCGTTTAACTTTTGATAAGCCTTTTCGAACCTTAAACTATGAGCGCTAAGGGTGTTAAACTTGCTGACTGATGGCAAAACAGATTGACTGGTAGCAAAATGTTTGCCAGCAATTATTCTACCGAAGATGACCGATGACCTCAGTACAAAAAGCAATTTGGTAATAGTCATTAGCAGTACTATAAATCATTTATAGCCAAATTAAAGTAGAGTCAATTAAAAGTAATTGAGAAAATTAGATAAGGTGTTATTGGGTCATTGACTTGTGATAATATTAGTAACACGAAGAAAAGTATATTGTAAAACTTGCTTGGTAAACCAACTATTTCCAACTATTTCCACTGATGGGTACTGCATCTAAAAAGAAGAAAGAAAGAAAAACTTTCATTGATCAGGGACATCAGGGAGTCCTTTGTTAGAATGTAACATAGATTTCTTAAGAAAACTTGTATGCCTTTAAGAACTAATAAAGATATTTTTTTATTTATTTATTATTTATTTATCACAAACACACACACACACACACACACACACACACACACACACACACACACACACACACACACGCTCGCACAACTTTACAAAAACCAGGCATACATTTAGAATTATGTCAATAAGGAAAAAATAACAAAACAAAACTCTTGTTGCGCTACCATCTGGTAACTCATAATTTCACATGATTAGATGTTCAGATTCAAAGGAAACGTAAATATAAATCTAAGTTTTCAATTTAGTATAGTAACGACGACCTCCGCGGTATAGTGGCTTAGCACGCTAGGTTTCAAGGCGTCGCCGCTCCGAGGGTTCGATTCCCGGTCAGGTCAATGTGGAAATCATAATTTTCCATATTTTCTCGGGTTCTGGTGTTGTAGTACCACCGTTTTGTCTGATTTCCATAACATCGTAAGTAACCTATGTACTTGGCATTGGCTACTTACTTTGGAATCAGAGCAATGTATGTGATTGGTGTCCAATATTTATTTATAACTATTCAAAGTTCTAGAGAGAACCGTAACTTTAGAATTTTGAGTGAATGTGGTGAATTGGCACAAACTTTACAAAGAAAAGTTTATAAAAATTACCTTTATTACAACTTCGAATTTATTGACAAAAAAAACTCTTATAACAGTCCACATCCTATGTTCTTCGTATTGACCACCATTTCCAACTAAGGACAAAATAGTCTAAAATCAATGTTTACCGAATGAATTTACGCAATCTCATGGTCCATCCTCAACTATCAGACCAACTTCCGGTCAAATATTTACTTAAACATGCGCCTGAGTAGACAAAGTCGAAACGATTATCGTGTCTTCGACAAATAACACGATAATTGAGTTATACGCATTTGTTTTGTGTGATGGTTTGGTTATGCTGTTTAAAAATATTGATATGGAAAACGGGAGTACTAATTGGTTATGTTCTTGTTAGTTCGTTTTGTTATATAATGTTTTAAACTTTCATGGTCACTCACATTAGAATAGTTAGATACGGGATTGCTACCATGTACCTTATTATTTATGAGTTTCCGATATTTCGGCACTGTTGCAAGCGCCATGATCACGGAGTTACTGTAACGGGTAACTCCGTGATCATGGCGCTTGCAACAGTGCCGAAATATCGGAAACTCATAAATAATAAGGTACATGGTAGCAATCCCGTATCTAACTATTCGTTTTGTTAATTATTTATTTCATAGAATTATGATGATTTATTAAAAAAAATAGATTCAGTGACATTTAAAAACTAATTAAAACAACTACTGATAGAAAAATGTTATTATTCAGTTAAAGACTTTTTGAATGATATTTTATTATAAGCAATTTCGTTTTTAAGTTAATTTAATGTATTTTTGTTGTATTTTATTTGTAAACTGAATGACTATTTTATTGTACTAAAATATTGTATGGCTAATAAGGCAGGTCACAGTGAGACGTCATTTTTATTAAGATCTTATGTACCTGTGTTCCACAATAAACGAATTTGATTTGATTTGATATGTTCGTCCAAGCGTTATATTAATACCCATAGCACCCCACTAGTAACTAGCTGTTAAAGCTCTATCTCTACAAACATAAACAACACAAACTCTACATCTTAGACCCCTCACACTGCAACTTTTAGCACCGATGTAGTCGCCAAAATTCAGTACATTATTTGTAAATTTCCAGCTTCTGCATCGCGACTGTATCGATACTAACGCACGTTAGCATCGCGACTGCAACGCTGCCAAAAGTCGCTGTGTGTTATGGGTCTTAGTCAAAATTTGTGACTTGGCCGTTTCGCTACCGTCAAGTGCGTATTTTGACAACGGATGGTACTTCACAATTACGCAACATCTCATACTACAATATGGGTGCCTTCACATTAGAGCTACAGCAGCGCGTCTCTGTCATGTGAAGGGCTTACTGCTGTCATTTTATGTATGAAATTGACAGCAGCGCGACCGTCACGCTGCTAAAAACGCCTAAGTGTGAAAGCGCTCTAAAAGTCAAAGTTAACGGTTAATGTTTTGTATTTCTGACCCACTCCTAACACATAAGATGTAGTATACTTGTAACTTATGTCACACACAGCTACAAACGCGTCTCTTCCGCAAACTGCAATCGATGCGTTTTGTTGCATAAACCGATGGCTTTCCTGCCATAAAACCAGGGAAGTTGTAAAGTATTACATGTAGTTTTTACTGTCGTAGTTAATAGCCATTAACATAAAATTAGCCTTCATAGAATCGATGTTAATAGTTTGTATTTGTATATATTTCATTCGGTTCCGAAGTGTTTTTGTGTGGACAGACCAATGACTGAATTGCTTTTTACAGATTACAAATAAAATAAATGGTTCGTGACTTACAATTATGTTTGCACAGTATGATCAATGATCTAAGATTTTAGAATCCAGTAGGGAAATACAAAATCCATTATTGCACATGGTACAATGCGATGCGATAGATAACATTCGTGTGTCAGGCACAACCTCTCTCTTTCTTTACTCTGATAATTCAGAACCTGTTGGCCGATTTTCGCGGCAATCGAACTTTTTTCGTATGATAATTCTTAAATAAAAATAATAAAACTAATATAATCAAGTAAAATATAAACACGTTAAAAAAAACTAAAGCACAAACAAAATCTAAAAACATAGAAATGGTGACCCTGAGAAGTCGAATACTATTTTTTCTTCGACAAAGAAAATTCGATCGGGGAACTTTTTTCATATACAAATTGCACGAGAATTGCCCCATGGCTCTAAGAGAAAGAGATAAATTAAATTAAATTAAATTAAATAATGTTTATTTCGGACATCGGGATCCATATAATTGGGTTAGTTACAAATTGACCTTAAAACTAAAGTTAGTAATATACAGTACGACACAAAATACACCAAAAAGACACACAACAAAGACACGTATAACAGATGTAGCACCCTCCGCCGCCAGCAAGATGTCTACTACTTGACAGCGTGTAGCTGTATCCATCGAGCTAGCATAGGCGAGTCCCACCGGTCTGCCAACGCGCGCAGGATACTGTTGGGGCTGTCGCGCATGCGTCTAAGATGTGAACCGCATCGTTTGCGCATTATAGCAGCAAAACCATCTACATGAGCCTCTGCAAACATAGCAGAGGTGCTACAGAAACGCGGCAGCCCCATCAACACCCGGAACGCCTTATTGTACTGTATTCGAAGGTCACTGTATGCCCTCTGCGTAAAATCAACCCACAGACTGCATGTATAAAATGATTGGCAGTACGCATTGAAAATCGTAATCTTTGCTTTGTCCGAACATTTAGCAAATCTGCGGGCCAACATATTACAGCGGACAGACAGGGACCTCCGCTCCCTCTCAATATCCTGGTTATCTTTCAGGTCTTCTGTGACCCAGTGACCCAGGTACTTAAAGGTCTCAACCTTTTTCAAGGGGGTCCCACAAAGCTGAAGATGTGGTACATTATTGTATCGTGTACGGTCTGGTCTAAAGATCATGAATTCGCTCTTGACAGCATTGTATTTAAGCCCCTGAGCCACAGCATAAGACTCACATATCTTTAACATGTTTTTTAAGGCTGAACTTGATGGGCTCAGCAGCACCATATCATCTGCATAACTTATGTTATTTACGCAGACTCCGTCTATGTGACAGCCGACACCTGTGCTGCTGAGCTCAACTATGAGTCTATTCATGTATAAGTTAAAGAGAGTAGGAGAGCTGAGACCGCCCTGCCTTACGCCACACTCTAATCTATACTCTTCGGAGAGCGAGCCTGCCCATCTGACATTGTTCTTTTGGTTGCTATACCAGTACTGAAAGAGCAATATGATTTCTTCAGGCAAGCTAGTCTCAGATCTCATCTTGTCCCAGAGGCATTGGTAGGCTACTAGGTCAAACGCCTTTGACAGGTCCAAGTAAGAAGCAAAAACTGGTGTCTTCCTTGCTGTGTAATACTGGACAGTTTGCTTGAGACACAAGATAGCACTCTCGGTAGAAAGACCTGGCCTGAAACCGAATTGAGCATCATTGAGCGAGACGTGCTTATCCAGGCATCTGTTAAGCAAACTGTCCAATACCTTAGCAATCACAGAAGCAAGGGAAATGGGCCTGTAGTTGGACACATCTGAGGAGTCACCGGTCCTATTTTTTGGAATAGGTACAACAATAGTTCGCGTCAGTTTGTCAGGGAGATAGGAATGCCCAATACACAAATTAAATAACAAAGACAAAACCCTTGGCAAATGAACTCCAGCATGCTGCAAGTGTTCGATGCTGAGGTGGTCATGCCCAGGTGACTTGCCCCTCACCATGCCCTTTATGATTTTATTAATATCTTTGGCGGTAAAAAATATGCCACGCTTAGGACCACCTGCCTCAGCGTCGGACACCGGCGTCGCTGCCGGTCCAAGTGGTGATTCCACTCTAAAGTGTTGTCGGAACATATTGGCAATGTCAACAGGATCATTAACTCCCGAAATACTCACGGGAAGGCTCGACTTATGATTTAATTTCTTAGTGGCCTTCCAAAACTGAATAAAATTCTTATTTTTATGGTGTTCAGCTATTGTGTCCATTTTAACGAGATTCTGATTATTTTGGCACCATTTTAATTTTGCTTTAAAAATGCGTCTCGATTCACACATTTTATTATACGCCTGGCCAGAGCAGGGTCTGCCATGTAGTGACCAACTTTGAAAACAAAGTCGAGCCCTCCCATGTGCCTCGCGAACGTGTTTGTTCCAGCCAGGTAAGTATTTACCTTTTCGCCCACTCCTAACACTATAGCTACAAACAGCGGCCTCCGAAAGTATACACACAATATTTTCATACAATTTATCCAACAATATTCTGTGCTGATGGTTACCACACATATTATCGCAACATTCGGAAAATTCAGCACGAAAATCAATTAATTTTAACTTGGTATTACATTCATTATAATATTTATTAATTTGATCAGTATCGCGATCTCCCCATATGATTTTATTAATACAGTTATTTGACTTGGTTAATTTTGGTGTTACAATTTTTAAATCACACTCAATTAATAAAGGGAAGTGATCAGACCAGTAGGTGTCGTAAAGAACACACACAGAAAGTACAGTTAGCCTCGCGGCTGTCGTAACTACAACATGGTCCAGCCATCTTAAACTACCGTGCGCGTCACTCACAAATGTATAGCTATCTGATGGTAATAAGTCTCTATCTACACACATCCATGATTGTTCAGAGCAAAACGACAAAAGTTCTGTGTCAAAAGACTCACCAGGGTGCGCGTTATAGTCCCCTAACATACACACGGTTTCCACATTATGACTATCAATGATAGCAGCCATCTCACTAATACACTCTGTGAATTCCACTAAATTATCTTTTTTATCAATCGGCATATACACTGAAAAAACTATAAGACAGCGATCACTGAGCTCGATTTTAATCGCCGCAAGCCTAGCACTTCTACACTTCACTATGGTTACGTATGGAAACACAGCTTTTCTCCATAAAAGGGCCACACCTCCATAGGGTCGCCCGCGTAACACACCAGCCTCAGTATTGACAGCGGAGGTACCCGTAAAAGCGAAGTCACTGTCGATGGTTCCCAGGAATGCGAGGTCGTGTGGCAAAAGCCACGTCTCCTGAAGAGCGACCACGTCGGCTGAGCGACACAGTCGTTTCACACATTCAACAGATCGAACTACGTTCTTGCAGTTAAAACTGACTAATTTAGTGTAACCTATGTTGAAACTTGATTTGTCACCCCAGCCTTTTCGGCACTACCTTTTCCTCGGTATTTGTATAATATTGTCGATAAAACGCCTATAGGCTACTCCTTCAGGCCAAAAGGTTTCTGACATAAAAACATCCAATTTATATTTAGGTACAAATATTTTGTATGACTCGTAGTCTTTCAGTGTCTTCATTTTCATCTTTTCTACGTTAACATCAAGTTTACTCTTTTTCTTAATGTAATCAGTGATATCACACACAGACACTCCCTTCGCCACATTATAAATGTATACTGGGACCTTAATCTCTGCCGCTTTGAAGTTGTCTCCGGGCTCTAAAATAGCCTTCCCTCGATTTCCAGAAAAACGATTGCGTATCCTTTTCCTTTGAACAAATATGATAAAGCACAGAACAAAAAGCTTGACGTGGTTTTCTGAACTCAATGGTATTGCTCCAAAATTAAACCTCCGACCCAGAATAATAGGGACAGAGCCCAGCGGATCGACTATTATTTTGCATACGGGACCTTTATCACAAATTCAAACTCAACTAAACCTGTAGTCAGCGTCCAATGCGTTGGTTGTCACTTGTTGACAAGGCCGCGATCAGACGTCACGAGCATGACCTCCAGTTCTGCAGATGGCTAACTCGCCGGTCACGAACGATTAGCTACCGACTATCATCTAGTTTGCAATAGCAATTATTGTATAACTAAGCTCTAAATTAAGATGTAATGAATGCTTAAACATTACTTTAATGTGTGTAAATTTTTTTCTCCTATCGATTTTTGGTAATGGCGGCCCGTCTCAAAAGTTAAAGATCGCAGGAGATATTATAGTGATCAGGTGAGTGTGGACAATACTGAAATCATTAAAGGAAATGTAGTCAGTGCTCATAACGAAGTCAAGATGATTGAATTTTGTAAGGATCTACATGTGATGATAACGAATATAATGATAAATAGTGCAATGCGTCGTGCACTTCCATCCAAAAAAACTCGAAGGTTTTTAAAGTTTATTGAACTTAAGTCAAATCATTTCAATTAGTGTACTCTTACATAATGATATTCTTCAAATGATTTGTGAAATCGATAAAATGTAAATGCGATTCCTAAGAATAAACTCAATAATTAATTAATACCTTTAGAAGTAAATCCGAGCAATGAAGGAAATCTGCTTCCTGTTTCGAAACGCCAATTAACAGAGACCAATTAATTCTGCTTTGGAATAAGAGCTTGTAGGGCATTCAAGATATGTTTATTTTATAGAAGTATTCTTTTATAAGAAAAAAAAACATCGATAAGAACCAGTGTTTTGCACATTCTGCTATTTTAACCAATATTTGATTTTACCTACAGTATTTCCCTGAAATAATGTATTATTTCTATATATTTTTCGAGAACTCCTAACCCAGAATTATCATTTATTATAACCTTTTATCAATATATTATTAAAATTCATATTTTTTGGTTACAGGTAATTACACAACTGCCCATTGTCATCATCAGTAAGTTTGGTCAAGCTAGTTTCATGAAATTTGCAATTTTTGAACTCTTGTTATGTATACAATTTCATAATTAAAGAAAACTGACAGTAAAAACTGAATCACAAAATAGTATGTCATCGACAAAAAGTTTCGATAACTTTTAGTCGATGATATACTATAACCACACAGCACTATCCAAAACAAATGAAGTTATACCATTTGTCAAGAGTCGTGATTTCATAGTCTCGTGTGATTGCAGTAATTATCCACACAATTGATTAGAGCTATTTTAATAATCCCACACAGCTAATTAGTAACATTAATTGAGTTCTTTGAACTTTTGACAGGTGCTTTTGTATGAAGTAGGGATTTTCTTTTGTGAATTACGTAAGTTTTAGCCCAATCACCGTGGATTACGTGATTTCATTCATGTTTTTTTTACTATATTTAATTTTTCTAGTGTCGTTGAAACATGAGATAAGAAAGAAAGAAAATACATTTATTAATTTTAATTAGGGACATCATCATAACAGACAATTTTGTAATACAAAATAAAAAAACAAACGTAAAAGAGAGGAAATAAAAAAACAAGAATAAACTAAACTATTGACAAACATAATCTGTGTCCGTCCGTAGCGATAATGTCAAAATATGATTGGTGTGCAAGTATGCCTTGTATTTGTTATGGTGTATCCACACCGCCCGTCGGCTTTGCCGGCGGCATATTTCAATTTACTGTCAGATACTATGGAAAAAGCCGTTTTGGAATCCGCGGCAGTCACTGCGGCATGAGCGGCATGGCCGCCGGCACGGCCGCCGGGCGGTGTGAATACACTAAAATAAATATTCCTCAGAGAGTATTTCAAACCGTGACAAGCAGATAAAGGTATGTGAGAAGCCTGTATGCTCGAAGTGAGACATATAGAATATGACAGTGTTAATAGTTCACACGAAATATCAAAACAAACAATGTAATTGTTTCTGTTTATTGTTTGGATTGAATAGGATATAATGAAAATGTGGGTCGAATACCTCAGAGAATAATTACACGTAACAATTGCATTAGCATGGAAACATGGCAAGGACTTTACATAATGGCATCAATATCGGTTAAGCGATCAAGTCTTGATCGATGTGTTGGTTACATACTTAACAGCTTACTTCAATCGATCTTGGAATGCGATCACTCATAATGTGACTGTCCTGTGATCTAACAGTCAACTTACTCAGGATTGATTCCTCCTGGTAATATGTGGGGTCCAAAACTTGTTTCATCACGATGACCAAATAACTTCTAGATGTAATTTCTTGATGCATGTACACACTTTGAATATTCTCGCATTTTAAAACTTACTAAAGCTTTAACTCAATTATGTTCTTGTTACCTTTTTGGCTTCGCGAGTTTTTTTTTTTACATCAGCAGTGGGACTGCTGGGCAAAGGTCTCCTCCAATTTTTTCTATATGTCTCCGTCACCGGCCAACAATTCCCAATCTCTCGCAAAGCTGAACAGATCGTCATATCAACTCTTTTTAGGTCTACCCCTTCGTCAGTAGCCGTCTGGTGGTATCCATCGCGTGACTATTTGGGTCCCCATCTATCCGGGTGCATTCTACACACATGCCCCGCCCCGACCCATTTCAGTTTGCTGTCAGTTCTGGAGCGTATTGTGGTATTCCGGATCTTATCAATCCTTTAATACCCAATACGCTCCATTCCATAGCTCTTTGGCAAATCTTGAGTTTGGATTTTTGACTTTCGGTCAATGACAACGTTTGCACTCCGTAAGTACGAGCAGGATGCAAGTGTCAAGGCGTTTTCGTTTCGGGGACAATGGAAGGTCTCCCTTCATATAAGCTTTCAGGGACCAGAAGCCCTTCCAGGCGTTATCGATACGGTGACCGATCTCTTTGTCCTGTTTGTTTTTGAAGGACACTATCTGGCCCAAGTATATGTACTCGTCGATATATTTCATTCTCTGTCAGCATACCACTATGTCGTTTTTAGTGGCATTGGTCATGGCCTAATTTTTTGACCTATTAATCATGAATCCAATCTCAAGGCTCTTTGAATTTTAAAAGAGACTAGTTACATCTCATACTCAAACAATAATAGAATATTTAGTGTGACCGAGTTTGAACATTTTGAGCCCAAGTGTAGCGTCAATGAGGAAAAGTTCCGTGCATCTCGTATCAGCACATGGATCGAGGCTTGATCTTTAGTAACATCGCGTGGGAATAACACTTTGTCATTGTTTTTAGCCGTAGCTTTGTCAAGTTCAATGGTAAAGTGTTTGTGAACGTCCTGTGACTGGATAATGATGATTTTTAAGTACTCTTTTTTCTGCGAGAAAATATCAATTTGACGTCATCTGCTCTTGCCCTACTGCAGATAGGGTTTTAAGTAAGGCCTTTACAACATTCATTTCAATGCACTCACTTATGCATTATTTGTTAAACTGTTGAACATGCACATATTATTAATGGATGTGGAGCAGGCTAGTTGCCTTATACCACGCAGAATAAATAACAAATTACTAATAATTTACTGAGCTTAACGAATCATTAGCGGTATCAGGTAGCTGATCATACTATTTTTTATTTTCTAGGTTTTTTTCAGTTATCACGTTTAGTACGTGACAGAATGTAACAAGTTAGGAAGAACTAAAACATACTGCCGACAAAGAGCTTACCTGTTTAGCAGACATGTTATTTTTAAAAATTATTTGGTATTTTTTTTGGGTAATAAATAAATTTAAAAAAAGCATTTCATTTCTTCGTTAGTTCATAACCCACCGACAGGTAAGTGGTTAATCTGGTGGGTTCTCGAATTACTAACAAAATTAAATTGAGCTATGCAAATACCACATATAAAGAATTCTTATTAGGATTGCAAATGCAAGTCATAAAATACCTCAAGCTTCAAGTATACATCTATCCTTGGATCAGGATCAGCTCGGCAGATCGCCACGTCACGGCTAAATGACATCGCGACGATGATCTCACCGTGTTTTTGCACGACGCGGCTGCGCGAGCGCAACTAACCATGCGTTTGGTAAATCAGGGATATTTAAAAGATTTAAGATTTAAAAGTATTTTTTTGCACTGCAGGTTTCAGCCAGGTTCAATACTACATGCCATGTGTAAACTTCTATCGAATTCGGAATTTCCCTATTTAAAAAAAAAAACAGTATTTATACTGCTCTTCAGTGTGTGAAACTATTATGCTATTAAATGTATAAATCGGTTCGGTATATGAGGCGTTAAAAGAAACAGATAGGTACTTTCTAAATTTTACCTTGGTTTGAGTTTAAACATTTGGTTTTAACCAAACGTAATTTATTATCATAATCTGTTCTATTCATCGTGGTCCATTTACTTTTTGTACGCGATACACCGATTTAGTATAGAAAGGAATCTCTTATCATGAAAACTCATGGTCACCCCACAAATTCTAACCTGCGTACACGCCGTTTGCATCGTCACATTCCTAACTCTAACAACCTAAAATAAACTTTCGTATTTGATGTTAAAGTTTTAATTGCTTCATCATTACATTTATAAGTCTAGATTAAGAATAGTTTAATTTCCTAGTGTGAGAATTTCACGCCTCTGTCATCAGTAGAGGAACGTGCTTATTTGAGTATAATACAGCTTTATCAATATATAAATATTTATCTTAATCGTTTCATTGGCTTATTACTGCGGTTGTAATTGCTATTTATAACAAATAGCTATGAGACTCACGGCAAGTTTTACAGTATCCTAATTAGTTTCTGTTATCTGTCCATTATTTCTTTTAAAGACGTTCAATATTTGAATTATTATTTTGTTAGTACTTATTTGGCTGGTGAAATGTTAACTTATGTACTTATCTTGTATAATTGTATGTATTTCAGTAGTTTTGTTTCCAGATTTTTGTGTAAAGGTTTAAAATTAAAATACAGGCTTTTTAGGTAACCAGATCTGATAGAAATAAATGCTTTATGTCGAGCTATGAACGAATAAACATGTGCTAACCAAACCATAACTGCCCACATCACAGGATTTCTCTATAATGGTCAGGAAATACCAGCTGCCTATTAAAATGTACTGGTATCGGCCCTCAATCATAGCGATTTGAAATTCCTGTGAGCGCGACAGACGGACAGACAAGACGACATGTATTGCGTGGACTGGAAGGGCTTTGTATGGATAAATGGTAGGCACAGCGATTGCACTGACGATATAAGTAATGGCACCAATGATAAATGTTTGCAAGTGAAAAATAGGCCTCACTGAAGACACAGCATTTCTGGTGTTAGTGTCCAAATATTATAAAAATACGTATTTCAAAATAAATAATAAAATACTTAAGACCCGTAACACACTGCGGCTTGTAAAATCGATGCAGTCGCGCGTTTTGGAAACGAGTGACAGCATCACGACTCACGCAATGAACTGATTTAATTCGATCGATCGCGATGCAGTCGCGTGTTCCATGCAGAATCGCGACTGCATTGATGCAGTCAGAAAATTTCAACATTTACCTCAATATTCACCGCTACTTTTAGCATCGATGTAGTCGCAAATATACAGCACATAATTTGCCCAGCTTCTGCATGGCGAACGCATCATTGATACAAATGCGCGTTAGCATCACGACTGCATCAATGCTAAAATTAACGCAAGTGTATAAATGTAGACATTTTGCGACTGCATCGATGCTGCATTGCGACTGCATCGCTACTAAAAGTCGCAGTGTGTAAGGGGTCTAACAGTTGATCAGCGCGTTGATGTCTTTAATAGCGGTCCATGAGTTCGGAGAAAAAGTTTGCTAGCGAAAGAGGAACCACTACTAATAAAATGATTATGTCTTATGAATTATAATAAATTGGTGATTTTTATTGACTTGTAAATAAGGAGGTAACCAAGGTGATTTTGTTGGATTTTGATAATATTTGAGAATGTTAATCTATTAACGCTTCCAAAAACGTGTTCTTAATTTCGCAAGTGCATGTTTGTCCACGGATTTATAATTAGAAATTTAAACCGATTTCAAAAAACTGAAAAACGCATTTGCCATCTATTTAGAAATTCAGACTATTGGATTTGCTTAGACTATTGGTGTACACGTAAGCTTGACATCATGCACCAACTCCAAATGAATTTTATTCTTCCAAATATAAGGCAAATGCGTTATTTTAAGCTTTCTAGGTGCATTCATTTAGAAAATATTTTTTTGGTCCTAAAATTAGATTTTTAATATGCTGAAAACTTCATTTGCCTGTCTCATCTGAATCTGGCCGAGAATACAATTGATTATAGGCAAACAACATCATCATCATCATCATCACTCTCAGCCAAAGGACGTCCACTGCTGAACATAGGCCTCCCCCACGGCTTTCCACAGCGACCGATCACTAGCGGTCTGCATCCAATTCGATCCCACGATCTTCTTAAGGTCGTCTGTCCATCTTGTCGGTTGACGTCCTACGCTGTGTCTTTGGTCGAAGGGTCTCCAATCCAGAACTCTCCTGCTCCAACGGCCATCAGTTCTTCTCACTATATGCCCTGCCCACTGCCACTTGAGCTTATTGATTCTCAAGGCTATGTCCGTTACCTTGGTTCTTCTACGTATCTCCTCATTTCTGATTCGATCACGTAGAGAATATATAAGCAACGTATAGGCAAACAAAGTCCTAAGGGAATTGCAATCCGTGATTGCATATATCTATTCCTCCATCCTACCTTGGCATTAAACGTACCTAACTCTGCTAACTGTAGCGCCGTCCTGTCTGGGCGCTTACGGGTTCTGCGAATAATTTGCAACAGCTGCGCGGGCGCAACAGGAACGAACAGGTAACTAACTGAAAGAAATAACAGTACGTCTTGTGTCTACATGCTTCGGATTTAGTGCACACTTAATGGTCCATTCTATAGTCAGGGAGTCAGACTAGATTGGAAGTGAGAATTCCAATCTTATTTATTTGGTAATAAAATGAGGTAATAAATTCGCCTTGTATGTGTGTGATATCGTCATATTTGGTTCAAAGTATTAGTATGTTGATCTGTTAAGGCTTTTTTCGTTTTTTCGCTTTTTTGTATGTGTACATGTATGTTTGTTTGTTTGTATTTTTATATGTTTGTCTCAGGATATCTCAAAAATGAGAAGATATAGTGAAATGATTCTTTTTTTAGTTTCATTAGGTATAGATCAACTTTGGTTACAGTGTAATTTCATCAAAATCAGTCGGCTAGTTTTTGAGATATGGTCAATAAGTAAAAATCATGAAATAAAAACATATTTGGGAAAAAAATCGCCTTCAAAAAACTGCATGATGTGTGAAGACTGTTGGTGTAGGTGAGCTTGACTTCATGCATGGACACCAAAATAACTTGTTTCACCTTAATATAATACTAATGCGTTATTTTAAACTTTTCAATCAGTTTTTCTCAGACGGACTTATCAATTTTATTAATGTTTTAATACCTACGTATAAAAAGGATTTGTGTAACAATAAAATAAGATGACAATCAAAAATTCCTATGTCGCATACAAGTTAATTTGATAACCTCCTTTTTTAAGTCGGTAAAAATTGACTTTTGCAAACTCAAACGGTTTACTAGATACTACTTTTATGGCATTATTTTTTTAGCCCAAATAACTTGTGTACTATATTATCTGGGCTGATAAATCAAATGCCAAATATGACCAAAACAATAGATTCGCCGACAATCTAACGCCTGGAGACAACGCTGCGCGCGCGCCGGTTAGAGCTAGACCGAGATACGCCTGTGGCTAGCCTACATAAGAACTGGGGTAACGCAGGGTAGCACGGTGGGATTCTTATCGATATCGGTTTATCGATCTTGTTGGTTCTGAGCTTGATCTCTCACCTGTCATGCCGGATTGCCGTCTCACCGAATAACATGGAACAGAGAGTGCAGTTGAGAATTGCGCGTACGCATTGTACTGCTCAGGGCAGTACAATATACCCTACGCACTTGACCGATGACTGAGTTTTAATCGGTTGAAGTATATTTATTGTGTGATACCTGCTGTTCTCAATTGTGAATTGTTATATACATGTTTAAGTATATACTCAAATACAGGAGCTATGTTCAGTAAATTAGATAAAATCTCTAGTACTAAACCTGTATTATAAGCTGTAATTCTTTGCGACATAAACTAAGGTTAGTAGACAAATGACAAATTTAAGGTTGTTGTATTTTTTTTCTGTAAACTATCGTTTGAATCAATTGAAATTATCAATGTTCAAAAAAATATGATGATTTGTAAAAAAAATAGGTAAAAAAACACAAAGTCAATATTTGCCGCCGTCTTCAAAAAAACACTAAAAGTACTATAAAATAACGCTAAATAGATTTTTTTCTCCAATAAGCGTTATTTTAGTCCTTTATGAGTTTAAATTTTGTGACGAAAAATTTTTGTCATTTTTAGTTATTATTTGAGTTAAAATGGACATAATTGAACTAAATTGATAACTTTTTCCTTAAGGTACCAAATACTTTTGAAAACCGCAACCAAAACAGTATATCCAAACGGGCTATACATACATATTTACGAGTTAAACTCAGAATCCATACATATTTACGACTTAAACTCAGAATCTCTTTTCTTAAAATCGGACAAAAAAGTCTCTAAAACCTTCTCCTTAGTGTAACTAATACTTAACTGAGAACCGACTCAAAATCGGTCCAGCCAAACGTGCGATATTCGCGGACAAATATAAAGGTCGAATTGAGACCCTCTTTTTTTGAAGTCGGTTAGCAAAATTAATGTCCTTTTTACTGTTGACCGTTTAAAAAATCTTTTCTTGTTTTTAAAACCCACTTACTTATTAGCTGAATTCCCTTCGATAACCTGTGTATCATATCGATATCGTTGTTTTTCAAATCAGATGTGTCCCATTCCTAATATATGGTTTATATTTTATATTTCAATCGGTGCTTTGTAGTAAATGCTTATTATGGGAGGCTGGCCGATCCGCATCAAATCTGAACTTAACTGTACTCCGATAAATCGGTGAAGATCGATCTTACATGTTATACCATTTTATGAGATGAGAAAATATGGGTTATACTGAACAAGCTTTGAAATAAAATTGTTTTGAGGAGTCGAGCTTTTTGCAGCATCTATAGACGCATAACGTGCGTCTATAGATGCTGCAAAAAACGTTACGTACGTTATATGGCGAATTTATGTTTCTAAAATAACAGTGTCGCCATCGAATTTTAACGATAACAAACGTTCTATACAAATAAACATGAACCTTGGTTAAAGTTAAGTTAAAATTAGTTAACGCTACCGAAACTAACTGGCTAAAATATTATGGATATTTAAAAAAAAACTGTTTGTTATTGTTTCAGATTGCTAAATACGACTGGATACGGGTATGTTCATTATTTTCTACACTAAATACTTGCAAACACTGTTTTAATATTTATTTTGGTATGGATTTATTTTATATTTATAAATTATAAATTGCACTTGTAAAAAGGAACTGTGTCAGACAAGGAATCGACCCCCCTTACGCTATCCGGGCGTATGCCTATTAGTAGGAGATCCGGCCATAGAATGACCCTCACCCATCGTATTACGGGATGAAAATGATTTTTTTATAAAATTAAATATGTAAAAAAAAATATTTACAGGAGGTTGTCTGAAAAATTTGGTGCAAAGTGTAATTAATTAATAATTAAAAAATGTTTTTTTTTTTAAACATTACACTCATTCCCTTACGCAAAAAACTGTATACTAATCGAAAGTATGTAGCTCATAGAATATGCAAACGCTGGGTTGACTTTTTTTTTCCGGTGCAATTATCAGGTAGGCAGGTATATACAGGTAAATCGATACTAGTAATTTGCAACGATCCAGTTACGCGATAAACCTTATATCAAAATAAAGATAATTTTATTATGAATATAATGACATAAGGTTGGCTGCAAAAAGTTGGTGCTAAATCCCGGTTGTCGATTTTTGAAAAACGAAATATTCGTGCGGTTGAATACGTGCGAAAGAGAGGTCCGAGGAACGTATCCAGTGCGATAGAAAAGGACGCAGCATTGCAGCTGTGTGTCGCTCAATCGTCGAAAGAAAGAGAGTGCGCATGCTCTTTGTTTGTGAAATTGAGGAAGATAGCGATAGACTACAGTAAGAATTGAGCATTATTTCGGAGCAACTGTTGCTGCTACGTATCGATATTATTTTTTGATAATATATTGTTCCAAACATGGCTAAACAGTGTTTTCTGTGTGACTTAAAAGACTCTGTAATGGATTTTAACGATGAAACTTTTAAAAATTGTTCATTAAAATTAGCTTTTCGAAAATTAAAAAACTTTAAATACAACGACGTTGAACTAACCAACGCGTCATTTCTTGGTTATCATACCACGTGTTATAAAAAAGTGACTGCATTAAACAATAAATATAATGAAGAATTTAATAATTTTGCTACAGAAAATGCAGTAAGTACATAAAAAAAAACTTTTAAATTTATATAGTAAACACATTTAAATATTTAATTTTTATAACGAAATAATGCTACTGCAAAGCGTGTGGAATTTAATTATAATTTAAATTAGTATATATATATATATATATATATATATATATATATATATATATATATATATATATATATATATATATATATATATATATATATATATATATATATATATATATATATATATATATAAATATTTACATATATGTACTACATATATAATTTTTTCATTTTGTGCAAAAATGCATTGCCGGATGCTCCGAAATAATGCTCAATACTTACTGTAGTCTATCGCTATCTTCCTCAATTTCACAAACAAAGAGCATGCGTACTCTCTTTCTTTCGACGATTGAGCGACACACAGCTGCAATGCTGCGTCCATTTCTATCGCACTGGATACGTTCCTCGGACCTCTCTTTCGCACGTATTTAATACCTGTAACCGCACGAATATTTCGTTTTTCAAAAATCGACAACCGGGATTCAGCACCAACTTTTTCCAGCCAACCTTATGTCATTATATTCATAATAAAATTATCTTTATTTTGATATAAGGTTTATCGCGTAACTGGATCGTTGCAAATTACTAGTATCGATTTACCTGTATATACCTGCCTACCTGATAATTGCACCGGAAAAAAAAAGTCAACCCAGCGTTTGCATATTCTATGAGCTACATACTTTCGATTAGTATACAGTTTTTTGCGTAAGGGAATGAGTGTAATGTTTAAAAAAAAACATTTTTTAATTATTAATTAATTACACTTTGCACCAAATTTTTCAGACAACCTCCTGTAAATATTTTTTTTAACCTATTTAATTTTATAAAAAAATCATTTTCATCCCGTAATACGATGGGTGAGGGTCATTCTATGGCCGGATCTTAGACTATATTACCACTTGACCACCGACGCATTGGCAAGCAGATGAATCTTTCAAGTCGCTTCTTACAAGTGCAATTTATATTATTAAGCTTGTAAATTGACAAAACACTATACACAAAAAATAATTGAATTTTCAACACACTTGCTCAAAACGACTTTATTATTCCACCGACTTTTGGCTCATAATCATAGATATTAAACACGCGTGCTTTTTCATTACATTATTGCACTAGTGCTTTTAGTTTATTAACCCGACCAATTTACATATATACCCTAGTACCAAGTCGTAAGTAAGAAGAAGAAGCGATATAATTTAGTCGGGTTATACAATACTTTTATTTTAGCAACAAACAGTATTTATGCGAAAAATAACAGTATCTACATATTAATTTCAATAAATGGTAAATCCAGATTTATTACTAAAAAATAGCTCAAATTCATTTAACATTTTCTGGGATTTGTGTTTTGAACACGAATTATTACATTTTTAATCTTGGCTTTTGGCCGATCTAGCTCGCGCCTAAGCCTTGCGCGCGCATCGGTATCGCGGAAAGCAAAAAAAACAACGCGCCATTTTTCGTAAATAATAACTGTCGGCTGTGACGAAGTTTAGATTAATTATGAAGTTTAATATTAATGAAACTGTCTACTTCAAGTGAAGAAAATGAAGAAAACCTATTATTAACTCCGCCGGACATACGTAACGAGGCGAAAAACGCGTGCGAAAGTCTTTGCCATCAAAATCGAGTGAAATGTGTTTTTACTGTTTTAATAATTAAAAACTTAGTAAATGAAGAGTCTTGTTTTTTCCTCGCAAGTGTGTTGAAGAACGTCGTATGAAACACGTGTGCCTGTGACCATTATATACGCGGCTTTCTTATGGCGCACTCGCTTTTGCTCGTGCGCACACAATATCGCCTTGTATATAATGGTCAACTTAGCACACTTGTATCATAATGTACTATTATAATTCATTTTTTTTTGTTAACCTATTTTATCCCACTGCTGGGCAAACGTCTCCCCCAATACCTTTCATTGGTCTCTGTCAGCAGCCAATGACACCAAATCTCCCGCAAAGCTGGTCAAGTCATCAAATCACCTCTTTTTAGGTCTACCTCTTCATCGGGAGCCGTCATGTGGTATATCATGTCATGCATTCTGCACACAAAAATATGAGATAATAACCGCAAAATTCGAATTATTATAAACGCGTTTGATGTATTGGTTAGAGGTCCTGACTATTACGCCGGCCGTGGCTAGTACAGTCGCCGTCAGATATATTGGAGCAGACAAAGTGACCAAATACTTCTGAACAGTTTAAAATGTCAATAAGTTCCATACACTACAAGTTACCATTAATATCAGAATATTCATTATTTCATAAATATCTGAGCAGATACTTGTCAATAACTTCTATACCCACACATAACCAATAATATCTGAACACTCACTTGCCTGAATTTATTTATTGCATGACACTTTCATGACAGTGATGACAATACTTAAAACTTCAAAGCGTTACAAACTACCAGCGTCATCTTACTATATTATTAACTATGAAAAGAGTTCCTATTTTAAAATAGTATTCATAGTTAAGTTGGAAGCACTTCCTTCTGCAATTTTCCTCGATTGCTCAGATATTTATGAATGACCGCGTAGATACATTTGACGTTTTGAGTGTTCAGATATTATTGGTTAGTTGTGTGTTTAAAAGTTATTGACTAGCTTCTGCTCAGATATTAATGAAGAAATTGATGTTCTGATATTAAAGGTAACTTGTAGTGTATGGAACTTATTGTCATTTTAAACTGTTCAGAAGTATTTGGTCACTTTGTCTGCTCCAATATATGTGACGGCGACTGTACGAATCCCGCAAGGTTTGAATCCCGATGTTTGTGTGATGAGCACGGATATTTGTACCTGAGTCATAGATGTTTATGGGAGACGCCCCCGTCATCGTCGTTGTTTGGTATTCGTAACACAAGGAAGAAAATTCCTTAATTCGAAACCACGACAATTGGTGTGTTGTCTGGCGCAAATTTATTTATTTATTTTATTTATTTATTCGTTGTCAATCACACGGTGTAAAATTGGAAAAAGTAGTGTGTATAACTTGAGATTTCTTTACGCTAGCTATTTCTCCATCTAGACGCACTTAGGGCATTCCCACAGATCGATGGGTCTCCTCGTTGAATAAACATTCCAGAGAGGGCAGGGATGTATCTAGGAGCCTATGTCTAAACCTATTTCTATTTACGCTATTAGAACACCAACGCATCCCATGCGGCAGCGATACGGCTGATCAATACCAGCAAAGGTTTTGTTACAGCAGTTTCGCACTTCACACGCGAATGCATCACGCTGACATACTAAAAAATCTGTAAAAATAACGCTTTTGTCTCCTATCTATACTAATATTATAAAGCTGAAGAGTTTGTTTGTTTGTTTGTTTGTTTGTTTGTTTGTTTGTTTGAACGCGCTAATCTCAAAAACTACTGGCCCGATTTGAAAAATTATTTTTACGTTGGATAGTCCATTTATCGAGGAAGGCTTTAGGCTATATAACATAAAGATACGACTCATAAGACCACAGCAGAAGAGCTTCCGCTGCATACGCTGCGGAAACCGCTTAAGTTACACAAAAATCATGTATGACGGGATTGTTCAGCATTAAGAGTTCTATAATAAAGTCCGCGACAGCATATGTCTATCTTTTATGGTTGACTTACTACAACCTTTATTATGTTAATAAATTTGTAAAAAAATAATGCATTATTTTTTGGGGTGTATTATACACACAGGTATTTATTCTTATCAAAATAAATACATTCATCATCACGAGCATTTCATTTAGAACAAAGTTGCCCTTTATATCATTTGATTCCAATAAATATCTTAGGAGCTATCACAGTTTTAACATAACTCCGCACCAAAATAATGTTCGCAGCTTAAGTACAACGTGCGCTTGCGCTAATTATATTATAAAGCTGAAGAGTTTGTTGGTTTGAACACGCTTATCTCAGGAACTGCTGAACCGATTTGAAAAAATATTTCTGTGTTAGATAGCTTATTTACATCACGCTGCGACGGGAGGGGAGGGAGCAAACTCAAAACGCGCGGACGAAGTCGCGGGGGACCGCTAGTTTAGGATAATGCACAGACTCCAAATGAATTTGTATCACCGCAATACGAGTAGAAGGCAAATGCACTATTTTGAGCTTGTAGTATCTCGAAAACTACTGGACCGATTTGGATGAAACTTACACTGTACCCTTAGAAATATACTTTATTGAACTACAAGACGAATCATCTCGCTATGACTTCTCGTTTTCAAGACATTCGCGGAAAAACATACATACACTTACGAAATTGAGCACACGTGTTGAATGCCTTAAAAGATTAACATACTTAAATATAATCAAATTCCAACAATATCACATACATCCACATTTATTGATTACATCCTTTTTCAAGTCGGTAAAAAAGAGTACGACAAAGGTAACAGTCACAGTTACTTAGTATGCTGTTATAGCTATAGCAACCTTCAAAAATGAGCAGATTCTCATGCAATTGGTTATACGAAAAAAGTTCTCCGAACGAATTTTCTTTGTAGAAGAACAAAAAAATATTGATTTATTAGGGTCATGATTTCTATGCATTTCGATTTCGTTCTAGCGATAGGTTTTTTATGTTATATTATTATATTTTACTCGATTTTTAAGGTAAAACGCGTAATCGGATTACCACACGAAAAATCATTCGTCGATTCATCGATTGTATGTTCTTCTTTGTACTCTTTTTATCAGAATAACCTAGTTGCTCAAAA
Source organism: Pyrausta purpuralis (assembly GCA_963924145.1). Classification (NCBI taxonomy): domain Eukaryota; kingdom Metazoa; phylum Arthropoda; class Insecta; order Lepidoptera; family Crambidae; genus Pyrausta; species Pyrausta purpuralis. Next base: position 19,833,182 of record OZ001658.1, read on the forward strand.
GACAGCTTAAAAAGCTTTATAGAGAGTTGGAGTAGATGTCAAACTTTAAAGAACGGCTCTTTGTCACTTACTTGAGTCTATTTAAAAGGTTCCGGGGAACTTGCTTTGTAGATAAGTCAAAGTCAAGTCGCGTCGATTTCCGGTCGGGTCAATGTAAGAAATCATAATTTTCTATATTGTCTCGGGTCTGGGTGTTCTGGTACCACCGTTGTGTCTGATTTCCATAACACAAGTGCATTACTTACTTTGGGATCAGAGCCAAGTATGTGATTGGTTGCCAATATTTATTTATTATTTTGTTTAATACATATTAATTAGCTATTTATTCCTTCCAAATCCGTCCCTCTTCACTCCGAACAGAATGCTTGTCTTCAAGCCTTCACAGCTCCTTTAATAAATGATCGAACCTATTAAATAAACCATATTTCTGCCAACTAACACACAATTGACACTCTATCCTATGAAAATAGAGGTTGTAATCGTTTGAAAGGACGATAGAAAGCACGGCGGACGTGTGGTAGGTCCAGTAGTGATTGGGCTCAATTCCAAAATGCCACGTACTAAGACCAAAACTAAAGTACGTAATTGTCTCTTTTTTTTCTAAGCCAAACATAAGAGACTGGTAAGGATGAAAAACCGTCAAACTAAACAGTACCCTTACCATGAGTTTACTCGATAGCGACGACGGTTTTACTTGCTAGCGACGACGTAACTTTTTGTATGGAAAATTTTAGTTCTGCAAGTGACCGCTGGAGGCGCTGTGCAATTTTCCATAGATTTTTTTTTACGTCGTCGCTAGCCAGTAAAACCGTCGTAAACTCATGGTAATGGTACTGGTGTTTTGAATAGTTTCAGTAACATTTACGATTAAAAGGAAACTCAATAGTTGTATTTAGTCGAAACTATTTGAGGTTTTCCTAAGTTGAGGATAGTTTCTTATGAAATGTACCATTGTTTTTGAGTTTCCCATATTCCGTTTCAAACTCAATAATCTAATGTGTGATCATGAAAGTTTTAAACTCTCCGAAATTGTCAATCGATTATTAAATGTATCGTAGCAATTTACAGCTGTTTAGTTTGAAGTTTTTAAATCATTACAAGAAAGAGACACCTAAGTTTTATCTTAGTAACACTTTGGAATAAAGCCCAAAGTAATCATGTCAATTGATAGAAAACGTGAGAAACAGTTATATACGATAAAAATAGACGTAAAGGGAATAAAGACGTTGTTACGATGTTCGTAATCAATTTTTCATAGCCCATCAGGGATGTTTGTAAAGATTCTGGGTTTAACCACTTGGGTGGTGGGCTACCAAATAGTTGGTTTTATTATTAAATGCACCTTCTTTTTATAATAGCCTTCATAAATAAAAAGTTTGGTTCATTTTTAGTAGTTTTTTTTTTGTTACTTTTGATGTTAGATTTTTGCTAGCTATGACATTTTCATAAGTACGTATGTGTAGTTGATATTGTAATATACTGTAAAATGGGATGATTAGGGACGAACCACGACTTTAAAATCGATTTTAACTATTTTCATCATGCAAATACCTGATTACGTCTGAATAGATTAAGTTTCGGCAACTTATATTTTATTTTTTGAAATCCTAAGTATTAGTAATTGTATGAATTGAGTATTGATTCTATTAGCTTGCTACAATGCAAACAATCGTTTTAATCAATGTTACCATCTTATAATAAAAGATAATCTTAAAGCTACTTTTTACACTCACGATACAAGATAAAATAAGAAACTATCCAGCCAGAGATTGATCTCAAATTGATCGAAATGAACCGAGTCACGCGCATCTTTGTTCTTACATGAGAAATGATAAAAGGAAGAGTGAAAGAGACAAAAACAACTGCACGCGACCGACTGAGTGACGTTTCAATTAAAATCGATTTATTTGTAAAATCGATCGATCGATACGCAGTAGGGGTTGCCAGAAAAGGGGAGGTATAATTAACATTAATTAAACAAGAAAATAATGGTCGTTGTTTTAAAAGTATTGCTTCTTATGGTAAGGGTTATTTAAGTTAGCATACAAACAACCCACTGCTGGGCTCAAGTATGAGTTAGTATGAGCCATACTTCAGCACGCGGGCTCAGTTCCGTTACCACGAGTTTACTCGATAGCGACGACAGTTTTACACGCTAGCGACGATGTTAGTTCTGTCAATGACCGCTAGAGGCGCTGTACAATTTTCCATAGACTTTTTTTACGTTGTCGCTATAGAGTAAAACCGTCGTAAGCTCATGGTAAAAGTACAGTGGACATCAAGCCGCCCAAAAGACCGCTGACTAGGCTTAATTACTAACATCAACCGATTTTAGCCAGGGACTAACTGCTTTACGTGATCTCCGAAGCACGGAGATACTTGTGATATACGTCGCTAACAGAATGGTCACCCATTTACACAACGACCGCGTCGCAAAGTTGCTTAACTTCGATAGCACTACCAAAGCGCTGCCACCACTGCGCTTTAACGTTTCTTGTAAAATCATGATATACCTACTCGTGCGTAACACGTCTTTTATCTTAGAGAAAAAAGAACATCATTGAAATAAAAAACATTTACGTAAGAACTGGATATGAACGCACTCGTGGACCCAGCGAACATAGTTTTGCCCCCGGCTCCGTTCCACCTGGGCCGCGGTAAAAATGTGGGTACTCTTAATTTTATAATTTATTGAGTTTTTTTTTCTCTTCCTTACATCCTTGTCAGGAACAATAACAAACAAGACAAAATAAAATTAACAAATTTGGTCCAGCCGCTCACGCGTGACCAAGGGAAAGGGAATAAGGATTCATTTTTTAAATAAATATAAGTACATCTTAGCAGTTTTTCAAAGAAATATAACTTTACGTATCAGCCACATTCATTAACTATGTCTCTTGCATAATTATATACCTCTACTAAATAAAACTTCACTATTGTAGTACACTTTCCTTTTTAGCAACCCTGATTGTCAATATCGGTCTTGTGTCCGTCTCGTCTGTATAGGCCTTTTGTGATACCACATTTTTCCTTTGTGGCGACTCTCGATGCGCCCGCGCACTGAAAGGCTTATTGAGTCGCTGTGGATCAGTTGCACCCCAGATAATATAATACTACGTTGCACCGAGCTTCTTTAACCACAACTTCAGAGAAAGCGAAACTTTCGTAAAAACAAATGCGCATCAAATTTTGATTTAAACTGCTGCTTTACAAATAGAGCTGCCGTAATGCTCAAGCACATTTTTTAATCCTCGAGGCAAAAAGAGAGGGGTGTTATAGGTATAATATGTCTTTCCCTGTATCGGTAATATGGTATCGCAGCTCCCAAACGGATGAACCGATTTTCGTGTGTACCATTTTTTCATGAATTTCTGTTTAGCTGCTATTTTTGTGAAGGCTTTTTTTAACGCAATAACTACTTTTGTACAATTAGGTATTATGATTTTTTAAGATATTAGATCATGAGGATAAAAATATTATGCAGCTCATAAAGATTAACTTAATTTACTGTAACGACTTAACTATAACTGAAGATGGTGTAATTCACGACTAACCGCT